>JARWLC010000014.1:46452359-47137359 GCA_033318265.1 Phyllotis vaccarum | reverse complement strand
CACCAAGATACTTTGTTTAGCAATCTTGAAAGTTTGACAGAATCATCTTTTGCATACCTTATAAGGACTTTTTAGATAAGCCATGGTTTGTCACATAAACTGTTTTCTTGAGTTTCCACCCATTACTGGTAAAGTGGTGTTGCATGTTTGCATCAAGAAACAAATATGATATTTTTCTATTTACTCATTTCTCACTAATACATTGTTTTGGGAAGGAAATTTTGGTAATGAGTGCTTTTAGTTTAAAATTTTATTTTTTTTGAATTGAAATTAAATATTAATATTGTTATTTTCCGATTTTTCTAAGATTAAAAATACAATAGTTTATATATGTAGATTTAAGAATATCCGTAAGAGAGCTATTGAGATATCTCCATGTGTAAATGCATTTTCTGTCAAGCTTGGAAAGCTGGAATCAATGGAATCAATCCTGGAAACCCAGCTTGTAGAAGAAAGGATCTGACCTCTGAGTACCATACATATGCCACATATATATACACACACACACACACACACACACACACACACATACATACACATACACACATATGCTGGTACACCATACACGCATGCGCACACACACACATATACACGCATACATACACATACACACATATGCTGGTACACCACACATGCATGCACGCGCGCGTGCACACACACACACACACACACACACACACACTGTAACTGTGAAGAATACCCCATGATAGAAGTATTGTAAAGTTCCTTACACGCACTATTTGTATTTCAGCTAAATGTGTAGAAGTGATCCAGATCATTCCCTTTCATACATACCTAGTGCTTGTCTATCACTATCTTAAGCAATAGTCTCTTATTTGTATATCACATGAAGAATGCCATGCTAGTGATTGCATAGACTGCTTACATTTTAAAAAATAAATCACTCTAATATTCAGCATATGGTGAACTATATTCACCATAAAAAGATAGGAGTGACAAACTTTCATTAATTTTAAAAAATCTTTCACTAATTTCACTTATGAGCTGTGCAAACCAGGAGAGAGAGCACTGGGCTACTTTAGGTTGCCTAGTACAGTTTTTCTGTATCACATAAAAGTCAATCACTTTTTGTAGTAACCCAGCTATTTCTGCATTCCTGTTACAGTGGAGGAAGATGCTCGCATGATCACAATTCCGGTGTTGAGGCTTCATGGAACTTATGGTCCTGTGTCAGCTGATTTCAGGTCCCGGGGTTACTCTGCTCTTCCAGGAAGCTATGTACTGCATGGAAGCTCAGTTACCTTTCAGCATGGGCAGAACCTAAGCTATATAAATGTCTCCATTGTCGATGACAAGGAAAGGTTGGTCATACAGAGTTTGCACTCATAAAGCATGGGTACTAGGGTCTAACATTTACTCATATCTTGTGTGGCTGATGAATATTCCTGCTGAGAAAACAGTACATGAGAGAGATTAGGGAGTTTTAGAAAAGAGGATGACACTGTGGTTGTAGATCTCGGTTTTGTAAAAAACATTCTATTTGTTACATTGTCTGGTAAGTATGCGGCAGCAGCCTCTTTGTGTCTACTTTCTGAAGCTTCCCACAGTTAAAACGTCTAATGACTGGGTTGTGAGAATGTCATGATGAGTCTGCCTTTTAACTGAGCACCCTCTTCTTGGTGTGTGCCTGCTGTGCCTTGAATATGTATGGCCAATTTGGAAATATGGCTATTCAGATTTTACAAGAATTTTTAATATGTTTAGACTCACAGATTGCTCCTTCTTGCCATGCAGTGAATTTGAGGAGCAATTTGAAATTCTGCTCACTGGAGCTACCGGGGGAGCAGTCCTTGGGCACCACCTAGTGAGCAAAATCACAGTTACCAAAAGAGACTCTCCATTTGGCATCATAAGATTTCTCAACCAAAGCAAAATTTCTATTCCTAACCCCAACTCCACGATGGTTTTACACTTGGTCCTGCAGCGGACTGGAGGACTCTTGGGAGAGATTCAGGTAGAGACCTTCTTCCTATGATGTTAAAAGTATTTCTGATGTATTATATATGATGTTGGATTTTTATTACCCAGATATACCCAGATATGCCTGTTTGTTTGTTTATAGTATTTACTAATTGCATTATAAGTGTTAAGTGGCTTCTGAGCCAGATGAAATCTATAGAAGTGTATGTTTTCAGGAACTCTTAGCAGAAAATTAGGAAGTGGATAAATGGCTCTGTTAAATGTCAGTCATTTTAAAAGGTGCAGAACATATTTAGAAATGATATAGTCTCCGTTTCTACAGTGGATGAACTTGAATAGTAGCAAACAAGTTTTTTTTTTTTTTTTTTTTTTTTTTTTAAAGCGTGATTGCAGTGAATTCTGTTTGTAATGTCAGGATACATAGTCCGAGTGACCTGGGTTACCTAATGATCCTGCAGAAGAATAAGCCTGATCTGTTGGTAGGAGAATCCACATGGTTGGCAGCTTAACTGGAAGGGTCAGACAGTGCACAGGTCATTGATCCCATAGGACCTAGGACTGATCCAGGACCAGTTTGAGACATTATCGGAAGTGTGAAGAGCATGTCATTAAGAGAGACTTAGCCAGAAAATATACCACCCTATTTTCACTTGCTTAGCTCACCTCTGACTGCCACATGAAGGATGGATTGTCAAGACATCAATGGAGCAGTGTAAGCAGGAAGGGCGGTTGGGAGCCACTGTCCTTGACTCAGGCATGAGAGGTGGAGACAGATGACAAGATGTAGACAGTTTGTTGGGTTAGAGATGGAGGCTGAAGAAGAGAGAAATTGTGGATAACTCCTAGAAGCAGCTGGAATGTGGTGCCACTTTATGGAATGTCATAGCTGGGGTGAATAATTAAGAATTCTGCTTTACACATGCTAATTTGAGATCCTGCTGGAAAAGCCCCTGAAGGGGTCACATAGGCTGAGTATGCTTGTTGTTAGGTGACCGGTGACTGGAATGACAAGGCACAGCAGGTGTTTGTATGTCGGATGCCAATAAAACCATGAGCCTGTGTTATAGCTAGAGAGCTGAGCCATGGGCTCCTATTTTACAGCGATCAGAGAAGGAAGGCCAATAAAGAGGGAGGCAAGAGTCATGTGAGCATCGTGTGAGGCAAGAAGGAAGAGGCATGGTGTTTCCAGAGGGAGGGAGTATTGGATGCTTCTGAAATAGAAAGCAATAAGCAAAAAGAAGCTCATAATCTTTTCCCTCCAGGGGACAGGAAAACTACACAAACTAGAATTATAGAAACCTAAAGTTATGTTTGTTATAATCCAAATGTTAGCTTCTGGTGTACTCATTTTTACCACAGGAATTTTAGTATATTCAGAACATCCTGCACACTACACCATCTTCAGTTTCGATGTCTTGTTATTAGTGTGCTCTGATCAGCAGGATCCAAGCACATGCTCAACAATGTTGGACTAGTGAATTTCACCAATGTTTGCGTGTTTGCAACATAAATATTTAAAATACCATTTTGTTTTTTCTGCAACTATCTAGGTACTATTTTTCAACTTTTTACTTGAAAATGCTAATTTTTTAGCACAGATAAAGAAGGGATTGGCCTGGTGTATCCTAGAATATTTTCCTATTTGTGCAATGGCACATGTACTGTAAAAAGCCCTGGCTTAAAATTGATTATCTCTACTAAACCCCACTCTGTCTCCCAGGTGAGCTGGAAGATAGTAGGGCCCAATTCTCAGGCAGCCTTACCAGCACAGAATGGAGACATCGAGGACCCCGTGAGTGGGACAGTCTCTTTTGGAGATGGAGAAGGTGGTGTGAAAACCATCAATCTCACATTTTGTCCTCACGAGGAAACTGAAGTTGAAGAGACTTTTGTTGTTCAACTTATGCCTTTGAAAGATGCTAAGCTAGATCCTAGAGCTAGAGCTGTTGCAATAACGGTAAGTCAGTCTGAATGCCTTCACTACAGGATTTAATGGATTCATCAGAAAGTTATTTCTGTTGCTTGAGACATGCCCATGCTAATGCTGAGCTGAAATGCTAAAACCTTCGGAAGGGACAGGGGCTGTCGTCAGTTGGTGAACTGCTTGCCTAGTGGACATGAAACCCAGGTTTGAGCCTAGCATTCCAAACCCCAGCTGTGGTAGTGTACACCTATAATATAATCCCAGCACTGAGGAGGTGGAGGCTGGAGGAACAGAAATTCAGGGCTAGACTGGTGTGCAGGAGACCCTGTCTCAAAAAAACCCAATAACATGAAGTTTTCATAATTCCCATAAGTCAAACATTCTCATTCTCATATTTCTTAGTTACATAACAGCTTCATTTTTGATAATTTTATTAAAATTTTAATAGAATATTAAAGTAAGTATTTTGTAATGTTAAGGAAAATTTGGTATGTGGAGAGTATTTGACATTTTTAGAGATGAGATAGTTATTGTTTCCGGGGAAACAGTATCTTGTCATCAAACTTTTAAAAAATTATTGACTTCTTATGAGTCATACTAAAGGTTCTTGTTCACTTGGCATAGTGATATGCTGTTGGATGTGATCTGATTTCAGTGTCTGTCATATGAATTACACAGTCCAGCAGAGGGCAGTGCTGGGTATAATAACAGCATCTAAAATCAGTAAAGAGAAGTGATAGTCTTTGTTTTTGAAAACACTGTTTAAAGTCTGGATCTGTTAGTGGTTTCCTGAGAAAGAGAACTAAGGGGAAACACACACACATGCACACACACACACACACACACACACACACACACACATGCACACACACACATGCACATACACACACATATACACACAGGTAATCACACATGCTCACACAGGTATGCACGAGTACGCATGCACACACATGCACACACATGCACACACATGCACATGCATGCACACACACATGCACACACAGCTATGCACACACATGCACACAAGCAAACGTACATATATATACCGTGTATGGAGGAAGGGAAGAGATAGGGGATGGACAGGTAACAAGAGAGGGTAGGGTATGGAGGAGAGGAGAGGTCAGAGAGAGGGAGGGATGCATGAATTTGGTCAGTAGGCAGGAAACATGGAGGAGCTGCAGAGGTCCGGGTGTTTCATGTGATAGGGACAGGAAACTCAAGCATGGCTCCCTCTTTACCATTCAGTCTCTCAGCTAATTGGCATTTCACCAGACAATTTAACATCATATCCTTGCCCATTTGGCAGGTACCATTAAACAGGGCAGGAACTATGGAGTGTTGGTCAGTGGAAAAACACTTGCTAAGTGTGCTCGATGCCTGGGCTTGTCCCTCAGCATCGAAAGGAACAGCTGTGCACGGGGCCATTTGTCTCTGTCTGCTCTCTATGGTAGGAAGCAGATTAAATGGAACCACCTGGCTTAATGTATAATAAAATACCAACATGAAACAATTACGTTTTGCCTTCTTTGAGTTAATGCTTTCTAGTTGCTTCTATCTTTGGAGAATAAGAACTGATTTGGTGTAGACAATAGTACAGTAAGGAAGATATTTTCTTTTTTCTTTTCTTTCTTTCTTTTTTTTAGACACGGAATGGATTGTTAGATTATATTTAAGTACAACTTATATGTAAAATTCCGTCTGGTTATCTCAAGGTTAACGTGTCATCATTATTCTCTATTCTATTCACATTCTGTTAATGTTTGTTAGGTACAAAAGTTTGGCGATCCGAATGGAGTCATTTATTTTTCTCCTGCGTCTTTATCTAAGAAAACGTATTCAGAACCACCGCTATCAGATGGACCCACGCGCATCTCCTTCAGTGTCACAAGGGCCAAAGGCGTCTCTGGAGAGATCATGGTATTACCTTTTATTTGATTTCCCTGAATGAATATCAGTTCGCCTCACATTCGTGATGAGGGGAACAGAGAAACTTTATGTTCCAGTTAATTAAAAATTTGCTGACTTGAAATTACTAGGGTTTCAGAGGAACTAAGAGGCTTAGTGAGAACCGGCCCTGGATGTGCTCTCTAAATTAAATTTGGTACAATGAACAGAACCAAGCATCTTATTATGAAGGGCTGAGGTGTTTTGTATTTCCCTGCCTGCTCTAACAGGAAGCCTCCCTTCTTAAGCCCTCAGTGAATTTTTGTAAAGTGCTTATTATCTTTGTCAGGGCTTCATTTCTCACAGAACATTTCTGTGTAAGCAAATGTTTTCTAAAGAACTGTATCCTGCGCTTGCTGGTGATGGTGATGCCTGCTCTGGTGCTTTTGGCAATTCTGGAGGTGTGGTTCACAGATAAGGTCATCTGTCTCCCTAAACTGTCATTTGTTTAGTTTGTGAAATTTCCCTAACCACCTCACCTCTTCTCTAATGTGAGGATTAACTAGGTTTGTTTGTTTATTTCTCATTTAAAAGTTTGTGATCTGGTGACAGCATTTGTGAAGTAATGCCTTATTACTTTAAAGATAATATTTTATATAGAAAACAACAAAATAATGGTTATATATTTACTTTAAAAACTTTTTAGAAACTTTACTGTAAACTTGCATGCAAATAAAGCTCTTCTATGCCAAAACTAACATGACCCAAAGTCTATATGACTCAATGGTTAAAATAGGCATTTAAGATGGAAGCCATGGAGTATCACACTAAATATTATACTTTCAGTATCAAAAATATTGTTATGTGCTTACTCATCACCAAAATAAACAACAATAACAAAAATCGATGGCAGAATCAGAATCAGGAGGAATAATTCACTCTTTATCTTCTTTCGTAATTAATGACGATGACCTGTACCTGTATTCAGTCCTTCCTCATCCTTTAATAATTGGCATTTCTTATTTTTTTCATGTTATACTTTAGCCACATGTACATGCATTTACATATACTCATTGGCTAGATTCCTCAAATGAGAGAAAACATGTTTTTTTTTTCTTCTTGAGCTTGTGTGACTTCATACATTCCTAGTTCACCAATTTTATTGCAAAATTTTAACATCATTTTCTTGAAAGCTTAATAGTATTCATATACATATGAACATATATATGTATATATAAACTTTATTATTCATTCATCTGTTAATGAACAACTGGTTTGATTCCGGTTCTTTGCTATATAGTGAAAGAGGCAGCAGCAAGCATGAATATGCAAGATTCTCTACATTATGATATGCTGTAGTTCTCTGGATGTATGTCCAGGAGTGATTTTGAATATATAATATACTTATTTTTGGACTTGAAATATTGTGTATGGTCTACAAATTTATGTATGCATGGAACTGGCATGTTAGAGTTTACTTGCTTCTCTTTATTCAAATTGTACTCTTATTTTACAGATCAAAAATAAAATGAAAACACACCCTGTTCTTCAGATTCTTTATGGAGCAAGTTAATGTACTTTCCAAATTAGTATATACTGCCATGTTTGTCTAAATGTAACAACACACAATTCATATTTCTTTTTGCATGACACAGAGGAAATGTAATTGCGAGGTTTCTTCTTCCACATGCTGAGTTATGTAACTGCCAACTTCTTTTCATCTCAGGTGCATTGGGAGCTGAGCAGTGAATTTGATATCACTGGAGATTTTCTTTTCACCCATGGATTTTTCTCCATTGCTGATGGAGAGAGTGAAGCAAGTTTTGATATCCATCTGCTGCCAGATGATATACCTGAGATACAGGAAGAATATGCTGTCCGGCTTGTTTCTGTATTGGGAGGTGCAGAACTGGACATGGAAAAATGCACCTCATGGTTCTCTGTGTCTGCAAATGACGACCCACATGGTGTATTTGCCCTGTATTCAGATCATCAGTCAATACTGGTTGGGCAGGACCTTATTAGATCCATCCAAATTAATATCACCCGCCTTGCTGGAATGTTTGGTGATGTGGTTGTTAGACTTCAAATACTGTCTGATAATACAGAAGACCCCATTGGTACTGAAAATGAAGAGAGACAACTGCTGATTAAGGATGGCACCAAATATAAAATAGACTTGGTGCCCTTGAACAATCAGGTTTGTAGCACTTCTTCAAATTCCTGAAAGTTCTAGCAAAATTCTTTTGGGAGAGCCCTTGTGTAACCCTTGAACCACTGATATGTTCATTTCAACACTTAAAGGTATTCATGAACCTGCCTTAGAAAATGCACAGTATTATTGCATCGTGCACTGCGGAGTATGAAGGATGAGTAGATCTCTGTTTGGAATCAGTAGGTAGAGTCTCACCCAGACTCTGGTGGACATTCATTGAGTAGTCCAAAGTGCAATGGCCAGTGTGCTGAGAACTGAAGCATGTTTGGAAAGCTACAAAGATGTAGCCTGAAAACTTTGCTTCTGTTTTTGGAGATTTGTAACAGTGAAACTGGCCATGATGAGGGAGTCTAACAAAGCATGCTGCTGACATGGGGGTAATAGTAATAAGAGCCCTAGGACTTGGGGTGTGGAAGAGGCTCAGGGAATAGGGACCTGAGTTTAATTGCAGTGACACACACGGTAGATGGACAGAACGGACTTTCCTAATTTGCCTTCTCACCTTCACACAGAAGAAGTGATGTGCATATGTTCTCCATACCCATGTAAATATAGAAACACAACGGAGTCCTCAGGAGTCAGAGACAGGAAGATTTCTGCTAATCTGGGGCCAGTGTGATCTGTAGAGTGAGTTCCAGGTCAGCCAGGGATATGTAGAAAGGCCATGGCTCAAAATAAAGTAATATTTAAAAAAAATTAGATGCATGGATTTCCTATCTCTCTCTCTCTCTCTCTCTCTCTCTCTCTCTCTCTCTCTCTCTCTCTCTCTCTCTAACACACACACACACACACACACACACACACATACACATGCTTTCACTCATACACACACAGATCCACACCCAAACACACAATTACACATACCCACACTGCTAGATAAACCCTAGCCATCTTTTCTATCTAAATCCACAGGAAGTGATTAGAGCAACTTTATAAATCTTCACAAGCATAATATGCATAGAATTCTCCATCATATGAGAGACGATCTTCACAAGGATAGTATACATATCATTCTCCATCATATGAGAGATGCTAACTCAGTTAGCTCACCTGGCACTTTGTGGTGTTTGTATTTTATGGTTAAGAAATCTGGTCAGAAAGTACCCAGATTAGAACCTTGAGAAAAATCTGAGGCTTGCCTTGTAAAACTAGGCAGGAATCTCAAGGTCATCAGGGGAGTGCATTGTCTCAGTGGAAGAATAGTGAAGAGTGGCATTCTCAAGCCTTTGAGAAGCACACAGTTCAGTGGCATGCTGAGCACTGAGTGATGTTTTCAGTGAGTCCTGTTGGTCTGCCTCTATTAGCTAAGGAAGGACTAAAATAGAGAGGCAAGACCTGCCACCGCATTAAAGATTATTTTCTTTAAGAAAGGTCCAGAAGGTGGATAGACATGTCTAACATTGGGGAGGTTGGAGAAGAATTGAAGAATCATAGCTAAGATGACAGGTCTTCCACTGTAGATCAATGTTGTAGCTCAACCCAGAACTGGTGTAATTAGGAAAGCTTTAATTGAGCAAGAAACTCATTTTAATTAATCTGATATTTTAAATTCCTGACAGCAACAACTTTCATAATTACTTACAATGATGCTAAAAGATGGTAGAATAAGTCTATAAGACATTAATGGGGAAATGTAGTAATTTTTCATCCATGTCACCCACGTTTCATATAAACTTATGATCCATGACAGGCCCCTTTACATGACAAACAACATGCCTATTTCAGGAGTTTGTACTTATCATGTGTCTTAGTTAGGGTTTCTGTTACTGAGAAGAGACACCATGACCACAGCAACTCTTATAAAGGAAAACATTTAATTGAGGCTGGCTGACAATTCCAGAGGTTAGAGGAAGTATGGTGGCATGCAGTCAGACATACTGTTGGATAAGGAGCAAAGAGGTCTACACCCAGATTAGCAGCTTCAGGAAGAGCAAGTGACACACCTAAGCCTGATCAAGCATCTGAGACCTCAAAGTTTACCTTCTCATGACATACTTCCTCCAACAAGGTCACACCTCCTCCATCAAAGTCATACCTTCTAATAGTGCCACTTGGTGCCTACAGGGACCATTTTTTTTCAAACCACCCCACCATTGCAAGTTTTTAATCTTTTCTACATTTAGAGCTTTCCTTTCGTTGATGTTTAATGGGTGAGGAAACAGACTTTGGGTAAGGCATCGGTTTCACAGTTGTTCCTACATTTTGAAAATCTGTGGGAAATGGATTCAAGCATGACTCTGATTTCTCAGTTTCTAAATTCTATATCCTGTGCCTAAAAAATATTAGGACTAGAAGACATAATGATAACATTGGAAAGTGAGACTTGCATTAAGTTAGTGGGTGAGGGGTTATTTTCAAGAGTAGAAATGACTCAAAGACAGCTGCATCACCAAAGCCCACCCCAGCATGAGTGACAAGTTCATAGAAGTTGGGAAACTGGAGGATGATGCATAAGCTGTGGGCAGC
Source organism: Phyllotis vaccarum (assembly GCA_033318265.1). Lineage (NCBI taxonomy): Eukaryota > Metazoa > Chordata > Mammalia > Rodentia > Cricetidae > Phyllotis > Phyllotis vaccarum. The sequence goes on along the minus strand of JARWLC010000014.1, from coordinate 47,126,929 downwards.
TCAACAGGTTTAAGAGTCTAAGTGACTCAGTTGACCTAGACCTGTTCCAGAAGCTCAGCTGGTTTTGTGTCTTCCAAGGAGCTGTTCTAGTCTCAGAGATCTCTCTTGGGAAGAAGGGGCCTATTGAAACTGGTCAGTTTCAGGGATTTTCTAGAGGTACTATGTTGTTTATCTTCCTTCTTAAGGAGCTTCCATACAGGAAGGAATGTTTCAATCTCAGAAGAAACTGTTCAACAACATATCTTTATCAGATTCCCTACCCGCCATCCCTACCCCCACCCGCCAAGGGCTTAGGGATCATTGATGAAAATGTTTGGAATAATTGTGAGAGCCAGAGGTAGTTGATGACTGCCCCAAACCCTTTTCTTGATATTACAGAGCCACTGCACACACAAACTCACAGCAACTGTGATTATATACACAAGTTCTGGGCAAGATCTAGCCTGTCAAAATCTCTATGTAGTTGGGGAAGGACTTCTAAAGCCACATAACTACCTGAGGAGCTATTGGTAATTGATAGTTACTGGAAGAGAAAGGGTCAGTTTTCTTCAGAAATATGAGCACTGATAGGCGTGCATGGTGGGTGGTCCCACACCATGCACACACTGGCAGCACTCCAGGGTTGATCTTCCCTGTAAGTATTTAGAGCAAAGGTTTACATGCATGTGAACCCCAAAAAGGACTTTTCCCAGTGGTCATCTTCTTCCACATCTCCTGCAATTCGTATCATACATTTTTCTTTAAAATTTGAGGTTTTAGTTGTAGGAGGTTTTTTTTAATGAACTTTTCTCTGCTGTACATTGCTGGGTGAAAGTGAGGCCTTTTGGACAAATAAGATCAAATTTTTAACCATTTGTACAGTGGCTTCTGATCTTTAAGAGCATCTATGAACAAGCAAATATTTCATCAGGTTCTGAAAGCAACTGATCCTTAATGCTGGTCTAACACCAAGACCTTGGGTTGGATTTTAGGTTGTTACTACACCTGTGTTCTCTTGTGGCACAGACTGACATTGAGACTCATTGTCACACGGAGGGAACTAGTCCAGTGGTAGAGGAGTGTAAGTCAGAATGTAGAAACAATTTTATCTTTCTGTTTGGACCAACTATTAAGTATTAAGACCACACCGGTAAGAAGCTCAGTAATTACAAAGATATGTGGGACTTCATTCCCATGGCTATGTGCTTTCCATCTGTGCAGAAGGTATCCTACAGCCCTGGCTGTTTGCCTGTGGTTTTGTTTTGTTTTGTTTTTTTTAATTTATACAAAATAGAGTCAGTTGGGAAGAAGGACTTTCAACTGAGAAACATTCCTCCATAAAATTAGCCTCTAGTATCCTAGAACCAGGGGATATGTAGCCTCAACTGGACAGAGGAGGGATTGGGACCCCAACTCAGCTGCATAGTCCCTGACTTACAATTAGCTGTGCTTACAGGATATGCTGGGACAGAGGTAGCACAGTATTTATGGGAATGGCCAATCAATGACTGGTCACTACCTGGAGGGCCAGGACCCAGAGGCTGGACAGCTCAGAAACCTAGGACAGAACCAAACATGGCTGCAATAAAAGAAAAAGAAAGTCAAGAAAACGATTCCTATGGACATTCTTCTATACTCATAGATTGATGCCTAGCCCAATTATTGTCAGAGAGGCTTTATCCATCAACTAATGGAAATAGATGCAGATAACCACAGCCAAACATTAGATGGAGCTCAGAGAATCTTGCCAAAGAGATGAAGAAAAGATTGTAGGAACTGGAGAGGTCAAGGGCATCACAATCCCACAGAACCAATCAATGTGGGCTCACTGGGGCTCATAGAGACTTAAACTATCAACCCAAGAACTTGGCATGGCATTGACCTAGGCCCTCTGGACATATGTTACAGTTGTGTAGCTTGGTCTTCTTGTGGGATTCCTAAACCAGGGATCAGGAACTGTCTCTGACTCTGTTACCTGCCTTTGAGACTGTTTCCTCCTACTGGGTTGTCTTGTCCAGCCTTAATAGGAGAGGGGGAACCTAGACTTACTGCAGCTTCAGATGCCATGGCTGGTTGACACCCATGGGAGGCCTGCACTTCTCTGAAGAGAAAGGAAAAGGAGCAGATGGAGAAGAGGGTAATGGGGACATTGTGGGGAGGGGCTTGGAAGAGAGGAAGGAGGGAGGGGAAAGTGTGGTTGGGTTGGAAAAAAATAGTTAATAAAAATAATTAGCCTGTAGGCAAGTCTGTTTGGCATTTTCTTAATTAATGATTCAAATAGGAAAGCCCAACTCAGTGTGGGCGGCTTCACCCATGGGCTGCTGTATAAAAAAATCAGGCTGAACAAACCACAAGGAGCGAGTCAGGAAACCGTCAGTGGCCCTCCATAGCCTCTACTTCAGTTCCTGCCTCCAGGTCCCGGCCTGGGGTTCCTGCCTCCTTCACTGATGGAGCGCGACCTGGGAGTTGTAAGCTGATATAGGTCCTTACCTCTCCATATTGTTTATGGTCATGGTGTTTGTCACAGGACAACACACAGTGATAGTGAATTACAATCATTGTCAGATTGTCAGGTAAGCATTGTCAGATTTCATAGCATCATAAGTTATTTGGCTTTGAAATATTTAATTTTTTAATGTATATGAGTGTTTTGCCTGCAGGCCTACCTGTGAACCAGATGTGTCCCTGGTACCCAAAGGCTAGAAGAGGGCATAAGAGTCCCTGGAACTGGACTTGTAGATAATAGTGAGCTGCCACTTGGGTGCTGGAAATTGAACCTGGGTCCTTGAGACAGGAAGCCAGTGCTCTTAACCTCTGAGCCATCTCACCAGCCTGATCTTAAATTATTTTTATTTATACATAATACTTATAAAATGTGACACACACACACATATTCTAACATATATGACGCTAACATAATTCATGTTCAACTTTAATATTAGTTGTCCCTTGGACCTGTGTGTACTGAATAGGCCAGCAGAAGAAAGCCTAGGCAGGAAGGGCCAAATGTATGACTTGGTACTTCAGAATAGTACCCGATACTTTATTCTTTATGACATTGGAATAAAAACATTATTATCTGCCTAGCCATTAGTTGGTGTGCATGGGGATGGGACATTTAAAATGCAATTGATGGGACTACAATGTTATGGTTTTCTTGCTTAGCAGTGACCTAAAAGTTCTGTTTAGAGAATGTTGTTTTGAGTGAACAAGGTCTGTACTTCACTCGCGCTGCACATTTGAGAGAGTGGTGTGAGTGTTTTGTGTCTTTAAGGACAAGATTGTGTGAAATTCATTGTGTTAAAAGGAGATGCTTCACAGGCATGATGATTTGACTCCACAAAGATACAGCTGTTTTAAAAGGAATATTCTTGGTTTGGAACAGTGTTAGGGGTGAATCGTCATCAGGAGCCATGTTTCAATGAAAAGATACACTGCAAGTTTCAGATAATTCTAGTGTGACAGCAATTTGTAAGTTCAGCATTTCCCACTTTGCTAGTTGCAGAACTTTTGACATTTAGTAATCTAGCTAATGACTTTTGTTGGCCCAAAATATTGACATAAAAAAGGTACCCATATCCCCATTCATTCTAAGTCACTATCATTAGAGTCATTATTTACTGCCTAACGAACAGGGCAGAAAGTGGGTCTCCTTGGGTTGGCCACCTTCACTCCACTGTGTTTTCCATCTCCTTGGCTCCATGCACACTTCTTCCATGGTCCTGTCCTTCTTTAGGCCATTTGGGTACATGTGGAGCAGTTGTCAATTTGTATATCTTCTCTACAACTAGATCTGCTCACTCCACCCTCTAAAATCCCGTGGCTTCTTTTTAAACACTGGGGAAGCCCTGTACCGGTGTGAAACTGTGTACTGCTCAAGGAACTTAAGCGGTATGCTGTGACCCAGGCCACATGCCTCTCTTTTATTCTGAAGGTTACTTAACTGTTTACAGGTTTTCCTATCGCTGGGCTCTAATTTCACCCTGCAGCTGATGTCTGTGATGCTTCCGAGTGGACCTTTCTATGGATTGCCAACAATTCTCCAGGAAGCAAAATCTGTCATTCTTCCTGTTCCAGAGGAAGCTGCCAATTCCCAGGTATTTGGCTCTGGGTGCAGTTCTCTCCCGGTCAACCGAAAGAGGATAGCATAAACAGGAAGTGCCACGGTCTTCTATGTATTTTGTTTTTTATTCTTTGTGGATTGTGTAGTGAATTTTGATCATGTTCACTCTTTTCTCCTTCCCCACAATGCCTGCAAGATCTATGCCTCACCTCCCCACTCACTTGACTTCTTGCACCAAATTCAGTTTGTGTTGCCCATGTACTCTTGGGGTGGGACTACCCACTGGAGCGTGGTTTACCCACCAGGGGGAAGAACTGACAGAATAATTTTTTTGTGGCATTTTTTTTTCACTTTAAAGATTAATCACTTTCTTAAATTTAAAATAGTCCTGTGAATATTAAAGGATCCATTATATTAAAATGTCAATTTTAAATATTAGTTAGAAAATGTATTTGCCATTTCAGCACTGTTTAAAGATTTTTATCTTGTATAGCAGGTCTAGCATATGAGGTCCTTTTTAAAGGACTAGTCACCTATGGCAAAAATTTCTAAGTGTTAATGTCAAATCTTTAAAATCGAGGTGTTTAATTCTAAGTAATTAAAGTTGTAATGAATCCCTTTAGACATTTTCATTTACTAACAGTGTTCACATTTATCTTCAATACTTGGGTTGTTGCCACAGAATTTGTGCTGATGTACATAATCTGACTCCACGAGGCAGCTAAGGTCTTTGTGGAAAAAAAATTATTTCCAGTCTCTTCATAGGCTCATTAAAAAAAAAAAAAAAGACAACAATTTTAGGTCCTTTCCAGAAAAGAAAAAAGTGCTATTGCCTATAGCATGTGTTTTCCAAACTGATCTGAGACATACTTTGCCCCATGGCTTCATAGGGAGCTCCAGCAATGCCTGGCCTAATAGGTATAACACAGGGCAGGGAGGGAGGTGGGTCACAAGGACAGATGACCTGTACAAGCATGTAGACAGGGATGATTTCAGGCCATTAATGGATGCTCTTCAGCTGTGCCCTCCTGAACATCTTCCACAGGGAATGAATTTGTTATGTCCCTAAAACAGAGTCCAAAAATATTAAAAGCAAGAAAAATAGGCCATATACGGTACCACACACCTTTAATCCCAGGAGAAGGCAGAAGCAAGTGATCTCTGTGTGATCAGCTAGTTCTACACGGTGAGTTCCAGGCCCAGGGCTATAGTAACCAGGGCCCTGGTTCCCGAAAGGAAAGAACATCTTAAAAACGCCATTGCTCTTTGGCTTTCCAGAGCTCCAGAAGTGCCCCTCAAAAAATCTGTGTTTTCAGATGTGCCCCATCAGAGCCTTAAAAGGGGAGATATGTCTTACTCTACAATTGGAACTAGACTTCCATTGTGGAAGCCAAGAGATGTACCCTGAGCTATTCATTCACATGAGAGCAAAAAGGAAACTAATTTCTTCTAAAAACAATGACTAGAATGAATTTCAGCTACAAATCATATACCCTGAAAAAGTTTCCCTCAACACAAATTCTTATTTGATGACTGTGTGGATCATAGTCCAACGGAACAAATAGGCAAACAACAAACTTACCTTGGAAGTTTCCTAAGCCTCAAAAAATAAGTCAAATATAATAAAAGAATTGAAAGCCTTAATATAGGGTTTGATGAGGAAGGAAGGAAACATGTTAAATCCGTGAGAGGCAAATTTCAGTTTTAGACAGATAGTCTGAAAGACTCCAGTGAACAAGTCACACTAAAATGCTCTCTAAGAACTAACTGGTCATGGTGTTCATGGCTGTTATCGCAGTGCTCTGGAGGCTGAGGCAGGAAGATTGGCAGTTCATGGTGATCCTCAGCAATCTAGTGATTTACCCTGTCTGAAGGAAATATAAATAAGTAATATTAATGAATAAACGAGATACATAACCACTACAGATTTTGAAAGCAATGTGATTTATACTCTTTTGCTTTGCTTTCACTTAGTTATTATTACATTTATCTTTTTGGATATTTTACAATTCAAATAATTACATTAAAAAAAGAAAACTAGAAACTATAATCTGAAAGATAGGGCCCAACAAAATTTTAAATCAGATTTTTCTCAAGTATTTCTCTTCTGAATATATTATTATATGGGGAAATAAATTGTATAATCTAAAGAGAAATTAATGTTTTACTCATTTTTTTCAGAGACCAGGACAGTTTAGACAGTAATTGAATCCTCTAAGCATATCTTTCTTCAGGTTGGATTTGAATCCACTGCTTTCCAGCTCACGGACATCACAGCTGGCACAAGCCAAGTCATGGTCTCTAGGAGAGGCACATATGGCAGGCTCTCTGTGGTCTGGACCACAGGATATGCTCCTGGGTCGGAAATCCCTGAGCCCGTTGTCATCGGCAACATGACGCCAACACTAGGTGAGTTGAGGCTCTTCTAGAAGAGCCTGAAAATATGGAGCTGTGCAATTGATGGTCATCTGGGGTCATCCCTCCTCTGGACACTGAGTTATGTGAGTCCTAGTTCAGTGCTCCCAGATGAGGGTAGTGCTCCTGGATAATTATGGTGATACAGGCTCCTTGATGAGAAGGAGAGGAACTTTTCAATCAAATTGAAGTCTTCAGTTGCCCTGTAAAAATGGTGATGGCCAAACACAGCTCTGTCAGCCCTTTAGGGATTTGTTAAAAGGCATTTTCAGTATTTTTTTTTTGAATGATAAAAGACACTGCTCTGTACTCATTGCATGTTCTCCAGCATTTCTGACAGGTGGGCAAGTGTCAATTAATATATTTGATTTTTAAATTGATGTCAGTAACCCTTTGAGAACTAGGAAGCTGTGGATGCTGGATGGTGTGACCTCAACTGTGATGCAGAGATCACTGCAGGTTCCCTGATGGCAGATTGACTCCTCATGCCTGTCTCAGAGTTTTCTACCCTTTTCACCATTTAGTTTCCTTGCTTACCAGGCAAATGTTACTAGGAGTCATAAATCTCAAGACTCTGAGATAAGAGCTGAGATCCACATTCTTTCATATGAAATGATTTTGTTCCTAAGTTTTATTTAGCCAAGAAACAGAGTGACAGCTCAAGCCCTTTAGGCAAGAATAGAATTGAGACACCAGAAATGACTGCAGTGTTATGTCAGCTTCCATGGCAGTGGAAGGATCAGTTGGTGTAGGAGATAGTAGTTTACTACTTCTCTGGGTGATACCATGCCACTAGAGTTGCCTTGGGCAGAGAATTTCACATCCATCACATAGGAACCCAGATTGATGTATCACCTACTGAGATTCTTATTTTCTTCTTGGCTCATTCCCTAAATTAAAGATCTTTTATTATTTTTTAATCTGCATTCCAGGGCCCTTTTCCATGCTTCCTCTATTCTTTCTGTCATTTGTGACGATATGTCTGCCTGTGTATAATAGACACTCACAGTCTATGTGTAGGAATCTTGTTCTTTACCTATACATTTACTAATGACTTCATTTGCATGTTAATTTCTAAAAATTTTTAGTGAATAACTTGAAACAAAAACGAAATTCACAAACAGTAGGTATGTATCTTCAAATAAACTAGATTACTTTCAAGCTTTTATAATAACATTTGAATATAATGAATAATAAATACAATGTGTATGCACATGAACTATAACATTTGTAATCTTTCCTACTCATAACATTTTCTTATGAAGTAAGATTTACATTTTATGATGTTTTGTCCAAATTCCTTTGGACATCAAGCTCTTACAAAGTGACATGTCCAGAATTTTTAAACCACAGTGCAGCACCAAACTTCCAGGGAAGCTTTCCCAACATCATTAGAGCCATTCTCTTTCCAGTGCTGAATTTGGTAATAGAGAGAGAGTGAGGGGAGAAGGAAGGAGAAGGGAGGAAGCAGGAAGTGAGAAACAGGGCTGGATGGTCTCAGGAGATCTCTAGAACTGTATTTCTTCTTGTCCCTTTATTAAACATTTTGTCATTTTGGACCAAATCAAATTTTGGAAGAGATCATTTCAGCACGTGTTTTAGCAGTAACATTGAGTTAAGAAGCTCCAGTGGTCTGAAAACTTGGCTCAGCGGTTAAGAGTATTGGCTGCTTTCCCAGAGGACCCGGGTTCCATTCCCAGCACCTGCAAGATAGTTCAGAACTATCTGTGACTCTTCTCCCAGGGGAGCCTCTGCCCTCTTCTGGCCTCTGCACACACATAATGCACAAACATACGTACTGGCATAACACTCATGCACACAGAATAGAATTTACAAGACAGAAGTGAAAAGTGATGAGTGACTTTCTGCATCATCCTTCTTCCAGGGAGTCTTTCCTTTTTGCATGGAGAACAGAGGAAAGCCATGGTGCTGAGGGCGTTTCCCAGTTCTGGTCAGCCAGAGGCCTTTGTCCTTCATCTGTCCAGCCTGAGGAGTAGCACTACAGGTGGAGCTAAGCTTCGGTACGGCCAGGATAATTTCACCATCTGAGGAATCATTTGCAGTCAGACCTGAACAAGACACCACAAAGTTCTCTGCCTCGATTCAGAGGAAAATGAAGTTCTGGTGTGGGAAGAGCACTTCCAGTAGGGGCCCTACCTTCTCTGCCTTGCAGTGAGCTCTCCTTGACCTCCAGTCTCAGAGCAGATGCTGGGGCTCACAGCTTCAATAACGACACAGTCTTCAGTTTTTAAAAGAACTTTTCCCTGAGGAAGAATTGTAAAGTCTTAGTCTCCACATCATTAAGAACGTACATGAAGGATCACAGTTAGTTAATGGTGTTATTTGTTGAAGTCAGTGGATCCTTTCTATTTAATTTTATTTAACATGCTTATTTATCTGTAATAACGGTTTATATAGAGCCCAGAATACTTTATGATAATTATGTATTACCTAAACACAGTTGACTTTTCTCTTATTTTGGAATGGGTTTTGCCAAAAATAAAAGACAGGGCTGAGAGATACAGCAATGGGCAAGTAATGTTTACAGACATGTCTGTAGATAGAGAATGATTATCTGTAGAGCTAGATAGGGTATATATATTTGAAAATAATGTTTATCCAAAGAAAATTTAAAGGTCTTTAATAGCAATATTAATGGCCAATAAGTTTCTAGTGCTCACCCTAAAACCAGAGATTTATGTAAAAGCCGGTCCTACTCTGCTACCTCCATTATCAACTGTGTACTTAGCGTTATATGGCCCATTTTATAAAAGAAGGAAGTAGCTAGTATTCTAGTTAGTTTTTTTTATTGCTGTCATAAATATCATGCCCTTAAAAATGCAAAAGAAGAGGTTTATTTCATGACTCTCAGGTCACACCCCATCACTGAGGAAAGGCATGGCAGGAATGTGAAGGCAGGAATTGATGCAGAGAGCATGGAAGAGTGCTGATTACATGCTTGCTCTTTATTCAGCATGCTTGCTTCTACAACCCCGGATCACAAGTGAAGAGGTAGCACTATTCCCAGTGAGCTAAAGCCTCCTATATCAATCATTAATCAAGACATGCCCTATAGACTTGCCTACAGGCAATCTGATGGAGCATGTTCTCAACTGAGGTTCCTCTTCACCAATAACTCTGGCTTGTATCAAGTTGACCAAAAAAAAAAAAAAAAAAAAACAAACCTGACCAGAACAAGATAGATTATATAATGAGCCCCATATCTTACACTCTGGTGGTTTCCATACCGAGAACTGGAACACACACAAATTTGGCTCGCAGTACAAGAGAATAGCCAGTGTTCAGAGCACCATAGAGGCTTTTGTCCTTTTTGTCCCTGCCACAGGACCCTTGTATCTTAGCCTTCACTGTTCCTGTGTGACAGGGTGGCAGAGCTCAGATGTGCACTTCCCCTAAGCTGTCAGGTCCTGTCCCTGCTGCTGTGGCGTCTGCTTGGATCTCTCTTGTACTTTTACTCATACGTGTGTGAATAAGGTTTTATGGACTTTGAAAAAGCATAGTATTTCTAGAATGACTCTTAGAAGTGAGCAGCATTTCAAGTATTGAAGAGCTTTAAAGTGGTGTTTCTCTCTTAAAGCCAGTCCTCATGGTTTAATGCTTTTTCCAGATCAGGTTTCACTACTGCTGAAATTGAACCCATGGGAATTTTCCAGTTTTCTCCTAGTTCAAGAAATATCACCGTGTCGGAGGATGCACAAAAGATCCGAATACATGTGCAAAGACTGTTTGGGTTTCATAGTGATCTGATTACAGTCTCCTACAGGACCACAGCAGGAAGTGCCAAGCCTCTGGAGGACTTTGAGCCCATTCAGAATGGCAAAATTTCCTTCCAGAGATTCCAAGCCGAGGCTGATTTTGAAATAACCATTATTAATGATCAGCTTCCTGAGACGGAGGAAACATTTTTCATCAACCTTACTTCTGTAGAAAGTAGGGGACTGAGAAAGGGTGACATGAATTGGAGACCTCGTCTAAATCTAGACTACAGTGTTGCAGCAGTCACCATACTGGACAATGATGGCCTAACCGGAGTGGTTGTCTCTGTCCCTATGACAGTACTGACGGTGTCACTTGACAGCACGCTCTCTGCTATAGAAGCTGGTTCCATCACACGCCCTAACATGAACAAGGTAACTGCCATTCCACACACCTCTGAGATGTTTGCCACAGGTGTCCCAGCAACCTCAGAGAAGCCTGTCACCACTCATGGTGCCATGTCTGAGATGCTTAACTTGGCCCCAGGTACTGCTCATGCTGAGGTCTATGGAATACTCAGCCTCGGACCTCCCATGGTTTATGTGGCAGAGGAAATGAAGAATAGCACACTAAGTACTGCCGAAATCCTTATCCAGAGGACTGGTGGATTCACAGGCAAGGTCAATGTAACAGCGAAGACTTTTGGTGGCAGATGTGTCCAGAAGGAACCAAGCATGTGGCCATTTCAGGATGTCTATGGAGTTGCCAACCTAACATGGGCAGTGGAAGGAGAAGACTTTGAAGAACAGATGCTCACTCTTACATTTCTAGATGGGGAAAGAGAACGGAAGCTATCAGTTCAGATTCTGGACGATGATGAGCCTGAGGGCCAGGAGTTCTTCTATGTGTTCCTCACAGATCCACAAGGGGGAGCACAGATCGTGGCAGGAAAGGATGACTTTGGATTTTCAGCCTTTACTGTAGTCATTATCACAGGTAATGGCAGCTCATGATGGAGATGTACGGACTTACAAGATAGTGCTTTTAATAAGGGCAGCCTGTTTGAACTTCAGCCTAAGACAGTTATTTGACTCACAAATAATAATTCATTATAACATTGTCTTCATTAGAATTTACATGGTGGCACGAGCCTTTAATCCTAGCACTCAGGTAGCAGAGGTAGGCAGATCTCTCTAAGTTCAAGACCAGCCTGGTCTACACAGTGAGTTCCAGGGCAGCAGGGAAATATTGTAGAGCCTGTCTACATAACAATAGCAGCAGCAGCAGCAGCAGCAACTGTCTTCTTAAAGAAATAAATCATAACGTGAGTTCATGTTTTCATGTCATATTACAATTTAGTGTATCATAGATGTTTCATAGATAAGAGTCAGGTACATGATCTATAAGTCTTCAATCTCTTCAGATAGAAAAATTCCTTAAATTCACATTATTTTCTAGAAAAATACTGTTGTTAATCTCCAAACATAAAATTGCTTATCTTATTTTAGAAACGTATTTTAAATTTTTGACTTACTTTTAGCAGTAAATCCTAAAGCAAAGATGTCAATTGTCAAGAAATTTTCTGTATTTGTTATGAATTAGATTAAAATTAGTATCTTTTATCCAATGTAATTTATATAATCAATGTACTAGTTGGATACACACATGCACATAAATATAAAATATGTGTGATGTACATGTGTATGCATATGTATACACATACATACAAGCAGAGTCCTACCTATACATTTATGTAAAATAGCTAAAAAATCTTTACTGTTTTTGATCTAATGCAAATGAATAGTCATTGCATTTCAGTTGCTCTCCCCCCACATATGATATATGTATATACATTATATATGTACATATACACATACATAAAACAGCAGCTTACATTTTTAGCTACTTTAGGAGTTCTTTACACATCTAGATTTGATGGTAACTTGTAGTTTACCTCTGAAATAATGCCCTATAGTTCATTAAATAAAGAGGATCAGATCGTCAGTAACTGAAGTAATAATGAGACGGCTTCATGATTGTGTTCTGACTACATATTATGTATGTGATTTATGAATAAATAGTCAAATAATTAAATCAAGCTAACTGACATATGTCTTATTTCAAATACTTAATATTTTTTGATGAGACCATCTGCGGTTTATTCTTGGCAGTCTCAAAGTGTACAGTACCATGATATTTACTCCTCACATGCTGTGCACTAGATCTCAAGACTCACTGGTAGAGCATATTTCCTCACATTTATGTCATTTTAATCATTAAGTTATGATGTCATAATAACTTCACTTCTGATGTATTTATGTTACCCCACAATTTTCACTAATTATAATTCATACTATTCCTATTCCAATAGTTTATGGGGAACGTTGTAAATTTTAATTCATTTCTGCAAGCTTATTACATGGGCTTAATATAATTTGTATATTTCTACTAAAATTAATTTGAAATTAAGCAATGCCTTTAAATTCTATGGCTTAAATATTTTATTATAGCCATTTGGATATAAGCCCAGATGAGAGTCCAAATAACTATCAATTAGTGTGGCCTACTCAGTGCAGGGGAAATAAAAATAGTTCCTGGAGGCTCCTCGCTGTTCCAAACAGTGCTTTATTAGTTACTGAGTCACGTAGAAGACTTGAGTCCTGGTCAGGTGGTTGGCAAAGAACTGTTTGGTGATCACGATGGTATTTGGTATGAATCTGCACCATGAACTTATCAGGCAATGTGATACCCCAAAGCGTGCCCAAATATGAGCTCTGTGCCCCTTAAATGTCTGAGCAGATTCTCTTTCATTTGTTCAGGATGCAATAGATCTGATCTATTAATATCTATTAATAGCAGGTGAGGTAGAACCGCTGATACCACTGCCTGCCATATTCCACATGACTGCATTACTTTAAGGTCTGTGGGGATATGTTTCAAATATAATAAAAACAGTCGGACATATCAGAGGGATCTACCCACAGTCAGTCTAGGAGGATCAGACAGTGGTAACTCACACCTTTAATCACAGCACAGGGAGATATGTTTCAAATATAATAAAGGTCCTTTATTCATTTATTCTGCTTGGATATCCCATCTCGCCTTTCATACTCCTGGCATTTTCCCTTAGTAATTTTTATGTTTTAATTATATCATTAACATTATTGATTCCTCCTACACCCAACCAGTCTTCATAATCTTTACACATTCAGTTGTTAGACTCCACTTTAAAAACAAGCCAGGCACTAAATGTCTCAACAGTACATCAGTCATCTAGAATCACCTTACTAAAAATGTAGCTCAAATTTATTGTAGATGTGACAAGAGAATTTTAATTAGACCTTTATCAGTTGCTATTGCCCTACAGAAGAAAACAGGAGACTATAAACAGGAAAGAAGAACCAATTCTGGGGGAAAACGATTGTTTCCAAAGAGAAAAATTAACATGTTGTTCTGATGCTCAGCTAGGAAGTGATCATAATGATTATTTGATGAAAATGAGGATTGGAAATCTGGCTGATAAAACACACACAAGAGGAGTGAGGACACATGTCACCCATCACATGAACGTCCATGATACATGATGTCTGTTTTCTTACACTTCAGAGATGGGAGATTGACCTCAAGTTGTTTTTGAGACTGATTGCTTTAGGATCGTTTTTTTTCTAGGATCTCTTTGAAAGACTGGGATATTCAGAATGAGACACCATGTACAGTAGTACTAGCCTAACCCACATTCACTCGTGTGCTTGTTGAACAGGAAATGGCTGTGTCAGCATGCTATAGACCCAAGGTTGGGTCCTGCTTAAGCTTCTTTGTGTATGTGAGAGGGGGAGAGGGGAGGGAGAGAGAACATATGTGTATGTGAAGAGAGTATATGTGTATATCTATGTGTATAGAAGAGAATGAGTGTGTGTGTGTGTGCGCGCGCGCAATGGTCCCTATAACCTATAACTGGAGCTTCTAATACTCAAATGCTCGGGATTTGCTTAATCATTCTCTCTCTATTTTCTGGGGGCAGAGAACTAAGTATGTGACATAAATTGTCAGCCCACTTGAAGGTGAATTCCTACATAGTTCATTTACTTGACAAATACTTATTAAATGCTTGCTACAAGCTGGCGTTCTCCTTTCCTTGTCCTGTCAAAAACAGTTGTTGCCCTTCTGGAGCTGGTACTCTGTGAGATGTAAAATGCCAATGGCTATTAAATGCGCTCCGGAGTCTTGTTAGAAAATCGTGTGTCCAGCCTCGATCTGAGAGCTTTTGCCTTGTCTTGTCATATCTTATTTTTTCCTGTTTAAGAATGTTCTTAGAAGAAACTTCTTAAAATTATAGCTCTCTCCTCCCACATGTGAATTTCTCATTTATACTATCTGGCTGAGGCACCAGAGGGTTTATAAATACCTAAATGTATGATATCCATTCATTCTGCTTTTCAGGGAGTGATCTCCACAATGGCATCATAGGCTTCAGCGAGGAATCCCAACGAGGCCTGGAACTGAGGGAAGGGGCTTGTAAGACAAGACAGCACCTAGTTGTCATAAGGCAGCCAAACAGGTAGGTGTGTGTGGGGGGGGGGAGGTATGTGAACATGTGGGTGCATGTGAGCATGTAGATGTAACGTTCTGAAATTGTATACAGAACTTAAGGCTCATACAAAATGATGAAGGCAGAGTTAATGTTCATAGAAGTTATTCTGTAAGCTAGTAACATACATTGTTTTAATTAAAAATGTATGTATTACTACTATTTATGCTATGGGTCTCATCCCTATCTGCTGCTATATATGACTGGGTCAGAGGACAACTTTCAATTGTCACTTTCCTTCTCTCCTGGGTCTTGGGGATTAAACTTTGGTTGACAGGTTAGCTTGCTTGAAAAACCAACCCACTAGCCTAGGGATGCTGTCAGTCTACATCTGTTACTTAACACATTGGTTTTTTATCCATGACGTAGGAATGCCTAGGTTGTTCTGCACACCATCCAAAGCAATGTCAGATGGTTTAGGCCCTCACTTCATCCTGATAACCCCTCTGAGATGACTGATTGTAACCACTGAGCTCCAAGGGACACTGGGATCGTCACAAATTTTCTTGCAGCCAAATTCTATAGTGAGTCTTTCAGAGCACAGTACTGACTGTACTTGGTATGTGCAAGCCTTTGTGTGTGGATTAATACCTCCACCTGGAGCCTTTTCTGTCAAAATGTAGGGCATCATTTGGCTTTGAATGCTCGAATTATAGCTGTTTATAGGAATAGTGTCTTTCTCTAGAGAAATTATAATAAAATGACAAATCATACCCATTTACATGAGGTCACAGATTATCCTCACAATTTGTGCATTTTTGTTATATTGGACAGAAAGAATTTTAGTTAATGTCCCTCCCTGAGGGTCAGCTCATTACTGACCAGTGTGCAGTCAGAGAACACTAAGGAGACCATGAGTTGCAGTTTTTTCTTTTTCTCCACTAGGTGGTTCCTCACGTTCAGCATTGTCAATCATATTATAGTACATGTCGCCACTTGGCCGAGGAGGAGGGATAGTTAGCATAACTGCAAGGCATTGTGTGTCACTCTGTAGGGGATTGTGTTGTTTCATGGTAAATAATTGTCCCACCCACTGGTTTAATAAAAAGCGCTGATTGGCCAAAGACAGGCAGGAAGTGTGGGCGGGGCTACCAGACTAAAACAATTCTGAGAACAGGAAGCACAGAGCAGAATGCCAGAGAGAAGCCGGAAGAAGCAGAGGACAACTATGCTGCCCTAAGGAAAGGTACCGAACTGCATGGCTGAACAAGATAAGAGTAATGGGTTAGATTAAGGATAAAGAGTTAGCAAATTATATGCCTGGGCCTTTAGGCAATCAGCCTAAAAACTATTGAAAGCATCTGTGTGTCTCTGTGGGTCTGCAGGTCTGTGGGCCTAGACCTTGAGGTTAGGCCTGAAAATCCAGGCCAGAAACCTCCTACTACATCACTCTGTCACTACACTGCATGTGTTTGTCTTGTGTACAGGGCCTTTGAAGATGTGCAGGTCTTTTGGCGAGCCACACTTAACCAAACAGCCACCATTCTCCAGAAGGAGAGGCTAAACCTAACAGAGGAACTTCGGTTTGTGGCAGGGGTCACTACTTGTACAGCTGGTCAAACAAGATGCTTTATCTGCCTTGAGCTCAATCCAGAGAAAGTAAGTGCTATGAGCTGCTGACCACTTCCTTAGAATTATTCATCTCAGAGCATTGTTACTGAAACGTATACACTATGTGATAATTATGTTTAGCCATAGTGTCAAAACCTCTTTATTAGACCAAAAATTTTAGGTGTGAAATCTATGCCATCGTCAATTTTTGCCGAGAGTGTTTTGTTTCTGTTTCTCATCATTTCTAGGGTGCCTCTGGCCAGTCACTCTGTGTGTCAGCAACATCAGTTTCTCTAACTGGCTCCAACTATGTATAGCTTTGTC
Source organism: Phyllotis vaccarum (assembly GCA_033318265.1). Classification (NCBI taxonomy): domain Eukaryota; kingdom Metazoa; phylum Chordata; class Mammalia; order Rodentia; family Cricetidae; genus Phyllotis; species Phyllotis vaccarum. The sequence continues at coordinate 47,110,292 of JARWLC010000014.1, read as the reverse complement.
CTTATCGTATTCATAAACATTTCTTCATCTAGTTATCCATGAGGGATCTTTATTCTCTTCACATATCCTTGGGTAGTACAGTTTTTATTTATAAAAAGAGACACAAAAAGTGTGCTTGGCACATCCTTAGATAAATGAGCATTGGTTCGTACTGCATGTGTGTTGCACTAATAAAGGAAACTCAGGGCCAGATCTCTGGGAAAGTCGGAGATATTAGAGAGAGGAAACACCACAGTCAGATCTTATCCAGCTTCCTCAGCCTTGCTCCTCCTGGCTTCTTTGGACCTTCTGTCTTTCTCTGTGGGCCTTAAATACTCTCTTTGCTCAGTTAAGGCGTGGCCCCATCACTGCCTGCCTGGGAGCCTGGAACTCCTTCTGTAACCTAAGATGACCTCAAACTCAGATTGGATTAAGGATTTAGGTCACCACTCCTGGATACTCCCTGTGCTGGGATTAAAGGTGTGAGTTACCACTCTCTGATCCTCCTAGACGGACTGTGGGTAGATCCCTCTGATATCTCCAAATGTTTTTACTATATTACAAAATATCCCCACACATGTGGTTCCAGGAGACAGACAATGACCCCATTGCCAAGACAGTCTGCATCATCCTAATGTCCTCTGCCACAATGACCCAACTGAGCTAACAGGGTGTTTAATAATCATGTGTAGCTGTTTCTCTATTGACTCCTCTGTGAGCCTTTAATGTGTGAATAGCTAAGGTATACTTGGTGCTATTTGTTCTTTCTGCATATTCATTAAATTAAAATATCCAATAAAATTCTGTCCACCAGATTAGGATATGAATGTTCAAAACATAATGGCTTCTGTGCAGAAGCCACAGACTTTACACAGCTGAGAACGCACACACAGATGCACTGGCCTTGAAGCTGCCCATGACACTTAAGCCTGTCTTAAAATAACATCAGTGTTGGCTTTGGTTTCTTCTCATTTCTCTTCTTCATGTTCACCTGTTGAGAATTACCATAATAATTACACTAATCTCATCCAAGTCTGTCTCCATACATATTATCATATGTTGTGGAATTTTTCTGAAACTCAAAAGGACCCCTTGTCACTGATCACTAAAGCTTGTGTGTACTTGGTAATTGTCACTTTGCCTTTGTTGGGTTGTGAGACCTGGTTCCTGCCTCTAGAGCTGTTTCAAATGAGAAATTCTGATCAAGCAATCCACTTAGAACGCTAGGATGTTTTTTATTAATTCATGCCTTCAAGAACAATTTTCTCAGTACCCTGCTTCTCCCCAGTATAATTTATTTAGACTTTTCAGTGACAGCTGTATAAAAATTCTGATAGAATTTGTGCAGTGTGATGTTGCTTATGCCTTTCCCCATGTATCAAGGAGCACTGCCTGGAGGAGGAGGGAGAGTAGGCTGCTCTTCCTTAGCCAAGGGCTCTTCTTAGCCAACAGTTCTGTTGTGTTCGGAAAGACAGTTGCTGGCCTCATTTCTGCCTCATTTGCTTTTGTTGTAATTTCTGGTACAGTTTTTTATTTTCCTAGAAAAACATCTTTGCATGTAGTATTTTTGGTAAGCCCTACCTTAAATGCAAAAAGTGCAAAACATCTATTTAAAAAAATTATTTGTATTAGAAACAGATTTTCTTTTCATAAAATATATCCTGACTACATGTTTTCCTCTGGCTGCTCCCCCACCCCCAGCTCTTCTACCTCCTCTGACTTGCAGATACACCCCCTTCTGTCTCTCATTAGAAAACAAACAGGCTTCTAAGGAAAAATAATAATATAATATATAAAAGATAAGACAAAAAACTAACACATCAGAATAGCACAAAACAACAGAAGAAAAAGAGCCCAAGAAAATGCACAAGAAACAGATATAGACACAGACACCCACTCATCGGCACACTCAAGAATCCCATAAAGAACATGAAACTGGAGGCCATAATATGTACACAAAAGACCTGTGATAAAGAGTGAAAAAAAATCTATTGCTGTGTGTACAACCTACCCTTAAGAGTACTTTGTTTCCCTAATGAGTTGTTATCAATTGCTGATGTCTTCTGGGTTAGGCATGAGATGTGTCCACTTCTTTCAGTTCTAGGACCCCATCTGGTGCAGACTGTGCAGGCCTGGCCATGCTGCCTCCCTCTCTGTGGGCTGAAATGTGCACGGATCATCTTGATTCCAAAGGCTTGGTTTCTTCCATCTCCTCTGGCTCTTACAGTCTTTCAGCTGATACTTCACAGTCCAAAACATTAGCTCATGTACTGTACTTGGAAACACTTAGATCCCTTCAGCCTTCTAACTTTTTGTGGCTGTGCACAGGACTAAAGGGAAGGGAGGCAGGAGCGATAAAAGGCTGGTCAGACAGAGCTTGGTTGTCTTCTTTGCAGAGGTAATGCAATATGGTAGCTGATATAGAAAATTCCAGCTGCTTATAACCTTTCTCCTCTATGGTTCTCAGCCTGTGGGTCTTGACCCTCCTGGGGGTTGAACAACTTTTTCACAAGGCATCTGAAAATACCGATATTTACATTATAACACATAACAGTATCAACATTACAGTTATGGAGTAGCCATGAAATGATTTTATGGTTGGGTCTGTGGTGATATATTTTATATTTAATAAAACCAGAACAGATCCACCTACAGCAAGCCAGGAGGGTCAGAGAGTGGTGACTCTTTAATCCCAGCATGGGGAAAAACCAGGAGTGGTGACCTACACCTTTAACCCCATAACTTCAGAGACAGAGATCTTTTTGTGTTTCTGAGAGTTCAAGGCTAACTACCAAACAGTAGTAGCTCACACCTCTAATCTTAACTCTAGAATATGATGATGAGTTGAACCCAGAAGTGAACCAACTTGGTGAAGAGGATATTTAAGGCAAGTGTAGGTTGGATGGTGAGGCATTCTGTAGAAGTGATGAGCCAGGCTGAGGACTCTGGAAGACAGCTTTTACCCTGAGAAGTTGGCTGGTGAGAATTGACTATGGTCTGTCAATGATATTCCAGCTTTTCCCCAATATCTGACTTTGAATTTTTATTTAATAACAACTAGAATTCATGTTTCAGGGGTCATCACAGGAGGAACTATTTAAAGTGCTCACAGTACTGAGAATCACTGTCTTACCTAGAACAAGACCACAAGACCAAAGTAGTTTTAGATAAGTAGCACAACATTTTCAAAATATTATGTCTCCATTGTCTTCCCAGCTATTAAATGACAAGTCATAGGCAAGAATAACATACTTTCATTTTGGTCAAAGAAAATTTAAAGCAAGAAAGAGCAGAAAGTGGAGACACAGACCTGTCATCCTGGTCCCTAGAGGCCGAGGCATGAAGAACAGAAATCATGTCATCCTGGGCCATTAGACCCCAGCTCAAGAGTAAAGGTGGGAATATGATTGTGTTCCCAAGAAGAAGAAAATAGTGAAGCACTATAACCTTTGATGCATTTTCACAAATTTTGTTTTATTACTTAAAATGTATTTGGCTCCTCAAGCTTGGACTCTTTCTATTTCCCATAAACTAAGAGCTAGACATATATGCCAGGAAACAGCTGCCAAGATTTTTTGCAGTGAGGTTTGAGAGCCTGTGTGGATGTGCCAGTGGGCAAATACAATTAGTCCTCACCTTTCGGCCTAAGAACTGTCTGAAGTTATAGCCAGAGAAATGATTTCAATCACATAGAACTTGTTCAGCAGTCCATATGGTACTTCAGAGTTTTAGCTTGTGGAAACTAAAGTCCCTCTACTTTGAGAATTGGAACTATTTTGGGATCTAAGAAGTTTCTAGTCCCCTATCCTGAGGAGTTTCTAACCCCCCAAGGCCAAGCACCCAAGGTCCTGGGTCATCAAAGAACATTCCAGCCCAGCCATAAAGCATCTTCTCTTTCTCCTAAGGCAATCAATCATCCAGCAGCTGCCCACCTAACAGCTAGTGATAGCAAAGAAACTTCCCCTGGGCCTCTCACCTCCCAGTCTGATAACTGCATTTCTATGGTCTTTGTTTGATCTTTGTTTTAAAACTCTGCCTCAGAGGAGAGGGGACTCACTCCTTCACTGGCACTACTGTGTGACAGTCAGGAGCTGAATTCAATTGTATAGCTGTAATAAACCTTGCTTTGCATTTGGTTCACAGAGTTGGTGTGATTCTGGGGATCTTTCTGGGGGTCACTGAGACTGGGCAGAATAAGCTCTGATGACCAAAATCCTTGGTTCAGATCTTGCTTTGTCCCCTAGTTAATTAGATAATGCTAGATAAGCCATTTAGCCTTGATCAACCTCCAAGGTTTAAAGGGGTTAATAAAAGGGCTCGTAGGAAGAATAAATCTGCCGATAACAAATGAAGGTTATTAGCACAGTTCTTGGCAAGGTATGGACCCTAAGAGATGATTGACGGGGCTATTACTAAGATGGGCCCATAGCCTGAAGGAAGGAAGGAATCCAGACTTTTGCTGCAGCTGCATCAGCCTTAATGGAGGTTTACAGACAGCACATACATACACACAGAGCTCGTCTGTCCATATAGTGACACAGCCAATTAAAATAGTACCTCCCTCGCTCTAGTTTCTTGATCCTCAATGTTAACATTTTTTACTCTATTTTTCCTGTTGTCAACTGCTCACTTATTCAGTATTTTCATTTTCAAACTATGAAGAAACTAACTGACTTGCCTGATTAATTTCTTAGACAGGTTAGGAACCATCTTTTGAATTTCAGTCAACTCACCCTCTCCTGGCTGATTTATATCACAGTTCCATGTTAACCAGAGATATAACGTGAGAATTAGCTGAGGATCTGGGATCATTTTGACTGTCAACTTGACACGGTGTGTTACCTTAGAAGGAGGTCTCGATGAGGAATTGCCCATATTACATTGGATGTGGGCATGCCTGTGAGGGTTTTTCCTAATTGTGTTAACTGAGGTAGAAAGAAGCACCCGATGTGAGCAGTCCCATTTTGTAGGCACGTCTCTAGCCTGAATGAAACTGAGAGAAGGCCCTGAGCCCCAATGTGCATGCACTAACTCATGTTCTCTGCCTCAACTGTTGATGTAACATCCCTAGCTGCGTCAAGTTCTCACCTGACTCCATCACAGTGATGGATTGTGATTTCGAATTGTGAGACAGTAACCTCTTCATCCTCAGGTTGTTTTTATCAAGTTAACTAAGACAGCAGGACACTCCTAACCCACTACGTCTATTTAAAGGAAATGGAGCATTTAGACCTTTGTGCAACTTTCTCCTTGAAAGATGTTTAGGTAAGGTATTGCTTTGTTCTTACTTTTCTGCTTCTGAGCAGTTCTGAGCCCAGGGAGAGTAATTTTTATACTAGTTATGGCAAAAGGCAACCCTGAAGTGTAACTGCCTTGCTATGAGAGGGGCCTGCTGCAGTTACATGGGAAATGAGTTCATAAGAGGTCTCCCATAATGTTTAGGAGTCTGAAGAGGTTCAGATAGGATCTTTAAGTCTTATTTCTCAATAGACTTCAGGCACATTGTTTGAATAGAGCATTTCTTTGTCTGACTGGAAGATTCTTTTGTCTCTAGTCTAATTATATGTAGGCACCCATCTGTACACTATTCAATTTTTAGATAGTTCTTCACTTAGATTACAATATGTTCTTTTGACGATAAGTGGTTATAAGTAATGTTCTAATCATCATCACAATGAAAAGGAATATTTTACTGGAAAATAAAGACTAGAGTGTCTATTGGAACTTAATATGCCAAAATTTTCAGTTCAAAGAGCCTATTGTGAGTCTGAGCTCCCACGGCCATTAGGGATATTAGCTCTTGAATACAGTTGCCCCGCTTCCCCTCCTGCCTCAGCTTCTTGCCTTTGCCAACTATAGCTTCTCTAAGTGGAAAGAATATGCTTATTTCCACATTCCAACATTTGCTGGCAGTGTATCAGCAAAATTAAAGAAGTGTGCTGTGGGATAGCTAAACATTTCTTCAGACATTGGAGATGAGATTAAGACCAAAATGGAGCTTTTTGTATAATACTGAAGGATTTGATGTTTTGTTTCATGACATAATGATTATCATTTAAATGATCACAAAACAAATGATGGATTAGGCTCTTGTTGGCAGATAAAAAAAATATGCCTAATGTACCATTAGACAATGATACATGCAGTTGAAAACACATCAAGTCACTTTTAGCAGAATATGCCAGAATGCTAACAACACTGCTAAACATTTTAGATTTTACTTTGTAAGAATAAATTATTTGTGATAACAGATGATTGACAATGTGTTATGAAGAGCAATTCAGGCTTCAGAAAGTAGGCGATTTCAGGGAGGAAAGCAGGGGTTGAACATGAACAGAGTGAATTTTGATTTGATAAAATATTTTTTGGAAATTTGAAAATCATATGAAATTATACAATTTGTAACCAATATATCCTCATATCTGTTTAACATTTTAAAATCTTAAAAAAAACCAAAACTCTTGGGCTGAAGTTGTAGCTCGGATGACAGAGTGCTTGCCTCACAAATCCTGGGTTTGAGCCCTTCCAGCACATAGCTGGAAATGATGATTCTCACCTGTAATCCTGGACTTGAGAAGCAGAGCAGAAGGAATTCAAGTTTATCCTAGGATCCACACTAAGTTCAAGAGTAGACTGTGCTACATGAGACCCCATCTCAAAAGACAATGTAAATAAGTAGATCTTAGGAACTTGAATTTGTCCCTTATTTTTTTGCAATCTGTGTGTTACCCAACACCATAGTTTGCCCTGGTTTCCACTGACATCAGTGTTGAGGCAGCTGCTATCATGTGTGATGTTTTGTTTAGGTTTTGAATATTTATGAAAATATATTTTGACCACGTGGAATAAATGCTATATTATTTTTGTTTTATACTTAAAAAGGTATCATATGCATGTATATAATTATGCAATCTTCATGAAACGATGTTATCTCTTGTTTACATATTTTAAGATCTACCTATTTTGAAAATATTTGACTAGGTTATTTCTTTCACTTTTTAACTAGATGGTTGTATGAATACATTTTATTTACTGTTTTATTTATTCATCATTTACTTATTGAGTTTACATTACCTTTGGACCCTTTCTTAATTGCTATGAAGAGACACCATGATCAAGTCAACTCTTATGAAAGAAAGCATTTAACGGGACGGGGGTGCTTACAGGTTCAGAGGTTTAATCTGTCATCATCATAGTGGAGAGCATAGTGGCATGTGGGCAGATACTGGATCAGTAGCTTAATGCAACACTCTGATCCACAGACAGAAAGGAAAAGCCTAGGCCTATCATGGGCTTCTGAAACCTCAACCATCCTCCAGTAACATACTTCCTCCAACAAGGCCACTTTCCAATTCTTCTAATCATTCCAAGTACAGCCACTTCATGCTAAGCATTCAATTATACAAACCCATGGAGGCCATTCTTTTTCAAGCTACCACAGACATGTATTTTCCAGAGAGAAGCTCACTATAAGAAAATGTAGTTTTAAAGAAAAAAAAAATAGTCAGGCACCACGTAGCCTGGGCAGGAGGTGCTGCTGTGAACAGGTGAGAGATGTAAGTAAGAAGAGGGAAAAACACAGCCGTTCATGCACCATGGATGGAAGCCGGACTGGACAGCAATGCGGAGCAGGCTGAGAAGGGCAGCCTACGCTGCTACCCAGGGCCAGGTGATGGTTCGGCCTGTGCGGCTGCCCAGAGCAATGTCTGGGTCCATGGCCCTACTGCAACTGGAGTCTGTGTTGATGCCTGTGACCGTTGTAACCATGAAGGTCATAGGGATGCCTGAGGTCTGATCCGTCACCCTAGGCCATGTTGATATCTGAGGGCCATGTTGCTGCTGGGCCACATGCATCTGAGTATCCTGTGCTGCCACCCAAGGCCGTGGTGACATCTAGACCTGAGCTGCAGCTAAGAGCCATGTTTGAAAGAGCTAACCTCACCCTTCACCATTTCTATGGGAGAGCTGGCCCTGACTCTTGCCTGAGGGGCAATGGTCCCAGTGAAGGCCAGGCCTACCAACTTAGCTATAGGCCTCTATCCAGGGCCTTGAGTTGGCCCACCCCAGCATCTACTCCATGTATGAGCTGCTGGACATGGAAGAGACTAGTCTTATGGAACTATAGAAGCTAGGTCTTTATGACTGGAGCAGTAGCAAGATATCCAAGAGAAATTTCTATAATGGTATAACATTGATGGTGAACCAGAAGCCAGAGGCCTCGAATTGGACTAACAACTCATTGCAATGATCATTTACAAGTAAAGCTGTTCACACAGAAGAGGAGACTGTATAACATGCTATAGCTCCAAAGGCCACTACAAAAAAGGAATATGTAATGGAGAGGTGGGAAAGATGGAAGAACAAAGTGTTTTTTCTTTCCTTTTATTATTATTATTTAAAATTTTCATTTTTTGGGGGAGGATACAAGGGTCATGGTGGACATGGCAGAACTGAAAAATAAGTGTGATCTGAGTGCATTGTACGAAATTCCCAGAGACAATAAAATTGTTGCCAGTGATTTAGTGTAATAATTTAGTTCTGTAACTATAAAATGTGTCATTAAGTATATATTTTTAAATTGAAATAGAATTATATCACCTTTTCTTTGCTCCATCTTCTCCTGGTACCTTTCCTCCCTCCAAACCTTCTCATGGTCCCCTTGACTCTCAAGTTTTCCTTGATAATTATTGTCAAATATACTATATATAAGTATGTAAATATATGTATTTATTACTTCTATAATGCTGTAGATGAGCTGTAGCATATCTTAGTGATAGAAATATGTAAAAGTAGGAGTATGTGTGTAATGGTGACATCTTTCTTTCCCTCACTATCAGGTGCCTCGAGTTGAAATGCATTTTTTTGTGGAGCTGTATGACGTCACTGCCGGGGCAGCTATAAACAACACCGCCAGATTTGCTGCCATTAAAGTTCCCAAGACTGACGAGCCTCAGAGTCTCATTTCCTTTTCCGTGGGTTCTCGCCTATCAGTGGCTCATAAGAAGGCTACTTTGATCAGTTTGCAGGTGGCCAGAGATTCTGGCACTGGAGTAATGATGTCTGTTAACTTTAGTACCCAGGTATGAAAAGTAAAGCCATATGTGTTCAGATTCTTTTCATCCATGGGGACGGATAAGAAACAACAATCTAAACAATATTTTCTGAGGACACCATGATAACCTGTTTATTTAAGGTGTTTTATTACATCAGGTCAGCTTTTCCCTCATTACTAAGAAATTGCATTTTAAAATTTTAAGTTTTTTTGTTTCCCACAGCATATATCCAAACTAGTTGTGATATTTTCCCTTTCAGATCCTTAAATACTGACTGAACTTAAGATTTTGTGCAGCACTGACCTTGGGTGATGACACTCGCTGCCCATCCATCCTTTCATGTGGTGTCCAGTGGAAGACTGGCTAGGTTTCTGGAGGTCTAGAGAAAAACACCGAGCACATGAGAATGACCAGACCCATGTGCTCATTACTTTTCAGAAATTAACTTCTTTTTACTTTGTTTCACCAGCAAAATTCTAATACAGTTAAAAAAATCTTATCTATTCCACTTGAAGCACGGTTTGTACAGACTATAGCTCGCCCACTTCAATCCCTGGCTTTTCTCCTTTATTCCTAGGAATTCAACAAATAGGAAAGTAGAATTGTCTGCAGTGTACAGTGTTGTTATTTACTCCATTTAAAGACTCCAAATCTGGCCATCGAGGCCTCAGAGTCATAGTAAACATTCTTTGTTATTTTAACATGGAAGTGAAAACTGGAATCTGAAGCTTTTCCTAAAAGTTTGGATTTTTGTTTCTTGAAAGATGGAGCAGATATACCTTTCACTGCTGAGTACTGCAGACCCTTGTAATTATGTATAAAACATTATTAGGTGACTCTGAAACCACAGGGGGACAAACAAATGAGTAGGGATTTGGGTCCAAGTGACACATATAGAGGTAAGTTCCACAGTTCTCTTTTTGCCTCATACCCAATATTTTGAGCTGAAGAACTTGTCATATGGACTCACTAAGAGAAAAAGAAAAATTAAAAACTATGTAGACATACTGTCTGTCGGGCAAAGAACACAATTCCCCACAGTATGTGTATTGCAAGGGGTGAAAATCCCCATAGAGACGTTTCCTATAGTGCAAGGAGCAGCATAGGAACAAGAGAGCAAGACAGAAACCTTTTGACTGAAAACTTTTTTATACTCTCTAGTCAGACATGCCAAAAAAAAAAAAAAAAAAACCCCAAAAAACAAAAAACAAAAACAAAAACAAAAAAACTACTGCGACTTTATTCAGTCAAGTGTGTATGTGTGAGTGTGTGTGTGTGTGTGTGTGTGTGTGTGTGTGTGTGTGTGTGTGTGTGTGATTCCTAACCTTCCCATGATCCCCGGTCTATGCACACCACATCAGAGGACTCAGTGTAGAGTTGGGGCTTTGCTTGCTTTCTGATGGTACAAGGTCCCCAGCACTGACACCGTGTTAGTGGAGGCCACTGGGTGGCAGTAGAGAGGTTCTCACACGCCTCTTAGCCAACTGGTATTTCAGTAAAATTGTAACACAGCTACCACAAAATGCTTTAATAAGTAGTTCAATGAGTCAAAGACATAAATTGTCTCAACAAGGAAAGAAGAACAATTAGTAAACAGAGGACACACAGAAGAGCAAACAGGAACTTTACACGTGGAAATATACTGCCTAAAATAAAGAGGATAATGTGAGGCCAAAGGAGACAATGATCTTGCAGACAGTGGGATAACTCACCCTACGTCTGAGCAGCAGCAGCAGATAGACTGGGTAAACAAGCAGTGGCTTAGACACATGTGGAGCTGCAACAATAAAATTAACACTGCGACCCAGAGGCTGGAGAGAAAGAAGAGATTGAGATGAAAAAAAGGCTCTTGAAAGAATAGTAACTGAAAAATTTTCAACTTGATAAAAGTTATTACGTATAAGTTCAAGAGACAAACAGAAAACCCAAAGTCGACAAGAAAGGAAGATAAAACCCTTTGTTGATGTTCTATATTAATTGACTGTGTTCTTGTTGAGACCAAACAGCAGTGTAGGCAGAATAAAGCGGTTACACCGGTCACTATTAGATACGTTTCCATGCACACAAATGCCATAGTTTTAGCATAAAGTCTCTTATCTCTAAGTGTTTGTGATACAGCAGCAAGAAATTTCTGGTCTTTGTTACTTGAACTGATGAAAATATCACTTTATCAACTGAGCCTATAGTTGGACCAAATTTAGAAACTGTCGCCTTAAAGCTGTATGTCATAACTCAGAACAAAGGCATTGAAGAACCATCACATTCCTTTGTGTGTCTGATTGTCCTAAGTTGGCATCTTTAGTGGAATGTCTAGGAGACATCTCAGAACTCTTGTATGTCATAGATATCCTGCACCACCTCTACAGTAACTTCTCCACTAGGCCAGCAATTAGATGTTATCACTATTAGCAGATCCAATTAACTATACAGTTACAGTGCAGTTAACACTCTTCCCATTCTTGCTATTTCTACTCTTTCTACTCAATGTGACCCTTGAGTGAGCTGTCTCAGACGCTGGAGACTGCCTCTGTGCTTAGCCTGACTATAGGTTAGCATACCTATTCCCCTGAGCATCATGGAATTCTTAATACAATGGTAACTCTCCTGTTGGAATTCTGTGTTTTCTGCCAACATTTAAATAAATGGCCACACATGCTGTGACTCCATTCACTCCTCAGGTCAGTATCTAACAGGCATCCCCATCCATTCATGCTGGCCTTCTAGTTCTTCCTGTCATTTTATAGGATTGTTCTTACCACAGGGCCTTTTAAATTGCTATCTTCATTGCCTAGACCAATTCTCCTTAGATCTAGAATCTATCTCCTGGAGTTAGTAAGTAGGCAGTCCTTTAATGAGGCTTCTGTAGAGATTCCATGTCCAATCTAATTTATAATTGTGCCGTCATCACCCTATGTCTCTGTCTCAACTTTGTCTTATTTCCCTTTATAGAAACCTATGTAGCAACATACCATTAAATCCATAGTTTCATACTGTGCATCCTCTGTCACAATGGTGGGGTCTGGGAGCGTAGGTATTATGCCTGTCAATTCTGCATTCCAGTATGTATGTGTGCTGAGGTACGCTAGGACTTTAATCTTTAGTACTAAATAAAGACACACTATTTTGGCTTTTCCTCATCTATAGTATTCATCCAGAACTTTCTAAAACTTCTGCAGCAACTATAATTTGAAAAGCTAGATATATATTACTTAGGAAACCGATCCCATAGCACATTTTCATATTGAAGGATAAGAAAGAACCAACTCCTCCTCCCCTCAACTTTTACGCTCAGATAAATATTTCTTCTCCATTTAGGTTCCCAGCATTGGCTGTGTTTATAACTGAAAAGTTTTTCCTAGAAAACTGTCATTTCATTTCTAGGACTTTTCCTTGATCATTTCAGGGCAGAGCGCCTGTCCCCTACACTCTCCATCTCTCCGTCTATGGCTTGTTGAAGGCAGTCAGGAAAAGTATGAAGTCCATGTTTACTGCCAGCTAGTTGACTGGAAAGAAGGGGCGTTTGCTCAAGAAATGAGAACAGCTTAGGATCACATTAGAGGAGGCATAGTCTCATTTTCCTGTCTGGGTTTAATTTTCAAGGAGCTGAGGAGCGCTGAACCAATTGGCCGTGTTCTCATATCTCCAGCTGTTTCTGGAAAGGATTTTGTGAGAACAGAAGGCACACTAGTCTTTGAACCTGGCCAGACAAGTGCGGTGCTGGATATCGTCTTAACACCAGAGAGCGCATCTTTCAGCGCATTCCCTAAACGCTTCCAGATTGTGCTTTTAGACCCAAAAGGTGGTGCCAGAATTGATAACGTGTATGGAACTGCCAACGTCACTCTTGTGTCTGACGCAGATTCACAAGCAATCTGGGGGCTTGCAGATCAGCTCCATCAGCCTCTACATGAAGATATTCTCAATAGAGTGCTGCACAACCTCAGCATGAGAGTCGCCACAGAGAACACGGATGAGCAGCTCAGCGCTGTGATGTACTTAATGGAAAAGGTAAGGCATCCTTGCCATTGTACAACAGGGGAATCATAAAGCCTAAATCAGAGCAGAAGCCATATCCTCTTATAATGCCCATTACTATGAAATTAGGATAAAATATGATTTCTGAACATAAGAGTGGAATCTGTCCCACCTGCCCTGCACCTTCACTGAGTGAGGCCTCTTTGACATTCTTCTCTTAAATCAGAGATTCAGTGACCTGCTGCAGCCAGAATCCAACCAGTTTGAAAGGCAGTAGATGCTGGAGCCAACAAGTCCTTTCTGACTTCCAGAGACTTTAGGGGCCTTTGTGCCATTTTCTCCTTAGTATTTGAGTGCATAAGAAAAACCAGACTGAACTATGTTAGACTTGCCATGAACGAAGCATGAGCTCCTCCTGGGAACTAGCAAATTTTAGTTGAAAAGGAAGAATAAGAAATGGTCAAATAATTTTAGGCATCAATTTGCATGGACTTGCTGTAGTCAGCTGTTATGTGAGATGAGTTTTTTTTCAACCTTCTACAAAATGTATAATCACCTAAAGTTATAAAATTTCAAGATTATGAATGGAACATGATACCTAAAAAGCATTATTATTGAGGGAAAAGTTTTTACAGCTTCTTTTTATTTTTGTAGCTTATTTTATATCTTATAAAGATAATTTCTTATTAACACATTTATATACATGCATAAAGTTCTGAGCACATACATATGAACCCACTGGTGCTTTATTTACTACATAGTGACCTTTAATTATGGGAAATTTCCAGCATCCAGCTTCAGATAAAGGCAGGGTCTTTAGACGCTAGGGTGCAAGGCAACTGGAGGAGTCAGACCTGGGAAACTTCTTAGTTTTATTTCAGAAGAGGTGGACAGAGAGGAAGCATACCTTTGTATTTAGGACAGGTCCCAGCAGGGGATGGAAGGAGTTGGGGGAAGGAGTGTACGTGCAGCTCGACTGACAAGCAGCCAGAGTGCTTCTATTTTGTACTGAATTCACTAAGCAGGGATACATTCATGATGTTCCGAAACATAGATCTTACCATTTTTGTTTTTGGAGATGTGTTTTACTTCCTCCTGCTCATCTTTTAGTAATTATTAATAAACTATGACAGAACAGGGTAATCATTTCCAATAATTCTCCCTCATGCTTTGACATCATTGAGAGAGTTATCATTTTTACTCATTAACCTATAACCTAATTTTTAAGAATCGAGAGGCATATGACTGCGTGTTCTCAGGCTGTTAGCTTTAGTTGCTTCATGGACACCAGACCAAAACAAAGGCAGCCCTGGCAGAGTGCAATATCACAGTGTATTATTAACTCTTCATGGTCAGAGTGCCCAACATAAATCCTCAGGTCAAAGTTGCCGCAGTTATTCAAATTCTGGCATAATACAATGTTTGCAATTTGTAGAATTTGTTTATATGTCTAATCCTGGCATTCTGTTGTTCCTTGGTTATATGACATCACAGTAGCTCTGTATGTGCTAACTTTTCTAACAAAGGCAGGTCCTGGCATCTCATTCTGTCATTATCTTTCCACTTTGTTCTTTGTTCATCAATATAATTCTCTGTGTAGAGCAGAAGTATATGCTACATAATTGCCTGAGTGTATAGAAGAAGAGGCTTGCAATCTGATCTCTGGCCAACTTTTCTAGTTCACAGAATCTTGTTGACCCTTTTAAGTTTACTTTGATTTGTTCCTGACTTTTGTTTTATCTCACTCCTGAGTAAATACAGGGACAGATGTTTCAAGAATGTCTCATAACCCCATAAAAGACCTCTGGCTTCTTTATGTATGTCTCAGTCTCCAAGGTATATGAAAGACCTTCAGGTAGATAAGGATATTTCCCTAAAAGCAGAGGTGGGGAATAATATGTTCATGACTGGGGGAAGCATAAGTGATTCATAAGAAATTTTCCAATATCCCCAAATTGTACAAATATTAAAAGTTCCTCAAGTATGCAAAAGGTGGAGATGAAAACCAAGGGTATCATGGCAGCCATTATGTGACTCAGCCTTGCTGGATTTTTGTCAGGAATCTGTGCTGGCTTTAGGACTTTTGCCTTTTCCATTAGATATGGCTATGTCAGAAAATGTTTGCATAGTGATCTTAAAATATCATTACTATTCTACATATTTCTTGAAGCACAGTGCATGAGGGTAGAAGAGAAAATTATAAAGCATATGGGCTAAGAAGAGGCTATTACAAACCTTTGTAAAAAACATAGAGAAAGACTGTCATTTTATGTAGAGTACATCTTACGATAGAGTTCATGCCAAGGAAGAAGAGTGATACTTAACCTCCTAATAATAAAACAGATGGAACAATAGTAAGCTGATCTTGTTTGTTGAGCCCACTGACACTTCTAAGTGTTGTAATTATTATTAACACTTCATTCAAGATACACGAGAGCAAAGAGTTACTGAGATTCAAATGGAACCAACTGGACTTTATGCTATTGCCATAGGAAGTTAAAAAAACAAAGTAGCCCAACCTCAACTTCAGTACAGACCAGAGCTTCCATATGCTGGGGAAAATGTTATACCATCTTGTGTTTTAAGTGAATATATTTGATATTTGAAGGTTTTATTTTCTCTCTGGTTCTAAGTTCTTTGATGATGTATCCTATGATGCATGTTTCTTTTGCTGAATCATAGATCGAAATTTTGTACATTGGAAGGAGCCGCCAGGTTTTGTTTGGATGAGACAATGTTGACTATAAAGAAAAACATCTCTAAAAGACTCACTATAAAGATTTTCCAGATAAAGCCAATGGATGGGCTCGACAATCTTTGGTATAAAATATTCTAGCCCCCCACTTTCCCAAGTGTTGAACAATGCAAATTATTTCTAGTGATATCAATTGCTTTAACAACAACCAGACTATAAAGCCCTATCAAATTTGATATTCTAATTTTCTTATTTCATCCAGTTTGTTTTTCTGTTGATTAGACCTTGGTAGACCTTGATGTATTCCGGAATATCCATAAAAGCACAGGAATAGCATCTTCTCTGGAGGCTGATAAACTATCTCCCCCTTACACATCCAAAAATTGTTCTCTGTTTTAATCAGAGTCCCGAGAACTCCTTAGTGTTTTCCCATGTGAAGTTCAGGTCTCCTTCTGATTTGTAAATGAGCCTTGATAATTTGGCAGTTACTTTCCTAAAGTCACCTTTTAGAGTCAGAGTATTTGTTTCTTATCATATTCTTCTTAGTAACATGCTTCCTATTGCAGTTATTTCTATGTATGATTTAGTCTGTAAACACACTGACATTGGTTTGCAGTTCACTTAGCTTTATAGACTCACCAGTGAACTAACTCAAGTTGTGCTGTTATATTCTGCCAAGTAGAAAGGGGATGCTGCAAGCTAGTGCAGATGCTGGCAGGTATGTTTTGGGCTTGGCCACCATGTTTGTGCTCTGGGTCAAGTTGGTTGTTCTTAATCTGCCTCAGCTTCTTTTTTTTCTGAAAATAAAATAATAACCATCAGATCTCTGCATATGTCACTTGAGATCAGAGTAGTTTTGTAAAGTATGGAGAATAGCGGTGACCCTGTGCAACCCAGTGCTAGAGGGTTGGATTTGTTGTTATTGTCCTTATTTTATAATGGAATCATAAATAAGAGATTGAGTAGCTGTCTAATTCTTGGGTGTAGACCTCATTTCTTAAAATTCTACACATACTGCTTTTCTGGCATTTCCTTTCGGGAATGTTAAATGTCAATCTGAATTTTTAATTCTCCATTTCTGGTCTCTTCTTGTCTCTCCCACTGTAATTTCATAGCTCTGGGAGTAATATTATACATTATCTGGTTTTTTTTATTTTCTCAGATAGAAAACATCTGTAAACACAATTCTGCATCTGTAAACACAAATTCATGTTCTACTGACTAAGAATCTGGAATCTTCTCCTCACCTGCTTTGATTTTCTGTGTCCCAGAGATTTCTCCAAGATTGTCATGTTTGTTACTTCCATTCTGAGCTCTAAGAGGTTGTCTTGAGTTTACATTCTGTGTGTCTTCTTCGGTCTCCAGGCTCCTGTACCCAAATGGGCTGCGCTCTGTTCATTTGTAATTGTGCTATCAAAATTGGTATTCTTATCATGCTCTTCCTGTTGACCATCCTCTCATCTTTGAGATGGATAGTCTTATAAACTCAGATCTTGAGTTTTGTTGTGAGTTTGAAACTGCTAAATTACAAAGTTCAAAACAAAATAGGGATAACATAACCTACTCTCTTATTAACTTCCCTGCTAGGGAAAATAAGCATCATTTCAATGATATCATGACTTTATTACCAAGATATGCATTAAGCCTCAGAGACTGATGGATGAATTATAAACTGATGACTTTGGAGTCTGGATTTTCCAAGTATATTAGAATATAAAGGAACAATGATATTGTCCTTGTTTCTCCGAATAGCAACTCAGTCCCTTTAGGTGTGAAGTTACATTTTAATAGGCAGTGTGCCAGGATGTCTAGAATGTTCTTGATTGAATAGAATTTTCTTATTTGGTGTGCTTTTGTTCATTAGTGTTATATGGTAGTCACTATGGCTCACTGAAATACAGATAATTAAAAGCAATCTTATTCCTGTTACATATTTTTGAGATATTTATTACTTTTTCTATTAATCAAGGAAATAAAGAACTCTTGGAGTAGATGTAAAATTGTGATTTATTTTAATTCATAATGTTGACTAAGTTAAACGATGTGCACCACCATTTGGGACTCTAAGGAATCATTAAATAGAAAGTATTATAATGATTATTTCTTTTCTTTGTTAGTGGTTTCTCATGCTTTTTAGATGGAAAGGAGTATATCTGAAATGCAATTGTGATACCATTTTTCTCAATTCTTTTTATTTCTGTCTTTGTCATTGTTAATTAAATGAAAAACATACATAGTATATGTATTATATATTATCCAAGAAGTCATCTGTCTGTTACATATTTTAACACTTAGATTTTTCTTCCAGATAACAATGGAAGGAAAAAGTCAAGCTTTCAGTATCAAAAGTCGAACTCTTGTGTATGAACTCCTTTGTGCTCTTATTAACCCAAAGCGCAAGGACACTAGGGGATTCAGCCACTTTGCGGAAGTGACAGAGCACTTTGCCTTTTCTCTGCTGACTGATATTACCTGTGGGTCTCCTGGTGAAAAGTAAGTGCTGTGTAAAATTGTCAGTTCCCAAAATGTATTTCCTCCTGGCTTCCACAGCACTCAGTGTATGATGCCGGCTGACACTGAGATGATACATACAGCATGTGGTCAGTACTCTGTATCTGTTGGTCAAAGAAACAGATAATCAGGGCAAAACAGTGGGCCCAGCAAGAGAAATGAATGTGTGCTATCAACACCAGGGTGCTATTGTTTCAAAATATCATTGAGTAAAACAAAACCTCATCTTGTCTTCTCTTGCTTATCCAGCCAGTGGAAGCCTTGAGGAGAAGGAAGAGGAGGAGGAGGAGGAGGAGGAGGAGGAGGAGGAGGAGGAGGAGGAGGAAGAAGAAGGTTGCAGTTCCCCAGCCTTGTGCCTCCCTAAAGTCACAGATGTTTTCTCTAGTGGGAGGCAGCTCCCAAACTTTAGTTTTTGTGGCTGGAGTTCCACAGCAGGAAGCCAGCAAGAGAAGGAGAAAATAACATGTAGCTCAGGTCATTATTTACTGCACAATTATGTGGCCATTTTTGCATACAATGATACAAGAAATTACATGCACATTCTAACTTGTATTATTGTAGTTCGAAGACCACCAAATGTTATATTTGTATTTGACAGCCAAAATCCACTGACAGTAGAACAGTGGTTAGAATTTAAAATCTATCTGTATTTTCATGTTGTTCATATATGCTTTCTAAAAACAGTAAGTGTCCTTTTATTACTATTTAGTGGGTATTTTGTTGAGTTTTTATATAAACTTCATCAGGTTTATTAATTATTTTCAATGAAAATTGCCATCCATGTTTAGTAAGTTTCAATACATGAGTCATTTTAATAATGAATTCTATCAAACTGGTAAAGAAATAAGTTGATTCAATAAAAATTTGAGTATTAAGTGTTTTTTGGTTGCAGACACATGAAGTGCAAAAACAGTAAGTTACATATAAAAGATAAAGTATAAATCCAGAGGACATTGATAATATTAATTATATCCTTGCTATATCTAGACTGCATTGTAGTAGGACGTTTCTGGCCCAGACTTTCCAGCCTAGCCTCAAGGTTTAGGCCCACAGACCCACAGAGACACACAGATGCTTACAATAGTTTTAGGCTGATAGGCCTAAGGCCCAGGCATACAACTTGCTAACTCTTTACCCTTAATCTAACCCATGACTCTTATCTTGTTTAGCCATGTGGCTCGGTACCTTTTCTCAAAGCAGCATAGGTGTCTTTTGATTTTTCTGGCTTCTGTCTGGCATTTTGTTCTGTTTTACTTGTTTTTAGAGTCCTTTTCGTCTGGTAGCCCCACCCACACTTCCTGTCTGCCTTTGACCAATCAGCGCTTTTTATTAAACTCATAGGCGGGGACAATATTTACAATGGAATAACAATCTCACTACACATCATTACTTTAGGTAAGCTATTGGAAGGTGGAGTTAGCACTTATATTATTTGTATGTGCAGATTCAGAAACTGAGTTTCAGAGTCCTGTTTACCTTAGCAAGGTTCACATGAGTATTTCACAGAGAGTCTCATGTTAAGTCATAGGCTTGCTTTATTCCACAGCCCCTCCCAGCCGTCATGCTGGGATGATTGTCTTAAAAACAGCCTTACAGCCCCAATTTTCATTACTTGTCCATTCAAAGATTTGGAGAAGTTAGAAAACATTTCATATCTGTTTATGGTGCTGTGAGTGCTGATGGGTCCTGGGACTGATATTTTCTTAGTGAGGAAATCAGCAAAGAATCAGAAACACGTCATAGGAGCCTCTTTCAAGAAATCCTCTTTCTAGTTCTTAGCACCTCTGAGAAATACTGTGCTGTTTAGCCTTAGTGCCATTTACGTGTCTCTACTCTGGCTACCTTTGGCATAGATCAGTTGCTTGCACTATAAAAGAACATAGAAGTGCGGGACAGTTAAGGCAATTAGATAGAGTAATTAATTGCAGATAGAAGAGAAATAAGCATCATATTTGATTTGTTTTACTAAAGATTCTAAATATCTCAAGCATCATGCTTGCATTCTTGACATACCACCTGAATATCAAGTGCATCTTCCGAGAGGGAAGGATTTGGGAATTGAACAAGAATATTAATCCGGGATCTAGAGAAACCACATGGAAACCAAGCGAAACTGTACAATTAGCACTTAGGATGTGAAAGGGTGCCAGTTACCATGTACCCTGCCCCATTTCATCTAGGTGTGAAGCAGATGATGGCATTGGGAAAGTGAGTACATTTGGATGTAAGGGATGAAGGTGTTCCAGGGAATTTGGTTATCAGCAATTAAGAAGGGTGAGAACTTTGAGGTCCTTGTCGGGGTAAGATGTGTGTGTTAGTTTACAGACAGAAGGAACCATGATGACTCTTACTGGACTGAGTCTTGTTCAGCTGTGTGGCTGGATGTCTCTGGTTTCTGTGGCTCCGTGCCTAGCAACAGGGTCCATGGCTGAACTCTAAGAGTGTTTGATGGGGTGGGGGAGGTTGTCTGAGCGAAGAGACTAAGAACAGGATATTGACAAATAAATGATTGCTGAGCTTTGCCTCCTATCTAAAGACCTCAGCTTGACCCAGAGATGTAGCATCCTGCATATGAAAGAATATCAAAGCCATTGACCACTGCATTTATTTACTTATTTACTTTTATTACATTATAAAATTATTTTAAAATTTTCTCACATAGTGTATTTTGATCATATTCTTTCTCCCCCCCCAAATCCTTCTAAACCTTCCTTTCTCACCTCCTTACCCCCCACAACCTCATGTTCTTTTTCTCTCTCAAAAAGACCCACCTCCCTAGCCAAACCAAAACAGTCAAGAAAGACAAAAAAAAAATCACATAAAAATCATGACATCTCTTAATTGTTGGTCAGCTGCTGTTGAGCATGATGCTGCCCTGGAGGGCGGTTGGTACAAGCAACACTGAAATGCTGAAACTTGCTATACAAAGGCCCTACAGCTAGAGAAGAAGGTTCCCCTTTTCCTTTTCATTTCTCACATTTTACATTGAAAGTTATCTGATCCATTTCTCATGTTACAGGTCTTAGCAAGATATCATTTTGATCCACTATCTATGCTGTATACACAATGGATGATAGAACCTTCAACATTGAACAGACACATCTTACAATATCCTAATGGTCTCTGCACTGTTGAAAGCAGTGATGTTGAAAGCATATTTACTTTAATTCGGTATCTGCTCACTATTGTAAAAATGATGATTCCATACAATATTTAGGGGAAATAGTTACATATCCTCATTCCTTGAACCATAAGCATGCTTCCCATGTAAGGATTTTGCCTTAGTGAGGCTGGAATGCCACCTGTACTTTAAACCAAGTCCATATAGGTTCAATTCACATTGAGGTTTGAAAGCAATTTAACTGCATATAGAATCTTATTATCCCTAAGAGATGTGGAAAAAATACAAATATCAGAAGCATCAAGTACATTGTATTTATTTTCTTGCAAGATGATTGATTATACTAGAAGGCTCTAATGCATGAGGAAATGCATGAGGTACATCTAAGATGAAAATGCACCTATAGATGTTTGGGTTTATGATTTTAAATAAAAAAGGGTCTACTCTAGTGGGGATACACTTTCCTCATCCGGTTCTATCACAGCATGTGACTAACACAGAAAAATACATTCTAAGTCACAGATTGTCTCGTGATAAGAGTGTAACTGCTTCCAGATACTCCTGTTTTAGGTTACAAGAAAGATCAAGCAAAGGGATGTGGAAAGATGTAAGCATCACTAGGAAACTGAAAGCAGATGGCTATTTGGTGTTGGGATTAGTGTCATTGTTCTACAAAGAGAGGAAAGCCCTCAATCTAAATGTTTACCAGTTAGATATGCCAACTCAACACAGGCTTGTTTTTCTTTTGTAGAAGCAAAACCATCCTTGACAGTTGCCCATATTTGTCAATACTGGCTTTTCACTGGTACCCTCAGCAAATCAATGGACACAAGTTTGAAGGAAAACAAGGTGATTACATTCAAATTCCAGAAAGGTTACTGGATGTTCCTGATGCAGAAATGCTGGACAAGAAAAGGGCATGCACGTTAGTCCAGTTTGTGGAGTACAGCAGCCAGCAGTGGTTCGTGGCAGGAAACAATCTTCCTGCCCTGAAAGACAAGGTAACCTCTCCTTTAAAATTATAGTGTCATCACAGAACCTACATCCAACAACGAATATAGGTGGAGGCAGAGATCCATGGCTGAGCACTGGGCAGAGCTCCTGGTCCAACTTGTGGGGGGAGAGGTGTGAAGTCTGTATGAGTAAGGGGATAGGGATTATGAGGAAGGTTCCCACAATGATCGCTGGCTGGAGTTCTGGAGAGCTCACTGAATCAAAAACAGCCACTGGAGATCCATCAGGAAAAGGAGCTAGGCCCTCTAAGGGTAGGCAACTGTCAATTGCCATGGACAGTATGTGGAGCCTTGAAGGGTGAGATGAGACTGTTCCTGTGCATGGGCTGGCACTTTGGAGCCCATTCCCTGCAGAGAACTCCTAACCCAGTCTTGATATTGGGATGAGGAAATCAGACATGCCTGGAGTGGATTGCCACGCTGAGCTGACCCGCCTTGGGACTTCTTGCCCTTTTGGGGGAGGGGATTGGAGGATAGGGAGCAGGGAGGCTGAAGGCTGACTGGGAGGGATTGGGAGGAGGGAAGGGAGGGAGAGCAGGGGGATACATGGATAAAAAATACTTTTATAATAAATTTTAAAATAAATAAAAAATGTGAATTTTGTCTTATTTTTCTTTTTATCAGACAAACTCAAACGACATTAGCTTAGCTGGTTTTCCATGTGCAACACAGGAGTAGCATGAAAAATATTCTCTCTGTAAGCCATTTGTAGTATTTTAATTTCAAATGTAGTTGGAAATGTTTCCTTTATGTTTGTGGGTATGCTGTGTGCATACATACAAACTATAAAAATCTATCTTTCCCTACTATAATATCTTGGCACAATACCCACCTTTTCAGGAGGTCAGCCAGTGATGTTTACAGTGAGTGCTGTCAGCTAAAGGCTGAAAGGGAATACAGTGGAGTTGGACTGTGACAGTGGAAAGGCAGCCAGAGCGGAGCCAGCTGATGGTACTGAATAAAACACTATAGATATTAGGAAAATGAAGTTCAGTTCCGACTGGGAGACTCAGTCATATCACTAGCTGGAGAATTACCATAAAATGTTCTGTTTCTTTTGACATTACAGGTACTGTCCCTGAATGTGAAAGGTCAGAGTTTACAACCCCTGCCTAACAACAATGAGGTTCTCTACAGGATTTATGCAACTGAGCCTAGAATTGTTCCTGGAACATCTGTTTGCCTCTTCTGGAACCAAGCCACGGCTAGGTATGGACTGATAAGTGTTTGGTGCTTCCCATCCAGAAACATTGCACCTGCTTGTTTTGAACGTAGATAGGAGCCTTGGGTAAGACTTTCAGATGAACAATTTCTACCATAATTAAGGTAAATCAATAACAAAATAGTCTAATATCTATCCAATGGGTGCCTGCTGGCAGTTGAACTATGTGTGAACATGTTATTCTTTCTTCCTTATAGCTACTCTGAGGGCTGTACCTTAAGCTATTCTCCTTAGATGACTTTTCTGAAGTTGTAAGTTAATTTGTTACACATGAAAGGAAACTCCTTTCCCCCAGCCCTGCCACCTGCAGTTGAGTAGCCTAGGCTTTTGTTTAGAGGGATCAGCAGGGTTTAAGAATTCTTGTTCAGAGTGACTCAGACCCCATTTGGGTATTAAACCTAGACACATCAGAAACAAGAGGTAGAGTGTTTATTCTGAGTCTCTCTGGCCTTTAGACTTAGGTTACTGAGAAAGTCACTGTCACTCAAATCCCAGTCCATGCAGTGGGGTCTGGTTGTGTTGGGAGAGGGGGGTTTGCTGCCAGGCACCAGATTGTGTTTACTACTGATAGAGAAGCTAGCTATTCTATTTGGGTCTTTCTTTTCCCCAGTAAAATGTTTTGAACATACATTCCTACTGTATGATGCTGGATCTTGATACAGAAGGTTTTCTTGTTGTAATGAGGTTTTTTGGTCCCAGGTGGTCAGAGACCCAGAACCACAGACCTGCAGTCAGCCCCAGACCCCTTAGCCGTCCGCCACTGCTCAGGCCCCCAGAAATGACTCAGACACTTACATTAAGTTCATGCTGTTTGGTCTATGGCTCAGGCACATTGCTAGCTAGCTCTTACATCTTAACTCAACCCATTCTCATTCAACTGTCTGCCACGTGGCCCGTGGCTCACTGTGTTTCTTACATGTTGCTTCTTTGGAGGCTTGCTCGATCTGTCTGACTCCATCCTGCTTCCCCTACCTATGCTCTGATTTCTCCTCCTACTTTTTCTATGGTGCCTGTCATGGGCCAAAACAGCTCTTTATTTAAAGATTGATATTCACAGCATACAGAAATACATTCCCACATCATTTTCTATATGTGATAGTTAAACTTATAATTTGATGGTGAAGCTTATGCAGAAGTGATACACTTTTGTGACTAGTCAGATTTTGAACTCTGATCTTTCCCATATTGATATGTGATATGGTGCTGAGCAGTGACAGGGGAGTCATGTTACCTCATCAGCAACATGATCATAAGGCTAAGTAGCTGTGTTAGTATTCAGTGGGTTAGATATAGGAAAGACATTTGTAACATACATTTTTAAATAAGCAGTGGATTTAATGACCTAGTCCATCAAAAGTCAGAGAACAATAATTGATAAATAATCTGTAATTTTAATATCTAATGGATAATGCAAGATTCAAGATGAACTCTACATATTGAATTGAGACGTTTTATGTCATTAGAAAGAGAAGTGTTAGAATCCAGATAACTGGAAGAAAGAGGCTCAAGAAATAGATAACTACTGCTCAACTCCTAATGAGATGAACTGCATTTAAGAAATAAAAATGTATTTATGATAAATAATTCAAAGTACAAAGAGAGAAAGGCAGTGGAGGCGATCATAGGAAAGCATGTGCATTCGTTACTCGTCTATTGTTATGATGAAGCACCATGACCAAGGCAACTTATAAAAGAAAGCATTTAATTTGGGGCCTGCTTAAGGATTCTGAGAGTTTGAGTCCCTGGCTATCGTGTCAGGGAGCATGTCAGGAGAAGACAGAGTGCTGGAGCAGTAGCTGGGAATGTAGGCAGAGAGAGTGAGATGGACCTGATATTTGCTTTTAAAACTTCAAGACCCACTCACGATGACACACTTCTTCCAACCAGGCCACAGCTCTTTCAACAAGGCACACCCCCTAATCTGTCTCAACTCCAAGTGTTCAAATGTATGAGTCTATGGGGGTCACTCTTATTGAGATCACTAGAGCATACAAGTAATTCATGTGATGTGGTGCAAAATACAAGACTTTGGAAAGCAAGAGGAGAAAGTAGCCCTTTAATTTTAGCTATTTTTTCTTTGAAAACAATCTGAATACATTTGAAATATTGTTGAAAGAACAGTGACTATTGTGTTTTGTTCTAGCTGGTTGTCTGACAGCCAGTTTTGCAGAGTGGTTGAAGATACTTCAGACTATGTGGAATGTGCCTGTTCACACATGTCGGTGCATGCTGTCTATGCCCAGACTGACAACTTGTCATCATACAATGAAGCTTTTTTCTCTTCTGGGTTTATATGCATCTCAGGTCAGTGGCAGGGTTTTCAAGTTATGGATTTTAAATATATATGACAATGAAACTTTCCCCTAGTTCTTTTCTGTGTAAGATATGAGTGTTCTATACTATGATTCATCACTTTGTATCATCTTAGTCATGAATTCATACAGCAAGTGTTTATGGAGGGTCAATTCTGAACTTCTCTGCAGAAGAAGCCATGTTTTCATGAAGTGCATGCAACACAGCATGAGGCAGAGGCTACATAAGAGGAAAGGAAACCATATGGGTTTTAAAACTTAGGCTCTACAATTAGGATGTTAGGATGCTATAAATCAATGCATATAAAGATTTTGTGTTTTCATTAAAATAAATATTCTGCCCTATCAGTTGATCAAAAGTGTACAACTTTGATACTCTAAACATATCAAACCCTATGCTAAAACTTATCTTCTGCTCAATATATTTAGCCCACTTTGTATTGACTTGAGAGATAGGAACTTGGATTTTATTAATGTATGCCAAACTGTTTACATACAGCAACATAACTAAAGACTTAATTCTCCTGTGCTTCACCTTGTGGTAAAAATTATTAGGAACACTTATACTACCTCTGCATGCCTTACCTCTCCTCCTATTTTGCCTTGTAAAGCCCTCCATTTTTCTAGAAATGATGTTCTGTATAGATAACTTGGTATTGGATAATGACGTAACCAGAAACTTAGTTCCAGTTCCAATTCTACCACTGGCTAGCTGGAATTAGAGTAAATTTCTGATTGTATGTGTCAGGATACTTCAAAATTTCTACCCCAATGTGTGACAACAAATTTTATCTGCATCTCAGGCTGGTAAGTATGATAACTCACAAACATCTGATATTGTGCTTTAGTGATGATTCGCCTGTTATAAATTGTCTTTCTAAATATTTTGTGCCAACAATGTGTCTAACAATCCTCATCCATTAGGAAATCTTTCTGGAGATAGAGTCAAGTGGTTATTATTCTTGGTTCTGGTTGTTAAATATTTCCAATATAATTTAATTTTACATAGTTACAATTTTTACTTAAGGTATCTGAATTATGAGTCTTAGGTTCCATAGTAAAAGTTAAGAATCTCCTATTCTTAATAATACCTTTCATAAAAGATGGATGTCACATATTACCCAATAAATCAATAAATTCTTCTAGGTGAATATAGTTTCAGAATCAGAAGGAGACTTGTTTTATTTCAATGGTAGCATATTTTATGAGCAATGAAGTTTCATAGAATAGCAGGATAAAAAGTTACCATATTGAAATAAAAATATTAATATTATCAAGTACTGATATGACCCACAGGAATCCTCTGCTTTATGCATTGAACATCAAATTAGAGAGTTTTAAAAGTTTTAAAAGCATGTTGTCCCTGATTTCATGTAGATGTGGTCAAACCATGAGGAACATCCTAGGAGAGGTACTGGTCTTTCTGTATTTTTTATAACTTGATGAAGAAATGGTTACACTGACCTATGATGATATTTTGTTTGTGATAAAGATTGCCTGAAGATCAGAGGGCAGTATAATTCATGCAGCACTGACCTGCACATGTGCTTGAGCACCTAAATGTTGGCATCCACGTTTGCATTTCTGACTCAGGACCAGGGTCAAGACTTTGAAACTCTATTTTATTTCCTGTGTTATTTCAGATATTTGATAAGTAAGGGCTCCAAACTCTGTCTTTTTGCCTCACTTTTCTTTTCATGTGGGAACCAATGTCCATTCCTCTGATAGGCCTTCAGGAATTAGAAAAAGTAGCTTTGTGTTTCTTACATGTGTAATGTGTAGTTTGGGGCAGGACAAATGGAACAGCTCTAATTTGATAACAGTTAGCTAGTCCTTTTCATGACTGTCATAGTGTACATACTCACGAGAGATGGCCTCTTTGTTAGTGTTAGGCACAATAATTACTATGCCAGCTCTTTCTGTTCTGCTTCCTGTCCTACATGATTATTTGAGAAGTGGGCCAAGGAGGCTAAAGACTTAGGAACCCTCAGTTCAGAGATGTAAGGGAGAGAGGACATACCCTGAAGTCCCTATGTCTTCCAAACAGCAGAAAATGAAACCTAAGCCATTCCATGATAAAGAAAAAAGCAATACAAAGGGACTGTGCACACTCTCTGGTCCATGACAGGAACGGCTTGGGAGAAGTATAAAATGAAATGGCTTTGTGACGTGTCACGATGTAATATGATAAGATCAGCGAGGCTTGCTTGAGGTGTGTGCACACTACTGCCTGGGTGATGGCTACAAATCCACCGGGGCTTTTCTACAGCTCTTCAGATGCCCCTCATTGAAAATGACTGTGGGGTTGGACTTTTTCTGACTTTGACTCTTAGTGAAGATTTATAGACTTGTAATGGTAAGGACAACCTGTTACCTTTATTGAGTAGCTTCTTTCTGTTTTAACCTAAGGCAATAAAATCGATCATTTTGATGCATTTGTAGTTGAGTTTCCTGGGATGAAAACACTGTTAGAGCTGGACCTGTTCAAGAAAGAAGTGTTGATGTCACTTCTTTCTTATCATGAAAAAATCCTTTAACACATTACTCAAACTAAAGTGTCCTTTATTAATTAGCAAATTATGTTATCTGCTTAAAAATAGAATACTATGTGAAAATGCCCACAAAATGTCACTTTCATAACAAATAGTAATTTGTAAGTGACTAAATACAAGCCTTGTAGGTTAAGAAAATTAATAAAAATTATTTGAGGATGATCATTCTTTTATTCAGTATTTATAAAATGGCAAACATTTCACGTTCTGCTTTTTTCTTACTCTGCAAGTTGAGATGCTGATAGATTTTCAAAGTAATAATACCTGGCCAACCCTGAAAAGATTTCTTGTAGTAATAAAAGTCGTTATGAAGCACCTTAGAGCACAGACAAGTCTGTGTGTAATGGGAACAGTGGGCAGCCAGAAAGATAGGGCCTCAGTAATTAAGGAGTGAAATTCTGAGCTTAGTTGCATTCACCTCAAAATTGCTTTTTAAAGTTCCTCTTGAAACTTTTGGTCAACTTCCTTTAGACACATCAGGTTTTCAGAAACCATTGTCCCGAAAGACCTATTTTGATTGTGGTGGAATGCATTATTAAAATAATTTGATCCTATTTGATGGTGTGTTATCCCTGAGAAGAAAAATAAAAATGCTTAGAACCTTTAAAAAAGAGTTTGAAGGGATAAATGTAGATAAAAAGAAGTCACTTAGTCCCAAAATTCATGTGCACAGCATAAAGATGTTGTGTTTTCTAGCAATGTCTGCAGAAGAGTTTTGTTTGGCATGAGTTAGTCCTGCACATAACAGAACCCTGTAAGTAGCTTACATAGGCTTAGTTCCCAGGATGAACATAAGTAGGCACCTTAATTAATGATGCCTCTGCAACCTCACCTCTTCTCATGTTTTTTCTGCTCTGTCTTTCTCCCACTGTGTGTGCCCCTTTGTCCTGGTGTGTTCTCAGTTGTCTGTAGAGCCTTACGTATCAAACTGGCAGTGTCCAGGTATGCCAAGGCAGACTCTATGCTAAAGCAATGGAACCATTAAAAAAAAAAAAAAAAAAAAAAAGACACCTGGAATGCTGCCTCAACACCTCTTTGACCCAAACCATGTTTGGTAAACTTTCATAAGCCAGCCACTTTCTGGAGTATGAGATAGGCAAAGTAGGACATGGGCACTGTGAGGTCAGCCAGTGTCATCATGTTGAGTATTACCAGACACAGCACCACATAATACGGTGTTTCCAATCCTGTTTCTCCTCCTTCTTATTAGTTATTATTATTATTAATTTCTTACATGCCAATAACAGTTTGCTCTCCCTCTTCTTTTTCAAGTCCCTCCACCTGACCTCCCCTCCGCCCCATTTCCCATTCACTCTTTCTTCATTTCTATTTCAAAGGGACATGGCCAGCCTCCCATAGATATCAACCAAACATGGCATATCAAGTTGCAATAAGACTAGGCCCCTCCCTTGTATTAAGGCTGAACGAGGCAACCCAGTATGATAAATAGGTTCCTGGAAGCCAACAAAAAGAGTCTGAGGCAGCCTCTGCTCCCACGATTGGGAATCCCATAAGAAGATTCTGTTACACAATCATAACATATATACAGATGACTTAGGTTAGTTCCATAAAGGCTCCCTGATTGCCAGTTCATTTTCTGTGTGTCCCTATGGGCCCAAGTTAGTTGATTCTGTGGGTTCCCTTGTGGTGTTTTGACTTTCTGGCCCCTAACATCCTTCCACTCCCTCTTCTGCAGGATTCTCCCAGCTCTGCCTAATGTTGGGCCGTGGGTCTCTGCATCTGTTTTCATCAGCTGCTAGGTGAAGCCTCTGTGGTGGTAATTGGGCTCAACACCAATATATGACTATAGCAGAATATCATTAGGCATTATTACATGAACTCTTTTTCTAGTCTCTGGGTCCTGATAATCTACATAGTACCACTTTTACCCCAGCACATCTTGTAGGCAGGTCTTACTTTTTGTTGAAGAAATAAGAAACCCACAGTATGTTTCAGATCAGATGTGGTTTTTTGCAATGTGCCAACTTCGTACTTTCAAATTATTTTTTCTTAGTCACTTGGATACAAAATCTTCTGAATACAGTGTATTCCTTCATTACTCATGAAGAATTAACAGATCTTTGAAGTTTGGCTTTCTACGATACTGACTGTATTTTATACTGTTTAATATGTGAGATACTGGTCATATGTGGTCATGTATCCTTGAAATATGACCGAAATTTAAGTCTTATTTAATTTAACGTAAGAAAATTTAATTTAAGTAACTTCCAATGGCTATTAACATTTGTGCTCAGGATCAACACCTTAGGCAGGATCAAGGCTCTTGTCTCTCTGTCAACACCACCCATTCCCTAACACCTGGAGTTATGTACTCCATGCCGACATTTGTTTCTACTAGAAATCTTTTCAGAGTTGACTGCTTTTTCTTCCTACCTTTGGCTTATTAGTAGCACCAACCAAAGCACATTGTGAGAGGGAAAACTAAAGAAGTATCAACTCAGCTGCAGTTTGCAACAAAACAGTAAAAACCTGTAGTCTGAAGTTTCTGGCCTGTCTGCCTTAAGGTCTGGACCTGCCGTCCTGCAGCTTCTTAGCCTCAAATAATCACACAAAGGCTTACATTCATTACAAACTGTTTGGCTTATGGCGTAGGCTCATTACTAGCTAGCTCTTACAACTTAACCCATTTCTGTTAATCTATGTCTTACCACATGGCTCTGTGGTTTAACTGTGTTCCATTACATCTTGTTCTTTTGTCTGCAGCTTGCAACATCTTTGTTTGACTCAGCCTTCCTTCCCTTTATCTGTGTTTGGATTTCCTACCTGCCTATAAGCTGCTTTGCTATAGGCCAAAACAGTTCCTTTATTATCCAATGGTGATTTACAAAAAGACATGGACATCAGAAACCTTACAATCACGGGTAGCATGAGGTAGAAAGACAAGGAAAAGCTAAGTTGTAGAACTAATACTTGACTTAGTAATGAAGTAACAATAAGCTGGTTTCATTTGGATTTACGAAGCAGGTATAAATGGACTGATAGAATGACACCTTAAAATGCAAAGTTTATAAATATTTTAAAGAAAAATTTGTAAAAAATTTGCTAACATTTGTCTTCTGTGGGACTAAATTGAAGTTGCATGGGAGTCTTTTCCACCTGTAGAATGTGCTGAAGAAGAACAATGTCTCCTAGCCCTATCTACTCGCACACAAATATCACACGTATTTTCATTTGTATAAATACTCCAAGAATGTATATATCCATAGGATATGTGGTCAGGTCTAATAGCCACAAAGAAAAGACTCTGCTTCAGAGCTGCGTCCTGTCACGTGTCATAGACGTTGTTATTTTGTGAAGAACAGCACATCTTCTTTCTCTCTTTTAAATGTGTAGACCGTCTTTTGCGTCAGTGGATTAAGTGATCCACTAAAATCCACCTTTTCTTTTCTAGCTCAATCTGCAATCCATATAGGGCTAGAAAAAAATTATTTAAGCAGCAGAATTGCCAAGAAATAAAATGCTAAAGACTGTAGAGTGCATATTTAGGTAATATATAGAGTTATTATAGTTTGTTATACTTTATTTTAGAAATTCTATAGTTATACATTTATGTTTTGTGATTTAAATATTTATAGTAAGAAATTTGAGTTCTTTAGAACTTCAATTTAATTTATTTTTTGTAAATGTCAAGTATATATATATATATATATATATATATATATACATATACATATATATATATATACTGAATATAAGCACCCATTTTCCCGACTGAGGAAAAATTATTTTCCTAAATTTGGATATTAGTATTTTGAACATATAAATTTGTATGTAGTGATTTGGAAACTTCACAACTAAAATATTTATTTCTTTAAAGCTTAAGTATTCTATATCCTGTCTAAAGCCAGATGGCTTTGCCTAGTTTAGAGCACACATTGCTTATAATTCTCATCAGATTTTTCCTTTCAATGAAGAACAAACCAGTACTCAAGTTCACTTCTGACTGCTCTGGTAGGACACTGATGTGAATGAACTCTGGGAAGAAGGTGTTGGCATCAGTTCACAGCTCAAGAGTCCATTGTGAACAAAAGTCAAGGTGGGACCTAGAGGCAGGATCTCATGCAGAGGCCATGGACAGATATGGTTTTTGACTTGGTTCTCCATTTCTCACTTAGCTTGAATTTTGTATGGCCCAGGACCACCTGCTCAGGGGTGGTACTCCTCATAGTGAGCTGGGCCCTCCCACATCAATCTTAATCAAGAAAATGCCCCTACAAACTTTCTCCCAGTCCAAGCTAACAGAGGCATTTTCTCAGGTGAGGTTCCCTCTTCCCAGATGACTCTGGCTTGTGCCAAGTTGACATAAACCTATCCAGCATGGCCAGATAACTGACATATTATCTTGAAATACTAATACAACCCTACCCACTTTCCTGCCTCTGGATTTGATTCTAGAAATACAACCAGGGGCCATGGTAGCATTTTAAAGAAGCTTTTTATACACAATCACATTTCTAAGCTGATACCATGTAATTGTGCCGAGTTCCTGTAGTGGAACAGGAGTATGATCCTGAATTGATGACCAACTTGGCAGGGAAAATAACTGAATCAATTCTTCAGAAAATGTGTGTTTTCCTCCCTTTGCCAGTATTCACCCCTTTGCCTTGCATTGTTACCACCCACCCCAGGAAACTTGCAGTAAATACGTATTTGTGATCATGTGGCTTATACTGAGAAGAAAAATGTGGTTAGGGCTTGCTTTTGGGTCAGTGTATTATATACACATATAAGCACACACCTTTAAGCAGGCATCTTAGCAACTTATGAATATTCTAGAGACCCAAAGGACGCATTAATGAGTTGTAAGCACCAGCGCCAGGAGAGAGAGGAGGAACACTGTCACCTGTGTGGCTGGGTTTGGAGGCAGTCCCAACACCTGCCCATGTGACTTAAATGCCAGGGTACTTGTGCTAAGAGTGGATTACTCCAGACTTCATGGAGGACTTTCTAGACAAAAAGCTTTGTTCTTCATTACAGGAGATTTCTCCACTTTACTGAAATATAAGGTATAATTGAATTTTTTTTCTAAAAAGAATTTTGAAAGGCATTTATGAACAGAAAACTAGTCAGAGGACCCCATGTAGGCATTGTAGATGGTTAGTCCTTTCATGCTAGCCTGCTATTTACTGTGAACGTGCCTGCACATTCTCAGAGAATACAGCAGAGAATAAAATGTTAAATCAGTCCAATGTCTTGTGTTTGTCAAGAGGGCATTAATATTAAATGGGGTAATATATAAAAAACACATGGCTAAGTGATCTATGCATGCCAGCACTTGTAACGCTTCAATAATTCTTACACAAAATGATCCAGTCCACAAAAACGCGTGGGTAAAAAGCCCAAGTGAGCAAATAAACAGTCATTGTTTATTCAATTACTATCAGGAAAAATTTAAAGCTGAAAATATTTCTAAAGTAGTCTAACTTCAGGTTCTGGTATAGTGGTACACGGCTATAATTCTAGCTCTCAGGAGGCAGAGGCAGGGGGATTATAATTTCAAGGCCAGCCTTTATCTCAGAATAGATGCACAGGTTTAAAGATAATAATGGCATCTAGAAATAGACATTTTTATACTCAACTTCATTATGGAAAAATAAAAACATCTTGTTTTGCCATGCAGCAACAGAGGATTAGCTAAAAGGTAATTGTTACCACTACTGCAGTCATGTGTAACCTTCTGTTAGCTGAAAATGGGTAATTATGAACATTAGTTTTGGAGTATCATTCACAATTTTAAGCTCAAAAGTTCTAGTCACCTTTTTAAATATTTTTGCTTACCCAAGCTATTCACTCTAAAAGAGAGAGAGAGAGAGAGAGAGAGAGAGAGAGAGAGAGATTTAAAATTAGAATGGAAAAGCATTTTTTTAACAGTAAAGTTGACTAATAGCAACTTAGAAAGTAAAATGCTTATTAAAATTATCATTATTTATGCCTTTCTTTTTACATAGCAGACAACTTGTAAATAATTGGAAGAATAAAGCCATCCTCTGGGGTAATTGATAAATATAAGGATGGTAATATCATACAAAATGAAATATGTTGAAATTTCAGCATAATCGTTCTCAGAGGTATCATGTTATTCTGTATCTAGGCTTTTGTGCTTAGCTGTCCCAGCAATTTTTTTTGTTCTGTACACATAATCTCTTCATGGATTGTGCAACCTCATGTGGGATCTTTTGTTTCCACAGGTCTTTGCTTAGCTGTGGTTTCACACATGTTCTGTGCCAGATATTCGATGTTTGCAGCTAAACTTCTGACTCATATGATGGCAGCCAGCTTAGGAACACAGGTAGGAGACAGGCAGAAATTCTGATTCATCATGAGATGTCCATGTCTCTTTTTCTATGACTTCTGAGCTGAATGTCTATGGATAGGTTTTCTCAACTTCTCTGTCTGCATTTGTATTGGGGAAATGTAGAAAAGAAGTGATGCATACAAAAATAATGATATCAGGTTCAATATTTGCATTTAAATTAATTTGTTTTAATTTTTGAGATTATAATATCATTATAATATTTCCCCATACCTTTCCTCTGTCCAAACTTTCCTATATACTCCTTTGTTCTCTGTAAAATTCTTCTTTCCCTCTCTTTCTCTCTCTCTACATATATATATATATATATATATATACACACACACACACACACACACATATATATATATACACCCACATATACACAAACACATATGTATAAATACACACACATATATTATACTTAAATATTTTTTTCAAGGCTGGCCATTTGGTATTGGATAGCCAGTCAGTGCTGTCTTCTCTGGTAAAGGCTATTTCTTGTGTTCCTTAGTTGCCTGTAGTTCTTTGTGTAATGTTGAGGCTTCATGAATCTTTGCCCGTCCACATTCGTATGTCTGTCAGTGTGTTGTCAAACTTGTTCAGCAAATGCTTGTGAATTCATGTTGTTGAGACTTTATGGGGTCACTTCTGACATTTCTAGGAGACACAATCTCACAAAAAACCCCATTTTTCTGGTTTGTACACTATTCCACCATCCTCAGGTAGGACATAATGATGATCCCTGAGTCTTGGGTACAGAGGCTTTGCTGTAGATGTGCCCATTGGGTCTGGGCTGTAAAATTCATTTTGGTTGGTTTTCTGTAATGCTTTCCATCTGTCACAAAGGGAAGTTGTAAAAGGTGTGTTTTTTAAGTTTCTTTCTGTGGAGAAACACCTCACTGTTATCTCTCACAAGAAAAGTGCTTCTTTATGAAGTGAAACATTCTAGTGTTAGTTAATGCATGCCACATACACTACTAGTTCATATATACTGTTATTAATATCTGTTGTTTTATCTGTTTACAGAAACTATACTATTTTATACATTCTTTATAAGGAAAGTATTAAGATGACTCATACAATGGGTAAGAGATTAGCTCATTGGCAAGGCATGTTCATATATTTACTTATATTCATTCCATATTCAGTGTTTAGAGTTCAGTCCTTAGTACACATGCGCGCACACACACACACACATACAATAAAAACTTTGCACAATCCTTTTTTTTTTTCATTAAACACAGTGGAATGCAGTTTGAACATTGTCTTATAAAAATCATTCATTTTCCTATGGTAGGTAAAAGAAAAATGAAAAGAGCCATTGACATTCCACATAAAATACATTTTAAAGCGCAGAAGGATGGTGGAAGGGTGAAATTAAGTACCTTTTCTAACCTTAAGGTGTCAAATGTCCAGAAGAATAGTTTTGCTGTTGTAGAAGCTGACAGATTCTACGTAAATATCTGTGATTTAGTGTTACACAAGAACATGGATTATTTGCAAGTAACTCTGTGAATGCCAAAGATAAGAGCTTAATATATTGTTTTAAAAAGGTCATAAACATCTTCATAGAGGTTGTGAATTCATTCACAGTGCCTATGAGTAAAAGAAGCAAAAAGAAATTAATGAGACAGAGGAAAGATGTAAAATCAGGTCTATCTCAATTCTGAAATAATTTAACCCTGACTTTTCATTAACATTCTTATGAACAAAATTTTAGAATATTTCTCTGTAAAAGAAATTGTTTCCAAGATTTGTATAGATCATAGGAGATTACTGCTTTCTTAAAAAATACTTTAAGTTTTTATTTATTTATGTAGTATTATCACTTTCATATTGTTTATGTGGTATGTGTGTGTGGAGTATATTAATGTGAAGGTCAGAGGACTGTTTCCTCATACTGGTTCACTTTTATCTCTTTAGGGGATCCAGGAATCTAACTCAGGCCATCAGATTTGCATAAAAGCACTTTTACCCTGTGAGCTACCTTGTAGACTCAGTGACTGATTTCTTTCTCTTTCTAATTTAAAATAATATTTTAATACAATATGTTCTTAGCATGGTTTCACTTCCCTCAGCTTCTTCTGGACCCTCTCCACTCCCCACCTCCCCACCTATCCACTCAATGCCTTCTTTCTCTCTCCTTAGAAAACAGACTGGTCTGGAGAGATGGCTCTGCAGTTAAGAGCACTGGCTACTCTTCCAGAGGTTCTTAGTTTAATTCCCAGAAAATACACTGTGGCTCACAACCATCTGTAGTGAGATCTGGTGTCCTCTTCTGGTGTTCAGCATACATGCAGGCCGAACAATGAATAATAAATAAATAAATCTTAAAAAGAAAACAAATAGGCAATAAATAAATATAAAAGAAAAAAGAGAAAAAGTCCAAGAAACACAGACACACAGATAAACACAAAATCGGAAGCCATAATATATAAGCTAAAGACCAGTACAGTAAGAACACCAAAGCAAGTCACCATAGGAGAAGAACATCTACAAAAATGCCTTTGAGTTTGTTTTGTACTAAACCTTCTACTCTGGCCATGGGGCCTGCCCTCAAGTGTGCTTTACATAACCAGTGAGACTCCCCTGGAGAAAACTAATTTTTCCTTTGCAAATGGTTGTTGATTGGAGGTGGTTTCCTGGTTGGAGATGGGGGCTTGTGTCCACTTCCTTCTCTCAATGCAGGGACCCGCTTTGGGCTTTGGCCCTGTGTATACTGTCGCAATTTCTATGAGTTCATACGTCCATTATTCCCCTTATGTCTGGAAGGCACAGTATCACCACCCCTGCCCCACCCCAGCACTTAAAATCTTTACATTTCCCCTCTACATAATTCCCTCAGCTGAGGTGTAAGGGGGGGAGGGGAGGAGGGGGAAATGATGTTCCAGCGTTTCTCACTCTCTGCACATTGTTCAGGTATGTATCTTTGTATTAGTTTTATCTACTTCTGGGGGAAGTTTCTGCGATGATGACTGAGTGATCTAAGGGTATAGCAGAATATCGTTTGAAGTCATTTTATTGATACATTACTTTATGACAGTGATTCCTAATTTTCCTAAAACTGCAACCTTTTCACACAATTGCTTATCTTGTGGTGACCCCAACCATCGAATTACCTTCATTGCTACTTCACAACTGTAATTTTGCTACTGTTATGAATTGTAATGTCAATATCTCATATGCAGGATATTCGATATGTGACCCTGCTAAAGAATCATTCAACTCCAAAGGGTTGTGACCCAAAATTTGAAAACCACTGCTTCAGAAGAACAGTAGTCTTTGATTTTCCCTTAGATCCATGACTTATCCCAGGTTCTTGGCTACCTGGGCAGAATGTCATGTAGAGTGACTAGTTTCTTGATTGGAGGCTGGCTATATGCATGAACTCATCTTGTATAAATTTTCATTGCACACTGTTACTTACTGAGCTAAAGTATGCTGTATTAAAATACGACAGGGGCTAAAATAGAAAGTTATTTAGAACACTGAAATTCTGTTACAGTTTTTTTTTTTTTTTTTTGCCACAGCAATGACAGTGTCCTTCAAATTTTATAGTTTTTTTTTCAGAGAAACATCAAGGGTTATATTCCAAATTATGTTTTTAAGTACCTATAAGCTATAGAGAGTAGCATCTATTTCAAAGGGGAGCTGAATTGAGTTGACAAGTCTATTTACATTTTCTAGGATCCAGTCATAACTTCTGATCTTGTCCTGGCTTCTTATATCTAACACCATAAAGAACCCCCCCGCCATGATTAGACTTCGTGTGGCTCTTGGCTGTATTCACCAACCAGTTTGGAGTTTGTTTATTTCCATTTTCTTTCTTTTTTTTTGCAGTAGCATTTTTATAAGAATTAATTATAACACCATATTATTATAGAGAATTCTTCAACATGTGAACAGACAGATCTGCTCATGCCTGGGGATGAGAAAGAATGGCCAGAATCTATATGTTAGAACGTTGCCTACTGCTTCACATTGTGCTTAACACTGATTCTGAAGAAAAGGATTAGTCAGTGCATACATTTTCAGCATATTTTTAGAATAGACAAAACAATACAGCATAAAAGTCATGTAAGGAGTTACTTGTGGTATAAAATAACTAAAAATATGTTTCAATAGCTTATTTTTTAATCCAAAATATTGTTTTAGTTGATTTATGTCAAAGTCATCCAGTATAGAATTGGAATATTTTCATAGAAGTACTCTTTTCTCAATATATTAGCCAGCTATTTGAATTTTTAAATATATTATTTAACTTAAGGTGAATGTTTTCCTCATTTAAGTAGACAAGAACTTTTTAAAGATTTATGTTATTTTAATCTCATAAAGATTGAAACTGCATGGGGCAGCACCAGGTCCTCTGGATATATGTTATTTATGGCTGTTAGCTTAGTGGTTTGTGGGGATTCTAAATAGTGGAAGCAGATATGTCTCTGACTCTTTTGCCTGCTTTTGGGCCTCTTTCTCCTGTTGGGTTGCCTTGTCCAGCCTCAATATGAGGGCTTTCTTCTTTCTTTATTGTATTTTGTTTGGTCATGGTTGCTTGCTGTTTCTTGGAGGCCTGCTCTTTTCTGAAGGGAAAGGGAGTGGATGTGGATCTGAGAGAGATGGGGGAGAGAGCAGGCAGTAGTAGATGGTGGTGATACTGTAGTCTGGATGTATTATATGAGAGAAAAATCTGTTTTCAATTTTTAAAAGATTTGTTTTATTACTAATAATATGTGTGTATATGGGGAGAGATGTGCATGTGAAGGGTTTCAGCAGCAAGAAGAAGGTATTGCACTTAATATGACCAAGTTTATAGGCTGTGGTGAGTCACTCAGCATGAATACTGGGAACAACACTTGGATTACCCTCTGCAAGGGCAAAAGATGCCCCTAACTGCTGACTCTTTCAGCTCCAAACCTAGGACTTTTCAAATTTTTCAAATTCTCCAAAATGAGAAATAGAAATGTCTATAGAAACAGTGGCTTCTATACATTCCAGATTTTGAAGGGTTTGTTGTACAAGTTGTAGAATTGTATTATGAGGGCCACTACAAGTCTAGCCATAGTCCTCCCATTTTAGATCCTCCATCCTTTTGGAGTAGACATCATTAGAGCTTAAATTAACTGGAGAAAATAAAAGCAATGGTCTTTGGCTGTGGTTCTTGGTAAAGGAATGAAATGTCTCATTACCCATAATAGTTTTATTTGTGAATGCTGGTTAAAGAGAGAGAGAGAGAGAGAGAGAGAGAGAGAGAGAGAGAGAGAGAGAGAGAGAGAGAGAGAGAGAGAGAGAGAGAGAGAAGGATCTCATGTAGCACAGGCTGCCTTGAATTTGTTACATAGGTGAAGATTACCTTGAACTTCTACTGTTTCTGCCTTTGCTTGTAGCATGCTGACATAAAGACACATTTCCATGCTGCGTTATGCATTGCTGGAGATCCCAGGGTCTTGTCATGATAGGCAAACATGACCATCTGATCTATGTCTCATCTCTCTGGACTTCATTTTGGGGTAGTACATTCACATTGAATTTGTGAATAAGCCTGTCAGAAATGTGAGCTTAAGTTTGGTCATTCTCTATTTTTAGAAATGTATAGACTATTGTATCATTGACTCACTATATATTTATTATATCCAGAGCTGGAGGAAGATACACAAGAATCAATAGATTATTCTTGTATTGAAGTTTGAATGTTGAGAAGGTGGAAATGAAGAGATGAGGAAATATTATCAATACATTAAAAAAAATTTAATTAAAGAAGTCAAATGATACTGCTTTCATCAGTGTGTGATTCTAATATCTTTGAGTGTCATTGACCATAATATGCCAGCAGATGGCAGTCAAAGATTTTTTTCCCTCTGGGGAAAAACAAAAAAAAAATGTTGTTAGGTTGGGCTTAGGTAAAAGCTAAAGGATACTTTCAAAGATTTCTTTTGCTGCACTACAGAGGGTTTACAGCCCAGCAAACACACATTTGTGGTTCCTGGACTTGTCTCTGTTCCTTGTATTCAAAATTTGAGTGAATGCATTTGTAAGTTAGTAGCAGAAAGCTTAGAGCTACCTGTCCGTCGAAATACCTTGCTAGCACTCATCTATTACTTTAAAATGCAGAGCCATAACATTATTTTTCCATCATTATATTTATGCTAATAGTGCCTACTATTAATATAAAAATTGTGGGTTTGGATATCACAGAACTTTTGAGGTAAGATTTATATTTTTAGTAGTCTGCCAGGAAAGATGTATTTTTGCCTCATGTCAAATTGTGTTTTTCTCATTTATCTACAAGAAAATGATTAAATAGCAAGAAGTGTGGGAGCGCTCACTTTCAGTGTGCTGTGAAACACAGCCAGCATAATTTCATGGTGTTGGCAGATTTTCCTGGGGAAAAACATCCAGTTCTATCTTTGGAACTTTTATCTTAGAATCACATTGCCCTGTGTGCCCCGAGCAGGCTGACGAGCAGCAGGAACAAAGGGCACCTTTGCTGTTCAGGGCTCTCAGTTCCAGGGGTTTTATCGGGAAAAGCAACTCCCCAAATCTAAAAAAAGAACAGAAAGATAACACTGTGTTTACACAGATTAATAAAACCTGCCCACAGGGAAACATTTGGTTTCTCTGTTTCTTTTTGTCTGTTGGTTTTTTACCTCACCTTCTAAAGCAGAATAACAAATCTGTCTAGAGAACCTTTCTTTATGTGAGTGAATATGGTTCCAAGTCCCACTAAGCTCTAACTTACATTGGCCAGTGGCACTAGTTTAGAAGATGAAATACTTGTGTGTGTGTGTGTGTGTGTGTGTGTGTGTGTGTGTGTGTGTGTGTGTGTGTGTGTGTGTGTGTGTGTGAGTTTTATTTCCTGTCAGCAATTGGATGTGCATGGATTTTAGCTTTGTTTTTCTTCTCCCCAAGAAGGTAGAGGGGGTTTTTGTTAATTCTGAAGACTATTGTTTAGAATTTAGCATAAGTTGAGCTGCCTCTTACTCTGGAACACTTAGGAATGCCATTGGACAATGTTTCTTTCCCAGGAAGGATCCAGATTGTACAGAACTGCTAAACGACATTCCTCTTACACGAGCCTTAACCATGAGGATCTAACATCTTTGAGAGTCTCTGAGGATCACTGACTACATCTCTGAAGCCAAAGCCACGTGATCCCAGAACACTGGTTCCTTCTGGTAGGGACCGTGCCTGATATTCCCAAGCAACTTGACCTGTTGTGTTGAAACTGTTACCAAAAACAACAATAACAACTAAAAAACACCACCAACAAAAACCAATCATAACATCATGCAAATAGGACTCTAAATGCTCTATCTAACTAGGAACTCTGTCAGCCTGTCTATCAATCATCCCTCGATCTGTGTATGTATGTATGTGTGTATGTATGTATGTATCATCCATCCATCCATCCATCCATCCATCCATCCCTATCTATCTATCTATCTATCTATCTATCTATCTATCTATCTATCTATCTATCTATCTATCTATCTATCTCTCTATTTATCTATCTATCTGTCTATCTATCTATCTCTATCATCATAACCATCATCTGCTCTGTCTGTCTGTCTGTCTACCTATCTATATATATGTCATCATAACCATCATCTGGCTCTCTGGATGTATATTATCTGTCTATCTATTTATTTTAGATAACAGAAGCAGAGTAAGATGAAGGTTTATAAGTAGAGCTGGCTTTCTCCTGGCTAGAACTTTTGGCTACTCACTAATCTGAATGACTTTTGTTGTCTCTACTTTTGCTACCAAAAGAAAAAAAAAGTTTTAAGAGTTTAAATACCAGGATCAAAACTAGATCTTGCTTTAAATACTGGCAACTTGAACTCTACCGAAGGCTGTCATTCAGAACACTGTGACTTGCATGTTGTTCATATATAAATGCATCAAGCATTTCCTAAGCTGTAACATAGCATTCTGTTCATATTTAGATGCTGAACCAGTAGACAGAGAGCTGCCTCATCCTGCTCTTTGGCAGACTGGAGCATCCAGGAGTGACCTCCTTGTGCCTCTGCTGCTGCTCTCCTTATTATTACTTAATCTAATATAGCACTAGAAAATTACCTTAAGAAAAACCATTAGCTTTTCATTTTATTTAAGAATAAAAAGAAGCAAGATATCTTTAAAACTATTTTTAGCCATCTATCATAACCTTATCTTTGGGAGGAAGGTCTCTTATGTTAACTTATTTTTCCTGTATATGCATTTATAGTATGCATGTGTGTACATGTGTGTGCACATATGG
The DNA here is from genome assembly GCA_033318265.1 of Phyllotis vaccarum. NCBI lineage: Eukaryota > Metazoa > Chordata > Mammalia > Rodentia > Cricetidae > Phyllotis > Phyllotis vaccarum. The sequence continues at coordinate 47,067,289 of JARWLC010000014.1, read as the reverse complement.
AGGACTCAGGGTGTCTTCAGCAATCTTTATTGATCCCTGTTTCACATTATTCAGTGAGTCAGGCTCTCCCAGTCAAACCCAGAGCTTTCTGATGGGGTTCATCTTGTTAGCCAGCTTGCTTCCTCTAGGCATTCCTGTCTCCTCCTTCCAAGGCTGGAATTATAGGTGACCTTCATGACCAGAAAGAATTCACATGGGTTCTGAGGATGGGGACTTTAATTGCTTTCAAGGCAAGTGTTTTAATTACTGCACCACCCCTCCAGCCACTGCATTACGAGTTTGTCTTTTAATTGATAGGTGAGTTTTCTTTATATTTGTGGGTGAAGTATGTATGATTCAGTCCATGTACACACGTGTAATAATTAGGAGATGAGTGTGACTCTCCTCTACACACCTGTGCTGATGTCTGTATTGGGCTTTTCAGACTCATCTGTATCAGTTTGAAACGTAGCAAATTGTCAAAAACTGTCATTATACTGCAATGCTATTGGTGCTTGCCCCTCCCATTTCCCTAACGTGGTGCCTGTTATCCAGCCTCCCCTTCATCCCCCTGTCCTATTCTCCCAGCCTCTCTGTTTTCTGCCTTTTTCTTTTTTCTTTTAGTTTCTTTCTTTTTCTTCATGTCTTAAACAGAGATGACAGTTTATTTCTAAATAAACTGATATGAGGCACATGTGAGGCTTTGGTTCAGCCTTTTCCTCATAAGATTCCACACATGAAGGAACTTAATAGTTCTTTGCTATAAAATAAACTACTAAGCTAAGTAGGTATGGTGGCTCACACCTGTCATCTCGGCATTCTAAGAGCCGAGGCAGGAGGATTCCTATTGAGTTCAGCCTATTGCCATTATTAGCCTGGGCCATAACATAAGGCCCTGCTGAATGCAAACCAATAGCAGTAGAAGCAGGAATTGGTTTCTTTCTCTGACTCTTCCTTCATTTTGAATAGGTAGGCTGGACCCCACGTTTTTGTAGAAAACTTTTCAGAAATATTTAGCTTATTTTTTCTGTCGGGTTGAGTTATTAGACATGACTAAATAGGAAGACACATTTAATGTACACGTTTAATTTAAGTTTTAGTTGGGTTTATTATGTTAATTGTCTCTTAACCTAGCTTTCTTAATGCACCTTCTTGACAAAAAGATCAACACATGTCAATTTGACAGTCCAATAGTGAAATTAAAACCAAGTGTGAGTCCTTATTCCTGACCAAGATTCCTCTGTGACTTCACCAACTTCAGCTAGTTTACCATGTGGACAAAATTGAGATTGTGGATCGAGGGATGTCAGGGAATCTATGCTCGCATGACAGTAGCAGTCTTGAGCAGGAGCCTCATGATAGGACCCAAAGGTGAGCCAGTAGGGGGACAATGGATTACTCTGTGGTACTGTGTCCAAGACTGCACAGGGCTGGGAGAAAGTGGCCCTGCTTAACCAGTGTGTGCAGTGGAAATGGAACACAGCCTGCTGCTGAGGTGTATGTATGATTTGGAGACAGAGCACGGCACAGTGTAGGCAGAGAATAAAATAATAAAAGTATAGCACTGTAGTGAACCTGGGTAAGGATCACAGATGCCCACTGAGAAATAGGAAAGTCAGAAGGTGGGAGAGTTCCATGCGGTCTGAAATCTGTGGGGGTTGGAGTCTCCTATGGTGTCACCCTGCAAAAGGCCTGTTGTTTGGGGTAACTCTGCAATGGGGGATGGAATTGAAGCTCAATTAAGACAGATAAAAAGTCAGAACTGGGCAGACTAGCTTGAAAATGTCCCAAGGGGTAAACTTCCTGTTCTCTGCTGTGATTGGTTGGAAACTTAGACAATAATGATGGAAATCAGAGTTCAAAGGAACAAAAACTGATAAAAATCACACTGTTTGAATTGCAGAAGTTTTGATTTCCTATCTCTTTAAGGCAATAACAAGAACACCCTGCAGATTTTATTGTAGTTAATAAACATTAATATATTAATCACTAAATAGTGTATAAGGATATGAAATAGTATATTCATTTCCTACTTAGCAGATGAAGATGTCATTTCACACAGAATTCAGTCCCTTGTCATGATCACCTGGTGGTAATGGCCTGGCATTTGAATACAGCAGCCAGCCTCCAGTCCATGCTGTAAGTAGCTCAGTCCTGCCTTACAAGAGCAGTTCAGCAAACATAGTACTGGAGGAGGATGGTAACTTAATGTGGGCATAATCTGACGACTTCCTATGACTTCAGTAGGAAGGGATGAAAGGTTTATTAACTGGAAATGAGCACAGTTTGGGGTCTGAGTCTTTAATGTTGCCATTGTACATTCAAGCTGATAAATAAGATACATCCTGTATCTAGGTCTTGATGCTGCGAGGTAGATTCTATGAGAAGTCTTTGAGCTATAGGATGCCTTTAGTGAGTATTGCCTCCTGGGTTCTAAAGGTGTTAATCCTGTTATTGTCCCTGTATTACATATGGAAAGTAAAGCTTAGAAAGATTTTATTTCCTGCCTATAACATCCCAAAAATGTTAAAGAAAAGGGGTTTTCAATAAAACTCTGTGTAGCTAGAAAATCAAGATTTTAGATGCCATGTTGTATGGAGTAAGTGAAGTCATTTACAGATAATTAGACTATAAAGAATATTTTGAAATCGAGAAAGAATTGATCTACTGTGAAAGATTATTTCTCAAGTCCAATAAGGACAAAGTCCATGAAAATCTGTGAAAAACTGTGGTGGGAAGTAGAAAATCTTAGAGTACATGCACAGGCCACAAAGAGATTGGAGAAGCCATTACCACCCGATGTGGGAGAAATCTGACCTATGGTGGGGAGCAGCTCTGGAGGAAAGAAGAGGAGTAGCAGCTGGAGGGAAGCTGGCCCCTCCATCGTATATTAGGGGACAGCTCCATGCTACTGTGATGACAGTCTCTAGACAGGAAGTGACCTATAGATGCTCTGTGAAAGAGCTATAGGATTTAGTAACTTCCACTTTGCTCCAGCATCTTACTCAGACAATTTTATCACTGTGGTATTTTAACAAAGATATTATAACAAATCCATCCCTCCCGACGTGTGTGCAAAGCCTAACCCCATCATAGCCAAGGAAATGAAAGCTATTATGCTTGCCCTTTTCTCAATCTAAGATCCTGTGATTCTAGTGGATGTTTGTGGTACCTGCCTCTCTGAGATTTCATTAGTCACGAGGCAGAGGCAGGGGGCTCTCTAGCTGGAGGCTGGCCTGGGCTGTGTAATGAGACCCTGACTCACAAGACAAGAATAAGAAGGCATTTTTATAATACTCCAACATTTCTATTAATATTATTGATTAATATTTTATACAGCCTTTAAACAAAAACAGTGTGCAGTGTGATTTGGAGAATTATGATGTTTCGGGTCAAAAATGACATCAACTTGAATAATGATAAAAGTCCCATTTTCAAGAAGCACACACACACACACCCACTGTTTATCTTTGTGTTTATCTTGAGTGTATATTTTCCTTTTTACGTCAAGTCTGTCTTTCTCAGATGGTTTCAATAATAAAATCCTGTTCCCTTTCCTCAATAAGCTTTAAAAAGCTTAACTCAAAGAGACTATTCTCACTAAATTAAAAGCAAGTGGACACTGAAGTTATAAAAATAGTACCATGGTCACACTACTGGGAAATTCAAACTTTCCCAAGTGCTGAAACAGCAAAGCAACAGAAAGAGTGAGTAATACTCCAAATGAGGCTACAGTGACACTCTCATCTTTGAAACATGGATTTTGTTACTAGGAAAATTTGTGAGGCAAATCCAGATTTTACCAGAAAATGCCAGTTTGGAATCTTCTATTACAGCCCCAGAAACATAAACTATCCTTGACTTAAAAAAAAAAAACAAACCCAACTCTTCTTTTGAAGTCTCTAACAAGACTAGAAAAATGTTTTGTGAACTTTAATGATAGCTTTAAAGGACTTTAAATAAGAAGTATTCAAGTGTCTGTGTTTTGGAATTAGAAGGGCACGTGAATAAAATTCCTAAATTGAAAAGCAATCATTGGCAAATAGAGAGAGAGCCTGTCTTGCAGAGCCAGTAGGGGACTGACAGTGATTATTGTTCAGTAACCATAAAAGGAGACTTCAGAATGGCTAGACGGCAGTAGGGTGGCAGGGGTTGATTGCTGTACCGCCCACCTGCAGTGGCCTTTGGGGTTCCCTTGCTCTCTGGCACCCAGAGGCACTGTGTGTCCTCCTGGGGAGCGAGAGTCTGATTCTCTCTGATTGGTGTTTAGTCAGAACAGCACTTGTGACAGCTTGGCAGCTGTGTCCTCTCTTTTCCCGCTTTACGACTTGGTCCTGTGGAGCTAGTTCCCAGTCCTCCTGGACTGGCCACTAGGCTTTCTTGCTGTCCCCTATCCTGTATAATTGGACATCATTACTGATTTGGTTTTCTTTTTCAAATAAGGCATTTTTCTTCTAGTCAGAGCACCTATCATGTATTTTTGCCCTTACTGTTTGTTTTGAGTTATTTGAACTTTTAAAGTTGATTAGATACATGTAATAGTCCTTTCTATTAAAATATGTGTGTACTATATCAGTGAGTAGAATGAGTTTCTGTATGTAAACACACACTTGAAAGTTGAAATCAACATATATTTTAAAAAAACCAGAGACATGCATTTAAGCATTTAGTGTTGTTGAAAAGTATAACAAACATTTCATGTGTGTAACTCCATATGATCTTTATAGTACTCTGTGAGACAAAATTCTGGGTGAGGATTTTTTTCATTTCATTTCCATGTAATGATTAATTACAAGTTTTTATAGTCTCCTGTTTGCTGCACTAATGCCTGTAACCAACCCTTCCTCTTAATTGATCAGACCTGGCTCTGTTTTGTGACACTTTTCAACTAGTAGGACTTACACTGCTGGACTCTAGAATTCCATTTTACAAGCCCCGGGAAGCTGAACTATTCTTACATGCTAAGCACAGGGAGAGCCCTGTCTTTAATTGGCTCTTACCTAGTGGTACTTTAAGCTCCTGGGGGAAGAGACTACTTCTTTGTATACCACATACTATGCCAGAGAGTAAGAAACAAAATAACCAGTCATAAAAATAAAACAGCCCTTCCTATAGGCCTGGCACTCTGGCTAAGCCCACGCATGTCACCTCCCAGGAACATGCACTCTGTGTTCTGCCAGAAGGGAGGCTCTTTGTTTCAAGCACCATGTTTTGGTTCTAAGTGTGGATGTGGTTGCCAGACTGAAACATTTACAGGTTACATGTCAAACTTTATCTGCAGATGAGAGCATATGCAAATGATATTAGGGCTTTCAGCTTGAGAAGGAAGAAATGCCCCAGCCATCCTAAGTCTTCAGCTTGTCTCCAGGCCCTCTAGTCAAAGCTAAGTGCAAGTAAACGTGATTCCTCAACTGTTGCAGGTACTTAAACATTTTTGGAGTAAGACTTTCTTTTATGAGAATGTACTTGAAGGGTTCAACCATATTTGAGAGCTGATGAACTTTCTGTCCTTATAGAGTATTATCTAGTGACGTCTGTTTCTCCCGATCTCCACTGTTTCAGATTAATCCGACTCTTCTTTTAGAATAGCCTCCAAATGGTTCCCGGTGTGTCGTGTTCATTATGGTTCCTCTCTGGCTGTCTTTCCTCCTCTTTCTCTCTTGAGGGTGCGCGCATGCATGTGTGTGTATGCGTGTGTGTATGTGTGTGTGAGTGTGTGTGTGCATGTGTGTATGTGTGTGTGGCATGCATGTGTGTGTATGTGTGTGTGAGTGTGTGTGCATGTGTGTGTGTATGCGTGTGTGGTGTGTGTATGTGTGTGTGGTATGGTGTGTGTGAGTGTGTGTGTATGTGTGTGTGGTGTGTGTGAGCGTGTGTGCGTGTGTATGTATATGCATGTGTGGTGTGTGTGTGCATGTGTTTGTGCATGTGTGTTTATGTGTGTGTATATGTGTGTGTATGTGCACATGTATGTGTGTGCATGTGTGCATATATGTGTATGTGTGTGCATGTGTGCGTATGTGTATATGTGTGTGTGCATGTGTGTATGTATGTGTGTATGTGTGTGTGCATGTGTGTATATGTGTGTGAGCATGTGTGTATGTGTGTGCATGTGTGTATATTGTGTGTGTTTGTGTATGTATGTGTATGTGTGTGTGCATGTGTGTATATGTGTATGTATGTGTGTGTACGTGTGTGAGGATGTGTGTGTGTATGTGTGTGTGTATGTGCGTGTGTGTCACTCTTCAGCTTTATTTTTTGAAAGGCTTTCTCATTGAACCTGAAGCACACCAGTTTAGTTAGGCTACTTGCCTAGAAAACTCCAGAAATCCTCCTGTCCCTGCATCCCCAGCACTAAGATTAAACTCAGAGCTTTCAGGTGGCTCCTGACAATCCAAACTCAAGTTCTCATGTGAATGTGCAAGCACACTCCTGACTAATTCATCTAGGTTTGTCTGTTTCATCTTTGTAGACCCTTTTCTTCTCAGCATCTGGAGGGATCTCTTCACAGACAAAATCAATGACAATTATTGTCCCTCAGAGCTCACCTGTGAGCTCCCACTGCATGTAACAGAAGGCTCTGGCATCCACTTCCACCCCCATCAGGGACAGTCAGTGCCTTTTCTGGAACTGCATTTTCACCCAATTCCATTTTGCCTCAGGCCCCAACTTCTAAGTTTCCCCTGACCTGCAAAGTTACCTTGTTGTTAACTTTGGTCATATCATATATGAAGGTCTGGTTTTTCCCGTTCCTGTATAGAATTCTCTTTTCCTTCTTCCTCTCCACATTCCATACCCTCCAATATCAGTCCCACTAGGTCAAAGGTTGCTTGCCTATTTTTGCTTCTGTGTTTCTAATACCCACAAAAAACTTTCTGGCACATAATGAACTTTCACATTGGTTAGTGAAATAAATTAGAAAACCAGTTACATTAAAGCATGTTACAGATTTGTCCTTCAGAATTTTCTTCAGCAATCTAAACTCGCCTATCACTGTTTTCTCAAAAACACTCCTCTGCTCTCAGCTCCTTAAAAGGGAAAATTAAAACAACTTTAAAAGAGAAATTATTCTTGCTCTTAAATGCAGTGGTGTGATCTATATTTAATGAATAAGTTATATTACACATCTTTAAGTTAAGTATATTTAATACAAAATTAGTTTTGCCAGAAAGAAATTATAAAAGAAAGTCAACACATCAAACAAACCATTTATCTCCTAATCTGTCTGACTATTGAGGATCTTAATTGTATGTTGTAACTTTTTTTCATGTTAAAACATGCTCTAAATTATGAAAGGAAACCTTCACAACATCACTGCTGCTCTTTGAGACTCTGTTGTAGGTCTCTGCCCCATTCAGAAACTCACATGTAGCACAGGCCCATGGTATGGCGTGGAAAGGTGACTCTGGAACCAACTTTTTGGGTTCAGGAGGATACTACTCCAGGTGAACCAAGTAGCACATGTTAATATCTCTGAAGCTCAAAGTCATAGACTATGCATGGACATTTTGTTCTTAAGCAAACTTTGACAGTTCCTTATTGATGGCTAAGGTTTGAGATGGGAGAACCTTGGCAGCACATGGAAGACATTTTTCTATATTCCATAGCAATAAAAATTGTGTGGTAAGAATAGACATTCATGAAGAATATTAATTATCTCTGTGTAATAGGTGATTTTGATAAATAGCAAATGTCTGTCATGCCAAAGTAATTAATATAGGCCAGTAAAATAAGGAAAGTGATTAGCGGTATGTTAGAATTAGGGCTGAGTCTAAATATCAACAACATATAGGCATTATGAGCAAACCTTTTATGTTGCTGTCATATTTATATTTGTGAATTTCTCGATTAAGTATGTCTGATGTCACTTTCTAAAGTCTTGTAGTTCATGAGTAGCTGAAAGCATTCTTTCTGATGACGGTTAGGGTTAATGATATATAACAATCATAACTTTCTACTACCCACCTGAAAATATGAAGAAGTTATTCCTTGAAAGTACATAAAACTGGAAGTGCTGAATGTCTTTGCTACATTTAACTTGCCTATGGAAGTAATCAATAATTATTTATTCTAGAAGGGCAACAAAATCATTAGCTGTTATGTAAGTTCAGTTGAATAGGAACTCATAGCACAGACTCTTCAATCTGTAGAGGATCAGGGCTGTAGGTATCTGAGAGACTGACCACAAGAACTCAGACAAGCCAACAGTGAGAGTTTGGGCTTGGGTTGTTGCTATGATCAAACCCACTAGATACTCATGATAGGCCAATAAAAATGTCCTTTTACCCTAGATGAGGAGTGGGGAGAATTTTGATAAAGATGAGAATGCTGAAGATATTCTGGAAGATGGGTCGTCTTCATCGGTTAGAATCTATAGTTAAATTGCAGATATTAGTAAAGGCAGAGATATGGGGTGTGTCTGGTAGGATCAATGATACAGAGGGATCGATTTAGCCTGGATTATGTTCTGTTTGGTTTGCTAGGGTTCACCGATGCTTCAACTAGTTAAGAGTTGCTAAGGGAGGGATCTACTTCTGGTGGGATCTTCCACTTCTACTTGGGAGTGCTGTTAAATAGTCTCCAGACCTGAGCAGAACTGATTTAGGGGAAAGTAACAGAAGTAGGATGTCCTTCAAGTATTTTTGGTGAGAGTTTGGGCCCCACAGGTTCTTTTGTATGTCTTAAAAGCACTTCTCTTAGAAAAGCATTAAATGATGGTCAGAGTGACTGTATTCCATGACCTCTCCTGGAAGCTTAGGAGTTTTCCTGTCAGCTGTGAGTAGAATGTCAGGCCCTTTTTTTTTTTTTTTTTTTTTTTGGTCCTTTATTGTTGTACTGAGTTAATACCTATTAGAAATTAAGCATTGATTAAATATTTATTGATTTAAATAGTAAAACAGTAATGTCTTACAATCCCGAAACTCTTTGTTACTAGTTGCAGTAAAGAAAGTAGGAAAACACCAGGTATAAGCTAAATATTTTAAAATACTATTTCAAGTTTATTTGACTAAAATCATGGACCAAGGACCCACAAATACATGTGTGTGTTTGTTTGTAGCAACAATTAATTAAAAAAAAGAGGCCAATTGGAAAGAAGACAAAGAGAGGAATATGTGAAGGATAAGAAGGAAGGAAAAGAAAAAATAATTTTAAAAATATGTGCTTAACACAAAAAAGACCAAAAATGCTTAAATCAATAAAATCTACATCTTTTTTTAATATTTAATTGTCCATAAAAGAACAACTAGTACTACTTTTATATAAGCCCTAGTGAAAAATTTCAGGAAGAAATACAATGAAATTGTAAAGACACTAACTGTGTAACTGTGGAAAACATATCCTGTGTATGTTTCAATGGGACTGTTTTGTCAACCACCATAGGGGTAAAGACAGAACTCATAGCACCCACAAAAAATCGTAAAATAACACAGGAAGATATGTGTACTGCTGTTTAGGCTTCTGCATGTCAACTACTTTTTTCCTAAGTTATTAATAGGCTTGAGAAAAATAATATAAGCAGTTGGTCCTAAATAGAAACAAGTTTGAGAGAACAGACTTCCTTCGGAGCCGGCTGCTGTTTTGGAGAAGGGAAGCTGGAGTCAGATCGTTTTGTGGGAATCCGAGAAAGAGGAAGCAATTCAGCTTCACAATCACCGCTGATATTTGATTTACTCTTTTTGGAGTTTACAAGTGGCTGCCAAGTTGCGTCTAATGCATGCTGCGTAATCCTTGGAGGACGCCCTCCTGGCCCGTGTCTGCGTCAGCCGTGGCCATGAGAGAGGAAACAAGTTGAGAAAAGATAGTTTACTACTTAGTTTAGCATGGAATAAATAAGCAGGTCATGGCAACATTGAAAAGCTGGTTTCTGTGGGGTTTTTGTTATTGTTTCTTGTTTTTCAGGAGAAAATAAATCCATGGCCCCTTCCCCTGAGAGATAGTAAGCATATATCACAAATGTTAATTAGAATGCCATTCTGAGCAGCATATGTTAATGACGATTTTGAAGATCAGCAGGAAGTCAGAGGATGCTTTTAAAATGACTTCCATTTTTGCCATCATGGTAAGTCCCCTGTGAGATTAGACAGACTAACCCAAACTTACCTTAGTGTTCATGTGAGAGTAGACTAACTAACTCCAGCCCAATCCTGATGGTGTCCTGAAGAACTCAGTGACCTAAGGAGATCTGAGGGGATTACCTAATCAGGAGTATCACTGGGAAGGGCTATGGAAAGCCATGTAGCTGCCGTGCAGTCTTTGTTGCTAATACACTTACTCATTTCCCAGTTAATGGGTTATAATTTCCTTGAGCATAAAGACTCTCCGTATTTGTTTGTTAAATTTCTTCCTGATGTTAGACTGGAGAAATGAGAGCAGAAATCTCCGAGCAGCTGCCTGTGAGTAATTCTCTCCTGGGATAAGCCCACTTCAGCTGCTAAGTGGAGACTGGCCTGGGAAAGGTGTTGAGGAAATAAGGTCACAGACTCAGCAGCCCGTGGAAAGGGCCTTTTGTTGCCTTCTTCTCTTTTGCATGCAGAAAAGAGTGATGGGAAGGTCCACCAGCACAGCTGGCGGAAGGCTCAGCCCCACATCCAGTCCACCACTCTCTCTACAAAAGTGGATTCTTGGGTACCCACTTACCACCATCCATCCTTCTAGAAGTGGTTTAAGAAAGACAGGAAAGAAGGCCCCTATCCTCACACACAAACCCACTTACCATTTGTATTTTAGGAGCAATCATCTGTACACGTTTAGAACAAAGGAAGACTCGGTAAAGAGCATTCTAAGTTTTGTAGATGTAAAAGAAAAGATTAAGTCCACCGTACCTCAACTTGAGACAAAACTGCAGGCAAGCAAGGGAAGCTATTAGTGAGAGAAATTGTCTTCTACAGGGAAGAGTCGCCAGCTACTTACCGAGTACCAAACGGTCAGCCTGGAAACATACGCACAAGTAGCATCATACAGACTGAGGAAATTATATTTGTGTATTTAGGAATGCACATAGATGAAATCACTCTTAAAAAAAAGAAGGCCTTGAATGTGAATGAGAGCAAGAAGGCGCATGAGAGGGTTTGGGGGAAGAAGGAAAATTAATAATTATAACCTCAAGAAATTATTCTAAAACATGATAGGTGGTGTTTACTACAGGAAAACACAAGTTCTTTTATTAAATTAGGCTTAGCTTCTTTTTACTTTAAATGCGTAAGTTAAAGCTGTTTTATTATAGGAACTAATTCCTTTCACTAAAAGATGAACAGCTTTTCGCATTTCTCTCTGAATTTTTATATTTTCAATTTTCTTCTTCATTATGTTGTTTTTTAAATTGTTTTTATTTTATCTTTTATTTTCCCAAAGGGTCAATAGCATTTATTTAATTTTAAATTTTAATTCAATTAGAGTGAATTATTTTAAGATGCTGCTTAAGCCTCTTGAGTCCCAAAACATTGCCATTTGGGATTTATAAAGTTCAGGGAATATTCAGTTCATTTTAGAGTGAAATGCTGTGACTGATGCCATCCCTTTTACTTACATCATTGGAGGGAGCTTGGAAGGGCAGGTTCAGATTGGCCCAGAAAGGCTGGGAAAACTTGATTTGCAAGTTGAGACTTTCCTTTCTAAGCTTCGAAGGGTTTGGCTAGGGATGTGGCATCACCAGAATGTTCCCAGTGGAATCACATTCCAGCCTTGCTCCTCCGATCATCCTAGAACTGCTAACTTGAACAGTCTCCTAATAACAGCCACCATCTCAGTGTGCCACTCTTTTCTGAGAATACCATTAGGGTACTATGAAAATCAGGTCATCTCCAGTTTCCCTTGTATGAGGCGCCTCTTCATGTAAGTCAGTCAGCAATGCCCAACAGACTGACCTTAGAAATGACCTTTCAGTCCATTTCTGACCAGGGACTATTCTGTATTCAGGGTTCTAGTAGCCTCTGCTTTTTGAGGAAATACCCCCTCCTCTCGATTATGCAATCTTACATTCACAGCTAGAGACTTTCAGTTGCAGTGTGTGTGTGTGTGTGTGTGTGTGTGTGTGTGTGTGTGTGTGTGTGTGTGTGTGTATAAATTTGACCACAGGGTTAGAGGCATCATTGTGTGGCTCCTTCTCTTGATAATTGGTGGAAAATTCTGCTTTTCTTATATCCTACATTCTGCCTGAAGCTGCTGGATTCTACCTGTGCAATTTTGGAAAAGAAATGATGAGTTCCAGGAAGGGCTTATACTTACTTGTTATTTCTGGTTTAATTAAATTAAAAGGGAAGAATAAAAACAGAACAGTGAAATCCACCTGTATCCAGTGTTTCTGGAAATTATGACCCTGCTAGTTTGACATTTCTTATTAAAGGTTCTAATTATGAAGCTGTTAATAATCTTAGTTAAGTACTCATTAAATGTGCTACCATTTAATAGGCTTTCCTGATCAAAAACTTTCATTAAAAGTCTTAGGAAAGTTTTGATTGTCGTTTTGTTTTTTAAATCTTGTGTTTTTCCATTGAATAGTTCGGGAGAGATAGACTAAGGCCAGGTGATTCCAGTGAAAGGTGGAGAGTGGGAGACTTGCTGAATTTAGAATCTATCCTAAGTTATGGATGCAGATGTTGAAAAGCAAACCTGCAGAATGATTAAGGATGTGAAAGAGGAAATAAGCTTAAACTGGCAGTAGGCAAGGACTTCTTCCTCCTCCTCCTCCTCTTCTTCTTAACATTTGAAGGTAAACTGAAGTTTACACTAATGTGTAAGGCAGCAAAAACATCAAGTTCCTATGTTGAGGAAGGTGCCTTCCGGGTGTAAGGGGACACAGTTTACACTAACGGATTCTCTGTCTAGTAGGCCACCCTTATAGACCTGGAGGTCAAATTTTATATTTTTACCCTCAAATATTTTAAAGATTTTTACTCCTTTCTGAAATATGGCTTCAAGAAACCTTTCTGATATACATTTTCCATCTCTCTTATTATCTTTAATCAGAGAGGAAATAAATCCCTGTTGGGGGAAAAAAAAGAAAAAAAACAAAACAGCGATTATAGTTCTATAGGAGTTTCACAGAGATGAACACGAACAATAACTTGCCCAGTTTTCTGGTTTAAATATAAGCCTCGTTCAGATAATTGCTAAGCTTGCTTTCCCCTGTGCCATGCCTTTACACTTTTCATTACAAATCTGTGGTAGTCCTTATCTAGACATTTGGAGAATGCTTTTGTTCTAGTTGGTGAAGCTGTACCTGTGCCCAGATGGAGGTTCCCTATGTTGGCACATCACATCTCGAAAGTGAATGACTTCTCTTTTCCTAAAGATGTGGACGATAAGAAACAACATCCAGAAATTCATATAGAGCTAATAAGTCATTTTTAATGTGAACCCTTTTATTTGAAGATGTCACTTCCACTTGGCTTACTCGGTGGTGTAAGACCTCTCTTGTCTTTAACCTCTTCTTCTCAGTACTGTTCTGTGTGGGATGTTAAAACCATGTCCATCACATGCCTGTGACAATCAAATGCGTTGCCATCCCTCTATCTGCTCTTTGGAGATGTTTCAATGATCTTTTCTTTACATGCTGCCTGACATTTGTTTGTTTCAAATGAAACATCAAATTTCAACCTTTGGTTATAACTGGACCTTGTGTGTTGTTGTGTTTTGTTCCCAATCTTCAAGCACACAGAAAATTATTGTCTTGTTTCAGGCGACCAGTTTTCCTCATCTGCCTGCCTGTCCTTCTATGAGCATTGCAACTCCTAGATCCTGGTCAACCACTTACTTTGGGGACATTGGACAACTGAAAATCCTAATTAACATTTCCTTGGCTGCTTAGCTTGTGGTAATTTCTATTGCATACTGCTTTGAGAAATTTATTTCAGTGCTGTGTGTTGGGTTTGGACCCTAGAAGTTGTATATATAATCTCACAGGACTTCTCAAAAAAAAAAAAAAAAAAAAAGAGGTTGAATGCTTGCCATGAACCTCTGGACCCAGTGTTCTTTTATGTTTGGCTTCTCAACATATTCATGTTAATTGTTTTATACCTAGCTGTCTCTTCTACCTGGCTTATAGCTCTATAGCAAGGACTACTTCTTGTCCTATTTGAAAATATTTGGCTCTATATCTACTTTTCCAAAGGAAACTTGTGAATGTACTTGCTCAAGATTTCTTTCAGCTATTATGTAATGTGAAAATAGCTTTCTGCAGCACTTCACAATCTCTTGGCAGTCTGTTGTGGAGTTTTCCTATTCCCAGGTGATTAAGGCAGACTTCTTAAGCTGTTCTTGGGACTTCACAAGTCAAACAGATAGCAATCTGTATGATGTTGATTCAGGATTATAGATATTATTTTCCCCATCTGTAGTAGATCTTCTCCAGAGATAGAAATGTAACTTAATGATAGACTACCTCCCTCAAATTAAAAGTTTCTCACTTCAGAAGCTTTTATTGAAATTCTGAATCTGTGGGAAATGGTAAACCATCTTTATCTAATAGTGTGATGCATCAACTGGTCTTTACACAAGCCTGGGTGAAGTGTGGGGAGTTCTGAGAAGAAATTGAAGTTTGAATTCTGATACAAGGTGACACTGATTGAATGGCACCTTAAGAGGTTACAGTAGTTTGGAGACCTGCTGGAAAGGATTTGGTCAAAGGAAGACAGAGGTGGAGGTGAGCCTGCCTCTTTATGTATTTGTTATTCTTGTTTTAGTCTCATGATGTAAGAAGCTATTGAGTCACGGAGTCCTGCAGCCTTCTGCATACAGGAGAAAAGGGTCCCTCCTTCCATGCTCACAGTAGCCTTTAAGTGGGTGGGTTGGTGCACATCCCACTAGATGCAGACCAGGCAATGCTCATTTCAGTGCCCTCTCTAGGTTTTGTCTAGCAGGATAAGTAATTGTACTTAGGAGGTACAAATAATACTGTAGCTAATCATATTCACTTTTTGCTCATAGTATCAAGGCACAGAATTGAAGATCCATAAACACATGCAAGGCTATTCTCTACAGTCATGCTCTTTGGCATGAACTTGTTCCAAGGGACTCCAACCAGAATTTTAGTAGCAATGCCTAACTGACAGATATTTTTCATTTTCCTCGTTGAAGCTGTGACAGAAAATGCATAGGTTATTCTCTCCAGGTTGGTATCTCACTTCAGATTTGCAAACTATTTTTCCTGTCAGATACCAACTAAGACAACTTTCAGTTCAAGTTTGAGCTTGCTTCCGATCATGACCATACCAAGATTTAAACAATGGGATAAATCTCATCTTGAAAGTCCAATAAAACAAAGCATTACTAAGTCACTATCAAAAACCTATTAAATAAGAATCTTCTTAGGAAATGTTTCAACAAACAAGAACGTTACGCCACATCTTCTCCATAGGTGATCTCATCATTAGCCATACCTTTAAGCTTTAACTGTTTTTCTATGCTTCATGACTTGCAAATTTACAGCTACACTGCAATTACCTCTATGAAGCTCTGGCCTTGTCTACATTCTTGCTCTCTGATAGCTCCTCTTGGGTGTATGACAGGCGCTGATCTTAACATGTCCTAACAGTGCATTTGATATTTCCCTCAAACCCATCCCCAGCAAAGTTCTCCATCTCATCCCTCAGTACTTAGGGCTGTCATTCACAGAGTGTCTTAAACATATTGATTCCCTCTTCTGTGCGTGTCCAGCCTACTGACAATACTTATCTGGTTGGTCTTTGGAAGTCTTGTTGATTCTACCTATAGATTATGCCATAACTCAATCCTCTTGCTTCTCACTATTTGGTCTACATGACAACACATCACAGGTGACTGTTGAAGCAGACTCCTAGTCAGCCTTGCTTCTTTCCTTTCTCCCTGTCGATTTGATCTCTATGAACCATTGTCATCTTTTAAAATATCATGCACATTCTTTATGTAAACATTTTATTCTTTTATTTTCAAAATATAATTTTGAGAATTCTATAGAATGTGTTTAAATCATTTTCACTGCCTCCTCCAGGACCCAACTCTATCTTTTCTACCCACTCAACTTTGTGTCTTTCGTGTTGGTGTATATGTGTTTTTAAACATCAAGAACAATTTGTGATGCCCAAATATCCTTGGATATGTGACATTTCACCACAGTATGGTTGACTTAGCAGGAGCCACACTCTTAGAGAAAATTATCTTTCTCTATCCCAGCAACCATAGGTTGCCAGGAGCTCCTCAGCAGGGGGGAGAGTTCTTGTCTAACTCTCATCTTCATGCTGGAACTTGCTTTGACTTGACCTTACCTAGGTCTTGATACATGCTGTCACATGTCTGTGAGTTTGTATGTACAGTTATCCTGCTGTGTCCATAAGATACTGATTTCCAGTATTCATCTACCACCTCTAACTCTTACACTATATGCTTCGTGTTTCTCAATGATCCTTGAGTATTGGAGACAGGGGTTGCAGTGTAGATGTTTCATTTAGGGCTGAACATTCTCCAGCCTCTTATTCTCTGCACCTCAGCTAGTTTTGGATCTCTGTGTTGATTAGCATCTACCATAAACAGAAGCTTCTCTGATAAGAGTTGAAAGATACATAATATATGATTATAAGTCATAGCAGTATGTTTTCTAGTAGGGGCTGTGATTTTTCTAGCTATAGGTTCTTGCCCCCAAAATGGTATTTAGCATTGGATTTCATTTTGTGGAATGAGACATAAATATGGCTATAAAATGATTGGTTGCTTCCATGTGTTTGTGCTACTATTGCACTAGTGGGCAGGGTTCACAGCTGCTAAGACTCTTGATTACTTTTCCCTTTGGTGGTGTATAGGCACCTTCCAGCACTATGAAGGCTGGCCAGTAGCGATGCAGTTATCAGGTGAGTACCAGCTAGATTCCTTCATGTTCTATGACTCAAATATGTGGTGTCTTCAGCAACAGGATCTTATCATAAAGTTTTGGAAGGTAACCAAGATAATTGTCAATAGCCTGTAGTGTGTTGGGTCTGTGGGACATTATGGCCAACACTTCTAAAAGAAGTAACCCCTTTATGGCACTGGAGTTTTTATTTTTTAGCCTGTAGTATCTAGTAGGGGCATTGTTACCCCATTGTAGGATAGCTTTAATCCTCTCTCTCTCTTTCTGTGTGAACATTTCTACAGTAGTAAGTTTATATATTTTTTGCAAGATCTTTTGTGCTTTTGTCCTTCTCTGTATCCCTTCCTCTACTATGCCCTCCCACACCAATACAATTAAACCTTCCTATTTATTATTTTTCTTTAACTTTTTATGCCACTGTGATTTATCCCTTCTTCCTGGAAATATTCCCTAACCCTTGACATGGCCACTTAGTAATTTATTGACTTGTTTAAGTATTCTAAATGAAACACACATAATTGCAAATTCAAAGTTAGCATTCACAAATTAGAGAAAATATATGGTTTGTCTTTCTGGATCTGGGTTACCTCATTTAGAATTATTGTTTTCCACTCCATCCATTTACCTGTGAATTTCATAGTTTTGTTTTTTAACAGCTGAATAATGTTTCATTGTGTAAATACTACATAGCTTCTCGGCATGTTTTGAATTCAATAGAACATGCTAGTGTCTCTGATAAGACTGAGTATAGCAAGCTGTGCTTGTCCTGGCTAGTTTGCATTCACTTCCTCCAGGGCGAGAGCGTCATCTTCTTATTCTTACCTTCATTTCCCAGAGTTTCCCTATCTTTGTGGCTGAAATACTTTGCCTAAGCATTGGTTCTTTGTAATACATTCACTTTCTATTCTCTCAGAAACTGTTCAATGCTTCCTTGCATAGAGTCTTCCTGTTGAAATCTTTCTACCTCCCCAACATATCATATTTTCTTAGGTCTTTTTTTTTTTTATCTTCTACAGCATTTACCATGCTGTAACTATTTATTTAGACATACTTTATGAGGGCAAGGTCTTAGGTGGGTTTTCTTGCTGCTGTATAATCACTTCTACCTTAGTGCCTGAATAATGGTAAGCACTGGATATGTATTAATGAAAGAATTAACTAATTTCAGTGATAGTGTTTATATTAATATAAGATTAAGTGTTACATGTGAAATAGAAGTTAAGTGTGATTTCACAGAATAACTTATTTGTTACTAAAACTCTAAAGACTGAAGCCAGACATGGAGTTGCAACAATATTCAGCCCAAATTCATGTGATCCTTTCTCTCATTTGCTCATGGAAAGATTAGTGTAAATTTAACATTAACTCTCCAATGTACCCTTCCTTTAGCTGCATTAAATACAGAATTATGTATAACAGTTTGAAAAAATGCTTCGTTGTTCCTAATACAATAACTTTTTTCACTTCTGTATATGTGTCATATATTTGTGTCAAATAAGCGCATGCATGTGTATGTAGAGCTACATGGCAATGATCACTCACTCAATGGCCAAAGTAGGACATCAAGTATCCTCCTGTGTTATTTTCCACCTTGCATTCTGCAGCCTACCCTTTGGCTGGATGGCCTGTGAGATCACAGGATCTCTGTCTCCACTCTACCATCACTGAGGCTATTGGCACTGACAGTCTTGCTTGGCTTTTATATAGGTGTTAGAGATTTGAATTCAGGTCATTCACCTTTTGACAGCAAGTGCGAGTATCCCCTGAGACATCTCCCCAACTCCACTTCTTTATGTTAAAAAAAATACCCCACAAAACCACACAAGGTTGACCTTAGATATAGAGATAAACTAGACATGTTTGCACCTGAGGGCGAGTGTAAAACCAAATAAAGCTAATTGGTGTTTCTAAAGTTTTGGAATTTGTGTTTGAGGTTTTATCATGTGTATTCTTCTCTCACACAGTGACATAGTGTGAAAGTCACTACATCATCAAATTTCAATGTACACAGGGTCTCACCCATGTTAGATATATTGGATGACATTTAATCATCTCAACTTATAAAAGGAAAGGTGAACTTGGAGTGAAAACTGATTGTCATACCACTCTGTAACAACGTGGTTTCATTGTTCAAATTACTCATGCTTCTTGCTTGCTAATGCATATGAACTCTTACAAAATAAAGCTTTCTAAGTTTGCAGCAATAGGGCATAGAAATACAGGTTGGATTAAGCTTACATAAAAAAAATAAGCACTTTCATAAGATAGAAAATATCAATCTCCTGTGGTAGGTCAAAGTATATAAAATACACATTCTTGACAAATCCTGGACTAACATAATAAAACTTGCACGAATGTCTTCTGGACCTTGGAAAAGCCAATAAGCTTCATTTCATACAAAAGAGCAAGTTGCTTGATGACAGATATTGTGCTTTTGCAGTTTAGTATAGGTTTGTAGGGCATGTACATCAGTGTCTCTGTTTCCTCCTTTCTTCATCTGGTCATTTCCACCTCCTATGATTGGTTTATTCTGGTTAAATGGCACAAATATTGAGAAATGTCTGTTGATGTTGGCACACATTCCACAATCCCTCCATGGCCTTTCTCCTCATTACCTCGCTTGACACCCCTTTTTCAGTCCTTCAGCTATTCCCACCAGACCAATTCTGCTTTTAATCCTCTGGCCACTGTTTTTCTCGTGATAGAAACTATGGCTACAACTTGGATATCATTAGCAAGTTAAATGCTGAATATCACATCTTGGATTGTGGCCTCATGAGTCATTTGCCTTTTGAGAAAGGTGTGTCCAATGTTGGAGAGAAATCAGAGCAAGGTCTACGCTAGAGTGCCAACAAGTTTTCAAATGAGGTTGCCACACCTAAACCTAAAGCATTTTTTCAACAGTTAAGATTAAGAGTAATTAGCATTTACTATAAGCCCTACCTGTTTGTTCATTAAGTTTCCATGAAAACTAGCATTTATCCGTGTGCCTACATTAACCTCAATCGTTTGAACATTATTCTTTATCAGATCTGTCTTTTCTCAAAAAAAGAATTAAAGAAAATATATAAAGAGCTTTTTAATAGGAAATGATGCTCCTCTGAAAAGGTTTGATCTCAGGGCACAGTATCAGCATTGTGGCCTCTTATTTATCGCACAGGAAAGACCTACTGCAGCATTAGAGAGAACTCAACACTTGCTTTATACAACTTGGTTTTGGGATTAGGAAATCCCTAGGATGGATATCCCTTTTTAAAATTGTTGCTAGGGTACACATTCTTTAGTAGTATACCTTTCCTATTGCTGGTTTTCTTAAACTTTAAAGACATGCTTTGATATTAGACTTGTAAGGGAGGACAATAATGCTCAATTTTTACTTTTTATTATTTCCTCACTTTTTTTCTGTTATGTAACCAGATTTCCAGATTTTTATATATTCTTCAATGAACATTTATGCTTGCCAATTTGGTGTTAGCAACCATCCATGTACTTGCAAGCCATATATTGTCTTAAAAGAAAACCTAAATGATACTATTTGTATTATACATTTATCTCTCTATTTAGAAATAGATATAGAAATAGATATAGATATGTTTGTAGATAGATTTATTTTAGTAGTGTGTGTGTGTGTGTGTGTGTGTGTGTGTGTGTGTGTGTGTGTGTGAATGCAGCTTCATATACAGGCCAGTAGAGGCATTAAATTCTTAAGAGCTGGAATTACAGACTATTGTGACCTGCACTATGTAGTTGCTGTTCACCAAATTCTGGTTCTCTATGAAAGCAACGAGGCCTCGTGACTGTCAAGTCATCTCTCCTGCCCCATGCAATACTATTTGTCTGTTTAATGTGACAGTAGTTGTCCTAAGTCAAAAAGAGAAGCCTACATATTAGATAGGAAGCCTGTGGAGAGGAAGAGTGTTCTGCCTCCCCCTTACACACTTAATCAAGGTTGTTCCCTTATTTAGATCATTCATGCTCAGTACAGCTGCAAACCTGCCCTGCCTCAATGCGCACTACAAATTCTAGTCTAGCTGATTTGTCTGAGTTCACAGTACTGAGACTTTGTATTAAATGTTATCAATCCCTGTCCTCAAGATATCTGTGATCTTGCTTCTGTATCATTTATATAGCTTTAAACTGATTTAACTATCTTAGCTTCAGTAAACTAGCAGTCAATCAAGATAATTTTAAGTATCTAATTTTTTAAAACATTTATTCCATGCTAAGTTGTTCAAACATACAATCAGTCATGGGTATGTCTTTCTTGTTCTGGGTTGTGTGCCTGCTGTTCTGCTCTGCATGAGCATGCTCTGACAGTGTGTTCTTCCTGTCCAGGTGGACTTCCACCTCTGACCTGCGTTGCTTGTGTTTGTGGATCTCTGGCTACCAGTTAAGCATCTTTGGCAAACATAACTCTGTGCCTGGATTTGCTCATGTATTAAGCAGGGTAGGCTTCCTGGGAAAGGGGCATTTTAAAGAGAAGGGTAATAGAGGAAAAATGTAGAAGGCTCAGAATAATGTAAATGGTTTTGCACAAGTGTTACCGATTGTATTTATTAGCATTGACTCTTTTACAGCCCTCTCTACTGATGTTCATTCATGGTCAGACACCATAATGAACTATAAAACACAGAACAGGAGGATCTTCAGTTTTACTCAAATTATTCTCTACCAATAGGCTATAAAACACAGAACAGGAGGATCTTCAGTTTTACTCAAATTATTCTCTACCAATACTGCCCTATGCTACTCTGTAGCTCTATCTACTCTGTACAGTTCAGTGTTATATGGGTTCCCTTCCCTACAGATACTGCCCTTTGCTACTCCGTACAGTTCAGTATTATACGGGTCCCTTATCCTTTACATTTGCCTTCGCCGACACTCTGTATTGTGGGCTGTTAATCACTTTCACTGTGTGATGAAAAGACCACCTTCTGCTATTTTATTTTTCATTTTCTGAAAGAGTAAAGAAGAAAAATCTTTCTAAATTGGCTTTCTGGAAATGGACAAATAAGAGTCTCTTATGGAGAAATGAGTACTCAGTGTTAAGGCCGCCAGGGAGGACAAGGATGCAATGAAGATGATTTAGCTTCAGCGATATTAATATTTCTCATAACTCCCCAGATTTAAAGCATCCATACAAGTAACATTACAGACTGAAGAGAATATATTTGTACATTTAGACATACATGTGTATGTCTGTGTGTCTGTGTGTGTTTGCGTGAGTGTGTGTGTGTGTGTGAGTATGTGTGTGTGCTTATGTGTGTGTGTATGTGTGTGTCGGTATGTATATATGTGTGTGTCTGTGTGTGTCTCTGTGTGTACATGTGTGTGAGTGTGTGTATGTGTGTGTGAGTGTGTATGTCTGTGTGTATATGTGTGTGCATATGTATGTGTGTATGTGTGTGTGTCTGTGTGTGTATATGTGTGTGTATATGTGTGTGTATGAGTGTGTGTGTGACAACAGTTAGTGAAAAGAGAGGCCATAGTTTTGAAAGAAAGCAAATAGGAAATAAAGGAAGATTTGGAGGGAACAAAAGGAAATGGAAAAAAGTAATATAATTATATTATAATTTTTAAAAATTTTTAAAAAAATTATTTAAAAAATTTGTTGTTTTGGGCATCTGCAAAAGAAAAAGAGCAGAGTTTTTAAAATTGAGATATACAAGTATATGCTTGTTTATAACTTTGTCTTTTTCATAATCTTAATATTTTCATAATCTTAATAAATATAAATCAGTTTTATCATCAACCCCATATCCAGAGTTCTTTTTGGTTAGGCATATCCCTGTGGCCAACTTGCTTGTTTTTCAGTGACTTCCTAATGCCTTCACAGTAACAAGTAATGGATTCGTGTTGAGTAGCAGTTACCACCTGTCATGGGGAGAGCTGCTTTCTGCCTGTTAGTAAACTACATCCAATTAATAAAGTCAATATATGCCTGTTTCTTTAAGGGAAAAAATTGTTTATAGCAAGCATTTAATTGTTAAAGTAGTGAAATTAAGCTAATAATACTATCCAGTTTATTTGGACAGATGTATATGGGAAACGGGGGAAATTACTTTTCTTTGACAGTGAAAAGTGAACTGTTAAGTAAAAGCATTGCTCATTTAGTGAAGGCCTCACTTCAGATTCGAAACCGTGCTCTGGGGCTTCACAACATGAGGTCATATGTTCACTGGCAGCAAGCTTGAGCCTCCAGCAACAAGTAGTCATGTCAGTGAATAGCCAATCATCCTCATCGTTCTGGTTCTTCAGTGCTCCTAGGTTAGATTAAATAAATCACCCAAGAGAACTAGAGCTTTTTGAGAAGATGGGCTTTGTGTCAGCTGACTCTGCTCCATGTGGACCTAAGGAGAGTTTAAGGGGGCTCAGCTGTCATATTTACCGGCTTGGAAAAACAAGACACATTTTAAAGTTGCATTCTGCCTGCTACAAGTTTATCAAGACAGCATCTGAAGTCAGGAAGCATTTCTGTATCAATAACACTTGGCTTTGATCAAATGTAAAATTACCTTGCCTCTCAATTTTTAGAATGATTTTTAATATAGAATCTTTAAATAAGTTAAATGCTTTTGATAATGCAAGGAGGCCACTCTTGATCATGAAGTCACTTTAATGTGTCTATACAGTATTTGATTTGGTCAGACATTGGTATATATGTTAAAACATCATTTTAATGAATGTATAAATCTTGATTAGAATATGGCCAAATTATGTACGTGATGATCTGAGCATTGTAATTTTTCCTTAGTCTACATTGAAAAGCTAGAAAATTAGAAGAATTGCATGTTAGATTTATCTACCAGAATTCTAAAGGATTTGTGAGGAGTAATTTTCCTCAAAACTGCTTCCTACTTCAGGGGAGTGGTATGGACTTTTTTTTTTTTTTTTTTTTTTTACAGACTTATTAGTCACAGTTTTAACCATTCTTTTTTTTTTTTTTTTTTTTTGAAGTGTTTGTCTCTCTCGGTATTATAAGTCTCTGTATGAATGTAAAATCATCCTTTATATTTATCATTTTTACACAATAAACTATTAGTTGTTTTGGAAACAAATCTGACTATTCAGTTCTTCTTTGGTTTAAATTTTCCAAAATGGTAAATGTTATCTGTTTCAATGATAATGAGATAGAATATGCATAAAACAATTGGCTTCTTAATTGTCTATATACCAAACTAAAAATTACCACCATTTAGACCTAGAAATTTGAAAATTAGGGAAATTGTGTAATAATCAGATAGGCTTTTAAGAATAGTTTCATTTGTGTGCTATATAAAAGCAAAGCATGCACATTTAAAATGATTGATTTGATACATTTAACATAAGCTTCTGTCTTTATGATGAGTACACCCACTGCCTCAGAAATCAGATCTAATTCTTCATAGTTCTTCACCCACCCAGTCTACAAGTCATCTGCGTTCTGTGACAAAAGGTGACTTTGTTTTTCTCTGGAATTCTATCTGTGAATTTACACACACACACACACACACAGTATATATATGGCAAGGGCAACTTCAAACCAAGTTTTCAAAAATGATATAATAATTCCCAATGACATTTATATATTCATTCACATCTTTGAGAAATGTCTAAAACATAGTTTACATCTAACTATAACTTTTAATCAAAGCTTAAGAGTTGATGTTAGTGCTGCTAAGATATTAGACAGAATTGCAAGAATATGCTTGTATTAACTATTGCTGTGTAACAAATTGCACCCAAATTTCAGATCTTAAATTATGAATACTTATTGCTTTACAGAGTAAGCAATAGTATAGGTATATAGTATAGGTAGTATAGGTAGAGATGACCAGGAAAGGCAGTGGGCAGTTTTGGCCTAGGTTGGCTTATGCTATGCATTCTTCCAGTGAGGACAGCGATTATGTGAATGTTGGACTATGCTATAAACTCCACAATGCCTTACTTAGGTGATAATTAGCCAAAGGTTTGAGTTTCTCGCTCACTCTATTGCCAGGTCTCAGGGTCTTTCCCTCTGTCTCCAGTCTAAGAGAAGGTTGAGGCAGGATGCATGTAGGAATGAAAACAATAGCCATTGGTCTTACAGTCACATGGCATCCGTTCCATTTTCTTGTGGTATAGAACAACTTGGTCCCTTCTTAGGGAAGATGACAGGAGTTTATTGGTAGCTGGGAATAACTGGGGCCACTAAAGAATATGGTATGTTTGCTATATGGTAAAACTAGTTAGTTTTAATACTCTTGTGTAGTTATGCATAAAATTCATCCGAGGAGGGCCTATTTACCTGTAATTATGAGGTGATTACATAATAATTTTACAAAAAATTGAATAATAGTTCTTCAAAGTAACACTTTCTACAAGTAGTTGAAAACAATCATGTATTTTCTTTGAGTTGAGTGGATAACTTTTGAAGGATTTTTTGTTTAACCGAAACTTTATTTTTGATGTACATCGAATTACTCATGAGGCTTTTATAGGAAAATAAAATGATCTTTGTTGATTAATTGTTCAGTTTTCAAAGAACTTGAATTCATTGTTTACTCATGAGATGTACTCACAAGAAACCTGGAATTCTAACACTTGGGAAGCTGAGGCAGGAGAATATTCATGGTGAGGCTAGCCCAGGCTACAGTGTAGTAAGACTATGCTCCAAATTTGCAAAAAGACATGATTACTCACAAGGATTAGTAACAAAAATAAAATTAATATTAATTTAATATTTATTTTCTTAGACACACAGTTGCACAATACTGTACATTTTAAAGATTGTTATTATGTTGTTCACAGTGTTCAAAATATTTCCAATATTCTAGGTATGAACATATTTGAAAAAATAGTGTTAACTTTAAAAATTGGTATATGGAGATATAAATTAAATCCACCTACACATTCAACATCCTTTGATACAATCTTAGAAAATCTCAGCTACAGCTTAGTGCAAAACTCTAATGCACACTTAAAATATTAATAGACGTTCTCACAATTTAGCTGTAGTGGATAAAATATTGATAGATGCTCTTACAACTTAGCTGTAGTGGAATGAGTTACTTAAAGTAAGCCATCCCCCAGCACAAACAGTGCCAGCTGAATTGAACAGTGTCAAAATTCCTTATACTTTCTTTGACACTATAAATTAAAACTGCTTTTGTTTTAATTAAATCATTTGCTGTGTTTTAAAAACCAAAAACCTCCAATAGAAGCCCAGTTTTCTGAAGTCATAAAAATCTTCAAGCACAGCATTACTAGTTGAGCCCCTGATGACAGCTGTGGCCTCACGCTAAGAGCAAGCTGCTTTTGGCCTGGGAGTGCAGCTCGTCTATCCTTACACAGGCTGCTGACTGCCAGGGCTATGTTGGCATCTGAGTGTGTAATCTTTATTTCAAAAGGAGGATAGTTGGAATTAATGAGATGAGGGCAGAGATTTCTACTTGGTTTATTTTCCCTATAAGGAATTAAAACATGCTCAAATTTATGAAGACATAGATGTCTTCTTCCATACTAAATCACTGTTTAGTTCTGACATACTTAAGGGTTTCCCGGATACTATTTCTTCATCCTGCGGAATTTTATGTTTTTATAGAAGAGACCATTCCTCCTCAGTAAGTCTTCCCTACATTTTGAGATTTTTGTTAAAGTGTCAAATCATTCACTCTTGTTACATCTTTTCAAACTGAACAGTGCAGTCATTCCTTGTTACCCGCTGTCTGCCCAAGACCAGCATTGTCATCACTTGACCTCATGGTGATTTAAGGAGCACAGAGACATAGCTGTGAGTCTGTTACACATCCTTACTTTAGTTACTGTAAATAGTTATAAATGTGGGCTATTTCAGGGCAGTTAGATTCACTTTCACTAGTTTAAAAGGTGTCTTACGCCAAATTCATTTAATCAGATATGAGAATGAAATTCAGTCAGATGGGCTGAATTCCCCAGCTATTGTGTGATATCATAGTCCCAGTCACATATCTCAGTTGCCTCTATTTCTTTGCACCCAAGAACCTTTTCCTTAGGAATGAGTGTAAGTCTATTTGGCTTTTGTTCAAGTTATTTACATATTCAGTAATTTCAACTGGTGATTGCATAAATCTTAGCACCTGAATACTACTTGTGTTTAGTGGGTTTTTTTTTTTTTCTTGCAAGCATTAATGCTTAGGCCCCTTTGCATGGTCTGTGCATGGCTGTGATTGCCCCCATCCCCAACATATACAAATGGGCTGCAGAGATGGCCAGTCCTTGAAAACAGTGAGGTTTCAGGCATGACTAGCTCCACAATCTGAACCCTCCCACAGCTGCTTTGCCCCCAAAATGACTTAGATGTTTATATTAATTTGTTTGGCCTATAACTTAGGCATATTTCTAGCTAGCTCTTTCATCTTAATTCAACCCATATCCATTAATCTGTCCTGCCACGTGGCCTGTGGCTCACCTGTGTTCCTTACATGTTGCTTCCTTGGGCAGCTGAGTCAATCTGTCTCTGACTCCACCCTTCTCCTACCTGTGCTCCGATTCCTGCTTACTGCTGCAGTGCCTGTCATGGACCAAAACAGTCCTTTATTTTATAGAAAGGCATTCCGACATCAATACACAGCTTACAGAAGATCAGACTGTGTTTTTTAGCATGAGCATGCACACGGGGAAGCTCGCAAACTCCTGAGTTCTATCTCTAAGGGATCTCAGGCTTTCTCTGACCTCCAAAGGTACTGATAGCCATTTCCACTGCTAAGGCTAACATAAAGACACAATATATACAAAATAAAGTAAAATATCTTTTCAATGAGATACAACAAAGCTCAATACTTTGTTATGCCATTGGTATTCAGTTGGTGTCTGTTAAAATATTCATTATTATTACAGTCCCATGGATGAAATGTCATTCTGTGGCCTATTCTGGAGGCCTTGCTAACTCTAGTATATCACGTGTAATTGCTTCTTTTGTTTGCTGTTGAAGGTACATGCTGTTTTATAAATGGGTGAAAAGAATGCAAAGATGCTGCTCAGTTTCCTCTTATAGAATGTGCTCATCTGCAACCATCAGCTGCTTATGGGATTGTAAATGTTCAGAGAGCAATGAGAACATGCTCTTATTGTCTTAACAATAAATTATAAAAGAAATTTGTTATGTTGTTATTTTTGTTCTGTAATCAGATAAACAACTATTATTCTTATGTATAAAATTATATAATTTTACATAATTCAATTAAGTGGATTTCCCTAGATGAAAGAGGACATGTTATTTAAAAGTACATAACCAGGTCTGTCCTTCATGAAATAATAGTTAGCTGGGATTTCACTTGAGAATCAGCAGAAAATCTAAGGCAACGAGTCAGGGATCAAGAAAGTCAGAGAGCTTAAGGGGATGAACGTAGAGAAATGGAACCAGACCCCCGAAGGCTTAGTAGCTAGTGACAGCTTCTGTACTAATTCTACATGTGACACAACATTGACACAGGTTCAGCTTCTGGGCAGAAGATGAACTGCAAATAAATACAGGACCTGAAAGTCTTGGAATTAGGAGGAAAGGTAAGAGGGCTATGCGCAGGTCCAGATAAAAGACAATGGTAGTTTGAATTAGGGTATTTCCAGTAGGACCAGAGGTTTCAGGTTTGTAATATATTCTGAGGATAAAGCTGACAGCATTTTCCAGTTGGTCAGATACATGCAGTAAGTAAGGAGACACCATAAAAAGAGTCTTGGTTTGAATCTTGAATCACATAATCTTTGATTCTTTCCCCCTCAATTTACAAATTATAATTCCACTTTATATAATTCCCCTATTATTATGTTGCTCCCCTTATTCTTTTTTTTTCTCTGTCCATCCTTCTTGTTATCCTATCTGTGGAAACTTACAGATTATAGCTGTTTGGTGAACTTTCTACCAGATGTTGAAATCCTTGTTCTTTGGTTAAACTTCTCTGATAGACCAAAGACCAGACTATTGCCACATAGTTTAATCAGTTGGAAAGAAGTATAGAGATCTCTCTGGCCTAGTGCAGGCAAAACTGTTGCCTCCTCAGTCAGTGTATTGAACACTGGCTGCAAAAATACTGTGGCCTCAGTTGTAGGAATATGTGCTATAAGTCTCATTTCCATGTTTCAATCTGTACACGTGTCTGTCTTTGATATTTAGTCTTTGGAGGCCAATTGTTGCTATGTGCTAAATAAATATTTTAAATGATGCTAACCTTTTTATTTCAGTGTAGTCACTGTGTTCAATAAGAATTTTAATCACCATTTACTACTAACCAGGTTCTTTTCATTTTATATTTAAAGGGACACCACAGTATTATTCTAAACACCTGTCATTTCACAGCAGAGCAGCCTGCTTCCTGTGTTAAGTGCTGG
Organism: Phyllotis vaccarum; assembly: GCA_033318265.1. Taxonomy (NCBI): domain Eukaryota; kingdom Metazoa; phylum Chordata; class Mammalia; order Rodentia; family Cricetidae; genus Phyllotis; species Phyllotis vaccarum. The sequence continues at coordinate 47,038,167 of JARWLC010000014.1, read as the reverse complement.
CTCCGATAATCACACAGGCTGTACCAAAGTCTCCACTATAATGACATCCTGCCTTTGCTAGTCACCACCCAGAACATACTGCTCCCATGCTAGAACACCACATCTATGCTAGAACCTGTATGGAACAGGACCCTTTATGGTCAGAAATAATTGGCATTCTTCAGGAGTAACCAATCTAGAACTTTCATTTAGTTGACTTCAATGTTGTTTTTATAAACCATGTTTAGCAACAGGAATTAATTTCTATTGAGTATCACCATGGGCTTTTGTAAGGCATCAATGGCTTATTTGTTTTGTGTCTAAGATTAACAAAGTAAGAATGGAAAAATCCTACTAGATCATAAGAGACTGATCCTGTCCCTGATGCAGGATTATATGCTAAAGTGTATTTCTTAACCTTTGTTTTTTTAAATAATATTCTCCCAGTATTCATTGGGAAGACCTTGCTCCAAATATTTTAATGAAACTGTGTCCCATGTTGATTTTAGGTGGAGATAAAGCCTCTATGTTTGTTTTATCTTATGCACTAAAGTTTGTTAATTCAAATGTGATTATTTCTTCAAAGACTTTCTATACTATTCTTCTAGAAGCTTAAGTCAGAGACATCCTCCCCATACTTGAGAAACTTTTGCTGTTATTTTTGGAGTAATGCTATTTTGTTTGGAACATGCTCTGAACTATTAGTCATCTGGGACATATACTTTGCTTTATGAAGAAATTAGAATGTACCTTCAACCAATAGGCAAGCAGATCAGATTTATTTTTCATTGTTTTAATATCCAAAAGGCAGGTTCTGCGGAAATGTAAGTAGTTTGAATAATGACCTAAATGGTTTCTGTTCTCCAGTACTTTGCAGTTGTAACATGGGTGAGATGCCACAGGTGAATTCTGTCTGTGGACTGTGGTTCTTAGAAAAAAGGAAATATGAGCCAAATAGACACCTTTTTGAAAGTTAAAATACACCTGTGAAATATAAGTGGGGGATAGTGTGACTTCCCTGTTTGGCATGACATTAGTGATGTCAGTTGGTGACTCTGTCATCCTGACCTTAACAATAGATGCACTTTACATTATTCTCAAAGTTTGCAAGTTAAATGATCCTAAAAACCCAAATAGCTAACTTTGGAAACAGAAGAATAAACTCTAATATTAGATCCACATATTTCCTTAGTAACTCTGAAATTAAGCAATTATTTAAATTAATAAACATTTTTTTCTAGGGAACACTCCTGACTACCAATTTGCTCTTTAAAATTTACTGTGGCCCATCAGTATCTCCAAGATAGTTTTTAGGCTTCTGTTTTATCTCGAAGCTACCATCCGGTCCTGCCTCCCAAAGTTTCTTATTTCTTCCTCCTGGCCCAGCTTCACACTCCAGGTGTTTCCGGGCATTCACCTCTATGGAGTGTCCCAGGGAGAAGGTGCATCTTTACTGATTTTTTTTTTTCATGCATGCTGTAGCTCTAGAGATAGTTTTATTTTGCTTCTGTTGGAAACTTGACAATGTTATGGCAATAAAACCTTTAAGAAATTACATCTCGTGGAACACAGTCTGCTCACAAGCACTTCACCGTCATGAACTTCTTGCTGGACTGGGACTGTAAGTCAGGGCTAGAGAGCATGGGAGAATGCACAGGGACCAGAGCTCAGTTCCCACTACTAAAGCAATAAAAGGTGGAATGTTTTCTTATGGAAGTGGGTCAGATTTTCTGGGACTGGATCAGTTCTCATAAGCATTCATTGTTAGAGTGAGCCTGCTTCCTCCCCTGCATTTCTCATCTGCACATACCTGTCAGCTGTTGGGCATGGTTGCTTGCTATCAGGAAGACAGTTCCTGATAACGTGCCATCCAGAGCTGTGAGCAAAACAAAATCTTTTCTTAGAAATTTCTCACTAAGGTATTTTTATGACTGTAGAAACAGGCTAAGCCAATGCCCAACCTAAAATGGCCAGACCTCTACTCTGAATCTCATTGGATATGGCTGGAATATTTTGTATTTTCTGGGATTTTTGAAGACAGATAGTACTCTACTTTGTAATTGTTTCTTCCTCTAACATCTTTCACAGGATCTTCTAGGTATGCAATTATAAGAATATTATAGATCTCTATGGGATTTCCCAATAAATTAATAAATGAATGCCACCATTCACATATGGATAGATAGTAATCAAAGTTATAATGACCAGTGTCTAATATTTCTTAATCTGATTCTTCATCTGTCACCTAAGGGGAGAGATTTATACACATACCTGTTGTATTTTGATCAGAAGCCTTTTGTTCGTCACTGATACTTTGAACTCAGTTTGAATAAGTTTTGATTATAGTAATCTAAGATAAATGATGTAATAGCATATAACTATATGCTATTTGTAGATATATTCTTTTGTGCATTTGCCTGAGTAAAGAGTTATTGTTATACTGAGGACTCTTGGAAACATTTAAGAAGGATTTATTGCTAGCATGTATAACATGAATTCACATCTCTGGGCAATGGAAATCTATAGATATAAACTATCTCTAGAGCTACAGTGATACATGACAATGTTAGAAACCCAAACGTAGCTTGGCGGGGTGGCACATTCCACCACTCAGGATGCAGACACAGTAAAGTCTCTGAGTTGGAAGCTAGCCCGATCTACAGAGTGAGTTCCAAGACAGCCAGGGAATAAGTGAATGAATGGATGGATGGATGGATTAATGAAAAACACAAAAAAGTAACACTGCATGAAGTTACACTAAAAAGCTTACAGTATATAATAATTGCTCTGGAAGTTCAGGGTGTGATACATTGACGTTGTTAAGGAGTAGGGGAAGAGGGTCCTAACAGGATGTTAATGATGACAAGGACAGGATATCCCAGTAAAATGGTGTGTCACAGCAGTGTACAGGTTATCAAGAGCCATGTTCTTCAGAGCCAGGAATATTTCCATGGTCTCTGCTTGTCCCTTTACCCTTTCTCCTGTCCCTCCTGTTTGCCTGATGCTCTGCACAGGGTCACACTCCTAAGCCCTGGGAAAGGGTCCAGTAGGAAACATGTGAGAACTTCCTGGCTGTAACAGAAGATTGCTGAAGTATGGAATTGTTTTGTTGCTTGGGCCTCACATCTGTTTCCTTGTCCCTTCACCAGCCTGGTGCTAAAATGTGTCTCCCAATTCCTGGCTCCTTGGCCTTTTGACCATTCCTGAAGCCTTGTCACTGTGCTCACCCCTTTGCCTGCACGATTTCTCTGCCTTTGATCTCTGCCTGGGATCTGTACATTCTCATTTTTCCCCCCCTGAGACTCTGAGTTTGTTGGCCTCACTTCTGCTACCTGACTTGATTTGTAGTTAGATTACTCTGTAGCGCTGGCCTGCTGTGTGAATTACTTTGTACGTAGTGCTGACTTACTGCATGGATGACATGGCCAACCACAAGACATTATAATCTCAATCTTCTGCTCAGCTTCTTGTTCTGGCCTATCAATTGGTTTTCTTGATCTAACACATTCACTGTAGGTACTGAAAATATCTCTAAGAATACCAAAAGGAAATGAGATAAAACTGGACTGGATTGGAAGACATTCAGCAAAGGTTGAAGTTTGTATTTTTTATTTAGTTTAGTGATCCTCAAAATGAGTAATTTAGATCCATAGCTAAACAAGATGATTCGTAGGAAAATGCCAAGTAAGTATAATGATTGGGTCAGTGTGTCCAGTTTTTCAGAAAATTAATATTTTGTTCAAAATACAAAAAATTTAAAATGTATTAAAAATACCAATATCTAAATTATAAACTGGCCCAACTTACTCTTTATGCCAGAAGGTCACATGCTGAGTTTGGTCATAAGTGTCTGGAAAGAGCTGATTCATGAGCTGGTAGGCTTGGCAGCAAGGATCTTAATTGTTCATTTCCGACGTCCTTTAGCATTTGCAGTGTATGTGTGCTGAGTTTTGTAGGCAATATTTCTAGCTTTATCTAAAACAGCACTCAAAGAATAGACTTGTCCATTAAGAAAATGTCTACCCAGAATCTAGAATTGACCTGCCACTGAGAATGCCATCATGAGGTGAAGGAGCTGGTACTCCTAGACCAAGGGTAACTCTTCAACCCAGCTTGAGCAAAAGGTGATGGTGTTTTAATGAGGGACAACAATGAGGGATTTCCAAGGATACTGTCAGAAATATAAGTATATTCCAATGTCTTTCACACAGGATCTCACCATTACTACACATTCTACTTATAAGCACTGTGGCTGCCATGATTACCTGGCCATTTATATGCAACCTTTAAAGTCCCCTTTTACCATACCTAGACATTTTTGAAAATATTATATTATCTATGAAAACAATATCCACATTTGACCAAATTATCAAAAATATTTTAGTGAGCAGAGTTTTTCTGTAGTTGGAAATGTTTAGACCACTGATAATTCTAGTTATGGGTGGTTTCCATATGTAAACGACAAGATAGACTAAGAGTTTCCTGAAGTATATTCTGTACAAGCTGATGAAAGATTATTATTTATTTCTTGCTTAGATTCTTGTTTGAAGGAACAAACTACCAAAGTTTGTCATGTAAAGCTCAGGACTAGTGGATTTTTCCTCAACGTAATGAGTATGAGTTCAGTTTAATTGCTAATGGAAAGAGGAGACACACACACACTACTCTCTCCATGCACACTTGTCTCACACTCACACAGGCGCACATTTTATCCTTTGTCTCCACCTCTATTAACAAGAATAACAATTCCCTCATTCTTAAAGACTAGAAATTTTACATCTCATCAGTGCTATAATGTAACAGTCTTTTTTTCTATGGTGACGATAGTTAGTTCCTTTATCAGTGTTTCCGTTTACTTTCATTACAATTTTATTTATGTATTTGAACTTGGAAACTCAAACGAGAAAAGAGAATAACAGCTTGCCTGAAATGGTCATAATTCATTTGGATTAACCACAGAGTTCAATTAATATTTTATCTCCCCATTCTACAAATAAACCTAGTAAGGAAGTGTTGGCAGAGAACTCAGCATCTCAACACATGGGATGGTTCACGGAGAAAGTTGAGAGAGCTGTAAATCTATGAAGCTCTACTTTTAGTTATTTTCTTAGGGAAAGAGGGGTAGGCAGAAGGATGAGAATTCTATTTTTAACTTAGGTCTGCTCTTTAATGTGTTGACAAACTCTGACCCTTTTGATGAAACAGACAACCAGGCATGTAGCTTTTGGACCCTTTCGTATTCTGCAAACATTAGGATACAGCTTTGTGCCTCATGATCTGACCCAGTCAGACCTCACGTGCTGAGCCCGTGGCCACTCTTATTGGCTTACACAATGCTCACTAGAGGTGTGAGCTGGATTCATTTCCTGTGTAGTTCCCTGGAAACTAAGACCTTGCTTGACTGGTTTGCATGGAGTAAAAATAACATTTATTTTTTTTCTTGATGGTAATTTTTATTAGTATAAAATGAACCACACAAAATTAGACTTTGAAGCTTTCATTTGATTTTATTTACAATGAGGACTTTTAAACATTAACATTTTAATATAATTTTTACAAACTTGTTCTTTTCCTTTAAGTGTTTATTTTGGCTTCCACTATCCTATCATCCTGCATCTCTAAATGTTTATAAACTTTAGAAATCAGAAACAATGTCATAGACTTTCTCTCTTGTTCCTCCAAGGAAGTCGATTAAAATAGTATTCCTGGTTTCACAGTTTCTTCCCATAGCTCAGAGGGAGGAAAGGCTGTACATAGGACATGCAGGAATAGCTTCAGCATCTGCGGCCTGTCAGTAACCTAACAATCAGAGTCTTTGATTTAGGCAAATGACTTCAGGAGTCCGGTAACACGCACTCAGTCCGGGCATTAGCCATGTGAGGAGATGTCATCTGTTCCCGAACAAGGTGACCGAGTACTTCCTGAGAGAAGCTGCAGTTGGTGCTGCTCTGGGTTTGGAGTAGAGAACTGGGGTACGAGGGCATTTGAGATGGTGGTGAACCCAGTGGAGATGTGGGTGCATCTCTGTCGGTCGAAGCAGCAGAAGGAAAGCCAAGGAAAATGCAAAGCAGCTGGCTCTTAGGTTCCACCAATCAAGGCTCTCTGTCTCCATGTTTCCTGTTCTCAAACTCAATTAAGTCCACGACTCAGCCCTATATTGTCTGCATTTACTTCTCTACAGAAGAGACTTGGTTTTCCAGTGTTGGGATTTGAAATAAATTTTTATCCTGCAGGTTTATAGTACATGGAAAACAAAACTAGACAAATGTAGATCTTGGGAGGGGGGACTTGTCTGGGTGGAAATAAATGACAATTGTTCTGAACCACCTAAAATAAAGAGAACCCTTCGTTTCCTGGGACTTGAGTGCTCCAGACATATACTATGAGGGATGGTGAGTATTTGCTTATTTAGACATAATATGTAGACATAAGCTTCCTTAATCACCACAGCCACTGAGGAGATAGTGGGTACTAGTATCATTTTCCACATAAAGACACAGAGGGAGAAGCTAACTTTCTACAAGCTAAATGCCACTTAACTACTTGATATGTGGTTCTGCCTCAGTACACATACCGGAGTGTTTGTCTCCAATAACCTTTCAACCCTGTTCATTGTTAATAATACACACCGGGGTGCTGATCATTTGTGAAAAATGCTGCGCCACACTGAGCCAGGGGTTTGTGTTTTCCATGAGTAACTTGACCCCCCAGGTAAACTACTTAGATTCTACCCAAAGAAGATGGAATACTGGTGCCTTCCCAGTAGTCAGGTTCTGGAGCAGGTGGGAGCAGCACTCAGCCCCTGCCCAGCCTTGAAATGGAAGCATTGCTTTTGCACTCTGCACAGTCACACCAGCACAGGAGAATCAAGTATAGTAATGGTCCAGCGTGAACTTTAACGTCTGGAGCCTCATTGAGCTTCTGCATTAGGGTTTGAACTGTTTTCTTTTGGGGAGTATTTTCTTTGATTTGTAACCAGTTAGTATGTGACCAGGCAGTCTTACTGAACGTTTCACTTTTAAACGTGATAGTATGAACTTTTTTTAACTTAATGTGGACTTGCATGGTGTCATTGACAGTTCTGAGAGGATTTTTAATAATAATTAAGCTGAATAGCAAAGTGCAAAATAATATCTTTGACTTCTATTTTTACTTTATTGCAGTAAATTTGAACTCGATGTGGAAACCTAGGTATGCCCTCCTGAGAGTTATAAGTGTAGTTATCACAGCTCCTGCATCCGTTCCCGTCACTGAGTGCTTTTATAATTATAATACCAAATGGCAAGCTTCCTTTCCATGAAACTTGATTTTGAAATGAGCTTCATGAGGGTCACAGAGAAAAGGTAATGGAAAGTGGCTTTCAAGATGCGTTCACGTATTTACCTTAATAAAAACACATTTCATTTCTTATTGTTATGTGATACTTTTGTCCTGCCTCAGCAAACATGAATCTTTGCAGGTAAATAACTAGGAAAATAATTCTGTCACCATGGTAGGAATTTTGGAAATTTAGTAAAACCTTCTTATCACATTTGACTTGACTGTGAAAATCAAATCACTGGTTGGCTGCTTGGGTAGTGTAAGGACTCTGTATACATGTCTAAAGCTAGCTGAATAAACACTTTTATTTAAATTTAAGTTTAAAATATTTATTTATTCATCTATTTATTTTGCAATATGTGGAGATCAAAGGACAGCTTGGAATAGGATTCTCTCCTTCCACATTATAGGTCCCAGGAATCATGGCAGGTTCTGTTCACCCCCAAGCCATATTAAGGCCCTAAAACTGCTCTTAAATGAAGCCATGTTTGTGACAACTGCTTTACTAACCCTGACATGGAGACACTCCCGTTTAAATCTTAAACAGACATCTGAATGATTGTGCCTGTTTTTAAAAACAAAAGGGTTTTTTAAATTGTTATTTGTCTAAGATTCTATATTATTAAATAGGAACAAATTACTTAGACCTAACTCAAGACCAAGAGTTTCGCATTTTATACAGAATGAGATGTAATTAACTATAAACCCATGTGTGGTGACATACAGCTGTAACATAGTAATCTCAGGAGGATTAAGTTTGAGGCCAGCCTTGTCTCGATACTGAAATGAAGGCCAGCCCAGCCTAATTCACTACTCTATCACAAACAAACAAACAGAAATGTATAATAAATATATTCTAAGTAAAAAAAAAATCTAAAATTTTACAAATATTTTATTGCTTAATAATTGACCTATAGCAATAGTGACACTTTCACTTATCTTCAGTTACTAGCAGCTCTCAACGCTTATTGGCTACAGTCAAGTCACTAATGGTAAGAGCTGTAGGCTTTGATCTGAATTTACGGAGCACACAAACAACAACCTGACACCAGGAATCCTCTGCTACTTAACGTGGTGACCACAGGACCACACTGGGATAGATTAAAATTACCCTCTGGGACTCTTAGGAGACCAGTGCTCTTAGGTAATGCTAAGGTTTATGAGTAAAGTGATTTTGTAGTCACTCTGCACAGATGTTTCCCTCAAATCTGGGAGAGTTGTAATGTTTGTAATTGCTTTCTTGCCCTTGTCCATTTTTAACTTTTAGAAATGAATAAAACAGACATGACTAGAATAAACCATTTTTCCTCACTGCTATATATTCTCCCAATTTTTTGCAAAGCTGACATTTTTTTGATGTTAATTATTATTAGTATGTGGCAATGGTTATGTAGAAAATGCTTACTTAGTTTATGATACATCTTAATTATAGTTTATATGGCATTACTTATCATTGTTGGACAGTAATTAAAAGCTAACAATAACCAATAATCTAATTTAGAGGAACTTGATAGTAAAGTAATAATTTTAACTGTGGATTTTGGTTTATGAATTTAGTAGCTGTCTAATCAATCTTTGGCTTATTAGTTATTAATTAATTACTCATTAATCTCTGTGCCCTTTGGTCAGAAGTCTCGGGACGAGCCACATGAGCTGAGCGTGATGGGGTTAGTGACCTTGTTTGTTTTTCTTTGTGTCTGAGACTAATCTCTTCTGGAAACTCAAAACATCCTTCAAAAATAACATTGACTGTGGGATTAGTAGGGAAGGGGATAGAAAGAAATGAGAACTCCACGTGGGGTTCTAACCCCCTGATTACGTGCTGCAGGTGGGGGCTGCTGGGAACTGGCTGCTGTTTGGAGGCTCCCCACCCCAGAGGGATTCTCTAGGGAGGTGGAGCCCATCCTTTGGATCTCTGGGTTTTCCCTTGGATAGTGGAATACATGGGCTTGCCTCATCCTCAGATAAATGACCGAGATAAATGATTTCAAAGCAGCAGTTTGGTTGATCTTGGTTCATGGATTCATATTTAATATGTGTAAACATTGAGGCTCTGATGATAAGCCTTCCGGCTGTGTTTACCAAAATCACTTATTCATACATTTTGGTCCTTGAATTAAAAGAAAAATTCTATTTGGGGGTAGCAAGGTTGATTGAAATAATGTCTTTTACAGTGATAAAGTTGTAACTGCCCCTCTTAGCATTTGTGGGCTTCTTTAGGTGTGACCCAGGATCAGGAGTTGGGGAAACTGGAGATGGTGAGACATTATGGTGAGTGTGTAGAGTGCCCTTGCCCACCCCCTGCATATCCATTGCCACTGTCTTTGTTGCATCCATGGATTCCCTCCTGAATCCCATCCCAGTAGGTCGGTTGCTCGTATTTAACAGGGCAGTGTTGACTTTTAAAAACATGGGTTAAATGTAGCAAATTTTAATTGAATTTGAAATGACACTTTGACAGCTATATGATGTAACAATATTTAAAACATATAAAAATACTTTAAAATTTGTAGCTTCATTATACTAGTTGAAATTGAAAAGAAGTGTAACTTTCTGCAATCCTTCCAATGCTTGAGGCAATTCTATGTCAAGAGATTAGACAGTTTCTTCTGTGGTGAAGCCCCTAGTACTGATTTTCAGGGCTCTCTGCTGGTGAAGAAACACATTTTATAAATTTTCAGCTACACCGTAGATAGTAGGTTATGTCCAATTTTTCTTTCTAATTGATCTAACTTCATAAGCAATGTCTCCCATGTTTCTTGTAGTTACAGATGCTTTGTAAGTATGACTTGGTATTTGAGTATCATCATTTGTTAAATCTCTCATATAGCACTGAATATTTAATTGTAAGTCGGTTGAAAACAGGTATGCTGTAGCACTGAGCTCTGCTGAGCCTTTTCTAGCCATATCCTAGAGAGTAAACAAGCCTGCTGTTCCTAGCTGCCCATTGCTTTCATATGGGATGTAGCAAGGTTTCTTCATCACAACTTTCCCAGAGTGAGAATTATCATTTGATAAACACATTTTAAATCTTCATTATTTTCCAGGTCCTTAAAAATGAGGGTGATAGAATTCAGAAAATAGCTCCATTTATCCATAGAATCAAGGCAGTTCCTTGGAAGTGATGCTCACATTGCCACCTTTGTAACTGTCAAGACAGGTTAATGATTCTCTAAAGCATTGATAACAAGTTTTAAAAATGTGAATTCACCTCAACAAGCTAGAAAGGATACAAATGAATTACCATGCTATGACCGCCACATACTACCAAACCACTCAAAATAGACAAAGGCTTCCTTCAATAAGCAGCTGTAACGGACTTTACTTTCTAGAGTCTGTTTCCTTGGTTTGAGAGAACAAGCTGTTTTTTTAATTATTATTTTGTTTATTTATTTATTTACATATTAACCCTTGGCTGTAGAAACCCTTAGCAATCCAAAACCAGGCTTTCACTCCGAAATACTCAAAATCTGGATGTTCAGCTGTCTTTCAGCTTTTGAGTGAGTCTGCATTTTCTCCCCAACTTGCCTTGCTATACCACCATCCCTGTTGTTGTTAACATAATTTACTGTAATTGAGCATCTGTGAAGTGCTTCCTCCAAAGAGTATTCTTTCTGGCTTGTATTAGCTAATCTTCATCATAGCTCTTAGAGAGGGATATTTTACTGTTCCATTTTTCAGATGTGCAAACTGAGACTGGAGGGGAAGTGACACACATGAGGAAGCACAGACACTGGAGTCTGAGTGAGGCATCTCAGATTCCCAGCTCTAACTCTGTATTTGAACACTTGAGAAGCTGGCTAGATCTGTTCTGCTGACACAGTTCTGGTCAGATTTGGGACAGTCCAGTCACTTGGTAGGTGCTAATTCTAGGTGGTCGTAGTCCAGAGTTGTGGATGGTGCTGGTCCTTAAGGTTGGGCAGGAAGCTTTTCTTCATTTTCAGGAAGCCTGCAGTGTTTTTATGGCTGGCTGCAACTATTCAACTAAACAAAAGCCATCTCCAGAGAGAAATAATGTAACCATTTATTTCTCAGAGGCTAGAGTTGTTCTTATACTTGTAAACCATCCAGTTTAGAGCCTTCGTGTTCTTCTCAATAATTTTTCTCTTGCTTCTACAAGTTACCAAACTCAATGTGAGAAGTTTGAAGCAAAGACAAATGGAAAAATTACATATTTTGAATGAAGATAAAGCCAAGTTTGATATATAGATTTACCAGTTACTGCTTTTCTAATTTAGTAAACCAAGGTACTTAGTATCCTTGTATCTTTATTTTCCTGTCTTTAGAATGCATATAATAATAAGATTGCATGATTGTTATATAATAAATAAGAATAGTGAATGTAAGTATAGACTGATAAATAGATGATAAATAAATAGATTATATATGATACTTTTGCTACACCATGGTGCCCTGTCCAGTGCTACTCCAAGAATAGACACAACTGGGGCATTGAAGGAATGAAGAAATGACAGACAGATGGAGAAATGTATGGATTATGATGGTGCCAGGCACTTGCGGTCTTTTAAATAAGAGGGAAAATAACTGGAACTAGAAAAATTAAAATCTCTCCTCCTAGGATCCTGCTTTCTTGTTAAACTTACTAGAGTAACGAGGCTGAGTATATTCAATAATCAAATACACATAAAGCTCAAGATCACAAGCATTTGTACCACTAAATAGAAAAATATTTTAAACATAGAATATATTTTAGGATTTTTTTTTTTTAGTCTGTGGTATTGCTATAACAAAATACCATATATTTTAGTTAGTTTTGGCATCTTTTAGAAAATATGATTTTAAAATATATAAATTTTTAATTCTTTGAGAATTTCAGACAGTCTATTTTGATCATATCTCCCGGGCTCCTCCTATCCACCCCACCTCATTTAAGAACACCAAGTCCAATCTGTGCTGCCCCTGTACTCATGGGTAAAGCCACCCACTTAAGCATGGCTGACCCACCAGGAACCACACTCTTCCACTGCCAGAAACATCAACTGTCAGTGGCTCCTGAGGTACAGGTTATGTGATTTTAAAACACCATCTATTTCTCACATTTCTAAATGTTGGAATGTTCTATGTCAAAGCGGCAGTGACTGGAGAAGGTGTCTTTATGTTTTAACATAGTTTTCTCCACCATGTCTTTGCTGGCAGTAGCTAAGGGGGCTCCTGTTTTTACCTTTGCCAAGGACACCAATACCATTCATGGCAATTCCCCTCCTGTAGATTTTATGGGAAATGGTATCTTTTTGAAATTGTCCAAGCCTATCAAAGAATAAGTATTTTATCAAGTGAACCAGAGCAGTTAAAACTCTTCTTTTTCCTCATTATAAGCAGTTAAATTGTTTTCCGAAAAGCAAATAACAGTGAAAATACTATAACATAGGACATAAATACATTTATTGAAAAAAATCTAAGCCAAATTATCATACACTTTCCAAGTTTCTTTTTATGGATATTATTAATAAGATGCTTCCTGGTGAACTACACAATAAATTTTTATTTCTCATCTATTTTTTATGCCATTTAGCACATCCTACCTTGTAGAACTACCCATATACCTATATTTTTTCATTTTTTTCATCCAAATTCTATTAAGAAACGAAGTAAACTATTTTTAAAGTAAGCATTTCATATGCACCCTCTTCATTTCATAAATTAAACACAGTCTCAGAAGAATTTGTATGGTCCTTCCATACAAATAGAGGTAACCATTATCTAGCACTGGACGTTTATACCCCCTGAGCATCTTTAATGCGTATGTATATCCTGGGAATATGTTATATTATTTTTGGATGTTTCTATAAGTAGCATCACTGCATGTTCATGGTCTGCACCTTCTATTTGCTTTTCTGTCTGACATAGTTTCGTGAGACTCCTCTCCCCTTTGTGTTTTGGTTTCCCAGAGAGCCTTGTCATCCCGGACCTTCTATTACTCATCTACTCATCAGCCTCTGTAGGCGTTCCCTGACTCATGTGGCCTTCTGAGTCCACACTTGTTTGTCTCAAGTCCTACTAAATATCTCTAGCAGGATATCCTCAAGAACCACAAACCTTATCCTTAAAAATCTAAGTTTATCCTCTCTCCTGACCTGCAGCTTCTGATTCGCTGTTAAATTTGGTTCTCCTAGTGTTTGTGATCTTTTATAAGTGTCCAGTGTCCAAATCTGTCAGAAGCTAAAAGTAAAAACAGAGCTGTTGGAGCATGAAAAATAACACATTTACATGATCGGTAAAATAAACCTGAAAGTCTGGCTTGTCTCCTTGGTTTGCTTCGGTGTTTTCTCCTACAGGAGTCGGAGGGTTGGGCTCCGGCTCAGTGGACCACTCTGCTCTAGGAAATAATTACATGATTTAGAGCACACTGTGTCCTCCATATTCAGCAAAGAGCTGATGTAAAAGGGCAGTGCCACTAGGGTCAAAAGAAGACCCTGCTTTATTTCTAGTCACAGTGGATACAGGGCTTCTGAGAACATGAGTCATCAAGTGGGAATCCCCCCTTGGTCACAGACCTGCAGGACAGAGACTGGGTAGAAAGGACCTAGGTATTCTTTCCTGTTTCTGTCCCACATGTGGCTTCATTTAAGTGAGTTTCAGGACTTTTGGCCTCCTCATCTCACTGAGCTGTCATGGGCTTTACTATTCCTTCCTTAAATGATTTCAACCCCTTGTCGCCTAGCTTCATTTACTTCTTCCAGTGTACCCCCTTGTAACATCTGAACAGTGTTTCTAAAATAGTGATGTTCTTTTATTTAATTTTAGGAAAACGAAAATATTGCCAGTCTTGCTGAACTTCCTATAAGGATATTCTCCATGATACGTGACAGACTGTGAAACAGACATAATGTGACGTTGGGTTATATTTCTGGTCCCATGTCCTCTAACACTGTGTCATAGTTTCTTAAATTGGAAGTGACCCACCTCACTGTCAATTTGTCACACAATGTGCTTTTGATATTTTACATCTTTATTTTTAAAATTCAGATCTTTCTGTTTCTGCAAAACTCTCTTTCCTTTGTCGATTGTCTTCCATCATGTCTTTTTTTCCTTTTTCTTTTTTTCTTTTCTTGTTTTGAGACAAGGTCTCACGGTGTAGCTGAGGCTAGTATTCACTATGTAACTCAGGCTATCTCAGAACTCCCTGGGTACCACCGTTCTACCTTGACCCCCCCCCCCCCCAAGTGTCAGGGTTACAAGTATGGGCCAACCTTCCATGCTCAGGAACTCTATTTCCTGTGTCCTGTGCAATTTTTACACAGACCAATTGCTTTCCTAACATACTACCACGAAAGTAGCTAAATGCTTTAAAAAACTTTTCTCGTTGTTGTGAGGTCTGCAAAAGTCTCATCTCTGTCCTCACAATGGTACTGTTGACACACACGTCTGTCCACTGTACCTTTTCCAGGTGAGTTATGTTAAAGAAGGAAGAAACTACCAACAAAGGATCATAACAGGGTGCGCCATTCAGATGGAAAGCCAATTAATGTATATTTTCTATAAATTTATCTATTATGAGGTGGAATGTGAATGAACAAATAACCCAAGGATTATTTTCTTAAAAAATTTGTCTTGTCAGTCTGATAAAATGAAGCCATTCTTCTGAGGAGATCCCTCTACTTTTTGGAATTATTCTAAAAAGACTAACTTTTCCTGTCTTCATTTTCTGAGCACTTCGGGCTTCCTTACGCTTTCTAAAGCTCCGTTCCCGACCATGTGCCTGTCTGTCACTACGTGGCTGGCCTCCATTCTGCTTCAACTCAAGTGACACAGGTTTTATTTGTCCCTTCTCTTTACTTTTCTCCTATAGGCAGCTGCTGAAATTTACAGCTCACCTGCCCTGGGGTTTTCCTTTTAAACTCATAGAATTGTCCTCTAGCTGAAAAAAAAAAAAAAATCTCAAGCTTTCTATATCCCACAATCATCAAACTATGTTTAACATTGCACATGAAAAACATACATACTTTTAAACATATTAGTTAACAACTTAAATAGATCCAATGCCAATATTTTCTTAGATTGCTGGTCTAACAAAATGACACATTGCCAGAGTCCTGTGATGGGCTGTTTTTATACAATCTGAATAAAGGACAAACAGAAAGAGTGAATGGGAGGCCAACTCCATTCTTTCCATGGTCTCACTGACAAGGCTTATTCTCAGCCTGCTCTCTATAAAGTACATGTGAAGCACATATGTCAGTGTTTGGGTGGGCCTGCAAATGGATTTTCATAACGCAGTACCCAGTGTATCAGTCTTCTCAGCAAACTGGCATGTTTGTGTGGCTAAGTGTTTTACGTTCTCTTAATCATTTCAAAGGGAGCCAGATGCTGCCTTTATTGCCTTAACCAATTTGGTCGTGTGCTGGCTACATCTAATGAAAATGGGGAGACATTGTGATTTCAAGTCCAGTATGGAAAATTTTAACCTGAATTTTAATGCAACCTCTCTCAAAGTAGAAGTAAATTCTGAAGCATATTTAATTCTGTAAACACTCGTGGTATCCTCCCCTGTGGACTTGTTGAAACTAGGAAGGACTCTACCTGACTCTGGGAACACAGTAGACAGGGTATCTTAGGACAGGTGTCACTTTACGCAGTGAGAGCTCAAAGAAAGGGCCTCTTCCTTCATCCCAGAATGGGTGACCCTGAGCTGGCCTCTGGAGGATAACACTGTTGGTAGGTCAAGAGCTATCTGAGAGAACATCCCTTGCTGAACAAGCGGCGCTAGCAAAAGAAAGCTGCTCAGACAGAGCTTCTCATGTATATTGGGAAAATAAAACTGAGTAGCAGCTTAAGATGTGGAAATGTAAGGCAAAATGTGAAGCTTGCGGGATAAGGCTGGTTTGATAAGAAGCTCATCACTCGGGAGCACAGTGATGACCTAGAGAAGGGGCGTGGTAGGAAGGGATGGATCATCTCTCTAAAAGAATGGACATATTTCATGTAATGGAGACAGATGCATTCTGTCCATGTCCTTCTCAACTTCCCTTTTTTAGTTCAAGTCCCCGCCAAGTGCTCCAGTTGATGGACTTCTTTAGGTGTGATATTTGCTTTCCTCAAATTAATGACTGTTTCCAAATTCTCAGGTCACTTACAGTCACCAAGTATAAGGAAGAACCTTCCATTATTGTACCGATACAGCTGAAGTACAGAGAACAGAGCTGCACAGACATGCAATTGGTGCGGCCATCCAGGTGCTTAGGAGAAGTGTTTTGATGATTTTTCCATTCCTGCTTTGCTTTGCAATTCTAGTTTACAATTTAACATTTTTCCTGGCTAATTAACTGAAAGAAATCTCAGGCTAGTTGCGTATATGCTTGAAAATCCTTTGCTATGAATTGGGACCGAGAGAAAAAGCAATTAGTTTCATATACATTTGGGCACCTGAAATCTCAAAACCATTTGAAACTTGGTGAATATAACTATCCCATGGGGTTTGAGGTGTAAAGCCAGAGTGACCAGGCTGTGAAGAACTTCAGGTTTTTCTTAACTCTTTGTTTTACTTTATTGTTTTATTTTTCTTCTTCATAGAGCTATAAATTTTCCACTGGCTAGAAGGGACTTTGCAGGTGCTGTGTCTGTCTAGTTCAGCTTATTTTCCTCGTGGATAAATCCATGTGTAATTATTTTAGCAGGTCAGAGAATTCAAGGAAGTGGTGACTGACTAGGAAATGAGTTTGCAAGGCTGTGATTTGTTTTATTAGTGGCATAATTTCCCAAGTATCGCATTTCATCTTCATGTAAAAGGTAATTTTCCATTTCCTCACATCTATATAAATTTGACCACTAGACGGTACTCTTCCCAAAGGCTCTTTCTCATAGCAGTGAGACATTTCCCACCCAGTAAACCTTGCAGGCACTTACCTGGTTTTGTTCCTAAAGGTTTTTCATCTAGCCTTTATTTTCTGACTGATAATAGTCATTTTATGTTGTTTATAGGCAAACAAACCAAACAACTTTGAAGTATTTTCTTTGGTACCCATTTCTCCAGGTAATTTTGGGCAGAGATACTTTACTTGTTAGAAAGGCATTTCATATGAAATGTCATTTAAAAGTTCAGCTAGTGCCTTTGTTCTTCTCATATGTAAAATCATGTAAATCTTGAATATTTCAGTTGTGACGAATTGAGAATGTTAAGTTACAATAAACTATAGTTCTATAGAAAGCAGACAATGATCTTTGTTAGAGAAATCTTTCAGATTAAAAGCTCCCAGAGATGTATTAGTGTGTGCCATTCTGTGTGGTGATGTGTGTGTGTGTGGGGGGGGTGGGGGTATACACACATATGCATTGTATTAATAATTATTTTCTGTTTCTGCAGTCAAACACCACCACCAGAAGCAGCTTAGGGAAGAGTTTATTTTAGCTTATGGGTCCAGAGGGAGAATTTTTAGTGGTAGGGACACATGGCAGCAGGCAGCTGGAACAGGATGCGAAGTGATCGAATCTGCAATCAGACACATAAAGCAAAGAATGCAGACTGGGAGCCACGAAATGCCATAAACACTCTAAGCCCACATCTAACATGGGCTTCCTCCAGGAAGGCTGAACCTCGTAAAGGTTCCATAAACTCCTCATCTGGCAATGACGTATTCAAATACCCAAGCCTATATGACACTTATTCACTTTAAACGTTCATACATAGGCAGAGAGCAAAGACAAGATGACTAAGAGGGTATTATTTCTAGTGGTTCATGAAAGTCAGTTCATCATTGGTGGCCCCACAGTGGTATTCAATTTCATGTATGTGATCTATAAACAAAATCAAGCAACAGCCTATTACTAATGCTTTAAAATAATATGGATATTTAAAAGTACTTCCAATTGAAATCTTTCTTTTAAAATTGAAAACTTGTGACGTTGGCATTTGAGGTTGGTTCCTGCAGCCCAGCTCTCTGAGTAGTGACTATTACCGAAACCCGTTTGTCACTTCCTTTATAGGGAGGGCAGTATGCTCAGACACCCTTAAGGAGTAGCATTCATCTTGGGGTAGTGAGAAGCAGGGCTGCATACCAGTAAGATTAAGTATTGTACAAAAGAGTAATGCTGTTGTAAAGGGACCAACAGCAGTGGAAGCATCTTCTACAGGGATGTCAAAGGAAGTCTTTCTAAGAAAGTCTTGTTTGAGCTCCCATGGGTATGCTCTGGAATAAATTTCAGACAAAGAGATAAGCAAGTACAGCCCAGAAGTTTGTATCTGGGTCAGTAAAAGACCCTGGTTTAGAATGTTAGAGAGAGCAATGGCTATAAAATAAGTTAGATGTGAGGGGACATCAGAATTCTCCAACAACACAGGATACCAGCAATCTCAGGGGACTGCGAATTTTCTGGATGGAGCATAGGCTGGGTAGTGTTGGGATGAGAGGGAAGAATTAATTTAAGTAGGTTTGTAATTATCCAGACAAGAAATAATGTTTCTATCTAAACTTGAGGAAGTTTATCTTTGGTAAGGCTCTTTGTTTAGTGTAGTGTGGGAATAATGAGAAATGTGTAGCAACTTGTTTTGAGGACCAAATGACAGAGCATGCTGGGTCTGTTGGCCAATGCTTTGTGAAGCTGATTCATTCGGTTACCCACATAAGTAAAAACATCTGTTTCACCCAAGAAAGACTGCTAACATCCAATTCTCCCAACCTCTGTCGTCAGTGTCAGCGTCAGCTACATTCTATCCTCACAGCTCCACATACTTATTTTCTTCCTTTTGGCCAGTACTTCTGACTTCACACCACAGATCTCCAAGGCTCCTGCAACCTATTCCTTAATCAGATCTTATGGGATTCGGCTTCTGAAGCCCCTGTTTCACGTCCCTGGTCACTTCCTGAAAATGCCCTACAGTTTAATCCTCTGGAGTGTTCTTCATCTGTTGAGGTGTGAATCACAAGCAATGCAGAGATCTGTGAACAATGTAAATATTTAACTCTACCTGACAGAATGAGGCCTGTTCTGTTGGGGGATGGGAACAATCTCACCTTCTGCTGTAGCTGTGCTGAGGTGTGCAGGACTCAGAGCTGTGGACATCTGAGAGAGGTTGGAGCAGCTCTCCGGCAGAGCTCCAAACACTTCTCTACTCCAGAAAATGTTCTAGAAAATGTAGCCATGGGTCCCGCCTGACCTTGGTCTCCAAGCCTGCCTGTGTTCTGTCTATTGTCCCTGGGAGCTGAAAGTCTTCCTTCTGCCCCTCCTCTCTTTTCTTCTTCCGCCCTAAAGTCCTAATTTAAGGTAGGTGGCTTTGCTCCTGCTGGATGTTGGTCCAGAGCTTTGATCTCTCAGTTATCTTCATTCTGCCTTCTGATGATGCCTTCCTGGGCAGTTAATGTTCCTTAGGCTAGCTGTCATTTGAAGGGGTGGGCTGGGTGCTGGGTGGAGATAGCAAGGAAATTCAGAGGAGAAACACTTTGGTTATTTCAGAACCTTGTACAAGTTTTTCCAGGCCCGCCTTGCCTATCAGTTTTGTAACCTGCTGGCATCTCTTGATCCCTTCCATCATCCAAAATAAGTGCCTCACGACACTCCCCAGGCATTTTGTATGTGACCTGTATTCTGATCATAATCTGGAATTAGGTCACTTCCTGCACAGTTGCTGAGGCTCTCAGGTATAGGGACACTGAGAGCTCAGTCCACACTTTCCTGTCACTGTGTCCCCTGCTTTCTTTGTGCTGTGAGTTTTGCCATTGTTGTCTAACTGATTACCAAGCCTCATCACAGCAAAAGGCTGGCAGTGGGGCTTACCCACTGGAAAGCGTGTTTCACCAATCTGCAGTCTGGGAAATCAAAAATCAGGACACTAGCAAGACAGATTTTGTTGTGAGGTTTTTTTTTTCTCCTGGCATGCGGCAGCCAGCACATCACTGTGCTTTCACAAGACCTCTGTGTGCATGCAAGGGAGCTCTTTCATACATGACACACACATATGTACACATGCACACACACACACATGTATACACACATGCACACACACACACACACACACACACACACACACACACACACACACACACACACACACACACACACACGGAGTCAAGGAAACTTTTTACTGTGGTCACCACTTCCAGTGGGAGTGCCTACTTTTCTGACCTTCCTCAGATGGCTTACTATTATAAGAATCCTAGGGTGCTAGAGAGATGGTAGTAAAGAGCAGTTACTGCTCTCACAGAGGACCAGTCTTAAAGTTCACAGGACCCACATGGCAGTTCACAGCCCTTAGTAACTCTAGTTCCAGAGGAACCAATGTCTTTTCTGATGTCTGAAGGCTTCTGCACAAACATGGTACACATAAATTTTCTCAGGCACACATACACATAACATAAAATAAATATTTTTTTAAAAGAGTTTTGTATATCTCAGTGTAGCCATAACCACAGGAGATCAGAATTGAGATTGTTTACCCCACAAGACTACTTCCCAAGGACCCTATTCCAGATATTGCATCCTGGCATTGAAACCAGACAATGTGAACTTTACAAGATAAAAGCATTTGATTCATAACTTTTATTTTGTTTGCTTTAACTTTAACCTTTGGTATTTTTGATAGTTCGAATTATCTTCTGCCACATGGGCAAGAAAGCTTTCTTAGTCCTCAAGGTCTGGTTCAAGGCGTTAGAACCAGAACATCAGACATTTCGTCTTATTAAGTCAGAATTAGTAATTTCACATATCATGTCAATTTTCTTTGTTTTTTTCTATGTAATGAAAATATGGAAAATATAATTTTATTTTAAAATATTTTTATTACTTTTAATTGTGTGTGTGTGTGTGGGGGGGTGAGCTTGTGAGCAAGTTCATGTAGAGGTTAGAGGCAATGGATGCCTGGAGCTGGAGTTACAGGAAGTTGTGAATTGCCTAATGTGAGTCCCAGGAAAGGAACTTAGCCTTCTGCCAGAGGAGAATGCACTCTTACCTGGTGAACCATCTCTCCAGCCCCCAGAAAATATTGCAGTTTGCCAATAGCAAAATTGTTCAAAGAGAAAGGTAAGTAGTTCTGGGGCTTTGTATCTCCCTGCCACCCCACCTAGCCTCTCCATCCCTCTATCCTTTGACCCCTTGTTCCCTAGCTGATATCAGCCCACTAGGGGAAGTAACTGGAAATGCTTGTGTGACCTTTGCTCCCTAAGGCAGGGGAGAATGCTTTTAGAACTTAAAGAAATTCCTCATATGCAGATGTTCATATAGCGTGAGAAACAAGGTTGGAAAGACCAGACTGCAACCCCCTCTTTTTTTTTGTAAATGAATATTCTGCTTTATTTGCTTTGTCTTGCCATTTTCTTTATTAGTCTTTATTTTTATTTTCGGGGTCTTTTGGAGAATATGGTTTATTGTTTTGTTGTTGCTTCTGTTTTTGATTTTGTTTCTTCTTTGAAAGAAAGAAAAGAACACAAAGCTGCTGGGGAGGTTCAGGAAAAAACTAGGGGAGGAGAAAGAATGATCAAAACCCATTGTGCTGTAGAATATTATTTTAAGATGTGTGACTTTTTTATGCTGTGGACCATTTGTTGAGTATTGCTAAGATGCGATACATTCTTTTATGTGGTATTTGTTTAACTCTGTGAAACTGAGTTTACCTGTCTAATAAAGAGCAGCGAGGCCAATAGTGAGGGAAGAGAAAGGACAGGCAGGCTTCCAGGCAGGAAGAGAACGTAGGAGAAATCTGGAGAAGAAGAAAGACAAAAAGAACAGGACTCTGGGGGCTACCCACCCACCCACCCAGCCACCCACCCACCCACCCACCCAGCCACACAGCCACACAGCCACACAGCCATCCAGCCACACAGCCACACAGCCATCCAGCCACCCAGCCACCCAGCCACCCAGCCACCCAGCCATCCAGCCACACAGCCACACAGCCACCCAGCCACACAGCCACCCACCCACCCAGCCACACAGCCACCCAGCCACATAGCCATCCAGCCACCCAGCCACCCAGCCACATAGCCACCCAGCCACACAGCCATCCAGCCATCCATCCACCCAGCCACCCAGCCACACAGTCACACAGCCACTCAGCCACACAGACGCACAACCAAAAAGCCACACAACCACACAGCCGTTCAGCCACCCAGCCACACAGCCATCCAGCCATCCAGCCATCCAGCCACACACAGCCACACAGCCACACAGCCATCCAGCCACACAGCCACACAGCCACACAGCCACACAGCCATCCAGCCACCCAGCCACCCAGCCAACCAGCCATCCAGCCACATAGCCACACAGCCACCCACCCACCCAGCCACACAGCCACACAGCCACACAGCCATCCAGCCACCCAGCCACCCAGCCACATAGCCACCCAGCCACACAGCCATCCAGCCATCCATCCACCCAGCCACCCAGCCACACAGTCACACAGCCACTCAGCCACACAGACGCACAACCAAAAAGCCACACAACCACACAGCCATTCAGCCACCCAGCCACACAGCCATCCAGCCATCCAGCCATCCAGCCACACACAGCCACACACAGCCACACAGCCGCCCAGCCACACAGCTACACAGCCACACAGCCACACAGCCACACAGCCATCCAGCCACCCAGCCACACAGCCACACAGCCATCCAGCCACCCAGCCACCCAGCCACCCAGCCATCCAGCCACATAGCCACACAGCCACCCACCCACCCAGCCACACAGCCATCCAGCCACCCAGCCACACAGCCACCCACCCACCCAGCCACACAGCCACACAGCCACACAGCCATCCAGCCACACAGCCATCCAGCCACCCAGCCACCCAGCCACATAGCCACCCAGCCACCCACCCACCCAGCCATCCAGCCACCCAGCCACCCAGCCACACAGTCACACAGCCACTCAGCCACACAGACGCACAACCACAAAGCCACACAACCACACAGCCGTTCAGCCACCCAGCCACACAGCCATCCAGCCATCCAGCCATCCAGCCATCCAGCCACACACAGCCACACAGCCACACAGCCATCCAGCCACCCAGCCACACAGCCACACAGCCACACAGCCACACAGCCATCCAGCCACCCAGCCACCCAGCCAACCAGCCATCCAGCCACATAGCCACACAGCCACCCACCCACCCAGCCACACAGCCACCCAGCCACACAGCCATCCAGCCACTCAGCCACACAGACGCACAACCAAAAAGCCACACAACCACACAGCCATCCAGCCATCCAGCCATCCAGCCACCCAGCCATCCAGCCATCCAGCCATCCAGCCACACACAGCCACACACAGCCACACAGCCGCCCAGCCATACAGCTACACAGCCACACAGCCACACAGCCACACAGCCATCCAGCCACCCAGCCACACAGCCACACAGCCATCCAGCCACCCAGCCACCCAGCCACCCAGCCATCCAGCCACATAGCCACACAGCCACCCACCCACCCAGCCACACAGCCATCCAGCCACCCAGCCACACAGCCACCCACCCACCCAGCCACACAGCCACACAGCCACACAGCCATCCAGCCACACAGCCATCCAGCCACCCAGCCACCCAGCCACATAGCCACCCAGCCACCCACCCACCCAGCCATCCAGCCACCCAGCCACCCAGCCACACAGTCACACAGCCACTCAGCCACACAGACGCACAACCACAAAGCCACACAACCACACAGCCGTTCAGCCACCCAGCCACACAGCCATCCAGCCATCTAGCCATCCAGCCACACACAGCCACACACAGCCACACAGCCGCCCAGCCACACAGCTACACAGCCACACAGCCACACAGCCACACAGCCACACAGCCACACAGCCACACAGCCACACAAGCACTCAGCCAGCTATGGAGTAAGAGGGAAAGTAAAATATACAGAAGTAAGAGAAAGGTAAAAGCCCAGAGGCAAAAGGTAGATGAGACAATTTAAAGTTAAGGAAAACTGGCTAGTGCTCGAGTTAAAGTTAGCATGTATAATTAAGAATAGGCCTCCATGTGTGATTAATTTGGGAGCTGGGTGGTGGGTCCCCCAAACAGTAAAAACAACCAACTACACTATTGTAGTTGGTTTTAATTGGATTAAAAGAAAGAATTCAAGGTCATGACTAAATACAGAGTGTGAAGCCAGTCTGGGATTCTTGGTACTCTACTCCGCCCCCCCACCCCAAAAACAGAAAGAGCAACACAGAGAGAAATCGGGCCAAGGGAGACTGTTCGGCTTGTAAACGCTAGCCACACAACCAGGGGAACTTGGATTTGGATCTCCAGTAGCACTGAGGTGTGTCTGTAATCCCAGTGAGGGGGTGAGCGAAGGCAGGATCCTTTGGCTTGCTTGTCAGTCAGTCTAGCTGAATTGTTGAGCTGCAGGTTCAGTGAAACTCTGTCTCCCCCCCAAAAGAAAATTGAGAGAGGGAGTTTTTGAAGAAGACCCTCCACATTGACCTCTGCCTCTACACAATACACACACGCACACACACGCACACGCGCGCACACACACACACACACACACACACACACACACACACACACACACACACGAGAGAGAGAGAGAGAGAGAGAGAGAGAAGAGAGAGAGAGAGAGAGAGAGAGGTGGGGTAAGAGGTAAGCAAGTGCAGTTTAGTTCTATAGGACAAGAAATAACCAGGACAGGAGAAAGCAAAAAAAAAAAAAAAAAAAAAAAGATGGGCCTGGGCCTGAGATTTTCTGATAATAGGTTCATTGTTGCCATTTACTGCTGTCTGTGGCTATGGGAAGTTTTCTTCTGACCCCAGAGATTCCTGTGATTAGGGAGTGTGTGCCAAGGTTTGCTTTTATGTGGCCTACCTTTTGTTCAACTGAGTATTTTTAGCTTAAGGATGCATGATGGTTTTAGTTCTGTCAAGTTCTAAGCAATAATTTTTCACAACACTTGTACTATCTGTCTTTGATGATCTCTTGGGATGATTGCCCGTACCACCGGTTTTTATCATGACATCAGACACATTCTAGGTGACTCCCTTAGTGTTCACAACCCTTTCATTAATTTACTTTCTCTATTTCAAATGTTCCAAAGTTATTCTACTTCTTATTTTTCCATTAAAAAAATATATATATTTAAGTGTTATCATTTCAGTGTTCTCATTCATTTCTGGACTGTGGACACGTTAAAGACCAGGAGTCTTTTTATTGGTCATTCTGTTTTAACTAATCTCAGGCCATCATCAGCATATCTTAAATTCACGTTATTTTATGAAAGGATTATTTGATGCCAGGCATGGTATAACATTCCTATAATGAGACTGAGTCTAGCCTAAGGATCAGGTGAGATTTCACAATAAAGTGGGCAATAGAAAAAATGAAAGAAGCAAATTCAAATGGGTGCATCTATATTCAAGTTGGTTATATGTTTGCTAATTAATTTTTATTTTTATTTTCCCATTATATTGATTGTC
This sequence comes from Phyllotis vaccarum, assembly GCA_033318265.1. Lineage (NCBI taxonomy): Eukaryota > Metazoa > Chordata > Mammalia > Rodentia > Cricetidae > Phyllotis > Phyllotis vaccarum. Next base: position 47,012,508 of record JARWLC010000014.1, on the reverse strand, counting down.
TCATTTCCATAAACATATTAGATGATATTTGGCTCTAGGTGCCATTATTCCTTCCCAACAACATTTTAGCCCACTGTCAGGGACTATTTCAAGTGGGGTTTCCTCTCCAGACCCACTGAGCATCTAGAACAGGAAGTCCTAGGCAGTATGACTGAGCAACAACCAGAAACAAAAGTAACCATAGGGGGCTATCACACAATATTCCCCCTATTAGTTATGGCAAAAATAAATTTTTCTGCCCTTCTCTTCTTTATACTTGGTGCTCCAAAAACATTCACTTTGGTTAACTTGCATAGTGCAAATTTTGGCTGACTCAGTTAGGGAGCCAGCTGCCTTCAATGTAAAATTTGTTTCCTGATGTGACCCGACCATGACCAGTATACTTTTTAGAAGGAAAAGGTTACAGTGAAGCTGGTAATGTTTCAGTGTCAGAGAAAGCATGAGATTGTTGAACACTTCCCTGGGTTTTTTGTTGTCTATTCTAAATCTGACTCTTCTTACTTATTCAGAAGTTCCGCACTTCTGAATTCTGAGTTCTTCACTTCCTTTCATTCAAAAATTGAGAAGAAAGTTCAATGCAAAGAGAATTTGATACACAAACATAAAATCCTGAGTTTGAATCTTCAACACTCACATAATTCCAGACATTGAGGGATGGATATGGGTGGATCCCAGTGAAGCCAAATAGCAAACTTGAGGGTGAGAATGTCAGAGGGTTCCAGGTCCTCCTCTGGCCGCTGTGTACACATGCTCAGGCTTGAGCAGCTGGATGTGTGTGTGTATACACATGCATACACCATACACATACACAACACACATATAACTCTTTAGGTAATTGTGGTAAATCAGACAATGTTTTGTTCACTTGATACATGGCTACAGACAAACCACAAAATATGCACTCTACTCTCTGGGAAATTTTCATTGCAGGGAAGGTGTCTCATAGCGTAGCTTAGACTCTGGAGGAAAAGCTCACAATTTTAAAGGCCCTTAGAGGCTGGTAACACCATAAATACGCAGCTGACGACCAATGGAAGGCAGTAGGGAGTGTTGACACTGAAGACACAAACACCAGCCCAGTCATCCAGTCGCTGGCTAGCCCAAAAGATCATAGGCAGAGCTGATTTTCTAGGATGTTATGCATGCTGTTAAGACCAAGTGCATGCTTAGCTTGGAAGAGCCTATTAGATTTGTTAAGCCTGGGTTAGTGAAGTATTAACCAAAAAAGACTCGCTTACCCTTTGACATTACTTTCTTTTTTTTACTATTTCTATTCTACATTCCACAACATAGCCAGTCATGCATGCATACACATAAAGCACATAGACACATAAATTCTTATTCATACTTAGAATTGTAATGTCAGAGGCCACAACGACACTCATAACAGGTTGTCAAGTCTTTAACACACTGAAAGGCACAGTGGCAGCTCTGTGGTGACGACATAATGTTAGCTTGTATTTTATTAGATTATAGTATTTTATGTTTCAAATTTACCTTAAGTGTTGGCAATAGAATTCTGTGACATGAGCACTGAATTCAGAGCCAAACCTAATTCTAAAGCCATCATCCACTTAAAGCAGTGCCACTGTGTGAGTGACATTTTCCAGTTTTCCCTCGGTGCTTTTAACTCGAGACTCCTATTTAAACTTCCTGACTGCCAGGTAGAAAACAGAAAAGGTCTTTGATAATTGGAAGAACTTCTCTTGAATTTTTATCGGATTGTTTTGCTAGGACTTCACAAACAGTAAGAATTACTACACAGAATAACAATTAACCAAGAGCTGAAGCCACGGAGCAAGTATACCTGGACAGAATGCAGAGTCAGACAGGAAAACAAACAGAAAGCATGTGATTCACTTAAGATACATATTAAATGACTAGGTTATCAATAAGTGTAAATGACATGCTGTGATGCATTTGTGCTACAGTTTGTGGGTTGACTATAGAGGCAAAAAGGCCTGCTGCATTCTTAGCAGAACAAGAGGAGCCGCAGACGCTGCAAGGGAGCAACGTGGGAAATGAATATGCTTCAGTCTGGAACCAGCTGGTGTGAGCCAGTATTATTAGTGATGGGAGAGAAGGGGAGGGGCCAGCCGGAAGGAGGATTGCAGGACAGAGCCTCCTTTAAAAGTTGTTACAATGGTGGAGACTCATTTGGGTGTGTGGCTCTGGTCTTAATGCTATCACAAGCTTCTTGTTTTACTGTGAGAGAAACAGAAATAACTACCTGCTGTAGCTGAGCTTCCCACATTTCCCTGGAGCTCCCTCCACTCCAGGATATAATGTGGGTACTGAGGGAAAGAAGCACCCTCCTTTTTATCTTTGTTGTTTCTTTGTTATTTTCTTCCCATAGTTTCCTGAGAGAAACTTCTATTTCTGTTAATATTGTGCAAAGAACAATAATTTTTCTAAACATTCAGACTATTGTCTAATTGTAAACTATAGTGTGTGTAAAGGATCTTTATTTGCTTGAAATTACCAAAAAGAATGTACCTCACTTTTAACTATCTGTGGAAATTAACCTCAAAAGTTTGGCTTAACATTGTGTGAAAGAAGTGAACTAATTCATATTATATGATCAGTCTTGAGAAGAGATATAATTCATATAACCATTTTAAAATATGATAATAACCTTCAGGAATGAGCTGCATTGGGTAGTTATGCTGCTTCTAGAATGTTCCAAATTCATCATTCTCAAATCAGTTCTGTCTCATTAATTTTGATTTTCGTACTACTAAGGAACAGTCTAATACCATTAAAAACCTTCTAGGTGGTTTTTGCTCTAGGGGCAGTTGCCAAACCAGTCCCATAGCTGAAAATATAAAAAAAGGAGACAAGTTAGAGAAGTATGTGAGCCAAACACTTGGCCATGTGTCCATAGGAACTAAAAGATTCAACAGAAAAATTCTCAGTACTAATCTGAGTTCAGGTGCATGTGAAATAAACATGAAAATTATTATTTTTCACATTCTGTGTCATAGAAACCATATAGGATTAACTTGTATGTAGTAGATTATGTTGTTCCATTGTAAATAATTGTCCCACCTATTGGTTTAATAAAAAGCGCTGATTGGCCAAAGGCAGACAGGAAGTGTGGGCGGGGCTACCAGACTAAGAAAACTCTGGGAACAGGAAGAACAGAGCAGAAATGCCACAGAGACTCCAGAGTTGCCAGACGAGCCAGAAGATACAGAGGACAACTGCTGCTCTGAGAAAAGGTACCGAGCCCCATGGCTGAACAGGATAAGAGTCATGGATTAGTGTAAGAGTAAAGAGCTAGCAAGTTTTATGCCTGGGCCTTAGGCTGATCAGCCTAAAATTAATGTAAGCATCTGTGTGTCTCTGTGGAACTGCGGGTCTGTGGGTCTGTGGGTCTGCAGGTCCAAACCTTGAGGCTAGGCCCAAAAGTCCGGGCCAGAAACCTCTTATACTACACTTGTAGTATTTTAAAGAGAATGTAATAACAAATCTTCAATTTTCCATGGTAATTATGTTTATGGAAAGCTTGGCAAGCCTTAGAAGTTGTAACCATTGTCTTCTGCCCCTCTTCTTGTGATGCTTTATATTTTAAATGCTTGACAACTCTGCTCTATTTTCTCAGTCCTTTGATAGGTAGCCACTAAATCATGGATTATTTGGAAACAAGAGGTTAAAGCACAAAAGCTAATCTAGTGTTCAGTGAATAGAATCACTGACCTGGCAGCCTTTCTCTCCTGATGAATGATTGGCATCATCATTGTCCAAACATGTTAGGAAAGCTAACCATGCATATTGTAGTTTCTAAGTCCTAAGATGATAGCAAAGACATTTATGAGAAACTTAATGTTTGGCCAGACATATATACTTGGCAAGTAACTGGCAATGAGATGTAGTCCTAGATTAAAACTCTGAGTAGCAAACCTAATAAAGGTTAGTTGTGAAAAAAAATAGTACAAGCAAAAAATTACAATGAGTCATTTTCTGGAAGAGGAATATAATTGGATTGAAAATGAAATGAGAGGGAACCATTCAGTGTGTGAAGAGAAGATTGATGTGTTCCTTAAGGCTAGTAGTGGGTTCTGTGTCTGACACAACTACACCCAGAGTGAGGAGAAGGTGAAAACTGAAGAGCTGATCCCTGTTGATGAGTGTTTAAATACCCAGCTGCCTACAAAGGCCAAGACAAGCTGTTTAAGATAGGAACCTAACCCAAGCGGAAGGTATTCAAATACTGACTATGTGCCCTTTGTGCGAGGAAGCCATTGTCTGGCCTCTACTAGTCAATCTCTATGGCATGGACTTGTGGGGTTTTTTTGGTTTTTTTTTTTTTTTGTTTGTTTGTTTGTTTTAGAGAAATTGAATATTTGAGCTGTTGTGTGAAATAGCTAGAATATTGAAACAGTCAAGCAGAATCTGTCAAGAGCATGATTTCATCTCATGGCATCGCAGCCAAATTAGGGTATAAATGGAAGCATCCAACATTTTATTCAGGATATCAATACAAGAATTATTCTATGATTATGGGTAATTTTGAACAGAAGAAAACCAGACCTACAAATTTCAGCAAACCTCTTTACCCCAGTCTTCAACTGGGAGCTGAAAAGATCTGCAAATATGCAATAAGATTTGGTGACTGATGAAAATGGCCCTTTCTCACCTTTCTGTACAACTTGCCTATATGCACTGTACTTTTAATTGCCTGGAAAATTGAACAGTGTGTGTGTGTGTGTGTGTGTGTGTGTGTGTGTGTGTGTGTGTGTGTGTGTGTGTGTGTGTGTGTGTGTGTACTTGATTTTCTCATAACTGAGAAATAAAGGAGGAGTTCTAGCCTCTGGTCTTGGAATCCAAAGACTTAGGAGGAAGTCCAAATTTTGCTATTTCCTGACTTAGAACCTATGATGCCTTCTTGAAGTGACAAACATGTTATCTTGGGACTTTAGCAGATATATTGTTACTTTCTTTTTCTTAAAAGTTATGGCTAGAATGCCATTTCCTCAGAGAAACCTTCATGACCTAGTGTTCCTAATAAAGCTCTCCCATGACTTCAAGTTTCCTCAGGCTCTGTAGCACATTGATACTGCTGAGACACATTGTTGCGCTCCAGACAGCTGAAAGTCAAATCGAGGTGTTACCAGAGCCAAGGTACCCTGAAGAACTCTACATGAGATTCCTTCCTTCATCATTGAATTCTTGGTTTCTGGTGGTTGGACAAAAATCCTCAATCCTTCTTGGATTACAGCTTCAGACCTCTCACCTCTGTGCTTTTTCACATGGCCAGAGTTACTGAGTTTAGAGCCACCTGTGTCTAGGATACCTTCATCTTAACTACCAACACCTGGAAAGATAATTTCTAAATAAAGTCACCTTCCGAGTTTTTTTTTCCCCCTCTTCCCAATCCCTTCCAGTCAGGCTTCAGCCTCGCCCCTCCTCATCCCAATCCCCTTCCCCAAAAAGGCAAGAAGTCCCAAGGTGGGTCAGCTCAGCGTGGCAATCCACTCCAGACAAGTCTGATTTCCTCATCCCAAAATCAAGACTGGGTTAGGTGTTCCTCTGCAGGGAACGGGCTCCAAGGTGCCAGCTCACACAAAGGAACACAGTCTGATCTCTCCCCTTGAGCATCATTGTCCATGAAATTTAGACTGACATTCTTTAGCACATCACATATGCTTTAGAGGAGTTGGTACAATCCGCTCCTTCATGCTTATGACCCTTTTTTAGTTATATATTGAATTGTTGATTTACCTTCCTAACATAGGTCTCCTGGGAAAGGAAAGCTTCACGTCCATTTTATTTATTTCTACATATCTATGTATGGTTTTTGATAGCTAGAAGTTAATTGTGGAGGTCTGAATCATAATGGCCCCCATATGAATATTTTGTTTCCAGACAGTGGAAATGTTTGGGAATAATTAGAAGATGTGGCCTTGTTGGAGGAAGTGTGTCACTGGGGTGGGCTTTGAAGTTTCCATAGCCCATTCAGGTCCAGTGTCTCTTTCTCTGTCATCTGCTGGAGGACCAAGATGTAAAGTACTGAGCTACTGACCCAGAACAATGCCTGTCTGCTTCCTACCATTATGATGATGATGATGAACTAACCTTCTAAAACTGTATGCAGTCCCCAATTAAACACTTTATTTTATGAGAGTTGCTTTGGTTATGATTTGTCTTCACAGCAATTTTAATATAGTAACTATAGCACTAATCAAAAAGTATTTTATACAAATTAAGACATGCCCAGAAGTTTGTCTGAGTATCTTTTTTCAACAATCAATATTAACCATCACAATCATACCCCTTTCTAATTTGACATGCAAATATGCCAATATTAAGCCATATTCTTCCAACTTCCATTCCCATAAACTCGTGGCCTTCTCTTAATGCAAATGCTTTATTAACCTCCAAAGTCCCCATAGCCTTTAATAGTTCCTTCATAGTACAAACATATGTGCATAGGCTCTTCACTGTGAGTTTTTGTATAATCAAAACCAAGTCACACTCTCCAAACATATAATGACACAGAATAAACATTTTAATTCCAAAGGACAGAGTAGTCAGAGCAAACAAGGAATGACAGGACCACAGCAAAACTTAAAACAGCCAGAGAAAATGCCAACTCATGCAGCTTAATGTCAGTCATTTACCATAAATTCATTTGGGCTGCAAAACAATAGCCTACCCCTCTGTCTCTGTCACCCCATGTACAGTAGCCCTTTTCTTGGACTTGGCCCACTTAGGTCATGCAGCTTTGTTTGGGAGATTTGGGTTCTCCTTTGAAACTTGGGCTTTACTTTCATGACTTTACAGAGAGGTCTCCCAGTGTCTCTTTGGAGGGACTTTGATCTTGTCATATTTTGCTTAGTTGCAAAGGCCCTCTCAAGTTTGGAATAAGCCCTCCATGAGCTTGCCCTGGGTGAGGCCACACCTTCTCTTTGTTTCTCATGTGGTCTGGCCTACCTGTTTCCATAGGTCTCTTGCTTTGCATGTGGGAAAGAGTTTGGCTTTTCTTGGTGTGATTCTTCTGAGTCATTCAGAGGCAGCTTTTAGCCCACTCTCCTTACCGAGAATTCTGTACCCCATACTTATTTAGATTCATTTAGATTCTAGAAGAAGAAAAAAAGGGAGAGAAATATGTATGATTTTCAAACACCAATTACTTCTTCTGATGTTACTAAGTTAAGAAAGACATAGCCAAATTCAGATATTCTGATTATTTTACATGCAGTAAATACTCATTCTGAGTTATGTTGTGTGACTGATCGCTTTGTAAATAGAAATCTAGGTACATTTTTCACTTTTATGTTTAACATAACTAATGTCAAAAGATCTCTTTATTTACTTCAAATGAAAAGCATTTTCCCACAGGGGAATAAATCATATTTTTTGAATGTAAGGGCAGAACAATTATTTCTTATGGAAGTTAACGTATCCATTTGAATTACTTAGATGACAGAGTGCTAGCAATGTGTTATCGGTTTTGACAATTTTTAAAAACATAACGCTGCTGAAGCATCCTCTTTGGAGACATTAAATGCTTCCAAGAAAACAGAAAGAAACCATATAATTCTGCCCCTAAAAAAACAAACACTCCAGATTAAAATGTTATTTTATTTTCATTAAATTGAGGGGAAAAAAACTCCAAAATTTCTAAGTACTTAAAATTATAAAGAAAAAAAAAATGAGTATAATCAAAATGGAAAATAGTTGAGTGTCTTAATATTTAGGGGGATATCAATGTTGGTGAGCATAACAGCTTGGATATGCAGTATAGCTGGGGATATAGCTCAGCTGGCAGACTGTGTGCCTGATAGCACACACAGTGTAACAGCTAATGTGTTGGCATGTGCCTGTACTCCAGCTCTCAGGATGGGGACAGAAGGATCAGATGATCAATGTCATTGTTCCCTACATAGTGTTGCATGTGGCACTGTCTACAAAATAAAAACAAAACAAAAATCATGTTAATCCTTTTATGTTGGTAATGTCTACATAGTCATGATGTGCAAGGATCGGGTGTTTCTACTGTTGAAATATCTTCCTTGAATAAAGTGCTGTCTTGCAAACATAAGGACCCAAGGTTGATTTCTGAGCTAAATCCCCAGAACCTAGATTTAAAATGCTGGATGTGGCAGAATGCACTAGTAATCCTACTGCTGGGCATGAGGAGACTTCAGATGCCTGTATACATCCCAACTACAACATCTTCCCTCCCTCCCTCCCTCCCTCCCTCCCTCCCTCCCTCCCTCCCTCCCTCCCTCCCTCCCTCCCTCCCTCCCTCCCTCCCTCCCTTTCTTCTTTCCTTTTATTTTATTTTTTTTAAATTTAGCCCAATCATTCCAATAGCAGAGGAAGTGGAGCCCTAGCTGCTAGGAAGAAACAGCTGCAGCCTCAGTCAGACTTACACATTTACCCTTTGTCTTCTCATTCAGCATGGCTGTGGTTCAAGGCAGGGCTTCTGAGCTAACAGGACCCAGCATCACTATGGATGTTGGATCTATCTGATCAAGTCTGAGGCATGAGGTGAGAAGTTTCATTGGGAGAACTTTGTCTAATCCATAGTGTGCTTTAATGTAGTGCACATTAAAGTTGTAGCCAAAGAAACAAGCAAAGCTAACCCAGCCAGGGAGGATGTTAATGAGAGGAGACATGGCGGGTGAGTCGTCATTCTTTTATCATATGTTGGTAGCATCCACTCTGAGTCACACAGTGTGTTAAATGGTAAGATTACTTATGATGAAACTTAGAAATTGTGGCGAAAGCCATGAGAGAAATATATAAGCTGGTAAGACAGAAAAATGATATGGTCAGGAGACTGTCTCCAAGGAGATGATATTTGAACCGAAGTATTTAAGATGGCCAGGAACCACCCAGAAGAAGGACATTCTGGAAAAGAGGGAACGTGTCCAAAGGACACACATTGAGCTTTCTGGTTTGCTGAAGGATCTGCATAGGGGCTGAAGTTCTGAAGCAGAGTGAGGAGCAGGCAGGTGGAGATGTTGAGGTCACACAGCAGACACAGCAAAGATTATATGGGCATTGCAAGACCACAACAGGAAGGTTTTATTGCAGGACAAGAATTTTTTTCAGCAGGGGAAAAGTAGAGGCAGAGATTTTGTGGGAGGAAAAACAATGAATTGAGATCTGGCCATAATAATTTCTATTATCTATTGTTATTATTTGCTGAGTAGATTATCAAAAATGTCAATGTGGATTTCAAGAGAGAAATGAAGCTAAAATATAGACTTAAGAGGCATCCAATTTTATTGGAAGATAGAAATGGAGTTATGAGAGACACTTGGAAGGAAACTCAGAGCAACAGAACATCAGAGGAGTAGACAGGTCCAAAATAGGATAAAGAAGATGAAAAAGGCACTCTACCTATAAGTTCATATTCTTGTCAACAAAGGTATGCATATAGACCATAGCGGTGACGTTACAGGGTAGGAGCACACACATGCCCTATCCCTGCATCACCAAGCACCAATGTTACTTTATAGCATAATAAAATTAACAACTAATTTGATTTAAATAAATATGGTACCACTGAGTAACAAAATTTACGTAGAATTTTTAAGATTTTCTGTAACACACCCAGGAAACATATTTTTTGCCAAAGATACAACTCAAGACTTCCTCCAGATGTAATAAATAGTCATGTACTTTCCAAATATCTCCTTAAATCAGCAATTCTCTACTGTGGGTTACAACCATTTGGGGGTCAAAAATCCATTTCATAGCATTCACATTATCAAATATCCTGCATATCAGACATTTATATTATGATTCATAACAGAAGCAAAATTACAGTTATGAAGTAGCAACAAATAATTTTATTGCTTGGGGATCACCACCACAAGAACTGTATTAAAGGGTCATAGCATTAGGAGGGTTGAGACCTACTTCCTTAAATAGGAAAGTTTGACATATACCAGATATATTCAGCTTATTTTTCATAGTTACCCTATAAGGTAGTTATTATTAGTTTCAATTTAATGTTATAGATACTAAAGTTCAAAAACTTATTTAGTTTCCATAATACTGTTATTTTAATTACTGCTAATGTTTGAATTTAGGTTTGGGACTCTTTGGTGCTAAAGCCCGAAATCTTTGTATTATGGAAGCAACCTAGCTAAGTACAATTGCCATGTCCTGCACAGCATGGTCCTGCCAACCTCACTAAGTGACATGGGAATAAAGAAAGGACAGACACAAGATACATGTACAGAAAAGTTGGAATCATATGAGCCATGCTCACGCTGATGGAGGGACAGTCACTGGGAACCTGAGTTTGTTTATTATCTCTAGCAGGAGAAAGTGAAGTTAGCTAGTCTTGGTAGGAGGCCTTTGGAAGGAAGCAGTCTCAGGCTGCAATTATCACAGAGGAAGAAACTGCTTTTGCTAATTTTTGCACATACTTGTTGTTCATTCATAAACATTTGTTCTTGTACCAAATCAAGGCTCTGCCATTCTTCGTCCTTGTCCAGAGGGCTTTATCAGTTCCCCAGCCTGAAAGTATTAGTGACTTTGACATTTCTGTGCCCATGTCAACAGGACACATTCACTCAGTACTTATCCATTTCTTACATGTTCACTAAAGACCTCCTCATCCCCACATATAGCCTAATATGAAGAAGATATGTAAAAGAATATGAAATATCAAAAAGTGCATATGCATTGAATACTAAAAGGTCAGGATGGCAGTTATCTCTGGTGGGAGGTGGGGGTGAGTGTTGGGCTTAGTGGTACAAACCTCAGTGGTAATCCTTACACTCAGAAACAGAAGACATAGGAAGGAGTTCAAGTCCAGACTAGGTTAAAAGCAATTCAAATCCAGGCTGAGCCTCATGGAGAAATCCTGCCTCATAAAAACAAAGGCTAGAGATGTAGCTGAGTGATAGAACATTCTGTTAGTGTGTGGAAGGGCCTGGGTTTGATCTCTAATGTTGACAAAGATATGTTTACAATATGTGTGTATTATTTATTTGTGCACATGCATATATTATATGAATAATATATGCACACACATATACACACATATATATGAACCACTATGATATACAATTGTTCAATTAGAGTGACTGAAATTAAAATAGATAACCTATACCATTAAATACTGATTATAGATAGGTATCCACTATATATAAACTGTTAAACACATAAAAAACATTTTATTTACATTTATATTTCATTTCTTGGTATATGTCTGGAAGGATGTAATTCATGAAATACTTAATATAACTTTCTTTCGGTAACTTCTTGTATGGTATTTCTGGCCTATCTGGCCAGCGGTCCAGACCTGCAGACCTGCATACCCACAGTCCCGCAGACCCACAGACCCCAGAGACACACAGACACTTACATTAATTTTATGCTGATTGACCTAAGGCCCAGGCATATAACTTGCTAACTCTTTACCCTTAAGCTAACCTATGACTCTTATCCTGTTCAGCTATGTGGCTTAGAATCTTTTCTCAGAGCAGCATAGTTGTCTTCTGCATCTGCTAGCTTCTCTGGTGTCTCTGTGGCATCTTTTCTCTGCTCTTCCTGTTCCCAGAGTTTTCCCATTCTGGTAGTTCCACCCACACTTCCTGTCTATCTTCACCCAATCAGTGTTTTTATTAAACCAGTAGGCAGGACAATTATTTACAATGTAACAACATAATCCCACTACAGTAACTAAATATTGTAAACCACCGATTGATACACACACACACACACACACACACACACACACACACACACACACACACATATATGTATATATGGCAGAACTATTAAATAATACATTTTTTAAATTATCAATGGAATTCAACATAAAAAGATCTCACAAGTATATTGCAAGAGAAATCTTCCATGCACAAAATCAAATATGCTGTTGGTTTCCATTTATTTGAAGCTCAAGAAGAGGCAAAACTCACTGCAGCAATGCTTGCACATGTGGTGATCATGTTATGCTCAAGGTCATAACTAGGAAGCGTCAGAGGGAACCTTACAGGGCATTAGAAATGTTCTATATCTTGACCTTGACTTTATATTTCTACACATTTTTAAAACGTATAGTCCAAGCTTAATATGTATCATGTATGTATGTTGATTTAATTTAAATGAATAATTCTCTTCATCATCATAACATAGTAGGCAAAAAGAAACATACAGTAAATGTCTGAAGATATTTTTAAAATAAGAGAGTCAGTCCAGGGTATCCAACATTAGCTAGTAAGAATATGGGGGAAAAAAGGAAATAATATTATAAGTGTGTTAAAAGTTCCCAAAGTGTAGAGTATAGTCTTATTTTTTTAATATGTAAATGTGAGACTGGAGAGTTTTTATAAAATCATGAAGACTTGACTAGCACCAGTGTAAAACTTGGGCCTGTCTGCAAGGATCTGAAACCCCAGGGGATGTGGCTAAGGACAGGTATATCTACAGAACTCCTGGCCAGCACACTGGAATGCAGAGCTCCACGTTCGGTCAAGAGATCCTGTCCCTAAAGATAAGATGAACAGCATCTGAAGAGGACCTCTTCATCAATCTCTGTCCTCCATGCATGCACATAGAGGCTACATACATGTGCACAAAAAGAGCAGTTACACACTCATATGCCCTATCTAAACACATTAGTATACATCAGTATATGCAGAGTACTGAATATTAAGACAGTTAGTCATTGTAGACAGAAGGGAGACTAGGGAAGGGATAGGGTAGAAAAGTTTGGAGGGACTGGTTTAATTAAGAGGTGTTTCAAAATACATCAGACAGAATTTGAGAATTAATTGCACAAGGTGAAGGAGACAACTCCTTCAGTAAGTTGCATCACTGATTTTTATATAAAATGATAGGGCAGTAGGAGCATATTATATGGAGAGAGAGAAAATCCATCTGAAGCTTTGTAGAGAGTGGCAATGCTTCAGATGCTGTCCATAATTATAAATTATTAATTCGCAAGCAAACATCCTCTTATATATGTATCTTGTTCCCCATAGATAATGTAATTCATTGAAAAATACTGCATATTTTACTGACATCTGAAGTGAGAAGCCTTATTCTTTTATATTTGTTTTACAGTTTTATGACAAACAATAATATAACATTTGTGGTTGAAACAGAAGCAATGGGAAACAGGGAAGTGGGGTGTGCATGATCTTTGCTTCATGTGTACTGTCCACCCTTCCTGAGTAGGAAACATGTCTTCAAGAGACTCCTTAGTAGTCGTCTGTGTTTGGTGAATGAGTCCTTTGTTTACATTGTATAAGAGACAGGAGAATTATAGTTTATTCAGTTTTGTATTGGGCCAAGTATTGCAGATAGGTTTTTTTTTCATATTTCTACAATTTTTATCAATGGCTTGCTATTACTTCAAAGCAAAGCCACTACATTTTCTAGTGATAATTATTTCACCTTTTTATAATTTAGTAATAATGCACATTTTATTATTCATATAAGTAAATTTAAAAAAACAAGTTTATAACGTGTATTCATTGATTAAATTTCATGGCCTCTGAGTGTGGTGGCACATATCTTTAATCCTAATACTTGGGAAGCAGAGGCAGAGGATCTCTGTGAGTTTGAGGCCGGTCTAGTCTACAGCCAGGCTATATAGAGAAATCCTGTCTCAAAGCAACAACAGCAATCATCACCAGCAACGGCTGTCAACTATGTCAAATGCATAGAAATTTTGCTGAATGTCAGCATTGTTGGTGCAGAAGCATAAAAGAAGCAGATAATGGCAGGTGTCACAGTGCATGCCTATAAGCCCTGCTTTTAAAGATTGAGGCAGGAGGATTGTGAGTATGGGCTACACACTAAGACCACGTGTCAAAAAAAAAAATTCAAAATCAAACCAAACAACCCAGCAAAGAAACACAAACTGTACAGGATCTGGAAAGGGGCCTGAGCTGGAGTCAGGTAAACCTGGGGGTTATCATGGTTTACTTGGGAGTTTGTTCTTTAGCAATGGCAGAGGAGAAACGTTCATGGATGATTATGAGTCTAAGTGAAAGAAGCTTTATACTGAATCCACAGAGTGTCTACTGCCACACTGTACAAACCCTCTTATTGCGTGAACTCTAGTTAGTGGATAACGCAAACCCAGAGCTAGATATTGGGGAAAATCTGGAATAAAAGAAACAAACCATAGTCATCCAGCCAACTCCTCAGATCTGTCTCCAGGAAGCTCCAATGAAAGTCTCTGAGTCCTCAGAGGAAAGGGGAGGGAATGTTTCTGGGAAAGCTGAAAACCCTCTTCTCTTGCTCTTCCCAGCTCTCTTAACTTCCTCTTTCCACATTCCTAACATTGGGATTAAGGTGTGTGTTGCCCCTCCCTGACCTGGCTTGGTTCTGTGGTTGACTCTGGTATTCCAGATTAATTTTATTAAATATATAGCACTACACCCTCTAAGTAATGGTTACTTCCCTCCTCATGTACTGGGGCCCAAACATTGCCAGTGTGAGAACTACTGCAAGTGTACACACAGTGTTTCAGTTTGCAAAATACTGCAGGTGTGCACACAGTGTTTCAGTTTGCAAAATACTGCAAGTGTGAACACAATGTTTCGGTTTGTGATAGTTTTGGGACCCACATTCCCAATTTTGTAATTTGAGAAACACTGAATCTTCTATAAAATATAGTGCATAATTAGAAAACCTTTAATAACTCAGATATTTATAACTGTCCTGACATTTCTTATCCAAAGTTAAAATGCAGTTCAAACCTATAAAAAGTTCAGAAATTCAGAGGCATCTATGACTTCATTTGATAGCATAAAATCCTATAAAATGTGATTGTATCAACCCCCAATAATTTTATAGTTGGAACTAAGGATAATTTTCTGCTGATAGCTGTCCACTTGTCTCGTTATTTTCATATAAATAATGGCACCTATTTTAATTAAATGGCCATGCTTACTGTGACAGACAGTGGTTCACAGTTTTATACTTTCTCTATTCTTATAAAATGTTTAAATATATTTGTTTATGATATCATTATTTATTATGTGTGTGCATATGAGTCACAGCATGTCTCTGAGCTCCACAAGCACTCAATGGCACATGCATGCACATGTACACACACAAATAAATGTGTGTGTAATAGAAAAAGAATGAAAAAGGAAATTTTGCTCTTATATATATAATAGTCAAATTATATATACATAGATATTCAGCTAACTTATCTCATTTTGACCCCCTTTATAGAGTATTATGTAACATTTGTGTTTGAAAACGCATCCTCATACAGTCAAGCAATAGAATTAATGTTTGAAGTCCTTTGTCTTCTTCGACAACTCTGTTGGATATAACAGTTGGGATTCTGGACTACAGTTTAAAACATAAATGAAATGATAAGGGGAATGAAAACTGAAAAGTTCAGACAATCATACCCTTGAAATTAAGGTTCAGGAACTATACATTTTATTTATTTTAACATAGAATACCAGTATTTTAGAGGTGATGTACTGACCTTCACATTGCTAGGCAGAGAAAGCATAAACTTTGGTGTCTGTGTGTTAAGATTAGTTCTGGCCTTTGAGTTAATGGAAACTATAACTAGAGTTACATCAAATTTTATTAGAATTTCTCGGCTTCTCTGAAATTTTACCCAGTTCTATTTCCTTTCAGTTTATGTCTTTAAGTTCAGTCCTGTGAGAATTTGAACAAAATATTTTCATCTTCAATAAGTAAATCACAAAAAATGGTAATTCCTCTTTATACATTTCAAATACATTTTTATATAATTTTAAGTGACTTGTTCATACTTGATTGGATTATTTATGTAAGCAATTTGGAGATATATACATATATATACCTACATTGGTATCAAAAATTAAATAAAAATAAACAGTTTTATTTCATTGGTGATTCAATGACAACAGAATCATATATAATGTGAGTTTTCTGAGTAATGACTCAGTCTCATATGCAGAGTACTTTTCTTAGTTAATTTATAGTTGCTGTGAAAAAACATCACGACAAAGGAAACTTATAAAATAAAGCATTTAATTTGGGGGCTCAGGGTTCTAGAGGATATGAGTCCATGACCACTGTGGCAGAGAGTATGACCACTATGGCAGAGAGCATGGCAGCAGGTAGGCAGGCATCAGAGTAGTACCTAAGAGCTCATCATCTGATCCAAGCTTGAGGGAGAAAAATTAAAAGCCAGCTGGAAATTGCCTGAACTTTTGAAGCATTAAATTGCACTCCCTGTGGCATAGCTCCCCCAACTGCTATATGGCCTAACCTTTTCCACACAGTCCCATTGCCTGCAGAGCAAGTGTTCAGACACATGAGCCTGTGGGTACCATTGTCATTTAAACCACCACAGTACTGGAGCTCAGGCCTCAGTGTTCCACATTTATATGAAGAGTTTAATTGTGTGATTTACAGACATAGGAACAGAGCTTCTAAAGTCAGCCACTAAACTGGGAAAATTCAAGACTGCATTTAAACGTCAGCTGACTATTTGTGATATTAAAACCACCTTGCTCATCATTTCACCCAACCTTCAGTTCTTTCTTCAAATCAAAGGATTTAATTCATTTTTTGAGAACCTCCTGTGGTCTTAGTGCCATTTGGAGTACAGACTAGCGTCATTTTAATGAGCCTAAAGGTTCTAGAGGTGGTTAGGAGTGCAGGCTTTGGAGTCAACACACTTACACATTTGGCTCAAGTTCTGAGTTCATCGTATCTTAGTTCTGTAACCTCAGAAAGTTTATTTACTTTACTAAGTCTTAGCTTCCTTTACCTAAAGTAAAAGCAAGGGTCTCTAAATTGTACAGGTTATTAAAGGATAGGATGATGTTATGGCTGTAGGGCATATAGCACATACAGCTATTACTTCTGTGGATAAAAATAAGTTAGCACATCTTTGGCTGTGTCCCAGAAAGAGAAACCTAGCCTAAGTCTTTTTGAAGTTAATGAATGACTCATAAAAAGTCTTCTATATTTTCAAAGAGAAAATTATTTCTTAAAGATAAAAGAAGTAAAACTTCAGGAAAATACTTTCATAAACAAATATGTTTATACTGTGAAAGATCTTTGGGTTTTGGAGGGGTTTTTTTTGTTTTGTTTTGTTTTGTTTTTTTGTTTTTGGTAAAGCCAGTAGTTGTGCTTTGTAAAATCACCTTTAAAAATGTCTGAATTTCTGAGTGAAGCTGTTCGAGCTCCCTACCAAAGAGGAACCAGGAAGATGTCTGCGAACTGCTTTTTAAATGAGTGATGGTAACCTTTGATTGGCTGACTTAATTTAAGCCATATACTGAAACAAACATGTTTATCTGGCTCTATACTAAGGGAACATCCTAATATATGCATGCCTCTGGCACTCGGTTATAGCCGTGGATTCATTTCTTGTGTGCATTTGTACATTTCCATAGCCATGCGCAGCAAGAAGACAAGAAACAAGCCTAATGCCCTCACAGTGAAGCTTTGGCAGGAGGCCACTGGGCTCTTTTTATTCATTTGTGCAGACTCGAGGATTCAGGGATAGGAACCAACACAATGTGCTTTTGAAAATTATTGCTATGTTGATTGGTTCTCAGACTGTATTTTTACCATGGCAACTATGAGCTAATAACAACCATAGTCAAACCTGTTTAGATGGATTTCTGTTGTTTAAGAGTTACCAAAAACTATAGCACTGCCTAGAACGTCCACCTGATATACTTAGCATACTTGGGGCCCTGTTCTGTTTAGATTTTGTGGGTCTTTAAAGCTTGGAGGTTCATCCATACATCAAAATAAAATTCAGCAAGATGAGATTGGTTTTAGGAAAGAGCAAAGAGAGGAGGTGAAGGGGGAAGGAAGGCCAGAATGAAAGTACAGTAATAGATTCTGTATCTCTCACATAAATACCACAGTAGGGATAGCCTGGTATACTTGGGGTTATCTGCCTTATATCAGAAAACAATGACTAGCCATGTGAAGTCAGCACAAACAGCTGAACTGTTTCATGATACGTTTCCAGTAAGAGCAGAAGTTAAGATCTGGTGTTGACAGAATATTGCTGTCACCTAAACATTCTCTTTAGGACAGATCAGAAATACACCTGAAGGAGACGCTTGTCCAGAATTGGCAAGAGTAATAAGCTTGCTATGTGCCCACCAGGTAAGACAAGAAAGGGAAAAGAGATTCGTGTGTCATTTACTCTGGTACTTTGCTTATAGGAATATGCTCTGGCCACTGTCTGAGCTGTTAAGGGAAAACTTGAAAGCCTAAGAGATATTGGGAGGTGGGGGGGCATCAGCCTGTTACACACAAAATTAAAGATCAACCTTAACTCTGTTGGTGATTTGTACTTAATATTTTGTTAAATGACTTTATATAATTTTTAATGTTTCTCATGAAGTTGTGGCTCTTTAGAGAAAATGCTGGCAAAATTTTAAACAAAAGGGCATCGCAGACTGCATTTGTCTCAGGGCCGTCACACCTATACATCTGAACACTGGTGGGGATTGAGTGTGACAACTTCAGTATCAGCTCGGAACAGCCTTTTCATTTTTAACATCATATTACAG
The DNA here is from genome assembly GCA_033318265.1 of Phyllotis vaccarum. Lineage (NCBI taxonomy): Eukaryota > Metazoa > Chordata > Mammalia > Rodentia > Cricetidae > Phyllotis > Phyllotis vaccarum. The sequence goes on along the minus strand of JARWLC010000014.1, from coordinate 46,994,020 downwards.
TTTCTTGCAGCTTTTTTATGGAGAGGATATTGTAGACATAAGCGATTTATGTCAAGGAACAAAGGATAGTTGTTTGTTGAAATATGTCATTTTCTAACTTGAAAATTTAGTTTTACCATGGAAATTAATATCTGGAACCACTTAATTATTGGCTAATAGTGAAAAAATATAAAACTTTTTTGGGATTAATAGAAGCCAAGTAATTTGAGATGTGAGTTGCCAAAATTCACGAGTAACAAGAATGTAAATAATTATTTAAGTATTTTTTTTCAATCAAAACACCATGGAAAATTTCATTATTTTAGGTTAAAATATAAAATATTTAAAACAAAATCCGAGATAATAAATATCTAGTAGATTTCTTTTTTGAATTTAGGTGGAATACAGAGTACTGGATTTACCTTCCAAATTAAAAACAAGATAATGAACATTTATCACCTCTCAAGGAAGGCAAGAGATCTCTAATGTACACTAAATGAAGTGGGTGGGCTTTGTTTCCCTGGAAACCTTCATCTTAAGAGTCTTTGGGCTTTGGCATCAGTAAGCATGATAGTAGAAGCTGGCAGATTCAAAACTTGAGACAGGCAGAATGCTCCTCAGCAGACACACAGTCACAAGTGCACAGAGAAAGGTCTTGTCTTAGTCATAGGCAATAATTAGCCTTAGGCTAAGCATGGTAGGCCATCACAGGAAACTGTAACAGCTGGTATTGAGAGGAGTCCAAGTGGATTATTTTATCGGAATCCAAGTAAAACAAGCAGAACATATAGACGAGCAAGAAGCAGAAAACATACCCCTTAATACGGCACGTCAATGAATTGATACTGAGTGTTAACTGATGTTGGAATTGGCAGGCAAGAAGGAATTTAAAATAATGACAGCTGAATTCCATGTTTTAACAATATTTAAAGTAAATCCAACCTACAAATGAAAGTTTTGACATGTGATCTAAATTTATACCAGGCAAAGTTAACAGATTATAAATAATGAAAGAAGTCAGTCATCTTGAAAGTATAGTTTTCTAAAACCAACCGAGAAAGAATAAATATCAAAGAGATTGAGAAATTAGTGAGTTACAGGGAAAATGAAAAGGGATGGTGTGCGTGTGTAACTGAAGTCCTAGAAACACCAGTGAAGGAGGGTATGGCTGAAAAAAAAACCCTGAAAATAAATTTCCAAGGTTGCTGAAATTATAAACCAACAAATGAACCAGAAATCCACAAGCTGAGACACGAAGGGGTTACCATGATACAAGGACTGTCAATGGTAAAATTGCTTGAAGTTGGTCACGAGGAGAAAAACTTAAAAGCCACAATTACAGAAACAAAGATTGTATGTGAGAATTAAAGCTGATTTTCTTTTAGAAATAGTGCAAATGAGCAGACTGTGTAGTTGCATGTTTAAGAACTGAAGGCGAAAAAAAAATCTGTTGACCATTCTAAGGGCCACTGTTATGACAATTATTATATAATTTGAAAACTATTGCTTTCAAATGAAAGTTAAATAAAGATGTTTTCAAACATGTAAGTAAAGGGAGGTGTTGCCAGCAGTATCTCACCATGGGGAATACTGAAATCTTTCAGCAGAAGAAATGCTGCCAGATGGGAATGTAAGCTTCTATAAGCTCTCAAGTAGCACCAGAAAAAGATTAATCAGGGCAAGTGCAGAGGAAATTTTATTATCTAAGTATGTTTTAAAGATAACTCTGTCCAAACAAGGGTTGTAACAATGAAATGTGAGACTTATGTGGTCTGTGAATATAAAGTGGCTGCTAATAATGACAGAGGTCAGAAGGAAAACTGTTGACCAGAGCGCAGCAGGAAACTTATGCTGCCTGGGAGGTTCTGTTCTGTCAGCCAGAGCCTCTCATATACCACCAGTGTGACCCTCTTAGAGCAGTGTTAGTAAATCTAGAGCTTAATGCATGACAACAAAAAGATGTCCATCTGGAAGTGTAAGGTTGATGAGGATTCAAACGTCATTGCAAATTACTGTATTATTAGCAAACTCAAACAGAAAACTATGGTAATCTTAACATGAAATAGAATTTGACAAAATTAAGTAACTATTCACAGAAACATTCCCATTACAGCAAGGATGGAAGGGAATAATCTTGGCTGTTTTAAGAGGAAAATGTGTTTGGTGAGTTTCGGTGTCTGTGGACTAGGCCACACCTCAGGCCTCTCTTGCTGGTTTTGACTGGTCACCATCTCCCCCATGTTATCACATGGTCTTTTCCCCGAGTGTGTGTGCCTGTGACCAGGATTTCCTCTTATTAGAAAGACAAATTTCTGAGACATTACTCTTTTCTTCACCTAAGAATCGATATCTGTGGGGCATCTAATCCTCTTATATTTAAGAAACATGGAGAACTGGAGTTTCTAGCTAAGTGGATGTCAGGCATCCACCATGCTTGTTTGGTTGAAATAATTAGCCATGCGTTGATGACATGGCTGCCAAAGTATGCAAAGGAGAGACGGGAAGAAATTCTAGCGAAAATAAGGAAAAACAAAAGAAATGTTTGGAAAACAGTAAGTGCATCCCGAGTTGGGAGTGAGTTTAAAGGAGACCAAGCAGGAAGCACACAGGATTTAGGATTCTCTCTGGACAGGTCTTCACAGAACTAACTCATTCTTTACATTCCCCTCAGATTTACTCTGTTCTGTTAGAAACACTTGTGACATTTTTATTACATTATTCATGTAGCTGCTTTCCATTATAGACAACCTACAGCAAGCAAGTTTTGGCTGGAAAACACCATGATTGGTGTAGGTAGGTAGAATTAACTGGTCCCATGAAAACTAGGTTCGAAACAGGCAGGGCGTAGAGAAGTTGAAGAATGCATTTAGAGAAAAGTAAATCTCCACAGTAAAGTAGATGGGGGGTGGATCTCAGTGAGTAATAAGACTTGAGAAAAACAGGGAATACCTGCTTCCCCGCTTACTCTGTGTCTAGCTGATGGATAGCTGCTTGGCTGACTGGCCCTTGCGTCTACCTCTCTCTCTCTCTCTCTCCCTTGCTCTTTGTTCTCTCTGGAGTCTAGATTCCTTCTCTTATTCTCTCTTTCCACCAGCTCTGCCTATCCCTCTGTTGCCTAGCTATTGGTTACTCAGCTTTATATTAGACCAATCAGGTACGGTAGGCAGGCGAGGTGAAACAGCAACACATCTTTACATAGTTAAATGCAGCATAAACAAATGAAACACACCTTTACATAGTTAAAAAGTAATGTTATGCAACATAAATAAAAATAACACATCTTTACATAGTTAAAGTTATATTCCACAAGACATTCTTCTAGGGGATAATATTTTCTTTTATCTTCTGTTATGATGTACACATGTTATTAGCAATATATAGAGATGAGAATAGCAATGGCCAGTATGCCATTTGACATTCTTTTTAGTTAGTTACTGTTAGGAATCTGTGGTAAGCCGTGAATTAATACAAATGAGAATCAATACAATTTCAGCAGTTTGAGATAAGGCTTGCATCTGGTTCAGCTGAGCAAACAACATCATGCCATTTTAGAAATACTTAAATTGTTGGTCTTAAAATATGAACAGCAGATTCTGAATTCCACTTTGACTCTACATCATGTTTAATGATATGCAAACATGCTAAGTATGGCATACAACTCTCTTTTATTATTTATTAAACTGAGATTAAAAATTTGACATCATTCATAGGTAAATTTTATGCACGTGGTGTCATGCTGGTACATGGTCCCCTTTGACATTTCATGCACACTTCTTGTTCATTTTGATGCTCTAAGGGGAACAAGCAGTCAGGTACAGCAATGATCAGCACACAAGGAAGTGAGAACCTTTGAAGAATCTCTTCTTTTGCCTTATAGTGTTCAATCGAATTGGTCTCAAAGGGTCGCCATGAAATTGATCTTTATCTTGGTATCTCTTAGTGTGCTGTGGAAAGACATCTCTTAGTGCTAAGAGCCCATCTGTTCTTAGGTAATACTGTCTTAAGTTTCTGTGAGCTACTCATGCATGAAGATTGTTTTATTTTGCTTTGTTTCATTTCAGTATTTAAATAAATTATCTGGAGTAGGCCTGCTCACATGACATGTAAGCTTTTGAAGTATTTTGAGCTCATCTTGGTTAAAGGTTGAGGCAGCTTATTTTTGTATCGCTGACTAATTTTCTTCCACACAGTGAGAAGCCATTCTTAATATTCAGAGAGCAGATTGAAACAGCTTTTATGGTTCACAAAAATGTACTGGTGTTCTTATAATTTGAGAAGATAGATTCAAATCTAGAAATTTGGAAGCTAGCATACCCTATGAATGGAATTTGAGGTATTGATCTTCTAGAAGCAGGGCAACTTAAACAAAACCTGCACTGATTTGCTTGCTTCTAAGAAAAAAATAGAAAAATAGATTTAAATTAGCATACCATCTATAGTTTCCTGGAATCTTAAAACTCAATATACATTCTCAGTTACAATTTACACGGCTATTTTTCATAACAAACTGTTCAGGTTGAGTGGGAAAAAAATATCAAATTTCTACAGCTCTACACCTCAGATTTCAAGATCAAGAAGTTTACTATTGTTGCTGACTCGTGTATAAAGACTCTGTAGAAAGAGATGTTTAAAAACTGTGAAGACAAATTGTCACAGTGATTCCAGAGGTTGGAAGTGGAACTCATGTTTTCTTCTGAGCATTTTTCTTTTAAGGTCGAGTCCTAGTTTTCAGGACCTAGAAGGTGTTCCATGAGTTTCTGTGGAATTTACAATGTTAAATTTATAAAAATAAAATATGTTTTTGTAACTTAGAAGCTACACAGAAGATGAAATCTAGAAAAATCTAAACATGCTCTCAGGACAAAGCCATGGTGTGTTGTGTTCTGGCAAAGTGAGTTGGTTGCTTCTTGGGGGGGGCACTCCTTTCTGTGAGGTTACTAAGAAACAATGCACAGTTACTCTATAGTTTCTATTAGAAATGATGGCACTTGCTGGTTTTAACAATGTGTAGTGATGATGCCAATCCCAGGACTAAATAAGCGGAGAACTGAGTTAGGAATCTTCATTTTTAATTCTGAAACTGTAGGGTAGAAAGGGCTGCAGTTTATCTTTTGCCAACTTTGCTATTACCGTTGCAGAAGTTAAGAGCGGAGTTTATGTGTTCAGATGTTATAGTGTTATCTTACTGTGCCAATTTTTCTTCTTCAAAATGTATTTTCCATTATAAAACTTGATATAGTAGCTTTATACAAAATGATCTTCCTCTTGGTTAGATCATTTCCTCAACGATTATTTGTTGAGTTCTGACAGGAGCCAAATATCTGATGTTTGAAATTCATCAATGAATCAAAGAGTAAAAGTTCCTGCCCTTATGCAGATGATATTCTAGTCAGTGAGATGATGGTGATTTCAGAGTATGGTAGAAGTTGGTGAGGATTCTTTTATATATAAAAAAAAGCTTCATTAAAACCTTCAATATTATTATTGCCAGCCACAGGCGCGATGGGCAATGAATGAATGAAGAGCCAGGGAAGAAGTGAGCTTCTAAATGTATCTCTGTACTCCACAGAGAAGCGTGGAGAAGTAGCAAACAGACTTATCAGCTACTGCAACCTTAAAGCTGGTCTCTTTGGACTTAAAAATTATTCCTATGCAGATTATTTTATTTTTGTTTAATTGATTAAAAGAGGGCCTTCCTGTGAAAACAAACATCAAAAAACAAATGTGTGCCGAAAGAGAGTATAGATATGCAGATTAAGTAGCATGGAAACGGTCAATGTAAGAGCAACTTTGAACACTGACTTGAAAGAGACACTAAAATGCCACCATTTAGATAATTTTGAGACTTGAGATTTTAAACATACTTGAAACCCATTTGTTCTGCATGTTGCTACCTGCCAAGAGGTGGCAGATGAGAAAAAAGTCAAAGATTCTTCTTGACCTACCTGTCTCATTAGCTGGGAATGGCATTTCCACACTGCTTCCTTGAAACACAAGTTCTAATTGGTATTTAATGAAAACTCAGAGCCAATTGGGGAAAAGCTGGAATACCAGAGAGAGGAAATAGATGGGAGTCAATTCTCACCCAGCCAGCTTCTCAGGGTAAAAACTGCCTTCCAGAGTCCTCAACCTGGCTCATTGCTTCTGTAGAATACCTCACCGTCCACCTACACCTGACTTAAATACCTTCTTTTCCCTATTATTTCAGTTCTGGGTTCAAGTCGGCTTCAAATCCTAGAGTTAGGATTAAAGGTGTAAGCTATTACTATTTGGTAGTTAGCCTTGAACTCACAGAAACACAGAAAGATCTCTGTCTCTGGAGTTATGGGATTAAAGGTCTAGGTCATAGGTCATGACTGTCATTTCCGGGCTGGGATCAAAGGTATGAGCTACCACTCTCTTACCCTCTCTGCTTTACTGTGGGTGAATCTGTTCTCTGATATTCCAGGTTGATTTTTATTAAATATAAAATATATCACCACACTTCCCCTTCCCTACCTAGCTGTAATTAACGGCTCTCAAAGCTTTATTTTGGTCTAGCAGTGTCAAGAAAATAGTTTACTTTGAGAATTTGCTCTTAAGATCTTTAAAGCAACATAGAACATAATGTTATATCCTTTATTGGTTCTTAGACATACAGAAGTTCACATACTGCCCCTTGAGGGTGGCTCATATGTGAGTCAGGCAACAGGCCAACCCTGCCTTTGACTCATTCAATTATAGATTAAGATGAGAAAGTAGCTTATATTCTGTACAGTCTTCATTAATCTTAACACAACCTAAAAATAGAACTACCTCTTTCTTACAGATTGTGTTCCTGGCTTCTGCATACACAAGTCCCCAGCTCAGTGAGGAGAGCTGTTCTGCTGTGGCTGCTGTGGCACATTACCTGTACCTGTGCCAGTTTAGCTGGATGCTCATTCAGGTTAGTTGCTCATCCACTCTCCACACTGCTCCCCTCCAGTGTCCCTGGATGAGGTGGTCTTCGTGCCTGATGGTCTCTATACCAAAGTAGAACTGCTTCCCATAAAGCCATCACAACTTTCCCAGGGTATAAATGCAATGATATGTCTAGTAACTTGTAACATCAGAGATCACCATTTGGAAAAATGAGGTAAATCTAGTAGGACAGAAGTCAGAAGGATGACTGGGGAAGAAAATCAGAATCTGGATTCTGTAGAATACGAACTTGGAATTGTTTCCCCTGGATCATCATGGAATTTGTTGAGGATTAGCTTCAGAGTTGCTTATTAGCTTTAGGTTTTAGAACGTGGCCCTTTCTTGTGGTTAATTGGAGGGAGGGAAGAGTGACCTGGAGGATGCCAATTTCTAGTGTTAACGGTCTCAGAAGGATGGTGTAACATTTCTTCTAAAGACACAAGTGTTGGTAGGAACAAAGTAAACAACTTTGGGTACTTCTGTTGATGCAGAATTTAGGGAGCAGATGTTTTCAGGGATGCAGGAGCTGGCAATCCCTGTATGCTCCGTATCTGGCATGAGTATCTGATGGGGACTGGCCTCCTGGGCTGACGTGAAGAGCAGTGACTAGGCAAAGGAGTTTTCAGTAATTATCAGCAGTAGGAGGGGTGGTGGTGGAGCCGGTGACAGAGGGAGACTCTGCAGTAGACCTCTGACTCTGTCCCTCTCTGCACTTCTCAGGCAAACCTTTACCTCTCTCCAAGGCATGCTTCTGAACCTGCACTGCAGATGATAATTTCTACCTCCTAGAATAGTGCTTTATAGGTCTTTCAGCACCTTTCATGTGGAGAAATATGTCATTTTCTCTAACATCTCTGTCAACTGGTTTAAAAATAAATCTAAGCCATCAACATGAAGCTTCAGATCTGATATTTCCTGAAATTACGATGAGATTGTTAGATCTTGTTATTGCGAGGATACTTTGGGATTTGATCTAAGCTGAAGTTTTTAATGCACGACTCTGTGTCTGTCTGGACTGAGTCTGCAGTGGTGTGCTGAAGGTCTTTGTCCCTGTCCCTGACATATTCTGAATTTCCGATTAATGACGTAGATGAAAACACAGGAAGCTGCTTATCAGATCTGAAGACGTACAGAGATAACAGGGTAGTCACAGCAGGAAGCTGTTTGTTATAGACTCCCGGAAGAACCAGTATGAGAACCTGGACTTAAAGATTGCATTCTTAAAAGAGAATATCACTGATGAAATAGCATATAAAGGCCTGGAAATTTCGCTTTAACATAAACTCGCTGCTAATGTGAAGTGTGACTAGAGTACCGCACAGACCTACATTATGTGAATAACATTATGAAGGCAACTGTGGCTGCATTATATTCTATAATGGATATCATTCTAGGGACACACGGCCATGTTATAGTTCATGTCCTCGTGTGTGAGGAGTCAGAAGGTAGTCTCTAGGAAAGGGGTTAGGATGATGCTTCTGTTTGCAATCCCAGGAGAGATGCTGCAGCAGAGAAAGCCTGGACCAGGGGTCTGCATTTGGCAGAAACAGAGCAAATGGATCAAATATTAGGAAGTGAAATGCCATTCAAGCTAAAAGATATTAACAGCCAATAATACTGTCCACGCTGAAGAGACTATTTCCAGAAGCGTAGTGAATCAAGTCAGTGAAGCATCTTTAAACCGAGAAATGACTTTCACATATATTTCAGGTAGAGCTCCTGCTTTGGGTGGTATTAAACCATATTTAACCAAAGCTAATGGGAGTCAGTTTATTCCTTGCCTATGTTTCTGGTCAGTGAGGAAATCTGATTATGGCTGATGCATATTTAGAAACTAATTATGTTTCTATGTGGCTCATGGTTTAGGACAATAGTTGCAAGTAGCGGTGAAATGTAATGCATTTCAGATGGCACACCACACATCCTTCATGGTTTGTGGTGTGACCACAAGGGGAAAACCCAATAACTTCTGAATTTTAGGTAGCTTACTTTTAATAAGTTATTTTATGGTCAGACACTGTCGTTTGCCAACCTGTACTTTCCATTATGAAATGCTGTGTGCTAAGACCATTTTAAAAATCCAAGTCTGTCTTAGAAACCACCATATTAGTATTAGTATTAGTCTAATCCTATGAGTCAAATTTGATTAGAAACTTGTAAGAGCACATACATAGTGTACAGACACACATGCAGGCAAACTCACACCAATAAAGGAAAAATTTAAAACATCTTTAAAGAATACTAACGCTGATGATTCTACTCCATATTTTTAATCCATACAGAAGGGAATCAGAGTCTATATATATGAGTGACATGATGACAGAGAGTTACTCACTTTAGTCACTCTTAGAGCACCAGAATTATCAGGGTGGGCTGGAAAATGTTTGCTGTCAAGACTGACAGCCTGGGTGTGATTAAGGGGACCCACATGGTAGGGGGAAAGGATGACTTCTAATAGGTTTTCCTCTGGCCTCAAAACATGTACACTTTCTCATGTACACATATAAGTAAAAATAATAAGAAATGTCCTTAAAACAAACATTTAAAAACAATGGACTGATGTTCATCCTATTTGCACAATATTTTCAATGGCAGGATAAACATATTTAGATGGCTTTACTTTTCTATTACATATTTTCAACACCGTATGTTAAAGCTAGCCTGCATTTAGACTGCCAGGAAAACCTCTCACTGAAAACAAGTTATATAACTTCTCTGAGCCTATCTTGCAGATCAGGTTACAGTTACACCAGCTTTGAAAACTGTGAAAATACAAAACTAATGAATCCATGCAGGAAGTTGGCCTTGTGCCCGGCACAGAGTGCACACTTTGCACGTTCACTTACAGTGTTGGGGAGGCTGCCATGGCTGATAGAGCAGAGGCTATATCAACTATGCTGGATATGCTACTTTCTCAGTATAATTCATATCTTTTTTTGAAAAGGTAAATGTGTTTGATATGTGGGAACTGGCTTATTTGAATAGAGGCACACATCAGCCACAAAGCCTTAGCTAGGCAAATCCCTGACCTCTCTCTTAGAGTGTACGCCTATGCCTGCTCAGTAACCCCCCCCCCATACACACACACACACACACACACACACACACACACACACACACACACACACACACATACAACCTCACTCCCTTCTTTAGGCTTTTCCTTTCTCTCACTGGGAAGTCACACCGCACATGGTGGCCATGTGACAACAGCAAAGTTTGCTTATTTGGTTCTGAGACAAACAACTCACAAATTCTGTATTAGGCCAAGGATAACTGTCCAGCCCCTCTGTTTCTTCTTCATGTGAAATCAGTCAGCGTGAACACTGAGAGCATTTCCCACTTCCTAAGACACCAGGGTCATGTTTACTCTAAGTTACATTGACAGTGAGAACTTAAAATGTTGGGATGTCTTTCCTCTATGCTGCCTGCCACTTGTTTTGATTTTCTTTATTTTGGAGATAGCATATACTCATATTACAAAACAAGACCACTTCAGAGTGATGTCAAATCAATTGTACATTCTCTTTCTTGCTATTTGGTGTGTTTGCCAGTTTTTGCTTTATCCCCAATGCCATGTTCAAAGGTAAACACTGTTAATGACTTCCTGTGTATGCCTCCACAAATACCCCATGAGTAGACAAATATTTATAAATCTATAAACAATCACACATGTGTATCCTTGTGATTGTATATATGTTTATGTGAATTCATATATATATTTATGTTTGGAAATCTTCACTTCCACAATGTTCAACTGTACACATTTCTGTGCTCCTATTTCCTAGTTATTCTGCAATTGATTTTGTAGTCTCTAACTAATTCTGGTCAATGGTAGTTAGTTTTTTGTATTATAAACAGTATTTTTTTGCTTAGAGAATATCCATAGAATTCCTAAATATTATACCCTTATTATGTGTGGCCACACATTATGTGTGGCCAAGACATGCTTCCAATTAGATTGCTAGATCATGGTTAATTGAAGAACTATAATGTAAACTGTGATTGCTTGCAATATTCATATACAGTAAATGGAAGTGTTACTTTGCTCTTATATTCATTTGGCTCAGCTTTGTGATCATATGGCCATGCTAAGTCACAATAGGCAATCTGCTATAATCACAAAAGGCATGAGAGTACTGCATTGTCTCTACAGTCTGTTCCTCTCATTCCTAAGGTCACAGCTTAATTCAAACTTAATTTTTTAAATTTGAAAGTTAAGTTTCTTTGATGCATGTATTGTATTCTTAAATCGGTAGGATAGGCTAAAAAGTGCTTACATTCATGCTTGAGCATTTTTATCCTGTGCCTTAATTTCTCCATATGGCCTGACTATAGAGAAACAGGCATGCAGGCTCTTAATTCCTTAGTGGAGAGCACAGGAGCGTGACAACAGGAAGCAGATGCTAAAGTTAGCCTTGCTTTTCCTTTGTCGTTGATTTAATTTGACAGAACTTCTAAAGTATTGAAGGCAACAGACTGATGATTACCGAGATAAAAATGACATACCCAGGAAATACGGAATTATCAAGCCTCAAAAAACCTTGCAATTCTTCTAATGTAATAAATTATAAGAAAAGAGAAGGAGAAGGGGCATGTGGGAACATTTCTTAGATTTGCATCTAAAATGAATGATTAAGAACATATGGTGATGGACAGAATTAGCAACTTCTGTGATCACAGATTAAATGCAATACTATACATCAGTTCAGTGATTTTAGTGAGACAATTAATAATCACGTATTATACAAGATTCTGTAACAATCTTTGTTCAAATGAAATTTATGAAGTTCAAATAGCCTATTTAACCTAAAATAAATGGCATTTCTCCTTTATATTTTACTAGCATAAGAACAATTATTTGAAGATGTAATAATGAACTAGTGAATTTGTGTTTATAGAATGTATAAAACCATAATTTTGATCTGTGATAACTAAAACAATAAGATGTGTGTTTGATTTTCTTGTATAGATACGTGTCTATGTAGTAATATTACCAATGTGCTTATAGTCTTTAATTTATTCTTATGTTTTTTTACTCTTCATAATCTTACTTAGAAATTTTAGTTATATTTTTCTACATTAAATGAAATCCCTTTTATATTTTTCAGTCCGCGTTATTAATTCTAGAAATGCAGTTTCGTGTGCTTTGTTTCTTTTTTGCTGTGTGAGGGGTGAAGACAGAGAGAGAGAGAAACACAGAGACAGAGATACTAAAATAATACGGCATGAAATTGCTTGTGTTAAAGTAGATTGATGGACATTAACTCATGATGAACATTAGTGCATTTATTATTCAATAAATACTGGTTAAATTCATGTTTTACATTTAATAATTTTAAGTTTTCAATAGTTAACTTGTGTCCCTCTTAAAAAGAATTTGATTAAATAAAATTCAATCTTCTAAAATCCCTTCTGACACACGGTTTTAAAGTACACACACATTCACACATGTGCACACACACACTCATACACACACATGAGCCCACACATATTTACATATGCAAGAGGACACTTATAACTATTTCAAATCATAAAATGGTTATTAAAGTCAATTAAATGGTGCAAAATTATGTACATCTTCACCTATTTAATTTTCTCAATAACGAGCACAAGCAAAGCATTAAAACAGATACTATAAAATTTGATTTTGTATGCAAGATATACAAATATTAATCAGCCACAGATTCCAGTTGGACTTCAGCAATTTACATTCTAATAAGCCCTCTCATTCTATGTTAAATGTCACCCTAAAAGAATATGGATGGAGGAAAACATCTACATGGATTTCCACTCACATGTAAAGTATGTTTTGGTTGCAGAAAGATAAGAATATAAGGTCTTATGCACTAGATACTAATATCAGTATTTATATGAACTTCTATGGAAATAAATTTTAAACACAATTAGTCTTGTATTATTTGTTTATTTAATACAAGGTTTCATATAGCTCAAGCTATCCTAAAACTGGCTATACAGCTGAAGGTAACCTTGTGTTCCTGATTCTTCTACTCTCACTTCGTGAGTACTGGGGCTAGAGGCATGTGCCACTACAGACGACTTCAGTACTCTTAGACCATATTACAAAGGAGAAGCTGTGATTTTAAGGACAAAAAGATGGTTAAATGTCAGTCTATCATCATCTTTTAGCTTCAAGAATGGCACACACATAAACACACATGTTAGAAGACAAAAGTAAACTAAGTTAAACTGATTGAAACAGTAATGAACCATGACATTGGTAGGTATATAGGATTGGTAGGTATATAGGATAACACACTTAGCCAAAGCTGTGAGTACAGTTTGTCTGTCCAGCTTTCCCTGAAGTCACACTTTCTCTAGACTTTCCTGGTGGCACAGAAGCTAAGTTCATATTTCCCCTGATTTTCATGGACAGCTTAGATGATCATGGGATTAAAAGGTGATTCAGTGGAAGAGATTGGTCCACACTAGTCCAGGCTTCTGTGACCAAACCAGCTGTGACCGCTGATCAGGGTCATGTGATGCATGGAACTGCTGAGTCAATACTGTATATGGTTGGAGGAGGTGAGAGGGGGCTTATGAAATGGATTTCATGACCTGGGCATGCATCTCAAAATATGCCCACCTGAATATATTTAAATAAAATTTAAAGTTGAGTGTGACTCTAATGTCACACCTTTAATACCAGTACTTGGGAGGAGGATGAGGAATCCATGACCATTGTTAGTTTTGTAGCAGGTTTGCGATCAGCCTGCACTAGACCCTGCTTCAAATGCATTCCTATAGGGGCTGGACAGATGGCAATGTGGTTAAGAGTATCTGTCACTCTTGCAGAGAACCAAAGTTTAGATCTCAGGACCCAGTAACTCCAATTTCAGGAGATTGAATATCCTCTTATGGCCTCAGCAAACACACATACATGTATGCATACACATACATATATGCATAAATAAAATAATTTTTATAACATTCTGTATGCAGAGAGAAAAGGAAAAAAGGAAGGAAGGAAATAAGAAGTAAAAGAAAGGAAGGAAGGAAATTCAGGAAAACTTGAATGAGTTAGAAAAAAATCTTACATGTGCCATACATGGTTGTCTAGAATAATTAAAATATTTTAAAATAGTGTTTTCATTCTATAATATCAAAACTGGTAGATAATGAGAAATGTTTTCTTCATATAGAATATGTCAGTGATTGGATCCAGTTAGGAAAGTATTTGTATTTTTCCAAACTGCAATAGTTAGACTAGCTCTCCTGAATCAGGTCATTGGGAATCTAGTGACTGCTGAAGCTCTACAGAGATGAACTTAGAAAACACATACCTTTTATTTTCACCTTCCTCTTCGCCAAGACTGTGGCAAACATTAGTCAAAGCTGAGATGTTACTGGAAGATTTAGTTATCCTAGCTGAGAATCATGGCCTGTATGAAAACAGACATTAGGGAAAACCCCAAAATTTACATGCTAAATCAATATAGAAATCACTCACTAACACACCACCATCCAGACAGTTGCCCCTTCTGCAGTGCCAGTCTACCTCACTCTACAGATGCATATAGAACACTCTACATTAGAGTGTCTATTACAGACTGTGCATCTGTAGTGTTCTTTAATGTAGGTGACTTTCATCCTCTAGTAGCCAGCATTGACCACATCAGCATCCAGTACTCAGCATTCCACCGGTGTGTGTCTACACCCTATGCTAAGTGTAGAAAGATGTGTGTGTGTGTGGACAGGGAGAGAAGGGGTTGTCGGTAACACAGCAGGCTTTGGGCTTAATCAAGTTTAAAGAGGAGTTAGAACAAATTTGCATAAGCAACCATTCTAGACATGCTTTATAATGACAGATATATGCAGATGTGCATAAAGATAAGGAAATAAATTCAAAGACAAAAATCTCCAAGGAACAAAATATTTTTATTCTTCCCAACTTTAGCCTACTATAGTCCCTCAAGGCTGAAATGGTCCAGATAGGATCTTGCTCAGAAGCCTCAGTAAACAGCATCTAAAAACCTTCCCACAAGCATTAGACACACTTATTTTCCGCTAGAAAGTGCTTACACTACATCATTATAAGTTCAGGGCAAAATTTATTTATTCTTTTCCACATCCTCCCAGGAGATTTGAGGAATCTGATCACACAGTGGTAAATATGTGTGCTCAACACTTTGCATGTACTATCCCTCACTTCATCTTTCCAATGACCGTACATGCATAAGGAAACAGTGACTGGGCACATGCTTTTACTTCCCAAGACGGTCCTCCTCATGGAACACATGTTGAAATTCCTTTATACGCACACTCTGCCATGTCAACTTGAAGAGGATGAATTTTGCAGGAAGTAGATATTACGGGTTGTCATTACTGCACTAAGTGACAACTAAGACATTTGGGGGGAAAATAATAGAAGACAGAATATATAACTTCTAGATTTAGCTTTAACACAAGTTTGATATTGTATTGGGGAGCAATAATAATATTTCATGTCTTACTTTCTTCACCCCATCTCTCCGGTCTGCTCATACATCCTCCTAGCTCAAGGCAGGCATCCTTCCCATACTCTTAGAACTAGAAGATACATGAGATAGTTTAAATATGAAACAAATGTTTCTTCTATTCATTTGCTGCCTCTTGTTAGAATCTATGATTTAAAATAGTGAATACTGTCCCAACCCTTTCAATGAAATGACCTCGGCGGCTAGCCTGATCTCCCATGTTTACTAAGTACTTGGTAAATACTAGTCAAGTGAATGAACCAGAGACACAAATAGACAAGACGAAAGCAGACCACAGTCTTTCTTCATCGTGGCATTTTTCTTCACTCGCTGTGTTTCTGATACAGTCGTCACCTCCCACAGACACACACAGTTGAGACAGGGCCTGGCTCTCCCTGCATTAGGCTCATTAAAAACTGTAACAATCCTTGAAAGCCCAGAGTCATTTACCCTCATTCTGAGTTTGTTTGTGTAGGAGATGGATTGAATGACAGTGTTTAGGTTTTTTTTTGTTTTTGTTTTGTTTTTTTAAGGCATATTTACAGACACTTTTAGAAGATCGTGACAAAATTTAAGTCAGAACAGACTAGGGAAAAGAGAAAGGCCCTCAAACTAGAAAGTTCCTTGGGTTCTCAAAGTTTTTAACAATGCCCTAAATTTCTTGAATACCTGAAATAATGGAATATTTTAGTTGAAAAAAACCAATCCAACTCAAACTGTTTTTCTTCAGCTGGTTCGCCTTTCGTTGCTGACTGATTTTTATGTCTGCAGCAGTCTGTGTCCTGAGCCGTTACCCAGAGTCTTTTGTTTTCTTCCCTAGTCTGTGAACTTCTGGTACGTGCTGGTGATGAACGACGAACACACAGGGAGGCGATACCTGCTCTTCTGCCTTCTGAGCTGGGGGCTTCCGTCCTTTGTGGTGATTCTCCTCATAGTTATTCTGAGAGGAATCTATCATCAGGACATGCCACAGATCTATGGACTCATTCATGGTGACTTGTGAGTACATCCAGGCAACATGCTCCTGTCTTAAATTTTTTGTACTTTCATAGTTAGTTTTGCTGGTAGATGGTGGACAAGGCCCGAAAGAGAGGTATAAATGCGGGCACTTCAGGAGATCTTTGCTTTCCTGTTACGCTCTCAGATGCTGTCCTTTCTCTAGTTATTCATTTCTTTAAATATTCATTGCCTCTGGGTTAGCAAAGTTTTCTTTGTGAGCGATATTATGTAGACAACAGTAGATTATACAAAAACAGTGTATCCAAATTAGACGAATAGCAACATATGGTAAATCAAATTACTGTGAAAATTTTGATCATGAATCAATGGAAAATTCTGGTATCAAGCTCACGTGGAAAGGATAAAGCCCACTTAGTTTCTTCTCAAATGGAGTTTTCCATTTCCTCTGAAGTAGGAAGCATTTAACAGCTCCATCTTGGTGTCTCCATCTACAGAACTTTCAAGTAACAGGCTTGATATTTCAACTGCAAAGAACACATTACATGTTTAGGTTTTATAATTTAAAAAAAAAACTTAATTTTAATTTCTTGAATCAAGTGTCTACTAGACTCAGTATTAAATCATGCAAACATCTTAATCTTCAAGCTAAAAGTCTTTTCTTGGTTTACTTAAAACAAGAATAAAATTGGCAATAATTCAAAGAAGGTTTATGAATATCAGCGCTGCACACATTTATCATATCTGGAAATATTTTCACTTCTTTTTATGTTATTTTTCAAAGTTTTTCAGTGGCCTGATGTTTATTATTGATTGGCCAAATTTTAAAGGAACGAGGATGAAGTTCAAGGATGGTTTATAAAAGACACATCAATGTTTTCTGTGGGGGGGGGGTGAGAAAAAAATGTCCTAAATTTTACCTCTGGTTTGAGTATTCATCTTGGAATTCATCTTTTTTCTAACTTCTTCTGTACATTGGGGGAAGTCAGCTGCCTCTGTCTGTGAAGTAATATTACTTCCAGAGTTGTCTGTGTTTGTTTAAAACAAGAAAAATAGATGAGCATATATTGAATAAATATGCTGTGGTGAATTATAGGCTCCAACAAAAACAAGGAGATTGGGATTGGGAGGTGAGTGAGATGGCTGTGAGGATGCTGATCCAGGGAACAGTTTCATTTTCATGGTTAGTGCCCAGCCCTACACTCCAGCCCTGATTCTCTCTGTCCTTTGCACTAAAGACACTGACTAAGAACACAAGTATAGCATGTGAGGTAGAGAACAGCAGTTACATCACTGGGGAAAGCAGTTACATCACTGTCCTGTGTTGCACAAATAAAGGAAACTCGGGGCCAGATCTCTGGGAAAGTCGGAGATATTAGAGAGAGCAAACACCACAGTCAGATCTTACCCAGCTGTCTTCCAGCTTCCTCAGCCTGGCTCCTCCTGGCTTCTTCTGACCCTCTGACTTTCTATGCCTGCCTTAACTACTCTCTTCACTCAGTTAAGGCGTGGCACCACCATACTGCCTTCCTGGGAGCCTGGAACTCCTTCTGTAACCTAAAATGACCTTGAGCTCAAACTGGATTAAGGGCGTAGGTCACCATTCCCAGGATATTCCCTATGCTGGGATTAAAGGTGTGAGTTACCTCTGTCTGATCTTCCTAGACTGACTGTGAGTAGATCCCTCTGATATCTCCAAAATGTTTTTATTATATTACAAAATATCCCCACAGTCCTGATCTGTTTCTTCACATGGGACATCTTCAACCAGAACAGGAGAGTCTGACAGAGCAGAAGAGGCAGCAAGGCTGCCCTTAAAAGCCTGCTTGCAATTCTGATCCACTCTTGTGAATTGGGGATAAGTGGTTTGAAACTGACCTCACTGCTAAGGTTGTAACCAGCCCTTCCAGTTACTAGCTTCACTTACTCCCTTGAATCTTGCAGACTTCCCCTCCAGATACCTTGTTTGCACTTGCACATCTCCCAGGCATGTGTTAGTTGTGAAGTGGAGAATGTAGAAGGATGAATAGATGGACTTTGTTTCCTGCTTCTGCCTTAACAGAAAAAAGAGATTCTTATTTTACATCACAGCACCACTGTCTAAGGAACCCTGAAGCAATAACATTTTCTCAACACAATAAAATGTTGTAGTCATGCATGCTTTTTAAGTTCATTAGTGTTGTCCTAAAAGAACAAAGAAGAAAATCTGCTGTTACATGCTTTCAAGGGAACTAGAGAGCAGTAGCGGCCATCACCCCATAGATGCCTAAATATCAGTGATATTGTCAGAACAAGGAGAGGACTTATAAAGCACATGGCAACAACGTGATAAGTGTAGGGAGATTATGTTGTTCCATTGTAAATAATTGTCCTTGCCTATGAGTTTAATAAAAAGCGCTGATTGGCCAAAGGCAGACAGGAAGTATGGGCGGGACTACCAGACTGAGAAGACACCAGGAACAGGCAGAACAGAGCAGAATGACAGAAAGAAGCCAGAAGAGGCAGAGGGCAACTATGCTGTTCTAAGTAAAGGTACCAAGCCGCATAGCTGAACAGGTTAAGAGTCATGGGTTAGATTAAGGGTAAAGAGTTAGCAAGTTATATGCCTGGGCCTTAGGCTGATCAGCCTAAAACTATTGTAATCATCTGTGTGTCTCTGCAGGTCTGTGGGTTTACGGGCCTAAACCTTGAGGGTAGGCCGAAAGTTTGGGCCAGAAACCTCCTACTACAGATATCTTTTCTAGACATTCTTGTTAACACTTTGTAATCTTAAAATCAACTATTTCTACACACACACACACATACACACGACTTATTTTGAAACCTGACATATTACTGCTTTGCAGACTACTTAGCCCCTTTATTGACAAAACTAAAAGAAAACCTTTGTGATTATAAAGCTTAACCAGCTCCCTTGTTCTAATGAAAATTAGAGGGAAAGTAAAATTCTAAAAGAAATAACCTATTTGCAAGCTTATGAGACTGATATATGACCCATTTGTCATATAGGCTTCTGTAAAAACATCACTTTGTAAATGTGAAAGCATTTGAAAGATGAAACATTATATAGGCAGATGTCATTGCAAGGTCATTGTTGCTTCTGATCAGTTAAATGGTTAATAAGTACATGTTATTAATGTAAAAATTTTGTTCCATATATACTAAGACATGATACAAATGTAATGACTACTCAGCCAAAGGCTAGTCATGTGATACATGTTCAAATATAAAGGCACACAATAGCATGATATTTATATTTATAATTATTTTGTCTTCTTATTGAGCCAAGAAGCACTTTACGGTATTATATTTTGTTTATGTAAATTCTAGAAGATGGCAGTGCCATTTCAAAATAAGAATGTACATATTTTACTGTTACATTTTGAACTTCTAGTTAACTTTTCAAGTTTCTGCATCATTCTTTGTTGAAAACAAATCGTGAATCATAAGCTGGTAGCTGGTGGCAGCGCCTTTTATGAACTCTTTGGCAAGACAGGGCTTGTTTAGGGGAACTTTTAATAATTAATTACATATCTTCCTAGCCTTGATGAATGGGAGTTCACAAGTACTCTCTTGATGCTTCTCAAACAATTGTCACAGATGTAAAAACTACACAGGGATGTCTGAAAAAACTTACTCTCAAAGCCCTTAGCTCCACAAACTGAAATGAACCCTCTGTGAGCTGCTGACTTGTGAGAAGTGAATGAACAGTCCACCAACTTCCAGCTGACTTTATTACTGTAGAATTGGCAGACCCAAAGTGGCTAACCTCTCTATTGCAGTTCTTTCCCCTAGTTCACATTACCCGAGGAATTCAAATTTCTTTGAAAATTCTGTTTTCCAAAGAACTTCAGTGTCAGAGTAAGGGCAGAAATTAGTTCTTATTAGTATTGAAAAATTGAAAATCTGCATCATCCTGTCACAACATGCCTTCTTGAGGTCTCTTAATAGAAACTGTGGTTGTGTGACATGCATACCAGTTACTCACTGGATGGTGATGGCTTGGAAATTGTACATGTCCTTCTTGTTTATGAGGAGATTTTTGTAACAAACCTTTAATGCTTTGCATGTGAAAGCTGCTGATTTTCTAATATTTTGTAGAATTCAGGGTCATTTTGATTTAATAAAATGGAAAGTCTGATGTCATGTCTTCCTTAGAATGTCAGAAAGCAGTGTATGGGGAACTGCCCATACCTAAGATTTTCTTAGCAGGAAGGCTTTTAATTAAAGTTGCATTTTCTTTAAAATTTCTCACTATACATATTTTCTTTCTAGTTTTTAAATTTTTATATCTCTATAAATTTTCATGTCATTTAGCTAATGCTTATAAGCTTCTATCAATCTTATCCTTCTGGTTTTGACACTGATAAGTAGTGTATAAATCTGTATAATAATGTATTGGTTAATAACACGCATTGATTAAGGATAGTCCAAACCAAATTTACTAAATTATTTACATAATTTAAAAGTATTATTTTACTGAAGGTAATGCAGTGAATAACTGAAAATATCAATGTTATTGAACTATGTTTTGTGCGTATCTCCAGAAACATTCTTAACTGATATTGCAATTGCTATTATCGTCCAAGATAACCTTTTGGGGTTGACTTCCTGTTCATTTTTTTCAGTCTATGGCTAATGCCTTCATATAATATCTTCAAGTATCTGAAAAATGTGTTTTTTAGAATGATGCAAAGCTATCCATTATTTAGAATTTTAAAAAATAAACCCTTAAAAACACACACACACAAATAAAATATCAAATTTATATAGAGATTTTTTTTTTGGCTCATGCCAACAGAATGGCCATCGTTAAGAGAACAAAGAGAATGATATTGTTGAATCTGTGAGAGAAAAGGAACCTCTGCATCGTCAATAGAAATGTGAATTAGTTCAGTAACAATGAAAGTTAGTTTGGAGATTTCTCAACACTGAAGAGTAGAGTTACCATGATCTCAAGGTATCCTGCTCCTACGGATCTCTCAAGAGCTGAGGTGTTCGTAGCAGCTAAGTCCCAGGGGCTGCCCAGGTGCCTCTCAGCAGGCGAACGGATGAAGCAAATATGCTATGTAGACAGAATGGAATATTATTCACCTCTAAAGAATGAGTCATGACGTTTCCAGAAAAACATGTAGAGCTAGAGATTGTCATTTCCAGCGAGAGCTTGACATGGACAGGAGGCAGTCACGTTTGTTCTCTTAATAGAAACTAGTGATGAGGAGTAGACTGGAGACCATCGGAAAAGCAGGAAGGACTGAAGAGAAGGGGGTGGCAGATATGTGAGAGAGTGGAGTAAATATGATGGGAATACACATTATATCTATCTGAAGAAATGTCATAATGAAGCCCACTATTTTGAACAACTGATATGGATATCAGTAAGACTTCATCCTCAAGAGGCTTTGACCCACGTGTTCTGAGGAAGGGCCACTAATCCCCAAGCCTCCACGCTTTGAACCAGGAACCTTGTCTCTTCCTTTTGCCCACATTCTACAGTCATGAAATATTTTTGCATCCAACTGTTACTTTTTTATCCTTTTCCTGATGCAGGTCTTACTTGGGTCTTCATCTCCTATTCTACAAGCATTGCTGTTCTTTGGCCTTATCTTTGGTGTGGTGGGCTGCCTAACATATGCCCCTACTCATAATGTCTTTATGTTATAATAATCTGACAAATTGTCGATGCAAAGGCATAAAAAGCAACTGCCATTAAACCATGTCATGGCTCTATAGGTCTCCACTGTTGGGCACTACTGCAGACCTTGTTTCTTAGATTATTCCTCCAAGCCATCTCCATGGTTACTCTTTGCAATTTCTTCCTGGGTGTTACAGTCTCTAATGTTTCCTTCTTTAATAACTCAAATTATTTTTCTTCACTTAGTACATCCCTATTTTTTCCTCAGAGTAACAATTTAAGTATCAATTTAGTGAGTACTATTGTCAGAGTGAAGCGTACCTCTTATGGTGAGGATTGAGTAGACCCATAGCCTTTCATGAACCTTGTGACTGTGTCAATGATACTATCCTAAAAATGTTTGTTTGTGAAAGCTTTGTAGCTTGAGATTCAGCCTGGACATCACTAACTAATCAAGATATATAATGATTTAATGAACTTATGAAAAATACAGCATTTAAATTATCCTTGAGTAGAAATAGATTAACTAGGAGAAGGAAACTATTTAAGAGCCCAGTGTAAATTTATACAAATGAGAATTCAGGGAAAATTCATGCTGTGTGTATGTATGTGTGTGCGCGTGCGCATGTGCGCGCACGCATGTGTGTGTATATATATATATATATATATATATGTGTGTGTGTGTGTGTGTGTGTGTGTGTGTGTGTGTGTGTGTGTGTGTGTGTGTGGGTGGGTGGGTGTATACACATATATGTTTTCTCCCTACATATAATCTCTATAATCTCTCTCCACCTCCCTCGCCCTCTCCCTCATCTTCATCATGCTTCTCCTTTCTCTTCTGTATATTCTCTGCCAAACCCAATAATGATTAATTGAAATATATGTGATATATCTGGAGGTCTTCAAATAATGCTAAGCATCTAAACATTTGAAATGCTATTGGAATCACAAAATCTTGCAGGAAATTAATCTTTTTTGCACATAAAACATCAAAGTCTAATTGGCTAACTAATTTGTAGAGCTGGCTTAATTCACACAACCTCATTTAGAGAGAGGCCCAAAGAGCCATAAAGTGTAAATATGCTTTTCTTCCATAATGTAGAAAACCTAGCATATACTGACACTTGAATTTTGTCCTTGATACAGGTGATTATGTAGCTTTCTGGGGGAATTTCACTATTCAAAATTAATAAAAGAAGCCCTGAACATCCTACGATGGATTATGGATTAGTGCTTAAGTGTGATAACAGCAGAGGCTGATAACTCTTCCCAGATATCCACTGACTACCAATAGCATCTGGAGGTCCATCTCTATTGAGTAGTTGTTGCCAATGTCTTTAGAAGTCATCAT
The DNA here is from genome assembly GCA_033318265.1 of Phyllotis vaccarum. NCBI lineage: Eukaryota > Metazoa > Chordata > Mammalia > Rodentia > Cricetidae > Phyllotis > Phyllotis vaccarum. Next base: position 46,970,682 of record JARWLC010000014.1, on the reverse strand, counting down.
ATATTTTTCTTGGGTTGACCTTTTGCTTCTTCAGGTAAAAGAAAACTAACTGAAGGAAGTATGCAAAATACAGGACTGAGTCAAAGCCATGGAAAAGTATGGCCGTGAGGGTGGCTAATAATGATTGTTAACTAGTTAGGATTGAGAATCACCTTCAAGGCAAATTCTTACTGTGCCATTAGGCTAAAGGAGGTGCAAGACTCACCAGGAATGTAGGAGGCCTCACTCTACGGCCTGGGGCCCTAGACTGAAACAACCAAGCACGGATACAATGCAAAAAGTCATCTCTCTTTGCTTCCTGTTGGTGGATGTACTGTGACAAATTACCACACAAGGGCCTGTCACCATGAATCTCCTGCAGTGATAGACTACTCCCTGTGTCCCCAAACAAATGCTCCTCTTCAGTTTGCTCCATCAGTGTATTTTGTCACAACAAGAACAAAATTAAGTAATGCTGTAGTAGGTGGTTTCTGGCCTTGACTTTCGGGCCTAACCTCAAGGTTTAGGACCCACAGACCCACAGACCTACAGTCCCACAGTCCCACAGAGACACACAGACACTTTCAATAGCTTTTAGGCTGATCGACCTAAGGCCCAGGCATATCACTTGCTAGCTCTCTACCCTTCATCTAACCCATGACTCATCCTGTTCAGCCATGCGGCTCGGTACCTTTTCTCACAGCAGCATGGTTGTCCTCGGCTTCTTCCTGCTTCTCTGTGGCATTCTGCTCCGTGCTTCTTGTTCTCAGAGTTTTCCTAGTCTGGTAGCCCCGACCACACTTCCTGCCTGCCTTTGGCCAATCAGCACTTTTTATTAAACCAGTGGGTAGGACAATTATTTACCATAAAACAACACAATCTCTTACATAATGCACTCTCAAAATGAGACTGTTGCATTCATCTAGGACCCAAGTTATATGGAAACTTGTGGATAGGGCGATTGGGAATAAGTTTTCCAAAGTCATGACATTTACAGGTGAAGACAACATCATTTGTATTGGTTTTTCTCATATTTTTCTTTTAAAATATTTTTATGTTCACCTCCTGTAACAAAACCTCTACCAGATCAACCCCTTTCTCCATATTCACCAAACCTCATATTCTAGCTATTTAAAGCAAACAAAGTTCGTATAGCTTTCTGTTTCTCAATACACTTGGACATGGCCTGTCTTAGCAATCAACATAATGAGGGTCACAATGTAATGTTAAGTTTCTAGCCCGACCTTTCCAGCCTAGCCCTGAGATTCTGACCTGCTTACCCACAGTCCCACCAAAACACACAGATGCTTGTATTAATTTTATACTGATCAGCCTATGGCTCTGGCATATTACTAGCTGGCTCTTGCTCTTAAACTAACCCATGATTCTTATCCTGTTCAGCCATGCAACTTGGTACCTTTTCTCAGAGCAGCATAGTTGTCCTCTGCATATATAACATCACCACATCACAATATGAAAGAAAACTGGCCCTCCCTCTCCCAACAGCTATCAGATGCCAGTAGCTCCTCAGCTAGGCATGGAATTTCCTGACTACTTCACCCTTTCTATGCTGATATTTGATCTGGCTTGACCTTGGGCAGGTCTTGTACAGGCTCTCATGTCCCAATCACAGGGAGTTCATCTCCCAAAACATCATTTCCTTGTAGTCCCTCACTCTCTCTGACTTTTGAAATCTTTTGGTATTCTCTGAAAACTGGGGTCTGAGAAGTTGATGGTACAAGTATTCCATTTGGGGCTGAACACTACATGTTCTTATTATCTGTATTTTGATCAGTTATAAGTCTCCATATTAAATGTCATGTGCTGCAAGAAGGAACTGATGTGATTGAGAGACACACTCATCTAAGGACCTAATTACATCATTAAGGGCTATTTTCTTACTGTGCCCATTCAGCATGGTAGCAGTAGCAAGTTCTCATCTGCAGCCTGTAACTGGTAGAGCCACAAGTTCTTGGTTTCAATATTTCTTCCTCTAATCAGCAAGAGCCCAACATGTTAATACATATCAATACTAAAAATGATGTAATAATGGTGATAAGATGTTTTGTACTTTTAAAGTGCTTGTTTCTTTTTTGGTGCTTATTCGCATTCAAAAAATATTTCCTGAGCTATGATTATGTGCAGTTCCTAGAAGCCTGTTTCATGATCTGCTTTAGAGCCTCTTAACAAATCTTAATTTTAACCTACCCTATTTTCCTGCTCCTGAACTGAAATATCTGTCTTATAAATTGTTCAGTCCTCCAAAGCAATCTAATTGTTCTATCGGTATTAGGGAAAATGTTATTGATATGAAGTATACATCTTCATGACCTAAATTAGAACTAAATAGAAGTAATTGTTCTCTAGAGGAAATATGATATCTTAGGAGAGTATTTTCAGTGAACTGATTAAAAATGAGTCATGACAAATGCTTCTAAATTCAGGGGCCTGTTTTACCTCTTGTCTACAGATTGAGAAAACAGCTATCATCTAAGAAAAGTAAGGCTGTCCGCACCTCTTCCTGGATTGCTGGGCTGAGGGATGTACTGTCACCTTTGAGTGTATGTTCAACCACATACAACAAGCACATGTACACATAAACAAGAAGCTTACCTAGCATTTTCCACCCACTCAGATCCTAAAATAAAGAGGAATTGTGCTTCCTATAATATTTTTTTTTCATTTTTTTATGGAATTCAAAAAGTCAATCTAAGGAAAATTGTGACTACTTTCCTAAGGCACTCAATATGAATTAGTTCATAGAGTGTGACTACAGATACTCATTGGTACGTATTAATGGCTGGTTCCCTACAGAACTCTGGAGTTTGGAGTATCTAGCTTGTTTTCCTGAAATCAAGCAGATGTTTCAGATCACATTTCAAAGACCTGTGCTTCTTGAGCTACTCACTTATAAACATGCTCAGTGTGTCCAACTTTGTACAACTGCAGCTCGTGTTATCTGTTAATGCTCAACTGCTCAAGTTCCACAGTCTCGGTCCCTCAGTAGCTTCAGCTTTTCAGACTCCCTGTCTGTCTCCCTAAGAAACATCCCAGCTGCAGGCTAGGGTTATAGTCTCCAGGCTAATCTTAGTTCCTGGATTCTCTATTTACAAGTGGACAACAGGAAGTTGATGAAGTACCACACCCAACCTCAGGTCTGGACAGCCTTCACAGCATTTGTTCATTCATTCACTCATTCACTTCACGTAAACATTCACTCATTTGCACTTGACTCCTTTACGATAGTTTGTAGGATGTGAAGGTCCTGGATTCCGTATGCAAATTGTTTACCCTTTATGTTTCTGGTTATAAGCTTAGTTTTTAATGGCTGAGCCATCTCTTTAGTCCGTTGTTTATCCTCTACAAGGTTATTTCATCTAATGTTACTGAGCTCCTGGAAATTTCTAATGATACAACTTTATCAAATTCAAATAAGCATAGACTTTTTCTTACTTGTTCTTAGTTTATTTCTCTTATGTAATTTCACTGGTTAATACCTTTAGTTCACCCCGTAAGAACAGAGGAGCATCTCTGCCCCATTCTTCATTTAGTAGTGATGCCTTTAATATCCTACCTTAAATAAGATAATAATTTATAAGATGATGTCTATGTATTATTCATTTAATGAATGTGTCTTCAAGGAGACTGGAGTATATGGTAAAATTATGTTGTGTCTTATATAAGCCCACGTATAATTCAGATATCTGATTCTCGGTGATCCGAATCTATGGATTAGTCTATATTACTGTAAAATGAAGCATGTAAATAAGGTGAAGGAATGTCTCTTAAGTCTTCTGTTCTTTTGTGTTTTATTGCTAATGGATGTTGAATTTTGTGAAAACATTTTTTCAGCTTTGAAACTGATCATTTTATTTGTCTCATTTATTAATGTGGTATGTGAATATATAGAATAAAACCATCCAGGATTCCAAAATACCAAAATTATTCTTTGTAAAATGCTTTTTACAAAATTTAACATATATTCACCATTGAAGACAGGAGAATTAAGAAAGATTTCTCTTTGTCATTAAATCCTTTAGTTACTTTCTATAGTTTGAGGACATTTAGGCTAGCAAGAATTAAAATGTCTGCATTTACTTCTTGGTTATAATATCATCCTCATGTGAGGTAGAATTACTTTACTAATTACTTGGTATTTCTACATCACCGTTCTCAAATGCTTTTGGTCTGTAGCTTTCTTTCATGACGCTGCCTGTTTTTTCTTTGCAGCACAGTATCTTACCTGCTTATTAAAGTATCTGAAGCTTTCTTTCTTTCCACAGAGCATGGTTAGCCTTCCTCTGGGGCTGGTCACCTTTGTGGAGTCCCCTAAAATGTCCTAGTTCTGTGCAATCCACTCACCTTGAACTTTCTAAATCAAATAGGAACCATTTTTTTCATCTTGTTTTACCCAAAAGAAATCCATCTCATGTAGAGTTCTCGTGTGAGTAGAGAACTGAGAATATCCACTAGGCCTTTGTGAGAGGGCCACAAACATGAAATTTTCCACAAGTGACCCAACCAGAGTGACCTGGCTTAGCTAATGTCAGAACAGCATGACAAGTTCCTTGTTAACTGCTGGTGGCTGTGGCTGAAAATAATGAAGGAACAGCTTTTGACAGCTCAATGTTCATCTAGTGTATTCTTCCAAATCCAGACTCCGAGGGTTTCCGTAGTCTATAAACTACCAGGGGTAGTGTGACAGTAAAGCCACTAGCACATTGGTTCTCAACATCTAGGTTGAGGCCCCTTTCACAGGGGTCACATAACAGATACCCTACATCTCAGATATTTACACTACAACTCATAACAGCAGCAAAATTACAGCTATGAAGAGCAAAGTCGTCATTTTATGGTTGGGAGTCACCGTAACATGAGGACCTATGTTAAGGACTTGCAACATTAAGAAGGCTGGGAACCACTGTGCTAGCACAAGAAGACAAGTGCAAGAGTGACTTTTGAGTGATTTAACACTCTGAATTGGTAAATATATATATATATGTATGTATGTATGTATGTATGTATGTATGTATGTATGTATGTATGTATCAGGCCACTAACCCAATATAAATACTACAGAAATTCTCCTTCATTTAGTCATTGCATTAGACAATTCTTCCTTGAACACTTTCTTTTTTTTAAACACAAAATGTCAAGTAACCCAGGTTGGCCTGAAACCTACTGTATAGCTGAGGATTATCTTGAACTTACAAATCCTCCTGTATCAACCTCCTGAATGCCGTGATTTAAGCATTTGCCACTACTAGCTTCACAGAACACTCTTTCTTTAGGTTGCCAAGCTGATTCCACAATATCCTGCTTTTGGGTAAAGATCAAGAACCACTTAGCATCATTCCATCATTCTATCTCCAAAATCCTTATTTATACAGAAGATAGCATCGTTAGTAGTAAGAAATACTTATTTAATCTCTGTCGCTTCATGGCATTTATAAATAGGTTCCCATGGCCAAGGGTAAGCCTGGAACTCTCTCCACTTTCTAATATGCCATGTATTCAATGGCTTCATTACCTAGAACAATCATATACTGGTATGAAAGGAGTTAAATGTATACTTCTGTGAGTATGTTTTGGTAAGTATGTATTGAGATATAACTATAAAATTTCCTTTATTAGAATAAATGACTGTTCATAAATGGCAAAGTTTTGAAGGGAGATATACAGAAGTCCAATACTGTTCTCCATCACCTTTGTGTTTTAAGTTCCTATTCGTAGAATAAGCACAGCAAACCTATGACGTGAGACTGTATTATAGACTAAGTGAGATGATGCATGTTGCAGAAATGGGTGTTTAGTGCCTGGCACAGAACATAGAATAGTAGTTGAAGATTGACCATAGAGGTGTGTGATGTGTATCTGACATGTAGCAAGTAGTTATATATAACTTACCAGACGCAAGTTAAACACATTGGCCTGTAATTTCCGGAAGGATTCTTTGCTGCTTTAGTTCTCCCAGTTATTTTCAAACTTTGTCATATTTAGCCTTTCTTTTGCAAGAATTTTTGTCATTTGAGTTGTAAACATACTCTGATGGTTCTGAAGCTGAAACTTCTATCAACCTAACTGGAGCTTATTTATTTTCAACATAAACAAGAAGGGGGAAATGCTTCTAAAATTACAGGATTTAGTTTTACTGAATTTTAGCTCAGAGTGGCAAAATGGAACACCACAGAGTAAGCATCTAGAAACATTGTTTGCCCATGACTACCACTATATTATTTTGGAACTTGCTTTTAATTTATTGGACTGTTTTCTGTCTTGTAATGTATTTATTTTATAGTGATCTTGTGTTTTTAAGATCAATTCCTTTATACATTTTGATATTTCCAATTTCTTTTTATAACATGGTAGTGACTATTTTTATATTTTATCCCATTTTTAATTACTACTAGAAAATACTCAAGTAGCTAGCATTAACCCAGTGTTTAGATTCCAGGGATGAACATATAACTTGCTCAGCTCTGGTGAGGGCCCTTCAGTCTATATTACATCATAATGACCGCACATGTACACACAAGAATTGATTACATCCCAACACAGACATCAGAAACTGGGTGCAGCTTCCAATCTGTAGTTCCAGATGCTTGAAAGATAGAGCTAGAAGATCACATGGGCCAATGAGATTAAAATCCAATATGAGCAACAAAATAATGCCATTTTAAAAAACAAAAACAGCACAATGAAGAGACTCGGAGTCCCTTCTCTGGACATGTCCCCAGTTGCCCTAACTACTCTCACCTAGAAGCTACCTCTTCCCTTCCAGTATTGCCACCCTAGGGATGAATCCACCCACACTCACACCATTTGAAGAGACACATCTAAAATATAACTAGGTTACAGCAATTGTATACGTGATATATAATATACTATAGGTTATATCTTTGTTTTACTATTGAAAAGATATTATTTGTTTTTCAATAAATGCACCTCTTACACCCATACCATTCATTATGACAGTGCCTATTTCCTCACATTTCTGTGAACTCGGCCATATTTTTAAATACTTACCCATGTAACGTATTTGTCACATACTACATTGTAGTTCCATAAATGTTGCCTTTAATCAATAGCTATGCTTCAATAGCTTCACTAACCATGTACCAGAGACCACATTAAGTATATATTTTTGATCACTTTTATGTAATCCTGTAAATTTGAATAACTTTGCATTGATTTAGCATTTTTATTTCTGCCTTTAATTAACTATTCAGCCCTGTGCATTAATTTTTCTCAGTGTTTGGTCATGTTTTTAAATACTTGAAACCTGGAGTAATTTGAAAATTATTTGAATGCCTTTTTGTGTTTTTATTTTCTGTTATTGGGTGTAAGGCTGTAGTAAGATTTTTTTTCTTAAATTTCCATTATATTGATATATGTTTTAAAGAAACATTACATTTTACCATATGAGATGGGCTATCAAACTATTTTAGAGAATAATTTGATGTGCTAATTAAAATTTCCATCTGCAATGATAGCATAGTTAGCATGTTGAAAACATTTAAATTGGTTTCCTTGAGGTCAGTCTGTGTTCCTTATTATCTAGAGGTAGTGTCAGGAAGATTAATGATTGCTTTTTACTTTAAAGTGCTAATTTCATAGGCATTTGAGATACCAGTGGAATAGATGATTACAAGACAGGTCACTGTAAACTCCAGGAGGCATACACGAGGAAAGATGAGTGTGAGGCCCTGTATCTGATTTCCCTGAAGATTTTATGGATAAAATGAATAGGTTCGCCATCATTTGTTTTCAGGAACTCTACAATAGATAGTGTTTTGCAATCTGAGATCCTCCTTTGTAAAACTGAAAATTCTCATGCAACCACAAATGTTTAAGCATACATCACTTAAGAAGCAAAGGGGTTGTTTATACAGGAAATTCTGCTATACACGCCTATAATGAGAAAGGAAACACACACAAATACAGTTTGCCAAGCAGGATATGATACAATTCAAGCAAACCACTGCTGAGTCATAGGGTTTTCTGACGGTGGACTTGGGGCTGCACTACCCACTTTGTATGGGCCAACTGTTCCTTCTGAAAGGTTACACCATGCCCTTGCTTACAAGGGTAACCAGTATTTGCTTTAGAGACTGTTGAAAGAGAAGAGGATATAATGCTTGAAATAAAAATAGATATGTCTTCATCATTTAAGCCTAAGCAGGTCCCATCGTTGAACTGTATCTGTTTGTCTGGTTTTACAGTTTATTTTTCTTTGTGAAACAGAATTGGAGAAAAGGATTTTCATATCCTTTTTATTTTTCTTTATCATTCTAATTATCAGTAGAACGATACCAACAGGTCTAGTGCAATCCCACATTCTGTCTTAGTTTCAAGGTAGAACTTAACAAGAGTATGGTCCACTTCCCATCCCTGAACAATCTTTTCCATCCCCCAGACTCTCTATTTTCAGAGAAGCCCATTTGCTGTATGTTTGTGCATCAGTCTCTTGGATTGAAGAATAACCCTTTAGAAATACCAAATTCACCATGTTAGCATTTAGACACATTGTTTTCAGGCCTGGCATCATTGCTAGTAAGCAGCAAGCATAAGCGCAGAGCCTGGCTATGAGTCTCCCCAGCTCTGTAACTTTGACAGGTAAATGTGATATGTTTGTCAGGGTTTCTGTGGAAAGGCTACAGAATGTGTCTGTGTGTGAACAGAAAGAAATTTGTCACATGGACTTGGTTTCTGCAGCTGTGAAAACTATCAGTTCTGAATATCCTCCAGAGGTGGGTCAGCAAGCTGGGGACAGACCTAAGAGGGCAGGCATTGATGGTTAAGTTCAAAAGCAGGACAAAATAATGTCTCAAGTCTAAGAGGACCAGCAGGAGGAGTTCTTGATGACATAGAGAATCCTGAAAGAAAGAAAGAAAGAAAGAAAGAAAGAAAGAAAGAAAGAAAGAAAGAAAGAAAGAAAGAAAGAAAGAAAGAAAGAAAGAAAGAAGGGAGGGAGGGAGGGAGGGAGGGAGGGAGGGAGGAGAAGGAAGGAAGGAAGGAAGGAAGAAAGAAAGAAAGAAAGAAAGAAAGAAAGAAAGAAAGAAAGAAAGAAAGAAAGAAAGAAAGAAAGAAAGAAAGAAACTTTAACTCATGTTCCTTTGTGCTTAAGCTGAAAGCCAGTTTCACTCATTTGACTATTTAAATGTTCATCTCAGGCATGTATCTCTTACTCTTGCAGTCACAGCCAGAATAGCAACCAAGCAAACATCCTTCAAGTTGAGTTTTCTTGTTTCTACTTTTCATATTTATATAGCTCTGCAATGCCTGTCTCGGGTGACTAAACAAAGTAGCTGTCACACCTGCATACGGAGCCCTATTTTTGTAGCTAGTTTTCAAAGATCAAGGCGTATTAGTGTACCTTGACATGTGTATTGGTTATGTTTCACTTTCTTAACAGCTCTCCATATTCTTCACTCATTCATGCTTTAGTTATTGATTTGTGGGGGTCTCCGTATCACTTATGCTATCCTTGATGAAAAGAATTACTTCAGCGTGATTAACATTTTTAAATTACAATAAAATGTATCTCACTTTTGCTATATTTTCTTTTTATGTATGGTCCAGAAGCACTGTTTTACCCCTTTCTATGTTGAAGGATTCCTTATTATATGTTATCTGTGTGAAGTGCTCTGTCTTCTGCTGCCTTATTTGGCCTTTGTGATTTCTCCCACCTAATCTTCACTTTAATTTCTTTTATAGATATTTTTCTTAATATTTCCTACTTGTTCCCAATTCAATTATAAAGCTTCATTTGTTTTATTCCTTATGATATTAAATAACTTATTATTTTTTCTGGCTATTATCTTTTACATAAAAACACAGACATTTTATATTACAGAGATTAACTGGATACGAGTTTTCCATTAAGTTGTCTTGTCTTTACCTGTTTACATGCTCATGTTGGAAAAGAAAAAGCTTAGAACTAAAAATGATAAACAGGAACTGGAGAAGATGCCACTTAAAATTCATGATCCAATTGAAATGTACTCAGCAGGGTACTGACCAAGAGCAGAGCAAAAGCCTATGATGGAGAGTTGCTGTAGTGTACATGATACATACGACAGGAGTCCCGGAAGGGGCCCACTATCATCTTATCTTTGTTTCTATATATTTCTTCTTGGCTCATATTCATCACACATATGCCGACAGCTAGGTCTTGTGCTTGACCACCTTTGTTCCTTCTTTCTCCCATCCCTCTGTCACTAGCGTCCCTCATAGCCCCACCCCCAACATGTCACCTATTTTTATGATTTCTCTTTAGGTCTCTATCTTAAGTCTAAGATTCACAAATGATGATCTTCATCTGTATTTGCTTATTTGCTGACAAATATTTAGGCTGATTCTATAACATGGCTGCACAGTACTGCAATAAGCATGGATGTTGAACTACATGTGTGTTGATTTAGAGTCCTTCGGGTACATACATAGCTGTGTAACTGGGTCATATGATAGTAGTATTTTGAATTACATGAGGACTTCTCTACTGATTTTCATAATGTTTCAACTAACTTATGTCTCACAAATAGTGTGTAAGGGTTTCCTTTCCATACATTCTCAGAAACATTTTTTGTTACATGTTTTCTTGAAGATAGGTATTCTGACTAGAGTGATATGGACTCAATGTACTTTCAGTGTGCATTTAAAGGTCCATTCATACTTTACTCTTTGAAAACAATGTCTTTTCATTACTATTTTTATTGGAGTAGATGGTTAGATTTCTTGATGTTTAGTTTCTGTGTTTTTATATATTCTAGATAATAATCTTCAGTCTGATGCATACTCATCTAGATTTTTTTCCCATTCTCTGGGTGACTTTTAAATCACTTTTGTTCTATGAAAACTTTTAGATCTTATGAATCCTATTTGTCAATTCTTGAATTTATGCTGGGCTGTTGTGGTCCTTTTCAGAGCATCCTCCTTCTGTTAGAAAAAATGATGCTAGAGCCCTATTTCCCTGTGTTTCGCTCTCAAACAGAAATAATCTTTTGTTAGAGGGGTGGAAAAGGCTACCTACAAAACATTTGAAATCTTAAAGAAGTAAGATGATTTAGAAAGCCTATAGTGACCTAAATATCTTTACAGTTGTTTCATACATGAGTAATGTTGAAATTGAAGAGGACTGGCTGAATGTCGAAGGTCAGCCAAGAGACAATACAAAAATAACTGAAAGCTAAGCAGATGTCATTCTCACTTTTATAAATTTAATTGAGTCCTCTTGCCCTTAAAAATCTTAAAGAGCTTAATTACTAAGTTCCTTAGAAACTATGGCTAAGTAAGAGATCACGCAGACTATGCTACAGCAACTCGCATACATGCACTAATGGAATAAGAGAGGCTCTTGTCAGACTCTTTCTTGATTTTCTTAAGGATAAGATAGTAAAGTAGTTATGGCTGAGTTGATTTGTGATTGTTTAAATAAATACATATAAACTTGTCTTTTTATTCTAAAGCTAAAGACAAGTACAAGAAAACAGTGGGGTCTCAGGAAGAGTGTGTTCTAAGCTGCCTGGAGGGGTGTTAAATGATGCTTTGGAGGGTCTTGGAGAGAATCCCAGAGAGAGGACTCTTCTGTGAATGTTTCAGCTGAAACAGAATGGCTTTCTTCAGCTGGCCGAGGGTGTAAGGGAGGCCTGGAAGAGGCAAGGCTGGTTGGAAGTTGAATGAAAGCTAACAGTCGCTCATATTGCATCATTTAGGCCCATACACTTCAACTTCCAGCTTGTCTATGTTATGTGTAGCTCCAAACTCACTTACACTCTAAGGTTATCTATGCTGGATTTAGAGTGATGCCCAATACACTGTTCAGTGGACCTGTTGTCTTTGATTGCAGTGAATGAATAGGGATGTGACTTGGTGGGAGAGTCCTTTCCTACTGTCCCTGAATCAGAGAGAAAGAAAGGAGAGGTAAAGGGAGGGGGAAGGGAGAGAAGAAGAAAAAGAGACAGAGAAATTGCTAGTTATTACTAAAATACCACATAAAATTTGATGGATATTTCAAAATTGCTTTTTACTAACAGAAAAAGATAGCATACATTGATGGAGATTTAAAAATCTATCTTAAAATTATATTAACACATTGTCATTCCAGTTTGCTTCCTGTTACTGTCTACTGTTGTGAAAATCTGCCTGTGTTGATCTTCTGCCTCCTCAACAGCCATGACCCTCTAGCACCTTGGGTGTATCACCTCTAGTTCACCTGCAGCTCCTCATCTGCCTTCTGTGACCTGTCAGGCACTGGGCTATTGATTCTTCCTTAAAAGCCTGTTCTCTATCCCACAGATCTTCAACTGAATCCATGGAGAAAGGCTCTCTCAGCTACTCCATCATTTGCCTCTCATACTAATCCTCTTCGTATATATCATTAAAGCTTGTTTGATGGTTAAGAAAGAGTCTCAGGAAGCCCAGGGTGGCCTGGAACTTGCTACATAGCCAAGGATGACCTTGAACTTCTGAGCCTCCTGCTTCCACCTCTTAAGTACTGCCTGCTAGGATCGCAAATCTGCCCCAGCACATTCAGATTAACAATTCATTTAAAAAATACAAACCTACTTAGAACTCCCAGAGACTTAAAGTTCTTTGAAAAATTCTCAGCCCTTATACACAGCAGCCAATGCATCTTATCTCTCCTAACCAGCGTTTTTCTAAGCCTCAATAGCCACTTATATCCTGTGTGCTCTTCAATTTGGAAAATCTTAGAGTGTCCAGAATAATAGTGTTACAGAATACACATGTTATTCTTCTGAAAGTGTTATTTTATTTAGATATTTAGGATCTTTAAAAGCATTACAGTTGATAAATATGCTTAAAATATTTTATACTGGGCACATAGTATTATCCCTGTTTATTTGTGTAGGAAGAAATGGGCAAAGACAGATGCATGCTACAGAGGGACAGAGATTTCTATTACATGGAGAACCAACCATAATAAAAGTGTACAGAATCATAAATCTGAAAGTAGGCACACAATGAATATTTTTGTGAAAAGACATAATCACAACAAATTTTACAATTTACAATACAACAAACATACAAAAATCTTGAAAAGTGGCTTGATTGTCTTAGTATTATCTGTCAAGCACACATCTAATCTTTATGATTTTTCTTTATACCTTCTTTCCATTAAAATATTTTTATTAATAATTTTGAAAATTTCACATATGTATTCGATATGTTTATCATAGTTAACTCCCCTTAACTCTCTTTAGATTTACCCCCATGTCCCACTTTGTCTCCTATTTTTATTATATATAATAAATATATGTATATATGATACTCCTGCCAGAAGCCATCAACTGTCAATCGCTCTTCAGCTGGATGTGTAGGCTCCTGAGACTCTCCCCTTCTGTGTCCAAATGTTGACGGCTTTCATCTTATGCAGGTCTTTTCAGGCAAACACAGCTGCTCTGAGTTCATGGGGGCAACAATGTTGTCATCTCGAGAAGATACTGTTTTTCTCTGGTCCTCTCAACAATTTGCTCTTAAAAATCTTTTGGTCCCTTCTTCCAAAATGCCTTCTGAGCCTCGAGGAGGAGTGTGGTATAGATGTCCCATCTGTGGCTGAGCACCCCACAGAAAAATTCCCTGCATTTTGACCAGTTGTGAGTTTCTTTGTCAATCATCCACTGGACAAAGCGATTTCTCTGATGAGGTCTGAGAGCTGCACTAATCTATGGATATAAAGACATGAATTCAGAGGGCGGTTTGATGCTATAACCATTTAGCATCTTTGATGGCTAGTTTTATGTCAAATTGACACAAGTTAGACTAATCAGAAAGGAAGGAGTCTCAACTTAAAAAATGCCTCCATTGGATCTGCTTGTAGGACATTTTCTTGATCGGTGATTGATGGAGGAGGGCCCAGCCTGTTATAGGGGATGTCACCCTGGGCTAATGGTCCTGGGTTCTGTAAGAAAGCAGGCTGAGCCAGCTATAATGAGGGAGCCAGCAAGCAGTACTTCTCATGGCTTCTTCATCAGCTCCTGCTTCTAGGTTCCTGCCTTGTTTTGGGTTCCTGTCCTGACTTTGTTTCACGATGAACATTAATATGGATCTTTAAGTCAAATAAACCTTTTTCTCCTGAAGTTGCATCAGTCATGGGGTTTCATCACAGCAACAGTAATCCTAACTAAGATAGCAACAAAATAGCACAGGTTTACTCCTGGGCCTAGGAGCTGCCCACATGGGCTCTTCCCTAGATGTACAGTATCAAGCATAGGTTTCATCCTGTGAAATATGGTATGCTGGAAAGAAGTTGCATGGCCAGTCCCACTTTGACCATGAGATGTATTCAACAGCAGGGTTATACTGTCAAGTTCTGGTGGGCAACAACAGTGTCAGCTGCTTATATTGTTTTGTGGATTTCAGTACAACTCTGGTAAACAATTCAGGAGAAGATACCTCACATTTGGCACTGGGACACACACCCATCTACACACACACACACACACACACACACGAAGCTGATAAAATAGTAAATTTCCATAAACACCTTTAGTGTGAATCTTTCCTTCTTGACCCTTCCACTCCACCCTCTCATTTTTTTCTCAACTTAAACAGAAAATTAAACTTAGATTCTGAGTTTTCAGATTTTAAAATATTTCATCAATTGAACATCCCTGATCTAAAAAAGAAAATCTGACCAAAAAAATGAGTGTCATGTTTTGGATTTAAGATTTCATTTAATTTATACTTGCTTTCATATCACCCATAAATCAGTGCCGGTATCATCCTCGGTTAAGTTACTACATTTGCACACACCTCCCTGTCTCTTGTCTCTTCAGGTCATAGAACTATAACTGTGCTGTCCATAGAAGCAACGCACAGAGTAAGGCACAGAATTCTGTCCATTGCTCAAAGCCCCTCCAGGCGTGACTGTTTCCCTTTCATCAAGAAGCAGCTACGACTTCCCGTTCTTAGAATCTGCAAAATGATTGCTCCTCTGTAAAGTAATGAGGAACAGAGGTCTGAAGTCACAACTACCAGCATTTCCTCTGATAAGGTTGCAAAAAGCCCAGCATTATAACCCAACCACAGCATGGGCTGCACTTAGTGACCCTCTGGAAAGAACTGGAATCAGGAAAGGCTGTCATAGAGCTGTGAAGTGTTGGAAGACTCACTTATTGAAAACGCCCTAACATGATGTAAGATATTCCTGGAAGAGTTTAAGGTGAAGTTAGTATATTATTCTAAATATGCACACAAGCTCATATTTGCTCTGCCATATAATAAATACTGATTGACATCAATTACTGAAAAATATTTGTAAATTACCTTCTGTTCAAGCTATAGCTTTTGATCATGTTTTTTAAAAACTAACTTGAAGGTTTTGTTTTTTTCTTTTTTTCTCATTTTGCAATGGCAAATGAGAGATTGATTAGCCATGCCTGCAACAGAATTAGGTGATACATGTTTATAAAGTTGTTAACATATATCATTATATAAAATATATATATCAAATTTTTAATGTTGACTTGGAATTAGATAAAATGTTTATAAAGCTAACATATATTGTTATATAAAGCATATATAACATAAATTTTTAACATTGAATTAGATGGATAATAATATATGTGTGTGCTTACATGTGTGTGTGCACATGTGTGTGCACGTGTGTGTGTATGTATTTGTGTGTGTGTGTGTGTGTGTGTGTGTGTGTGTGTGTGTGTACATATGTCCCTTCAGGCATATAAAGTCAAGGAAAAAGAGAGAATAAAAACACCAGAATTGTGGCTGCGTGTAGTGGTGCACATCTTTAATTTCAACACTGAGGGTGCAGTGGCAGGTGGATCTCTGAATTTGAGGCTTGACTGATCTACATAGTAAATTCCAGAACAGCAAAGACAATATAGACAATTAAGGACATAGATAATGTGTTTTAATAGGTTAAAGATAGTTACAGGAATTGTAAATCCACATTTTAGTTAGTTCTAATCTTTCTAATTATAAGTTGTAGCCTTTAATGGCCAAACCATCTCTCCAGCCCTCATGAGAATCTAAAACTACAATTTTCTTGGATTTCTGTTGTCCACTAAGGCATTATAGAAACAAAAGTATCTTGATTAGATCAGGGTCATCCTAATAAGACTGTCAACATCTTACCATCTCATTCATAAATTGGCCCATGGTGGGTCACAAATAAGACTGTTTTTTAAATATGAGTCACTAAAAGACTTGCCCTCTGACCTCTGTCTGCACATATCCCCACTCAAGAAAATAAAAACTGTAAAGGCATTTTGGCTTGGGAAGTAGATGTCTGAAGAAGAGCAGAGCCGACAGACATATGTAAAACCAAATGCAGCTTGGGCTTCCTGAGTGCCGAGTAATGACCTCATTCACTGTTCCTGAGAGACAGAGGCTGCATAAGCAGAACTTGGGTGGATCAAAAGAGCCTTCTAAATCTGAGCGCACATCTTTTACGGAAGAGGAAGCTCTGGCAGCACACAAAGGCTGGGTTAGAACATGGGTTTTCTTCCCAGAGATCAGATCATCTCTGAGACACAATTTCATTGATTTGTAAGACTGGTGCAGATGTATTTATAGATCTCAAGAGAGGCCTATGTTTCCTCTGAGTCCCAAAATATGTGCAAATAGAGTAATCGAGTTACATTTGTTCAAATATATTTTAGTGGGTCAAATCCAAATGAAAGATTTTAGGCTAAAGACATTGTTAAATATCAGAACTACTTGAAAATTAATACTTTAAGTGTTGTTCGTACCATGATCCCAAGACACTTTCTGATCCATCTGAAATGCTGACTCGCTGATTACATTGGAAGTCATCTATAGACGTCTACAAATCTATAAAGCAATCAAAGCTTATACCAGGATTACTCTGCATTCTCCTGGATCTATTAACTGTATATACTGCAATTGTCCTTGCCTTTTAAAGTTTCTTTGCTCTTTCTTCAGCAAAATCATGTCTCTGAGAGTGCCGTGAACTGTACCTTACCTTGTGCAACGCAGAAGAGTCAGACAATCTTTGACCCGATGTTCAGAGTGCACGTACACTCACCGTTCAGTTCAGTGGAGCCTTTCTTAGAAAGAGTTGACAGAACATTTTAATAAATTAAATTTGTGTTAGAAGAGTAAATATCCCCAGAGAAAAACAACAGCTCTTTCTCTGGGGAATGAATTGGGACTGGCTATAAGGGGCCCATCACTTTGTTTTTCAGAATCCCCTGGCTATGTTTCATACAAATGTGAGCTACACGTGTTTTGGCCTAAACCATGGTCTCTTAGAATTGGTAGAAAAACTTGGCAAATATTGCTCTTTAATTTTTTGCTACATTTATTCTCGGTGTGTGCACATACACACGTACATGTACACCAAAGCATTCAAATCTCTATTTTGAACTTCCTGTAATTTTTCACTACACTGTGTTGCCCATATGTTCTATATCCTTAGGGAGAGAATTTGATTTTAAATATTGTTATTATTAGGAACCCATCCCTTGTATTAAGTGTGATTCCAGGGGCCAGATAGACAAGACAAGCATTAGGAAGCCAGGGAACTGCTGCTGCCATCCACATTCCTGGGGTCTGGTGGGTTTTGACGGGAAATGGGCTCTCCCTGTGCTCCTGCCATGAGAGACTAAACCTTCAAAACCATAGGCCACCGCAGGTCCTTCCTTTGAATAGTTGTTTTATAGGTGCTTTGTCGCAACAATTAGAGAAAGCAATTAAACCATCTATTGTTATATTTTGATGAGAAAATATCTTTTATAGCTCTTGTATTTTTTTTTTTAGTTCCAACTGCTCTTCACAGCTCTGTGCCCATTTCCTTTTATTGCACATGTAACTTTTTCCTTTAGTCACGATCCTAATATACTGCAAATTCCCTGCGTTTATGTTACAGGGGATTTTGGTCAATGGTTTTTCTTATCTTTGTTGAATACTGAGACACAGGATATGTACCTTTATGAACTTTAAGTCAGTTAGCATATGAGCATGGTGAGTCTTTGTCTACCAGCTGTCATCTGTAAAACTCAAACACCATGAATCTGAATCTGAGCTTCTCTGTCTCTCACCAGGCACATCACCAGTTTATCCCGGTACTGACTTAGCTTCCTACTCAAAGGAATTTTCTGCTTTACTTGGTAAAATGGGAAGAGGAGATGAGAGGATTCACAGAAACAGTTTCACACTTGATAAACCTGTTTTATTAGCTTGGAATTGCATTCTGTTGGCTGTACTAGCAATTAACTGATTTATTCATTTACATAAAATGCTGTCTTCTCTGGGAAATGAGTCACAATTGCCTTCAGAAGGTGTCTGAATTCTCTTGTTATCATTGCCTGCTCTCCATGCTGCATGGCTAACAAACCTTTTACACTCAGTCTTCCTCATAAGGGATCTGTCTGCTCTGTTCTTTGTCTTAACACACACTTACATGATTTGAATGTTGAAATATTGACACTCTTCTGTTTCTCTTATCAGAGGATCCCAGGCTGCTCTGAGGCCATTCTGGTGGTGATGAAGTTCCTGCTGATTATCTAATGACATCTCATTTCCCTTTAAAGCACCTAGGAAACCCCTCAGCTCATCTTGTAACCAGTCGACATCCCATTTGTTCTAGTTGAAGTGTGTGCTAGTACTCTGCTTCAATCACCTCTCACTTTTCCTTCTGTGCTCATTTATATTATTAGATTTAACAAATTGCAATTAATCTTTTCTCAAATATCTTTTAAAAATCTTGTGCATGCTTTGAGGTTAAATCCCGTGCATTCAAGGCCCTTTCCTTCAATTTTGTTATAATCAACCCTCCTGTGCATTGCTTTCTATTTAAATGATCTGTGGGGCTGCCATGCCCCTGGGTCATCATTTATGTACCTTTCCTCTCATATATACCTTATGGCTTCATTTAGTTTTTTATATTTCAGATAGCATGATGACTGTCTTAGAGTTACCATGATGAAAAGTTGGGGAGGAAAAGGTTTATCTGGCTTACACTTTCACAGTGTAGCCCACCACTGAAGGAAGTCCGGACAGGAACTCAGGCAGGGCAGGAACCTTAAGGCAGGAGTTAATGCAGAGGCCTTAGAGGGCTGCTTCCTGGCTTATTCATCATGGCTTGCTCAGCCTGCTTTCTTATAGAACCCAGGACCTCCAGCCCAGGGAGGGCATCACCCACAATGGGCTGCCCTCCCCCATCAATCACTGATTAAGAAAATTCCCCAAGGCCAGATCTTAGGGGGACATTTTCTGAATTTAAGTTACCTCTCTTTTCAGATAGCGCTAATTTATGTAAAACTAGTCACCACCACCAGAAACTAATAGAAAACAGGAAGTGAATGGGGTAAATTATATTTATAGATATATATAAAGTCTTTCTGTCTCTCTCTATCTCTTTCTGTGTGTGTCTCTGTCTCTCTCTCTCTGTATATGTGTAAAAGTCTTAGAAGACAAACTGTTTGATGACACAGCCCTACTTTGCCTTCACAACATCAACAATAACAAACTGTTGACTTATTGAAAAAAATATTAAGCATATACTTAGCCCTCAGCATTGTGAAGTTCCTCAGACTGTCCTAATCCTGAAGGGTTCCTGTTCATCTACTGTCCAGTCCCTGCCCAAGCAATCATTCCTGCTCAGCTCTACACATAGGTACACAAACAAAAGTAGAGAAATTTTCCTTTTCCTACTCCCTGCATCTCTTTCTTGGCCTTGCTTCCAAATGCATTTCCTTTTAGAGTGACTGCTGAATAGAGAATGGAAGGACTCTGGGCATTCTGGACTGGGCAGATGAAACTCGGGGCATTTCTTTTCCTTGGGTCATTGGAAAAAAAATACTGTCAGCCTCAAAAGACAGATTGATGAATTTTAGGTGTTCTGTAGGAAATGGTGAATAGAGGACCCTATTGTCTCTCACCCAGCTTGAACAGATAGACTAAAGAAGTAACGACTTAAGAATAAAGAGGAACGAGGAAGGATCAGCTAAACACTCTTCACCAATTCATTTTGTCATTCACTAGTTTGTTCAATCATTTATTCGGTGTTTTGAAGCCAAGCCTTCTGTGTTCTCTAGCAGACACTGGAGCTGATGAGGCGCAAATGGTTCTTGATATTAGCCCCAGTGATGGGAGAGATAAAGAGACGGTAATGAGGGAGCAGACAGCAGAGCAGAAGGCTTTGATGTGACCTTTGATTCTAGTGTGATTGCAAGTCTTTGGCATGTTCAAGAAATAATATTAGGGCATTTTCCATGAATGCTCTTTTGGAAAGTTTGATTGGGTGCAGTAGCATCTGTCATTCCTTAGGAATGATACACAAATTCACACACTCTTACCACGAATGTGTCTCACGTACTGTGACCTGTGAGCATCTTTGTTAGTCACAAAGACTGTTGCTAAAACTGTTATCTGCGATGTACTTTTTTTTATTAAGAGTTTTCTCTCTTTGGTTACTTTACCCACTGTCAAGCCATAGGGAAGGCAAAATGTGTTCTATGTGAGGCAAAAATATATTCCATGTATAGGGAAATGGCTACTTCTCTGTGGTTCTGTCAAAATTAGAATAAAAAATAAATAATCCCATGATAGCCTGGTGAGTTTACAAATGGAAAGGAGCTTGTGGCTTCATGTGTCTCTGTGTAAAAGCTGTTCTACCTGCTTGTGCTGTGCTCCACTTTGGCAGATCCTTCTGTGGCAGAAACACAGGCGATGGCAGACAAAACAAGCAGCCAGAGTAGTTATTGTCTGTGGGGTTCTTGACATGTGGGAAAAAAAGATTTTATAACAAAAGCATCAAGTTGTAGACATACTCAGTAGTGTGAATTGTTCCTAACTGGATTTAGACAACACAGGTAAACATGTATAATGGATGTGAAATGATCCTTAAGATGTTTGGCAATGTGTGGCTTTCCTTTGATTTGCTTTAATTGCAAATTCTGATTTTGGGGTCCTTCTCCAGAGGGTCTGATTTCTCAAGTCTGGGGAAATTATCAGAGCATTCTATTACAATTTAGGGTTTGAAATCTGCATCTAGAAACACAATGTTCTCTTTCTGTCTGTCAGTCAAACTAAATTATTAGTAGGAATACAACTATAAAACATTACTTGTCCAGAATCACAGACTACATGTGACATACTTCTAAAAAGAAGAAACCAAAACTAAAAAACACATCATACTGAACTACTTCATAATTTGCCCTCTCAAGCATTTACCACGTGTGTTCTTGGCTTGCTTCTGGAGAAGAATCCAGTGTCTGAAGAACTAGCAAGGACTATGTTCTTCCACTTCTGACCTCTGCAGTTCTCAAATGTGCTTGCAGCTCTTCCATACCCAGAGCCAGCTGAGTCTTTCAGGCACTTCTCTCTGCCTTTTGGGAACATGCCCAGTCCTTCCATGGGCTGTGCCACTAGAGAACCCAAGATGGAGAGTGAAGAGCAGCGAAATCAAAGTATGGTGGCCCTTTGGACATCTCAGGAGAGGTGTGCAAAGAAAAGCTGAAGCTTACGATACTTGATCTCAACCTAGGCATCTTTGATTTGGGTTCTTAAGTGTGAAAGGCAGCTTTTACCCTTCTAAAGAGGATAAATTTATAAGTCTTTTCTAATACATTTATTCTAAATCAACTAAAAGGCAAAATGTAAACATTCGTTCATATTAAGAATTAAGCATTAAGAAGTCAATCTTAACCGTCTTATGGAAGAATTTCCTTACAAATCAGTCTTCCATAACACATTCATGCCAGTTCGGAAAGTGTCTTCATATTAGTGAAGCAAAATCCAATTGCATAGAGTTCAGATGAATGTGAATCCAAGAAACCCATCCTAATGGTGTTGCTGAAACTCTCATCATACATAGTTTTATTGTGAACAGCTGGTTTTAGTCACTGTTAAACTTGGAAGTTCAAGGTGTCACTACATTGTGATTTATCTAAGTGTGGCCAAAGTCAAAAATTCATTCATTGTATTTCTATAAGCTGCTTTCGCCAAAATGGCAACATGACAGCTGGTAACTTTAAGATGTTGGTTGTTGCAGCTTCTGATCTTTCCTGGAATCCATCTGGGCATGTGCAGGGTAGGTTTTCTCATTCCCAGAATTTCCAGCGACAGTCCCCAGTAGAAGTTCTCTTTGAGTCAGTTTCTAACCTTGCCAGTTCTTCTGTGTTATTGGCTACATAGTAACAGATCTAGTGGCTTGAATATTTATGCCATTAATTTCTCCTATGTCTTATTTTACATTACTATAACAAAATCCCAAGTCAGAATAATTTACAATGTTAAAAAGTTTAGTTGGCCTACAATTCTGGCAACATAGCACCATTACCCTGATAGCCTCTGGCTGTGTCAGAAGATATAGAAGCAGAAATGGAACCATGTCCACATGTGCAGATGTGCAGAAGGAGCCTAAGCATGGGGTAGCTATAATGGCCCATTCTTTTAAGATCCAACCCAATCATGGGATACTTGACCCTCCTTTCAGACCATTAACCTTCCATGAGGTGAGGACTCCTAATTATCTTCTGGTTCTCACCTCCTAAGTGCTCCACTGCACTTTGAACTAGCTTCCAGTATTGAGCCTTCAAGAGTTAAAGCATATTCAATGGTAGCACTGAGGTCATTTCACTTCTGTATAAGGAGATTGAATGTTATGCTAATAATCCCCCATTTTTATAGGTGTCTTGTAACTTTATGATTGATTATTACTAGGATCTTCAATAAAGGATGCCAATCGAACAAAATAGTTGTGGGAAAAAATACATGCATCTAGACACATGTTCCTTAAGAATAAATTTTTTATTTAGTCTTTCACTTGCTTACTGTTTAGTTTTATTGTGAATATTTAGATGTGTAGAGAGGAATCTATCATGATGTCACAGAACATTTCCTGATTAAAATAGTTCTTTTTCTAATCCCCAGACCGTCTATTTTTTTCTCCATGATAATTATAACTTGAGTAGCCAAAATATTAAAAATCCTTACCAAGTACCTAGTCGTCAGTACCTTGGTAAGAAAACTATCTACTATGACTTTAAAATGCTATAAAGTAAATATTATTGTAATATAAATTTATGTGCCCTGTAAGCACAGCAGGGTGGTCCCAATGCCCCCCCCCCATCCTAACTGTCCCCACTGTTTTTTTTTTTTCTAGGCAAGCCTCAGTTGCCATGGCTTTCACACTGCTGTTAGCATGTGCTTTCATAACCTGGCTTTGAGCCAACAGTGTCCAGTTCCATTTCTTAGTCCACTAGACAGTGTTACTTTCTCAATACTGACACACTGACTGGCTTTCACCATGTGCTCAGGAGACCACTAGAAAAGTGAAAACTCTCATGTGCACTTGACTTCCCATTCTAGAAAGTACTTTCTTGCACATTGTTCCACTCTATCCCCCAGGGAAGGAACTCTTACTATTCTATTGTCGTTAAAAAATGGAGTTTAGGGACTGTTAATGACTTGGGGCTAGGTGGTGTGATGTAGACATGGCATAGTCAGGTCTCTGTTTTGGACTGAGTCTGTTTTTCCTTGACATCTTTTCCTAGAATCCATCTGGACATGTGCAGACTGTGAAGCAGAGCTAAGCATGTATAAAGACCCACTGCTGTGCACATCCACCACGAAGGCCTTAAATCCAGAGTGTGTGCAGGCACCTAAGTCTGAAGGTTTAGAAGCTTGAGAAATATTAAGACACTAGGCAGACCCTCGGACTTTCTGTCTTTAAATTTGTAAATACAGCATCATAGCATCAAGGAAAGAGAGTAAGCTTTAATTATAATTCAAGTCATATCTTCCTTGTTGATAAGTAAAACTTTGTGATTTTATATCATAGGGCTTCAAAAATACTGCCTGTGATTATGGTTATTGACATTCTTAAAATATGGCCAAGAATTTGAAAAGATATTAAACACCAGTGCCTTGACACCTAAATCTTCGTAATAGATGTACTGACCTTGCATGCAAGTTAGCTCATGCTCTATCAAAGAAATAGTTTTGTAGATGTCACTTTGTTAGAAGTGTGTCAAACTTTGAATACTTTAAGCTTAATTATCCTGTCTTTTAGTCATATTAATGAAATTTACTTATTTGTTTGTTTTGATGTGTTATAAACTTTCAAATTTCAAGGCAAATTCAGTGCAATTTTCTTCTCAAAGCAGAAACACATCTAAATCAATGGTTTGCGTCCCTTAAAGCGTTGTTTTAACTCTCAAATGCACCGTTAGGACTCATACACGTGGGAAAGTATTTTATGTAATCTTATTTCGGCCAGATTTTAAGAATGTCAATAACCATAATCACAGCCAATATTTTTGAAGCCCTATGATATAAAGTCACAAAGTGGTGAGCTTTATTTATCTAAAAGGAAGATAACTAAAGTCTACTCTCTTTCCTTGATGTTATGATGCTGTATTTACAAAGTTATGCACGGAAAGTCCAACTTGAGTGCCTGGAAACAGATCAGTGATTTAATGAGCTCAGTTTATTTATATTTGGTGGAGAAATAAAAGCTGAGACTAATAATTTCTGTGCCCATAAATGAATGAGAGATTTAATTTAAACCAAACAGAATGGAGAACAATCATTACACACTGTTCCCATATTACCAAGAAATTTTGCCGTAAGGATGAATCCAACTGCTGTTCTGGAAGAAGCCAGTGAGTAGAAGTGATGTGACTTCTCCACAAACCATCACATCCCATGTGCTGCACACTATTGTAAGCCTTGCCCTGACCTTTCAGGATATACTTAGGTGAACAGGTAGATCATTTTAAGAGTAGCATGTAGGTAACAGGCCTGGTCAGATCTGCATTTGAGTCAATGACATTCTGCAGTTCAAGTCTGCTTCAGATTTGCTATGGGGGCATAAAAGTGAGCCCTTACATGTACTTTCAGGTTTGGGGGTGCCCAACTATTTTCCTAGTGTTGAAATATTTACATTCCTAATTGTGTAATCTCTGTAATCAAAGCTAAGCACAAACATCCAAGTGTTTGCTTGGCCTGTATTTATTTTAAGAGACAAACACCTGCTACAGGCTCACAAACCCTGTTTTTTGGTTCTATTCTGTGCATTTGGCAAACATAGCCCCCACTTGGGAGCAACTAAAAATGGGGCACAGGAAGCCTACTTACTCCTGGAGGAAGCTTTTGTTTACAGATGAACCTAGTAATTTAATTTCCCTTAATGTGAAAGATGTGTTTGCTCCAACAGGTTCACAGTTAATAGTTTTAGCCTGAAGCTTCTCATAATACTACTGAAGATACCACAGTTAAAGAATACAAAAGAAATAAACAATAATTAAATTCTGTGGTGAAATCTTGGGACGTTTGACAGCAAATTTGAGGCCTGTTGATATTTTTTATGATTTTTAAGTTGTCTATTATTTCTGGTCTTGTTTCTTTTTTATCACTTAAAATAGGAATGGGGTTTGTATCTGAAATTTCTACATTATTAAGAATAAATGATTCCAAGGAGAGTTGATGCTTACATAGAAACCTTCCTTATAAACAAGGTATATGTGGAATTTTGCAAATAATAAACTTTATTTTAATGTTTTAACTATTAGAACACCATAATAATTTAAAACTCTGAAATATATATGACTAAGAGGTAGGTTTAATAGAAGATGTGTATATTCTGAGCATGAATACAGGTGTTCACAGTGAACTGGACATGAGAACTCGGCACATAACAAAAGATGAAGGTAAGATGACGTAAGAGGAGACTGTGGCAAGGGGGTGGGAAGCAAAGATGTGATGACAGAGACAAAGTTGGTGCATTCTCCACCTAAGCATCCAGGTATTCTATTCCTGCCTTTTGTTTGGATTTTGAATCAGGGTTCATTTTCCTGAATGGCTTGGGGTCTAGTTGCCAGAATACTGAGTGAAAGACATTTTAGGAAAAGTTCTCTGGTATCCAATGTGCAAATAGAAGGCACCTATCTCTGCAGAGCTCTTGTCTCATAATACCAAAGGATCTTGGGCCGCTGCAAACTGCAGGGGTGTGTCGGTGACCAGGGGCCAGCATGAGAAGACTTTCAGAGCTGGTTGTGTTCTCTAGTTTTGGAAAATGCACAGTAATAAAACTAACACAATTTCAAATATCTTTGAAAACTATTTCAGGACCTGAACCTATTAGTACATAGTACTTTCCAATGATCGAGCTTTGTAAAAATGAAAAGCTTACCCTGTTTTGATTTTTATCTATACAGCGAGTCCTTCTCGGTCTTAGCAACACATCAGATCACATGCAAAGTTTTAAAGCTAACGCTGATGTACAGGTGACCCCTTAAGCAATTTGTGAGCCTACTGCTTAAGGCTCCGGCATGAGAATGGCCTCATCCCTTCCCATCATACTTTGATACACTGAGCACTGGGTTCTTGCTCTCCAAACACACAGACCTGGAGTGGCTCTCCAGTTTGAGCTGGTTGAGTTCCTTGGTAATTTTAATCATTGCCTCCCATGTGCTCCAGCCTTGTCAAGGGTAGTGTTTCCAGATGAGGAGAAGAACATTCAACTTGAAGATGTGGCCATTCTCAGGCTACAGGACTAAAGAGTGACTACTAATAATACCTTGTTCTAGAAATGGAAGAGACTTGATTAACCACCCCAGTTTTGTACTAACCACTGCCCTTACCCTATTGACATTAAAGGTCTGGACACATTAAACTGCTCTGCACATTTTTTATGCATTAGCTTGCTTTGCTTCCTTGAAATTTAGGTAAAATCGGTGCTTGATTGAGCACACATTAAAAGAACATACTACACACAATGATTAAAACACATAAATTAAAATTTCTAATGTCCCTGAATGTGTTTAATTACAGGAGGTATTTTTCCATTAAAGCGTTCCATTTGGTAAAGATACACATTTATATATAATTAACTTCTCCCAAACTATACCAAAAGAGCTTTCCGTAGGCTTTAGAATTTTACTTACTGTATAATAGGCTAAGAAGGTTAAATCTTTCCTTTCAGTAAAAGGCATGCCCTTTACGTTTCTCACCAGGATAAATGACAGCTGAGGCAATTCACATCCACTAAGATTTCAGTAACTTGATGCAGTAGCTTTGGCAGTAAAGTTTTACCAAATGAAAAGCATCAAATTGCCTGCAGTCCTTGGGGCTCCCCACTGACTTTCTTGGAATCCAGCCAGAGTTAGAGACTAGGGTTTTCCATCAGCAGCTACCAGGTTTGCAGAAGGTTGAGCTTTTGAGCTCCTTTTTAGGGAAGGGACATTGGTTTCCTATAGCAAGTATCTCTGACTCAAACCTTAATACGAGGAGAGAGAGAGAGAGAGAGAGAGAGAGAGAGAGAGAGAGAGAGAGAGAGAGAGAGAGAGAGAGCCCATAAAACTGGATGGGTAGAGAGGTGGAGAGCATCACAAGGAGTTCAGGGAGCGTGAAATGATCAAAATATAGTCTATGAAAAATATTTTAGCTAAAAATAAATGAAAAAGATCTATGAGTTACCACATCACTCCTTACCCTACGTAGATCTTCTTTCCTTTAACATTTCCCACCTTACTGTACTGTCCTGAATCACAGCTCCTAACTTTCTCCCACTGCAGAAAATAATTTACATAAAAATTATACATATAGGGATATTCAGGAGCAGACATACTGAGGAAACAGAGATGTTACCTAAGGCAGAAGGAAGGTTTTTAAGTCATGATTTAACTAAGCCAAACAGATAAGCATGTTCACACGTTTTATCAAAATGGATGCATAAGTAGCTAAAGGGAACACACAATTGGACATATTGAAAAGAAAAAAAAAACAGTTGCCTTGGTGGACATTTAATTGAAGCAACAAATATAACTGCTTTGAAAATATAGTATCTTTGATCTTCTGCAGGAGACAGTAAGGAAGAGCAAGTTCTGAGTATGGGTTGTTTTAGCTGATTGTTGGAAAATCTGCCCCAGGGAGACTAAGCCAACCATGTCCTCTTTGCCTACACTTTCACTCTAAGTTGGAACAAGAGGCATCGGCAATGATCAATGGTGAGACGAGATGATAAAATGTTCACATCTCCACGGGGGCATTGAGTCAAAGTTGTTTCTCCACCATGGAGCTGAGTCCTGAACGAGTATGGATGCACTGTCAGAATAAGACATTCTGTGCCAATGCACTCACATTTTCAACAGGTGAAAATGTTATGTTACGTACAATGTAAGATGATAACCAGGTAAACGCTACCCAACAGTGGTTATTCAGTGCGAACTATTAAGTGTCACCTGAAGAAGACGCCCTTGTGATTAGCTATTACAGGTGAGAGATTTCAGAAGGGAGACATCTGACCCACAGAGCAGTTACATAAGATGCATAGGAAATCACACAGCTGGAAAGTTGCTGCCTGGGCCTGAATCCAGCAATAGGCTCAGAGCTGTAAATCACCCCGTGGTTCTGTCAGAAAGTCCCACTTGAAATGTGTATGTCTTACAAACAAGATTAAATATTTGCAAATTCTTTAAATTTGAACAGTGTACCAGCAAATGAAATATACACGGTTTTTGGCAGAACACAAAATAATGCCTTTTAAAAACAAGGCTTTGGAGTTTTGTAAATATTAGTTATGGCCATTTTTAAAATTATGTGCATGTAGATTTGAGTGCAGGTGCTTTAAAGGCCAGAGGCATGAGATCCACTGAAACCTAAGTGGCAAGCAGTTCTGAGCCATGTGACATGGGTGCTGGGGACTCCACTCATCCTTAGCAAGGCAAGTAAACCTTTTAACCACTGAACTCCATGAACCATTATTTAATGTTACCACTTAATTAAATAATAATAGCTTTCTATTTCGGTTTGATTCTCCTTTCCTATATTGAAATGAAGGCTCTAAAAATGAAAGATTTCCAGATCAAATACTTGGTCTTGACACTGAAGCAGGAAATAGGTGTCTACTCCCTTGCATTCCCGTGGAGTGACTTCAGACTCACACCTCCTTGAATTTCAGTCACAGAGGAGAAAGTACTTGGTAGGGAAAGGTCTAAGGAGTTTGACAGGACATTGACCATACTCATTCCTGAGCTCAGAGCTGACAGCCCTGTGTGCTGAGTGGATATTGGAGGGTACCAAAATGTCTGACACATAACAGAAATCGAGCCTTGGAAGTCTTGGTTAAAATGATTACAATATAAATAAGAACTGATGTTCTCATAAAGACAATTTCATCTCTTCTTTTACACTGGAATAAAAAAAAAAAAGATGAGAAATCCACTGGAGCAGAAATCAGCCTCTTCCTGCTTGTAACTTGAGGAAAAGGACAGTCTCTAACGTTTGAATTTCCAACCTATGAAGCAAATGATCAATGTACTAAATAATGGTTGCTAACTTCTTTGGCAACCCAATAAAAGCTCAGAATTCTCTCTTGAGCATCAGTCATGAATAAATGCAATTGAGTCCTCAGATTCCTGAACCTCATCATAAAACCCTGGTTAAACACTTACAGATCAAATCCCTGAAGAGCCTACACTGCACAGTCTGTTCATTTGTAATCCTAAAGCACTGAGTCACTGTGGGTTTGCCTTCTGCTTGGGCAGGATGGCAAGTGCCTTGCAGAGCATGGACATCATCTAGGAGGACGGCAAGAGAAGGCTCTATGTCTAGTCCGCTCATGTGTTAAGTGGAATGAGGTGGACACTGGAGAGGCAGCTGTGTATACTGTGCTGGACACAAATCAAAAAGTTGACCTGGGAGGTGGAGGACACTGATTTTGCTGTCCTGGTAGTTCCTGTGCTTTATACACTGCTCCAGAGCATTGTGTTGGGATTTAATTAAGGAGAAACTTAGTGTTGTTTGAGTTTCTTTTCCCACAGCAGCTCTCAAAGAGAAGAGCCAGACAGATAAACAAGGATCATTGCTTTTCCTGTATGGTACAATAGCAAGTTTAATCTGTTGACAGTATTGCTGCTGGTGTAAATACTGACTCTCACAATGACCTTCTCTAGAACCTGCAGCTTTCTGAACTTTTACCAGCCTACAGACTTTATTTTGTTGCTAATAGAATTATTTTCTAGATCAGTATTTGTTAAATGGCAGACTTTGTAGGCTAGGGAGCACAAGCCATCCATTTACTACTGTGTTTTAGATTTGCTTTGGTTTAGCTTGACTTCTTTAACCCAATGGATGGCTGAATTTCAACTTGGCTTTTGTTTCTTACTTAAAGAAGGAGAAAAGACAGATTTGGTATAACAAATAGAGCTGAAGAATGGCTGCTGTTCAGTGCCTTTGAGGCCCTCTGCTTTAAGAAAGGAACACAGAACACACTCCAACCCTGGAATCCATTCCAATACTCTCTTCTCTCCTTCCTGTCCCCTCAGCTGTAGAAACTCAGACACAATGCTTGCTGTTTTGCTTGTG
The DNA here is from genome assembly GCA_033318265.1 of Phyllotis vaccarum. Classification (NCBI taxonomy): domain Eukaryota; kingdom Metazoa; phylum Chordata; class Mammalia; order Rodentia; family Cricetidae; genus Phyllotis; species Phyllotis vaccarum. Next base: position 46,940,385 of record JARWLC010000014.1, on the reverse strand, counting down.
ACTACAGCTGCATTTCCCAAAGACTTCAAGATACCTTGGAGACCCTCAGGTCTGGCTTAGTACTTTTTTTTCATTTACCCATCTGTTTGACTGTACTCTCACCCTGCCTTTAAATTTTCTGGTAAGAACTCTTCATTTACATGACGGTACCTGCCTAATAGGTACAAGTCTAACTTGGTGGTGTCTTCCTGACTCCTGATTAAGTATCTCTAATGTTGAAGTGTGGCTTCTCTGAATACAACCTGAGCCAAAGGCCAGTAGTGAAAATGAAGTCCTAAGGCCTTCATGATAGTGCTGCATGTTACATAGAGTGCCGTTTATCTTTCTCATCCATTTTAATCCTCCTCATACTATATTGAGTATAAATTTCTCTGTGTTTACTTATTGTTTTGTAATTCAAAAAATATTTTAGAAGTTCCAAGTGATGCATTTACCATCAATACACGCTAAGCTGTCCTCTGTGCCCAGATGTGTAAGTGAGGCAGACACTACTCTCATTTATTTATTTTTTATTTTTTGTGGTATTTTTAATTTAAAAAGTGTCATTTTTATGTATGTATCTCCCACTCCCACTCCCCTCCCCCCTTCCAATCCCTCCCAGTCAGCCTTCAGCTTCTCTCCCCCCCATCCACACATCCCCTCCTCCAGAAGGGCAAGAAGTCCCAAGGTGGGTCAGCTCAGTGTGGCAATCCACTCCAGGCAAGTCCGATTTACTTATCCCAATATCAAGACTGGGTTAGGTGTTCCTCTGCAGGGAATGAGCTCCAAGGTGCCAGCCCTCACACAGGAACAGTCTGATCCCACCCCTTGAGGCTCCACATACTGCCCATGCCAATCAACAGTTGCCTACCCTTGGAGGGCCTAGCTCCTCCCCCCCCACCCCCCCACCCCCGATGGTTCCCCAGTGGCTGTTCTTGATTCGATGAGCTCCCAGAGCTCCAGCCAGCCATCACTGTGGGAATTTTCCTCATAATCCCTATCCCTCTGCTCATACAACCTCTCCTTCCCTGCTCTCAGCTGGACCAGGAGCTCTGCCCAGTGCTCAGTCATGGATCTCTGTCTCAACTTCTATTATAAGTTGGATGTAGGTTCTGTGACGATAGGGTGGTGATTCATTTGATTATAGGGGAAGTCCTGTTTAGGCACCCCCTCCACTATTGTTTAAAGACTTCGCCAGGGACATCCTGTGAGTTCTTGGAGGTTTCCCTAGCACCCAATCTCTTTACAATCCCACCTTGGCTTCCTCTATCAAGATATCCATCTCTTATAGATACATGGAGTTGTTTTCTGAACATTTTGTAGTTAGAAACAATGATTGAATAAACATAGCAAAACCCTATGTGCAGTTCTCCAGATCATGTAAGTAACAATGAAATTGTTATATCTCACATGGAGACACTGAAATAGTAGACACTGTAAAGTTCCTCTTGACAATGGTTGTGGTGACTTACCCAAGCATCCATACAGAAGCCTGCCCCCATAGCTTCACCAGCATGTGGCTCCTGCTGCTTCCTATGATTTCTCTTTCTCTAATAAATTTTTTAAATTGATTTATACATTTATCCTTCTTTAATTACTGTAATCATTTGTCAATTTTATGTTACAAATATGTTTCTAGTTTCTCTAGTCATTTAAATTCTTTTAAATTATTAGATGTGTTAAGTTTAACACAGTTATATTAATCAATATTACTCTTAAAGCTTGACTAAGAAACCATCCATTCCAATATCATAAACATTTGTAGGGCCTTCTAAAAAAATTTTACTTTTTGTTCTGAGACAAGTTATCATTTGAAATATAGTTTGTGAATAGTTGTCAAATAGGATTCTCTTTTCCAAAAGTGACTAATTGGCTAGCACTCGCCCAGTAGCGTCTCTCCATTCATCTGCCAGATAGTAACATTCCCATCCGCATGTGGGCAGGATGTTCCTTTTATCTGATTGGTTCCCCTGCACCAGCCTGCTCTGTGAACTGTCCTGTGACTAATTTTAATATGTTAATAGGACATTATATGATAGCTACCCTAATAATAAATGATATCTGAAATCTTTGAATAAATACTACTTACTTGAGGACACTCTTGGATTCTGATTACGAATACTAATATTGGGATATTCACCATAAGAATGATGTATTTATGAATGGTTCTATCTCGTGTATTTTTGGTATTTTAATATACGATTTTAATAGCACCAAAAAGTGAGATGTTGAAAACTTGTAAAAGAATCTTAAACAGTTTTTTATTAGTTACACAAGGCTTTTGCAATATTTGCCCTGCAGACCCTACTGACCCGGTGGATATAGAGAAGATGTTTACTATAATTTCTTTAATGACGTAGTTTTTTAAAATTTAGTTTAGTTTTTTCTTATTGAGTCACTTGACATTTTTTTATAGAAATATTTTATTTCACTAAGCATTCAAATTCATTGGCTTAATATAATTCGTATCATTTTCATGGCTAAAGGAATACTCCCTTTCTGTTCTTAATGTTGCTTTTTCCATCTTGTTTTCCTTTTAACAGCCAAAAATGCCAAAGGTCCTTAATGTTTTGCTAGCACAGAAGCTGCTCTCTAAATAATTACATTCCTTTCATGTAATAAAAACTTGAATAGACTATATGACAGGTTGTGCTCTAAGTGGTTATAAGGGAAGAAAGGAAGGAAGGAGAGGGGAGGGAGGGAGGAAGAAGAAAAATAAAGTCCCCAGATCCCTGGTCCTGCAGAGTTTATAAAGCGTTGATAAAGAAAACATATTAAAATGAATTAATTATAGTGGATAAAAGTAAGCTAATAAATGGATGAAGAACCTGCTTCAGGACACACACACAAGAGTTATCATTGAGAAATGAGCAGATTTAAAGGAAGTGGGGCCACTAGCCATGTTAGGTGTCTTGGAAGTAATCTCCCTGCCAAAGGAACAGTCAGCACAAAGGCCCTCGGTAAAAGTGTGCTGAGTGTGTGCTCAGTGAAAGAGGAGGGGCCACAAAACTAGGACCTGAGATGATTCTCAGCCTGTACTCAGAGGACCACAGAGAAATGCAAATGGCATTGATGTGGGAAAATTAGGCATCTGAAACAAGTGTTCAGAGTGATGGTCACTTGGATAGAGGTGGTAGCCATGGCAGTACGGAGCTGAACTGGGGGTCAGCTGAGTCTGCCGCCTTGATTTTATCAGCATTGGGGTTTATTCGTTGAATAATCAGTAAGTTCTTATTTTTTCCCTATTATAGTTTAAAATATATTTCACTGTGTTTCTTAAATATGTTGTTACTCTTATTTTCTTGCTAAATTTTTGTTTTATTGATTCAATCAATTAATTTATGAAAAATACTTTCCCAGATTTTTACATTTTTACATTTGTAAATGTTATCTTATTCTTCACAGTTTTACTTTTACCACCATTCAAAAATTACTCATATTGTTCCAAGTTCACAGTACCACTTCACACATCGTTGACTTAAAATTTATTTTATTTTTCTCCTTCTCCTCCTCCTCCTCCTTATCCTTCTTTTTGTTTTGTTTTTCTAGCTTTTGGAGCCTGTCTTGGAGCTCGCTCTGTAGACCAGGCTGGCCTTGGACTCACAGAGATCCACCTGCCTCTGTCTCCCAAGTTCTGTGGTTAAAGGTGAGCACCACCACTGATTAGCTTTATTTTATTCCATCATGGATTACCTTTATTTTTTTTTAATCTCTTACCACAAAATATTACCATATTACACAAAAGAATAAAATCCATCACATCAACATTCCCTACTGACCACAGGTTTGTTAGATACCCATTTTTAGTTTTTATTTTATATTTCATGTTTGGTTGAGTGCCAAGAATATCAAATAACAGTATTTTATATCCTCTAAATCTTCCAAAATGTAGCTAATACCAAATCTAAGGTAAACCAAGAGGTTACCTAAGACTTGTCAAAGCTTGTGAAAACCTGGCAAGGTCAGTTCAGGTAGAAACATCATATTTCAGTTCGACAATGTCTGTCTTACAGCCATATTCTGGTTAGAACCTGCATAGCACAGACTCATGGGAAATATCTTTAAGGGCATGATAAGGCAAGGTTTTCAGCACACTGGAAAAAAGAAGTTGAAGTGGGTGGTGTGTCCTGGTAGTTTATTAACATCAGTTAGTGTATCTCCAGGGCAGCTGCCTTCTTAACCTTTTGTTTATCAAGGCCTTCATGACTTAGGGTTCTTCAAGCTTGGACGATTCCCAGTTACAGGAAGGACAGAAAGAGGGTCCGCACCAGTGTCTCTGAGGACACTTGTGTCCTCCATGACTATTCTCTTTTCTCCCACTCCATTTACCCTCCAGCATCTGGAGGACACGTCCCTCTGTCCCTTATAAACACAGAAAGGAAGCACACAGTCCTGTATATTTTTTTGTGTCCTGCAAAGTTCTCCTGATACAAGTCAAGTGGGGGAGCTGACAAAACAATGTAATATGTGTTTTGTTTGACCTTGAAACTTTTAAAGGTCAAGAGACAGGGCTTGCAACAGTCCCTGCATCATACTGACAGTCTTGGTCAATGGTTCTCTTCACTCTGACCTTTCAGAACCAGTGTGTCTTTTCTCCATTGTCCTCCCAGCCCCTCCCATGGCATGCTCTCTGCCAACCCCATATCCTCAGCAGCTCTTACTGTATGAAGAAGCCTCTTGGGAACTTAGGATCTTGTCATTCAAGTTCAAAAGACAAAATAAGGGATAGAGAATATTTGTGATATAAAAAAGCCGGACAAATACTGAGAATTAGAATTGAGAGATGGAGATGGGGATTGGGGGAAAGGAGTGGAGGGAGGCTGAGCCAACATTTATTATTATTTTGAAAATTACAGTAATTTCTTTAGTTTCTTTCTCCCTCCCTTCCCCCCCCCCCCCCCCAATGTCCTCTGTTTACCGCTCAAAGGCCTATCAAGGAACATTCACTGTGGCTTGCTGCCAGCACCTTGGCTAGTTCTCAGTGTCATATTAACCACTGCCCACTGCAAAAGAAGCTTCTTAGAACAAGGTTGGGAGAAGCACAGGTCTATTGGTAGAAACATAAATATCTGGAAGCAATTTGACATGTTTTGACCATGCTTACAATACCAGGCATGAATTTCCTCTACTGGAATAGGTCTCTAATCTGATTGAGACAGTGATTTATTATCACCATAAGAATTCTGCCTCCAATGTACTAGTAGGTACACTTGCTTTTAAGATCAGAATTATACCACTGAGTATCCATTGATGTCTTTTCTCCTGTAGCAGCCTGAATAACAGCACCTAGCACAGTGAAGTCAGAGAGCTCATTTCTCTGTCCTGTGTCCACATGACTGGTGTCTTTGGCAACAACTCTTGTCACCTAGTCATGATGGACAATCAAGAAGGAGAGCAGCATCTGTTGTTGGTGCCTTTGAGACATCCTGACCAATAGACTCATGGGAAGACATCCTGTGCACAGCCCTGAAACTCTTATATAATAACCTCAGTCCTTTGGAAGGACCATTGTCCATCTGCAGTACCACTATTCAAACTTCCTTGTAATTTTTGTTAAGTTCTTAATTAGCTTATAAACAAATGGAGCTTCATAGGGTTTCTTTGTGCCCCTGCTTAGGTTGGCTCATCCCGCACACACACATCCCACCCCTGCTCAGTTCTCTAATTTACAGTATTCTGTCCTTCTCTTTTAGATTACAAATATTCGGCATCCCTTATTTAGTTTTTTGAACTTGGATTACTAAACCATAGATTCCCAAGAAGCTTCTTTGTATATATTTCATTTTGGCTTGGCTTTCTCTTGGTCCCTCATCTCCCCATCCCATCATTTCACTGGGTCTTTGAACCCTCTGCTCCTAGTATTTCTTGGAAAATCAAAGAAAGTGTCCAGGAGGGAGTGACGTTTTAAAAAAGGCCTAACAGCAGAGTAGGGACCAAGTTAGATGAGAGAGTCAGTATCCTGCATGGAAGAAAGACCCTATTGGATGGGGGACGGTTGTGTTGTTGGACAGACCACAGCGCTGGAGACTACTGCAGCGGTCAGAACAGCAGCAGTTGCACGGGGTTTCTGGACTAACCTTCATAACAATGCAAGGGAGTTGAGACATAGCTTACATGTTCTCACATGTATGATCATTTTCAATCACTGAGCAATTTAAATTTGGACATAGTGTCATTATTGATGAATTCCTGTTTGTTAATTCTAATGAGGCTCATGTCCTTTTGGCACGCTTGTATTTCCTTATTACCCACAGGCATTCTAACTGGACCTCAAACATGTTAAAAATTTATTGAGCCTGGTATCTCCAATCCATATGTTATTTCAGTGGGTTAAGAAAGAAGTCATGAGAATCAACTTTTCTGAGAATTCAAAATGAAGTTAACAAAATTTAACTCGAAGTAGCATAAAAATACACAGTATGTATTAAATCCCTCAGAAGAGGATAAGTTTTAGGAGACTTGGGATACAAAAGATTTCGTCAGGGTTCAGCCTCACTCTGCCACAGCTTTCTGGAGTCCTTGTTCCTTTCATATTAGAGACATTCTTCATGAACCAGGAAAGAAAACCCGCTGATAGTTTCGGGCTAACCTGGTCCCTCAGGTTTTCCAGCTACAATCAGTGCTGCTCTGCTAAAATAACAGGGGAATTGCTTGAATCCTGAACTCAACTCAGCCAACCATGGTGGCCACAGCTTGAAAGGCTGACTGTCCTTCAACTTTCCTGTAGATTGCCTCTACTACTGGTTTAACTGGTTCTCCACAATATGAAAAGAAGGTGATCTCAGAACATGAAAAGCAAAGAAGGGCGAGGAAGCAAAACAACCAACAAAAAATAAGTCAGCTCAGAAAGTACCACAGCACCATAGAACGATTACAATTGGAGGGGAAATGTAGAATTGCAAGCCTGGAAGACTCAACAAGACTTATAAATATGTGATAAAGAAAGGCATCCATCCAGGCAATAGTAATACACAGCAGATAGAAGAGGCATCATCTGATACTTGTTCATTTGGTGACAATGTTTTCACGGGAGATTTCGGCAGTTCCCTGCCCTTTAGCTAAAGCGTTCTATCCAATCTGAAAGTGTTCAGCTAATGAGAAAGGCTGAAGGCAGCTGGAAAGGCTAGAAACAGTTCTAAAATGACAAAGAATAAAAATGTGAAGCTAGTAAGCATGCATGAGCTGCTCCGTACAGCATATTGAAGAAGATAAAATTATTATTGGAGTAGAAGATAAATTTAACATTGAATATACATAGTTCTGATTCAGGAAAAAAAAGCAGCTTTTTTTTTTTCTCTGCATCCATATTCAAGGAAAAGACTGTAAAAGAAATTCAAGTTGAAATGTGAAATATTTCTGTTAGAAGCAGGTTCTTTCTTAGTTCAAAGTGCTAATAACGAAATAACAGAATTTCATTAATGAATTTCAAACTTGGTGCAGGATTTCCTAAGATAGAATCTATCCTGTTGTTATTGTCATTGGGGGGGGGGGTGCACTGTACACTTTAGAATAGAGCGATCAGTTAGACGACTCACGGGGTTCCTGGAGAGAAATAGCATATTGTACAACTTCACATCTCAGAAGACAAGCATAATATATCGTGAAACATTTGCTGAGTGGATGCATGTGTGTGCAATTGTTCATTATGTAGAAATAGAATCTGTTTGGGGATCTACCAAATATTGTGCTTATCCTGACTTTGTTGTCATCCATAGCAGACTCCTTGGCTGCCAACTTCCTAGCTATCACGTTCTCAGAGAATAGAATTTAGATGTGCTATTCATTAAAATAAAAGACGATGACAGTGTGAGGTATGGCTGTAATTTTCAATTATCTGTAATCTTTTAATCATCTGATTTCAACCATCACCATCAACTAAGAGTTCATTTTAGCAATAATCGTGAAATACAGAGTTATAATACCATGTTATACTGAATAAGAAGCACACAGACACAGTACTTTTGGAGGAGACTCTGAATACAATGGGGAAGGATAGAGAATGAGGGACTGAATGAAAACAGGTAGAATGTCAGCTATGTTTTAAATGCCATGATGAAACCCATTGCCTGAACATTGAATTTGGGTTAAGAAAAGAAATGTAAGACTTCTCTTCTACCCAACTTTCTCTTCCCCAGTCACCATATCACTTCAGTGATCATTGGGCTGAAGCTCGGCTCGTTTTCACCGAATACCTAATGCAAATTATGTTGGTTATTGCAGAAACTGGATGACCGGAAACTACTTAAAAGTGAAAACTGTTCTGAGTCCAAGGAAAGTTTTCAGAAGCCATATTAAAATTATTAACTTTACTTCAATTCTGAAACAGGCATATCGCAAGTTGTTTTCTACCTGGGTGGGAGATTGATTGGCCATTTTCTTTTTCATGATGTTTTGAAAACAAATTAAGTATGTGGCATTAAACACATGTTTAATTGCTGAGTATATTTATTTTCCCTATATCTTCATGTAAATTAAGAAGGTATGACCACAATTAGCTCTTCATTGGGAAGTAATTTTAAGGCTGAAAAAATTTCTATGTTATGTAAAGAATACACATTTTTTTTTTTTACTCTTGATGGGTTTCCCTAATTTGTTTGTGGTCTAAGCACCACTAATCCCAGGAAGATGTATTTACCAAGTTCAAAGCTCTCACCAAACCCAGCATGTGTCTGAAATCATTTGAGTAGCTAATACAGACTTTGTTTCATATAATCTTTTATTTTAAATAGCAAATTTAAAAGTTGGTAACTCTCAATATTTTATTGAGTTTTAATAACCATCACACTATACTTGAGAATTAAATTCAACACCTTTCCAACAACATCCAAAGTGCCTTTTGTCACTTACTGCTGGGCCAGGGTTATCCACATAAATAGGAGGGGGCATGTCTACCACCTTGTATAGACAAACAATTCTAACATTGCTTAAAGAGTATACATTTGGGGCTTCAGCAAATCCAGTTTCAGAAATCTATCTTTAAATATTAAATCAGAGTAATTTAATCTGAATAAAATTTCAGCATTTTAAAATATAGCAGCCTTTAAAAAATAATACCCTACACATTAGCAAACAATCTTGGTCCTGTTTCCTTTATGCACTCATAAAATGATGTATGTCAGGGCCTTAACAAACTTGCCCTTGTGGACCTGTAAATGGGAGACACCCCAGAATGCAGCCTCCATGATGACTGTCACGTGACGCAGGGTACTGAAAGAAGTCACTGTTGTGCTCCAGTTCTTTACTGAGGTCCTTAAAATTTGATTTTTAGATTTTTTTTTTCTCCATTTCTAAGGAGAACAAACAAACTATAGTTTGAGTTAATGGAAATCCCAAGTATTTTCCCAGTCATTGCTCAGTAACAGTCTGAGCTTTGTGTAGTTGCTTCCTTCACAGTCAAGTGTGAATCTGCAGCTTCCTGACCATGTCGGGAAGGCATACAAAATTCCTACGAGGTCTATTTCTTCTGTGATGTCTTCAGTGCCCAAGATTCTCTCTTCCATCTCTGTTATTTTGGTGAAGCTTGCCTGTCTGTCCTGTTCAAAGTCTTACTTTTTTTATTTCCAGCTTTTCCTCAATTTGGGTTTTCTTTATTGATTCTATTTCTACTAGAAAGTCTTGAGCCATTTTATTCATTTCATTCCACTGTTTGCTTATGTTTTCATGGGATCCTTTAAGAGATTTATTCATTTCCTACGACATTCAGACATATCGATCCCTAAAGGCTATTTTGAAGTCTGTCTTGTGTTTCAGCTACGTTGCATTTCTCAGGGCCTACCAGTAGGGTTGTTCAACTTCAATGGAGACATGTCGCCCTGACTGTTACTGATTGTGTTTTAATGCTGGCATCTAGGTGACTGTAATTTTAGGTATTCTTAGAGAAAACCATCTTTCCCTTTTCAAGTAGCTGATAATCACCAATAGCTCCACAGCTAGAGGTGAGATTCTGTGCCCAAACCTATCCATGTTGGGGTTTAGTCTGGTTTAGGATCACACACTTTTCCTACGTGCTGTTGCAACAATGTCAAGTTAATATGTGCAGTGGCCTACTGTGTCCATTTTTGCCACTCCTGCTCAACATAATACTTGAAGTCTTAGCTACAGCAAATAGACAAGTGAAGGAGATAAGGCAGATAGGGTTGGGAAAGGAAGAACCAAAGTGTGGTGACATATTGTATATTTAATAAAAATAGCCTGAAATATCAGAGCACAGAGCCATCCTCAGAGCCAAGCCGTGAAGGTGGGAGCGGTGAGCCATGCCTTTAATCCCAGCACTCAGGAAGCATCGATCCTCTGGATCTCTGTAAGTTAAATGCCAAACAGAGCTCACCAGAAAACCCCTGTCTCAAAGCTTCTGTACTTGTGCCTTCTCTCTGGAACACTTTTTTTCAGTCATTTTTTTTTAAACTGTTATTGAAAATTTTTTCATGCAATATGTTCTGATCATGCTTTTCCATTCTACCAACTCCTGCCAGAACCTCTTAGCCTCCCCACTCATTCCAAGTCTTTGCTTTCTCTTTTAAAAAACAAACAAAAGAAGAAATTCACACAAAAAAAAATTTCACAAAAACAGAAACTAAATATAAAGCAAAAGACCAATAAGACCTAAACAAACAATCAAAAGTACCTGAACACGACAATATAAGACATAACATCTACAAAATGCCACTGTGTTTACATGGTGTCAGCATCTACTCTTGGGCATAGGGCCTGCCTTTAAGTGTGCTTACATACCAGTGAGACTGCCCAAGAGAAACTAATTTTTTCTTTTCAAGTGGATATCAATTAGAGACAGCTTCTTGGTTTATGGAGACGTCCACTTTCCATGCTCGGCACCTTTCATACATTCTTATAACAAGTTCTCTGCAAATGATGCTGTCCCCAGAGTTTCCCTGGTCACCACTTTCACTCTTGCATTTTCTTTGCTGCTTTTTAAGATGTAGCTTTGACTGCTGCTCAGCGTTTTCCCTTCCATCTGTGTTCTGTCTCTCCTTTCAGCACGTGCTAGCAGGGAGGTCTTTTATGTAGGATTGTGTCTCTGTACTCAGAGAAGTACCTGTGATCTTGATAGAAGGCACTGAACAAAGGTGATTGATGAAGAAACTGTCACAGAGGTTGTGTGTGTGTGTGTGTGTGTGTGTCTGTCTGTCTGTCTGTCTGTCTGTGTGTCTCTGTGTGTGTCTCTGTGTGTGTGTATCTGTGTGTGTGTCTCTGTGTGTGTGTCTGTGTGTGTGTCTGTGTGTGCAGTAATGTATTTCTACAGCTACCTGAATGTTTCTGTGAAAACTCCTCAGAGCACAAAATAATCACGATTTCTCCACGACAAATTAGATGCTAGTTTTAGGGTCTGTTTGTAATGAATCAAGAGACACTAAAGCTCACAATCAACACTGGAGAGTGATTCATAACAAACCTGGCTTGTCAATTTATCAATGACAATTTTACCTCCAATATGAAGCTAAAGATATACTTAAAACAGTAAGGTAAAATGGTATAATTTTAAAAGATTTAAGAAATGTTTTCCAACCAAAATAAGACAATGACCTCCATTACTAGCAAAGAATGACATTTTAAAGTTGTGGTCACTTAGTAGGTGCCCCCATACTGTAGATGAGAAAAGAGTGTCTTATTTTCAATTCTGCATTATTCAACAATGAGTTGTCAGAACTGTTATTTTTCTCTGGAATATACCTAAGGGTAGAAATGGACACAGACTCTTTGATCTATACAAGTTATGTAAAAATATGGATATCAGAAAAATGAAGTCCCTCTTGATTCACACCAGAATTACTAGGGCTTTGATATTGTTATTTCTGTGATTTTTTTTTCAAATAAAAGCTAAATTGACTTTGCCTTTTGAAATTTCATTAAAATACAGATTGCCAGTACTTTCAAGATAAAAGACTAGATATGCCTTGCATCATTATCGTATACCGCTATGCTTTGCATGGAGCCAAATGGAAAAACACTAAAGCTGGAATCTTGTTTTTGAAAAGCTTTTTGAGAGAAAAAAGAAAACTACAAAAATGGATTCCTGTAGAAACTGAGCTCTGAATCGCAATGCAGAGAGGTCAGTGTGAGTGATGGCAGAGCCAGGAGACAAGGCAAGCGCTGGAGGAGCAGGCATATACTAGAGATCTGGGAAAGGATGGACCTATCCATCCAGGGAGCACAGCCCAAGGAAAGCCAAGCACAGGCAAAGAAGCTCCACCCAAGGCCAGAGCAAATGCTTTGAATGAAGGATTGTCCAACAGCCAGGGTGTATTTTGCGTGCTTCTTGCCATCTTACAAATATAAGGCCTTCCTCTAATTGGATTCTTAGAGCTCTGTTTTCAAGCTTTCTGTAAATGTTGGACATGCATGTTAGCAAGTTACCAGATACTTATCTTAAAAGAATACAGTCTTTTGCAACATGATATACCATGTTTGGTTGACATCCCTGGGAGGCCTGCTTTTTCTGAGGGGGAAAGGAAGCAGAAGGAGTAGATATGGAAGAGAGAAGGGGGAGGGGGAAAGTTTGGTTGAGATGTAATAAGTGAGAAAAGAATAAATTTTAAAAATATATTTTAAAGAAAAATGCAATATTTTTGTAAGTAATCTTTTGGTCAAAAGTAAATTCCTTCTCTCTCTCTCTCTCTCTCTCTCTCTCTCTCTCTCTCTCTCTCTCTCTCTCTCTCTCTCTCTCTCTCTTATGCTTTATGGAATTTCTTAAGGCAGCAGCAAGGATCTCATGGAACCCATAGGCAAGTAACCCAATACAGATGCATCTGAGGCGAAATTACTTAAGTAAAATTCAGTGAGGAAAAAGGAGGCCTATCTTAGACTTCATCAGTCAACATTTGTTGATCATGGTAAAGTGAAGTCATACTTACCTGAGAAATCAGCAGTCAGGATTGGTATAGAATAGACAATTTCCACAGCAAATAGTACCTTTAAAAATAGGGCAGCATTCACTACAAATGCAGATAAGGTGTGTGAAAGTGCGTGGTAAACCTAGAGAAACTGAGTGTCCCTTAACAGTCTCCTACTGATATCCTTACATGAAGCTAAAGGACAGTGCCTCAGACATATACTCAGTTGGCAACCAGGGCAGTTAATGCTGAATAACAGGAGTAATGACGCAGTGTTTTTATTCTTATATCTCAATAAAAAAAAAGTTTGATGGGTGAAGTCTAATCATAAAGCAATACTGTGGTATTACTCCTACTTTATTCTTTTAAAATGCAATATTTTTATTAATTCTTTGAAAATTGTATACAATGTGATCACACTCACCTTCCCTTCCGAATCTTTCTTCATAATAGTCAATAGAAGTCTATGCCCCTAAATAACATATTGAGAAGCCATCTGGACTGCTAATTATTCTTAGTCACTGCTACCTTATCCCATCTCAGTTACTATCAAGTCTTGAGCAGAATTATCAAAGCTGCTTCCAATCCATTGCAGTGACTGTTCTTCCTGTGGCTAGCACTTAGCAAGTATGAGCTTGTGCATTTGCTTCATTTTCTCTACACTCTCCTTAGCCCTGTTAACTAATTTTTATTTCTAAGTTTGGAGCACAATGAGGAAGAATAGAAAAAGCAGGCAGAAAAATCTGGTGTATTTATTTTGCTGGTACACTCATAAGATGTAAGCTCTCTTCTAGAGAATTCCTTCGTATTTATAATCTCTCACAATTCAGTAATACATTCAGGTTCCCTCTGCTTCAACCTTCTGACCCTTCTAGAAGGTTTGGGAACAACTAGAATCATTTCGTGCCAGCTCTCTCTTGCATAATGCACCACAAACATGTTTGTGGGACTTTGGTCCAGTGAATTTTTAAAGTGCAGGTTTACTCAACCGGACGACTCTCTCCGGCCTGCTGAAAGACCAGCCTGCCAAACTACCAGGTGTCACGACTGAGATTTCCCACTCAGGAGTCAGCACCCACTGGAACTCGTATTAATAGCCCCTGACTCCAGGGCCTTCCCAAGTATCTGCAAGCAGCGTAACTGTAGCACTCTACCCCATCTTCTCTCCCCCTCCCCTCCTCCTCCCCCCCCCCCCCCCCGTCTTCTCCTTCCTCCTCTTCCCCCTTCCTTCTCCTATCCTCTCCCCTGCCCTCACCCTCTCCCCAAAGGAAAGGAGAGAGAGATTATAAACTCTCCCCCATCTATTCTTTGGTTTCTCATCTCTCTGACTGTCCTGTTTAAGATCCCTAACACATGAAGTTTTACATCCAGTCTCTTCAAAGACATGCAGTTTCACATCTTGCTGCATCTATTGCGGTGTCTCTGTGCCAGTATCCTTCATACTGATGCCTCTTGTTCAACAACAAACATTCTGTGTAGAGCAGCATAAATACGTAAAAATCACTAAAAAGTTACAGCTCTTTAAGTTTCTTCTAGTTTTCTAACTTCAACACAGGATTATTTTATCTGAGGCAATTCAGTTATACCATTTAAAGATGAGTGATACTAGCTAGTTTATAAGGAAATTAAGATATTCAGGCTTATTTGTGTGGCTTTTGCAGTAAAATACATATTTGTGGTATATTTTGCCTTTTTGTAATAAAAACCAAGCCAAAACAAAAACTATTACTAGGCCAAGAAAAATTACTGGGCTGAATCTACTGATATTTGACACTATGTGGGAATAAAGCCCCAAACTCAAAGTGTGTACAGAGACAACAGTAGCTTATCACTATGAACCTTAGTAGAAAGCAGCAACTAAATTATCCTCAACTTTTTGCCCATTTGATTGTTCTTGATAATGGGCAACACTGTGTGAGCATCTTTTGGTAAGAGAATGTAGGAGGTATAATAGTTTGGAGGAAGTCGTAAGCTAACCTTTATCGGTTTCTATAAAAGTTTTTTTTTGAGTGTTTATAAAGTAATTGAAATGGTATACTAAATATAGACCTATAAACACCTATAGGTGTTGGGGGCATCAGCAGTCATAAAATGTCTTTTTGAGATGATGGTGATGAATAATGGGCATGAAGGTAGGTGTTGGATTCTTCTCCTCTTTAGCATAGGAATGGGTAGGTCTTGAAGTTTGATTCCAGATCCTATACTTCACACCTTGTCTTAAGAATGACTTAGAATCCACACGTTAGCTTTATCACTTCTAATGGAGAAGTTGTAAACATCTATGCTGAGCAGATTGTTCACTTTTAGGACTGCAGCAAGTTAATCCAGCATTAAAATATTTGGATTTTCAAACTTGCCACATGGTGGCCTCCTTAGAATGAGGTAGCCCATTTGAGATAAGTAAATTAGCTAGTGAATTAAATACATGCCTGTTCCATTGAATTTTATTATATATAAACAGCTATTACTCTGGATGTTCACTTGGAATCATCACAAATATCATTCAGAGTAGTTGTGAATAGCTTTTGCTGAGGCAAATACTGAGATTTGAAGATAGTTATAATAAAATAAAATGGACTCAAATTGGAAAAAATGTCAGCCAGGCAGATATAAAAATCAAATTTCTGATGCTTCTTAATTATTTTTAGAGGGAATTTTTGTTCGTTTTGTTTTGTATTGTGAGACATGGTTTCTCTGTGTAACAGTCCTGGATATCCTGGGACTCACTCTTAAGACTAGGTTGGCCTCAAACTTACAAAGATCTGCCTGCCTCGGCCTGCAGAGTGTGAGGATCGAAGGCTCGTTCCAGCACTGCTCTGCTGAAGGGAAAATTTTTAAGAGAATGGAACAAAATGACCATCAGAATAACAATACAGTATGTAGCAAGACTTTAAAGACCACAATAAAAATCTACTGACATCAGCTGTCCATCCCACCTGTTCCTCCAACAGCATCTCATGCTCCAGTGCAGAGATGACTCATGTGTCCTCTCCCATCCCTCACAGGAAGTGAACTAAGAGCACAATCACTTGTAGCAATAAGAGCGCACACGTGACTATAGTGTCTTTCAGTTCGAGCTATAAAGTAATAAGCTCTTCCTTTTCTTTTCCTGTCTTCCTTCCTCCCTTCCTTCCTTTCTTTCTTTGAGCCATTCCTTGGGGACTGTCTATCTTTATCTTGCCACTCCAGGAATATCATTATTTTGTTGGTGATAACAGCGCATTGGAAGATATAAAAACAACACTGGTCTATTAAACAGGTCCTTTACTTCCAAGACATTTATGGTCTAGTTCATCGCCGAGCCACAGAAGACCTCAAGTTTCTGTGGTTTGGTTTCTAAGTAGGAGACTTTTATTCTGACTCCTCTCATATAATGAACTATTCCCAGAACTTCATGGTGACTTTGTTGGATTTTATTTCTGCCATAGCATTATAAATCATCAATACGGTACATATTTATTTGTAAACACTGCCATATTATCATTCAAGTATGTGTGTCAGTATCGAGCTGCAGTTTAAGAGGAAGGTTCATTTCCCATAGTCTTTCTAATAATGTGTGTTAGTGCAAGGATAATTTCTCAAAGAATTGAGAAAGGTGGTCTACATAGAATATGGGTCCAGGGGACATAGACTGGGAATGGATAACATTTCTCTGTTCTCCATAGAATGTGAGTCCAATGGACATGGGCTGGGAATTGGTAAAGTCTCACTGTTCTAGTCTACATCCTTCATCAGTCTCTAGCCTTCATGTGGTGTTCAATAAATGTTTGTGGGGATTCAATAAAAGTTTCAGAAGTTTTGGAGATATCAGAGGGAATCTACCCACAGTCTATGTGGGGAGTTAATAGAAGCTCCAAAGTTCCAGAGCTCTAACCACAGTCAGTCTAGGAGAATCAGAGAGTGGTGATTCAAACCTTTAATCCCAGCACAGGGAGTATCCTGGGAGTGGTGACCTATGCCCTTAATCCCAACTGAGTCCAGGTCATTTTAGATTACAGAAGGAATTCCAGGCTCCCAAGCAGGCAGTGGTGGGGCCACACCTTAATTTACAAAAGGGTACTTAAGACAGAATAGAAACACAGGAGGAGAAGCCATTCCAAGGGAAGCAAGGCTGAGGAAGCTGGAAGACAGCTGGGTAAGATCTGACTATGGTGTTTATTCCCTCTAGTATCTCCAACTTCTTCAGAGATCTATCCCTGAGTCTCATTTATCCGTGGGACAAATGTTCATTAAATTAAAGAATGTAGATAATAACTGCTTTATTTATCATAATGGATTAAAGACTTTAAGCAAAAATACCTAATTAGTATTTTTGTAATTTGTATGGCATATAGAATACAACACCTCTAACAGCTCCATTTAGCACCAACTTAAAAACTGAGTTTTTGAACTTCAAGTCATACATAAGAGCATGCTGCTTACTTGCATGCCTTAACATATATGATTTTTGAAAACTATGTTCAACATCCTTATTTTTTTCTTACAACAACTGAATCTTAAAAATTAGCAAGTGATCTTATCAGTGGCTCATTTAAGCATTCTACAAAAGATGGAAAGCCAATCTAAAACACAAATACATTCACACATGAACACGTGCAGTGCACACACACACACACACACACACACACACACACACACACACACACACACACACACAATGGTTTTTGTTTTCTTTTATGTTTTGGATTGCTATTTTGTACAGGTTAGCTTTAAATACCCAGCTCAACCTTTCCTCCTGCTTCAGCCAGCTGAATAGCTAGAATGAAAATACTACTAAGTCTAGCTTAATCCTAAACATCTTGACTAACAATAGGCTGCGGACAGCTAGTAACCTATGTGACCAGTGTCCTGGAACTATTCATTGGTAAAGATTATTCCCAAACTACAGGACAACTTACCAGCTTTCCTTTCTCTTTTCTTTTGGAATATCAGTGGGTTGGCATTGGAAAGGTTATTTTAGAGAATAAAACATTGAACTTGTGCGTATGTCATAGCCTAATAGCTTCTGATATGGGAATGTCTTTCTGTATGCTGTGAATATCAATCTTTAAATAAAGGAGCTATTTTGGCCCATGACAGGCATGATAGAAGAAGTAAGTGGGGAATCAGAATAGGTAGGGAAGGAAGGGCGGAGTCAGAGACAGATTGAACCAGCCCTAAAGAAGCAACATGTGAGGAACACAGGTGAGCCACGGGCCACGTGGCAGACAGATTAATGGAAATGTGTTGAATTAAGATGAAGGAGCAAGCTAGCAATGTGCCTAAGCCATAGGCCAAACAGCATGAAGTTAATATAAGATCTGAGTCATTTGGGGGGCCTAAGCAGCAGGGGGCAGCTAAGGGGTCTGGACCTTTACTGGACCAGGCCAATAAACCTTACTGTAACAAGCTTCTATAATTTTTACACTTTCTCCTAAAAAAGAGAATGCAGTGGACAATATAATCTCCAAAACTGTGTAACAGCAGCATTTACTGAATAAGTTGTGGTGTTGTGTGTTATCTTTTGTTGATAGTGTAGTGGTTTGAAAGAAAATGGCCCCAAGGAGGTGTGGCCTTGTTAGATTAAGTGTATCACATTGGAGGCAGGCTTTGATGTCTCATATGTGCTAAAGCCACGTCCAGTGAGACAGATCACTTCCTGTTACCTGTGCAAAATATAGAACTCTCAGCTACCTCTCCAGTACTGTCTGCCTTCATGCTATCATGTCCCACCATGATGATAACAGATTGAACCTCTGAACTGTAAGCCATCCCAATTAAATGTTTTGCTTTATAAGAGTTGTTATGGTAATGATATTTCTTCTCAGCAATAGAAACGCCAACTAAGACAGATAACTTTGAAAATTAAGTATCATATTTCTTTACAACATAATTTCATGGCAATGGGTATATTGTTATGTGTTGTCAAGACAGTCTAGCCTTAAGATCTAGGGTTTTAATTGTGTTTTGTTAAAGAAATTAATGTTAAATTCTAGATGTGGTTTAAAAGTAATCTCTATTTTTTAAGAATGGACAAATACTCTAAGTCTTTAATACACCCCACTCAAACTATTGTGTCATTATGTTGCTCAGTGTGGTACTTTTGTGAAGTATTAGTTCTTTTTTTATGTTGGTAAATTTGATTCATTAGAGGTTAATAAAGGGAAATAGAGACGAGGGGCAGAGAGCTAATTTCCTTCTGTGCCTTCTGGGTTCTTCCACTCAGTTTTGATCTGTGTTTTGTATCTTGTCTTTTCATCATTGAGCTGAAGAGTTCTGGAAAAAAAATGTTGGCTCAACAACTGCTTCCTTCCTAATATAGCTGTGATCACAAGATTGTTTGAGCTCTTCTGAAATCCTTGTGTAATAGCTGTCGGGCATCTCTCCATGATTATCTTTCTTCATACAGACTGCACTAGGGATGTTACAAATTGATGTGCCTTCCTCTCTAGGCTTCTTTCTAAAATTAGTAAACTATACAGTCCTCATATCTTTTGACCAATCTTGCATAAATTTAATTCTGTGTGTTTATTGGTTTTGGCCTAGACCTCCAATCTCAGTGCACACATACACAAATCTTTGGCCTTGAAAGTTTTATGGTCCCACAGGAACAAAGATTAATCATAATTCTATTATCTTCCTGAAAATCTTAAGCCTTGCTTCCCTTTTAAAGTGCACACCACAGATGATTCCTGAACCAGCAGGAAATAAAGTTGAATTTATTTTTTGACCATTATGCTTTCTTTGTCATTATTTGGGAAACAGAATACAGCGTTCCCAAGACTATTTGGCCCATTTTCATAAAGGCTGTTAAAAGAACAGGTGTGCTCAATTCTCTTTTATTCTTTATTTGAGAAATTTGATTTCACCACTTACCTTCTCCATACACAGTAGGTCCCTCATTCCTTTGATTGTTCCCATGGTACTTCAGGTAGCTTTGTTACCATACTTAACACACTGCACACAAATGCTCATCTCTTCTAGGCCATGAAGCTCATCTAACCCAACATATAGAAAATAGCAATTAGTATGCTTATAAATATTGTTATACATGAATAAACAGCAAAACAGTAGCCACATGTCAAAACTGCATGGTACACAAGAAGGAGATTAAAAACATTGACCATTATGTCTCACAGGAACCATGAGTCTCTCACACTTTGAAATGGAGGAGGAGTGGATCTGAGGGAGAGATGAGTGGGCTGGCCAGTGTGGAGGCAAGAGAAATTGTGGTCAGGATGTAATGTATGAGAGAAGGATAAATAAAAAGACAATGAAAAAATTTTTGAGTTTTAATAACATTTTTAAAAAGAGAGGAAGGAGTCACATTTCATGGTTTGAGAAGCAGCTACTCAAGTGAGCAGATGGGATCAATGTGAGACATATTTGGCGTTTTTGGACACCCCGCCTCTGGTTCCATCTTAGCTTTTTATTCATTTTTCTCATTTTAAATTTACTTTATATATTAGATGTTTATCTTTATGAACACCTTGAGAAGTCTTATATGTTTATATAAATATCAAAGAAACCTAAAAAACGCTCAGTAACTCTTTGCTGAAGGAAGGAATATACCACAAAGATGTAGTTGCTGTTGCTCAGATATGAAAAAATGGAAGGACATAATCTCTGTTTGATTGAATGAAGGCAAAATACAAACTGGATTGCTTAAGCAACAGACATTTATTTGTCATACTTTTAGAAGCTAGGGATTCTAAAACCAATGCATCTGAAAGTTAGATGTCTGCTACGGGCACCCTATCTAGTCTCTACAGCACTTCTTCTCGGTCTTCCTAATGCTGTGACCCTTTAATACAATTCCTCATGTTGTGCTGACCCCTGGTCATACAATTGTTTTCATTGCTATCTCAGAACTCTAACTTTGCTACTGTTATGAATCGTTATGTAAATATCTGGTTTTTTTTTCCCCCAATGGTCTTATGTGGACCCTGTGAAAGGGTTGTTGGTCCTCCAAAGGGGTTGAGAACCACTGATGTGGCAGCTGATTTATTACTATAACATGGTAAAAAAAAAAAAAAAAAAGTACAGGGACTCTCTGGGGTTGCTTCTATAGGAATACTAATTCATTCATGAGTGTTGTGTCCTAATGACTTATAAAGGTCCTACCTTCAAGTACCCTTACTTTCTTGGAGGTCCACTGAGATTTCATGAGCTTCCCTACTCTTTAACCGAGTGGCCAGTATAAACACACCCTTAATTCCAGCACTGGGGAGGCAGAGGCAGGCAGGTTTCTGAGTTCAAGGCCAGCCTGGTCTACAGAGTGAGTTCCAGGACAGCAAAGGCTACATAGAGAAATACTGCCTAAGGGAAAAAAAAAAAAGAACTTATAAAAACTGCAGTGAAGACACATGACCAACTAAGTAATCAATAGCCAAATACCAAACATCAATCGATAGAAAATAAAAAGAGGTCATGAATTTGAAACAATATTAAGAGGAGTATATCGAAGAGTGTTGTGGTTTGAATAGGTTTGTCCCCATAGACTTGTGTGTTTGAATGTTGGCCCATAGAGAGAAGCACTATTAGGAGGTGTGACCTCGTTGGAGTAGGCGTGGCCTTGTTATGGAAAATGGGTCACTGTGGAGGTAGGCTTTGATGTCTCATATATGCTCAAACCATGCCCAATGCGACAGTTTGCTTCCTGTTGCCTGCAGATCAAAATGTAAAAGTCTCATCTTCTTCTCCAGCACCATATCTGCCTGCATGTTGCCATTCCCTGCCACAATAATGGACCGAACTTCTGAAACTATAAGCCAGCCCCAGTTAAATACTTTCCTTTAATAAGTGTTACTGTGGTCATGGTGTCTCCTTACAGCAATAGAAACCCTAACTAAGACAGAGGGTTTGGATGGAGGAAAGGGAACGGGAAATAATGTAGTTCCATTATAATCCCCTAAAGAAAATAAATAATAAAAGTTAATCAACATTTCACCTGAGGAATTAATATAGGCAGTTTTAGAACACAGTGGTAGGATGGAGCAGAGATTTAAATACACATTCAAAATTTTTATTTTCAAATGGCTCATAGAGCTCACATTTAAGGCATTGCTAAGGCTCTAAGACACGTGCGGCTTGTCCTGAGAAATGGTGCTGGGTTCTGGGTGCCAGGTCACAGGTCATGATGACTGGGAGCATCTGGAAAACTCGCTGGTTAAAAACACTGTATTAACTGAATATTTGAGTGCCGTATACAATGGAATGTGAATGAGGTCGTGTTATTATTTCTGGATGTACGCAGACACGACAGTGTTTCAGCAAGGTGATGAAATCTTACATGAAAGTTAATATCTATCTTATTTTTTCTATATGTTAGATACTGTGATAAGCACCTTGTTTGTGTATATTATTTTGTGTTTACTTGGTGATTCTTCATTAAACGTATCACAGTGTGCTGAAACTTCAGGTGACACTTTAGTTCTTTACAGATTTTATATGACTTGTTTTTATCATATCCCCCTACATAACTCCTTCCTTAGCTCCTCCTGGATCCACACCTTTCCTTCCTATCCAACTTTCTGTCCTGTCATTATTATTATTATTATTATTATTATTATTATTATTAGTCCCATCAAGGCCAATTTGTGCTGTCCAAATATTCTTGGATGTGTGGCCTTCCACAGGAGCATGGTTGACTTCCTAGAGGCTCCACTTTTAGAGAATACTAACCCTTCCTTTCCCAGCCACTAACAGTTGCCAATAGTTCCGTGTTAGGGGTAGGACTTCATGCCCATCTTCCCTCTCAATGCTCAGCTTTGGTCTGATTGGGGCTTGCACAGGTCTAGTGATACCATGTCACCCTATATAAGACTGTGTTACAGCTGTTCTACTGTGTCCAAAAGACACTGCTTCCTTCTGTGGATTCATCTACTGCCTCCGGCTCTCACAGTCTTTCTGACAAGTCTCTGCTTGTTTCCCACGGTCCTCCAACAAATTTGTGAAAAAGGATCCTGTTTCCCAGACAAATCTCAGAGGCTCTGAAAGGTAGCTTTACTCACTATGACCACACAGCAGCTAAACCATAGGCAAGGGCTAAAGGCAGGCCTGTCTGCATCACAGTTCACATTCATAAGACTGTTTCCTTTTTAACTACCATTTTGTGAAGTTACCATGTTCTTCTGTCATTGTGGGTCATAATGCCTAGGACAGTATGTATCAATGCCTAGGACAGTATAGGTCAGGGTATACTTCTAACCATATGCAAAAGCAGTTAAGTTAGCCTATGTTAAAGGGAGACAGCATCAGAATCTTCAAGCAATAATGGTTAGACCCAGAGGACATCAGTTTTCCAGGCCCCTTGCCAGGAACATCTAGGCGAGGAGTCAGGAAGGGCCACCCTGACACTGAGGAAGATTTTATAATTAAAAAGTGCATGGCATCTTCCCAAATGGCATATGTATAAGATTAAGGCCTCAAGTGAGAGCTTCAGAAAATACTATTTAATTAATATTGGATCATGATACAGTTTTTAAAGAGAAGAAATTAAGAAAGTCCACGAAGAAACAGCCTCTGATTTTCAAGTAGACTTGTAACACTTACTCTTTCATCATATGTCCATGAGGTCACTCAGCAATCAGGGTTACTCCCTTGTTCCCATTTCACTTCACTACCCCAAAATCCTGTTGTTGAAACTATAGGACTTAGAAATAACAGGAATATCCTGTTGACAGAAACAAATTCCATATGATAAAATATTTCTTGATGAGAAGCCAGTTGGAGCAAGGGCAAACGAATCATCAGTGAGAAAGAGTTTATGGGTGACAGCGTCTGTCTGGAATCACTGTTCCTTTTGTGTGTCTTTAGTATATCGCTAACAAAATAAAATGCATGGATTTACATGAGTTTTATATTTTGCAAATAGGTAATGTGTCTGTAAAAACTGTTTTATGGGAGAAGGAAGCATGGACTGAGTGACATCATTAATACGGAGGATTAACCTCGAAGTCACACCATGTTGAGTGTTTGATTGTATGATTTATTACGTCATATTCAAAGTAAAATAAAGCATGTGGGTCACTTTCTTTAACAGGGTCTTAGATTATCAGCAGGATGTGGCCTCTTTGTATGCTTTACCATGGAGTCTGCCTTATTCTCCCGACCCCAGTACAGCTCTGGCCTGGGAGTTCAGAAGCCACGTACTGGACTGGCTTTGGTGAACCTTATGTCTTTTGTTTGTTGTTTAAATTCTTATTCATTTACATTTCTTCCTCACCTTCTCCTCCTGTAAACCTTCCCATAAACCTCCATGCTCTCCTTTAAATTTATGGACTCCTTTTTCATTAGCTGGTAGTGCACACCGATATGTATTTGTACATACCTGCATATTCCTAATATACGCTTTTCGGCCAGTGTAGTGTTGCCTGCATATATGTTGAAAGGCTGACCCTTTGGCACTGGACAGCGAGCTGGTGTGCCCCTCCCTGGATGAACACTTCTCCTATTCCCACGTTTATTAAGTTGTGTGAGGTTCCTTGTACAGGGTTGAGACCTCAGGAGACTCAGCATGGCTTGTTCCTCAGTGTGACCCTTGTTCAGTTCATGTTTGGGCGGAAATGTGGTCGATGTTTTGCAAGTGTAGCTTCTCATGTTAGAAGGAGATGAAAGCTCATAGCCAAGTCCCTGATCCTCTGGCTCCTAAAATCTTTCTGCCTCCTCTTCCAAATGTTTGCTGAGCCTTAGGGGTGGGAATGCTTTATAGATTGGGGCTGGCCTCCACAACTCTGTGTTTTGATTGGTGGAGGTTTTCTGCAGTTGTCTCTTCTCTTTACGAAGGAAAGTTTCCTTGATGAGGGGTGAAGACTACGCTCATCTGTGGGTATATTTGTTAATCAAGAAGCAAAAGCAAAGCCATTTCTAAGAGTCTGTGATTTTTTTTTTTCCTAAAAAAAGGGAAATGCTATATTGTTTTGAGTGGTGTGCTCAGAGCAATGGGAGCATCCAGTGCTGGCTTGCTGACACTCAGTTCTGAAAAACATCCAGCAGTAACCTCCTCAAAAGGCACACTTCAGGAAACCAGATGCTCTTTCAAGCACCTTTTTGTCCTGTCTGGAGGCTTTGGACTAGAGGGTTGCCAACTGGGAAGGGGACAGGAGAATGACAGATTGAAAAATCGGTGGACTGATAGCTGAGCCCACAGATGCTTACATTCCTGGCCAGGCAGCGTAGTCAGTAGGCTGCTATGATCGTGGTGTGTTGGCCTGGCTTCTTTCAATGTTCCATAACTGCCCTCACTTTTCAAATTAGAAGCAGGCTTCAAAGTGGCGTTTGTAGAAACACATGAGTCATATGGAAAGCAGCAAAGGGAAATCTTTCCCGCTCCCATACTGCAGAAGTGCTCTGGATACATAGGCAGATGGTCCTCTTTGCATGAGTCACTCATGTGGGGCATCTGATGATATCTGGATCTGAGAAATTCAAGAGCAGAAGTGTGAAGCTGTGAAGGGCTTCTGGCTCTGCTTTCAGGAAGTCTTCCTTGATTAGCTCAAAGGCTGTTTTTCTTGCAAATTCATAGATTTCCACTTTCCCTGAAACATAAGCAAACGTGAGAGATAGTCACATTTCCTTCAATAATGTTTAACATCTTTTCAATAATGCTTAATTCTGATCCATAAATAAGGATATTTCATCTTAATCAGAGGTGGTAAATAAAGACCGCATTTACATTTTATGGAGGGCTTCTAGTGTCAGTTCCGTCTGTCTCTGACTCGCTCAGTTGGTTCTGACTCGACCTATCAGGTGGGTGATACTGTTCTCTTCATTTTATATTTTGGAAAACTGGGCCATGAAAAAGCACCATCCCAGACCACAGATTTGATAGGAGGTCAAAGATTATCCCAAAAGGTCTGACTGAAAAGCCTTTATATGAAAACTTATTTTCCTGTAGGCATAACTGTCCCAGTCTTCCAATGGCTTCCTATCCTTTGTGTTGCTATAACCAGACACCTACAGAAATCATTTTTCTAAAAAAGTTTTCTTTGTGGTCATAGATGTCCCTGAGAGTCCAAGCCCACAGTTGCTAATAAGTCAAGGTAGAGTGGCTTGGTGCATGGTTCCAGAAAGCATGGAGCAGAAGTTCATGGTAGACATACCTCACCTACCCACAAACCCAGCCAAGAACAATTGGCCAGACCAGAAGCACTTGTAACCATTAACACTGGCCCTGGTGACCTGTTTTCACTATCCAAATCCCCAGACAGCACATCAAACAGGTGGAGGACATTTCAGATTCAAACCAAAATTGAGTAAATGCTTCTGCCCATTCCAGGCTGCATTGTCAGCAACAAGATTATTTTCTTTCTATAGATAAAGAGAAAAGAAATTGCTTGTTATCTGGCTCTCTATATACTGTCTAATCGAAGCTGTGCAGCTTGGGACTTTAAATGTTACTTCTGTGTTTGTGTGATTCAGTCTCTTTGTTATCCAGGCTTCAGGGAACATAAAATGTGCTGCTTCTCTCCCACACTAGGCTTTTTCCAGAGAGTGGATCAAACCTCAGCCTCCACTGTCTTTGCTTTCATCATGACTGCTGCTCTCTGAAATGAATACATGGCATCTGCTCAAATATCCCCGAAGTATTCTGATCCTTATTTTAACCTGCTTTACATTTATTAGTTATATCTCAAATGTTGGAAGAACATTATATCATAGTATTTCATAGTAACCTCTTACTGTTAAAATATATTTTGATTCAAGATCAAAAGATTTAGTTGATGGTCCTGGGAAAGCTGCATATCCACACAATGAAGAATGAACCCAATCCCTGATCTCATATAAGTAAGGAAAGTCAACTCAAATTGCAATAAATCTTAATAAAATTCCAAAACTATGAAATTGCTTTAGAAAAAGCTAAAGAGCCCACACACAGCACAGCAGTGAATAGATACCCTACTAAATGGAAGAAAACAATTCAGTGTTCATTATCTTATAAGGATTAATAATAGCCAGATTATATGATGGCTTGTGCAATAGCCAAAAAATCAACTAAATATAAAATTATATCTTAAAATTAACTTGGATAGACATTTCTAAAAGAAGACATAAAAAATGTGCAAAGGGCCAGTGTATGTTTGAGAAACTAGCCAACATCTGTAATTATCATGAACAACTGGAATCATGATGGCGAAGTATTTAGCCCCAGTTAGCCATCTTAAAAAAAAAAAAAAAAGATAAGAAATAATAAATGCCGACAACACTTGGACAAGAAGAAAATTCTAGACACTCCTGGCAATGAAGTCCATAATGTAGCCATTACAGAAAATAAGGTAGGTTCCTCCAAACCTTAACTATCATGCCATATGATCTGGCCATCTCACTATTCACTATATATTCCAAGAAGATGGAATTAGCATATTGAAGAAACAGCTTCACCCCATATTTATTGTAGCACTATTCACAGTTGCTAACTATTAGAATCAACCTAAATATTCAACAGTACATGAGTTGATAATGAAAACAGAATACTATTGCATTTACTTAAAGGAATGAAATCCCATCATTTGAAACAGTATGGATGGACATGGGCACTGTAGTAAGAAACTTAAACAAAGAATATAACAACAAATAACATAGAACATTCCAGTTATCAGAGACTGGAGGGAAGTGTACTAGGAAGGGTAGGCATAGTTTGTCCGTAGATTTGGCCTTACACGCTCATAAAAGGGGAAGATTCTGGTGTTCTACAGTACAGTATGGCAAATACAGAACATAAGTATGTTAAATATTTCTAAATTGAGGGCCTCCCATGAAGAAGTAATAAGTGTTCACAGTAAGTAGTTTTTTTCATGCTTAAGAAATACTGGAGTAGGCTACTTAAGAATTTTCCTGACAATTACTTCTGGAGGTTCATTGTCCTCACAGCCTAGTGACGACTGTGTTAAGAACCATGGCAGAGAAAAAGTGACAATGTAGGCAGGAAACAGTAGAAATGCTCCTCTTACCCTCAATCCAGAACTCAAAAGGCCACATATTCATTAGCTCATCTCCCCAGGAACACGTGGGAGTCCCCATACCTCATAACTACATCGCTGAAATCCAAGGCTTCGATCACAGCTCGCCTTTGGGAGACTCAGAGAATGAACAGCAGTGTATTGGGTTACGATCGTGGAAATCACTCTCACTTGATCCTTGCGCAGTGAATATGGTCATTGTGTCACTAAACCCAGAGAGCTTTTAAAATGCATAATAGCAAGTGTGAAGTAAGTTTCAATGGAGCTGACTATTAGAACTGAGAGTTAACTATCTCATTTTCACCCTTAAGATGGGTGAATACATGCTCAAGCCTCTGTAGAGTAGAGTGTATGTGAGCCAGAGGAATTCAGAGGACTAATCTTCCAGGTATTATAATGTACTCTCTAGTTTATAAAGCGTATCAATTAATTAATACCTGAATTATCCTTCTACAAAAGGATGCCTCCTCTCTGTGAAATCAGCTTTTCCACTCTAGATTGTTTGTTCCTCAAACATATATATCACTCTTGAAAGTACAGACACAAATTCACTTCTTTTTCAGTTTTACAGGGGCTAGAAATAAAGTCTACACAAGTGTACTTCACAAGTGTTTTTGATAACTATCACTCCAAAGTCTACAAACTTTTTGTTAGATAAAGTAAATAACATTTTTGCTACTGTGTCACATGGATCTGTTTCTTCTGGACAATCCTTAATGAGTTCATTACAATCCCAGCTTTAAAGTCAAAGAACAAAAACCGGACCTGTAGAAAATGGATTTAAAAATGTTAAATTCCAAAAGTCATTACATTTGTAACATTATCCTGAGATCAGAAGATACTATACCATGCCCATGCAATGTGTACTTATTTCACAAAAAGCAGTGTGTCATGTGTGGAGGCTTGATATCCACAGAGACAGCCTGTGAAGTCAGATGAGGTGGAGAGGAGCATGTGATAGATGGATGGATGGATAGACAGACAGACAAATGCTCAATATATGGATGATAGATAGATAGATAGATAAATAGATAGATAGATAGATAGATAGATAGATAGGTAGGTAGATAGATAGATAGATAGATAGATAGATAGATAGATAGATAGATAGATAGATAGATAGTGGTTGGTAGGTGGAAGAGATAGAGGTAAGTAGATATTTTTAACATTAATGACCTATTTTCATAGCCACTTCTGTAAATCTTTTTTACAATGTACAAGAAAGTACCATGGAACTTGGTAAAAAGAGGTAACAGCAGGACACTTTTGCATGCTTTAGGACAATGACATTTTCTAGTAATTCTAGTAACAAGTTGTTTGGTTTTATGAGAGAACAAAGATCATTAGTACATGCAAAACATAAGAAGTCAACTTGACCCTTTTCCTGATGAAGTTCTCAAGAAGCCTGATTCACTGAAACCTACCTGGGGCAAAGCTGGCAAACTCTATCCGGTTAGGAAACAGTTTGTTCAAATCTGAGTGCCTTGGGAAGCCTTTTAGAGAACTTTGGTTTTCAGAATGCTTTTTATCAACTACTTATAACCTTAAATGCTTCAAGTCTATCACCCATCTGTGTACCTATTGGTACTTACGTTTTACTTTTATGCTGAGACTGATGTGGGCAGTTCTGTTACATACATCTCTATCCTTCTTTCCTTGATCTTTCCAAATATTGAAAACATGAGTGTTAAAAATGAGCTTGAGTCTTGCCCTTTGGTCCTCTGGTTTCTTCCTGAGATGGTTGTCAATGTAGTGACATCAGGTAGCCAAAGAACAAAGGCCAGCCAGGTGCTGATGTGCCTCTGCATCTTCAAGAGTCATGCCTTCTGAGTTGTTGTATTTTATTTATTCACTTATATTTAATTTATGTAATTATATTTATAGTACTATTTTCACTGTAGTCTGGGCAAACCTCACACTCACAGGGCTCCTTCCTATGACTTCCAAGTACTGGAGTTAAAGGCACATGCATCCTTCTCCTTCTAGCAAGAGCATTGTATTTTAAAGAAATACTACATGAGTTTGATGTGGAGGCTCCTGTGTGAATGCTTGCTAGAGGCTGAAGCAGAAGGATGCTGTAAGTTCAAGAGACATCTGAGCTACAGAGGGAGACCCTCCCCAAAACCAACAACAAATTATTTTCTCTCTCCCTCTGTCTCTATTACTTACTCACTAGGTATGTTTTAAGTATGGTCATTGTATTACATATAAAATCCCACCAAAGTCGGGTAAATTGTGGAATGAGGGGAGTAGTTAGAGAATTGTAACCCAGACATTCACATGATGTTCTAAAAAAGGAAAAAGTCTAATGGCTTGGACCCAAGCCATAGGATCAGGGCTGCCTTCATCTCTTAAATACGTTTCTCTCTTCTGAGCTGTTATGGATATCTGCTCTCCCTCTACTTACGTTCTTTCCTCCAGCAATTTTCCCAAGATTTTTTTCCTGTGGATCAATTGTATACTTAATCCAGTGTAGCCATTTTCATGATTTTACACTAGTTTTAATGTTTACCAGTTGTGTGCAGTTTTTCCAAGAGCCAAAGTCTGAATAGCAGAGTTCAATGATGTGTTCAAGGCAAGTTAGATGAATGGCTGACTGTGGTGGGATTCAGGTGTCAGCTGATAAGGTCAGAAGACACTTATCAAGGGTCCTGGGCTCCTGAAGGGGGTGTGGCCATCCCTGTTCAAGAGTGGCTGCTGGGATCTTGAGCAGCCTGTTTGTTCCTGCCTTCTTGAGAAACTAGATCAACGTCCATCACTTAGACCATCCAATCGCTCAAGTATATTCCTAAGCTGTAGCCTGTTGTTGTGAATGTTAATTTGTCTTCCAATAAATGTTAATCTTATATTGATATGTTTTAAATAAGATTTACTGCCTTATCTGGCAGGCTCTTGAAGGGGGTGTGGCCAGCCCCGTTCAAGAGCTGACTTTGGGTCAGGTATTTAGTTCAGAGCTGCTCATCAGTGCATGGGTGTATGAAGATAAAGGCATGAAGCAGCAAGACCACTGTTCCCAAAAACTATGAACTCTGTAGAGGAGGGTGAAATGTGTCAGTTGTACTCACACACAAGCTGAGAAGCTGTGGGAAGGAAGAGTGTCACCTTCTTGTACATGTTCAAGGCTCCAGCACCACTTCCCCTCCCAGTCCACCCCTCCACGCTTTTCCTATGCCCACCAGTTTAATGTGTGTTCTATTCTTTCTTCACTTAGGATGCTCAGCCTGTGTTTTTAGCCTCTTTGGTCACTGACTTTCTTCTTTCTGTGGCTTCCCTTCTTAGTTCTTGAAACTGTGGGAAGCCCCATGGGCTCTGGTACCCCTCAGATTTCATAGCTCCTTGACTGCTATACCAAAAAGAGGTAATGATTAATTTGTTGGCTGAAACTGACTACTTCACGTCCCAGAAATGTACTAGCAAAATATTCCTTAAGCTTTTATTTTACATCTACGCCCACATTTATATTTATATATATATGGAAAGAAAGGGGAGAGAAGACACACCTGGGGATCTTGTGAAAACTGGAGCTGGCTCAGGAGCTTTATGTGGGCTGAAACATGTTGGCATATTTCCCAAATTTCTAGTTGATGCTGATACTGCTGGTAAAAGAGACTAGGTTCAGAAGGATTGTGCATCTATTGTGATTATGACCGCTTGATAGACCATTGTTTAGCCAACTTTATAGACCCTTCCACGAGCAATATACCTAGTATGTTGGTGATACTGACATACTGGTTGGTTGCCCTTTCTTTTTTTAAACTTAAATTGACTCTTTGTGGATTTCACATCACACTCTCTGATCCCACTTATCTCCCAGTCTCCCTGAGTTGTCCCTCTGCCTTTCACATGCACCAACAAGACCAAATTTAAAAGTAAAACAGCAACATCAAAAAGAAAACATATAAAACAAACAAAAAAGTGATGAATCTTGTCGTGGAAATTTCCCATTGAGACATACAGTTTACCCTTTAGTCCATTCATCTTCGTTTGCAAGTGTTCATTGCCATGAGTCATTGGTCCATCTCAAAGCCTCTGGTTTCTGCTTCACCACCAATAATTGGCTGTCACTGGAGCTCCTCTTAGATATTATCTTGTTGTCCAGTGTCATGGGGATCCTGCTGTTTTAGATTCATAGGTTCACCCACTCCTCATGTTCCAACAGTTCATAGACTCAATGGATGCTGAGGTCAGCCAACTCATAGCCCTGGTTCTGGGCCTGGTTGATAGCTGACTGGACTTTTATTGAGTTGAGCAGACAAAAAATACAGACTTCTGTCCACGTATTTTTAAGTGAGTGGCTTTCAAAGAGTGATGGGGCCCAAACAAGGTTCTAACTATACAAAGCTCTCTGCAAAAAATTTAAATAAATAAATAAATAAATAAATAAATAAGTAAATAAATAAATAAATAAATAAATAAATAAATAAATAAATAAATAAATAAATAAATAAATAAAAAATGATGGTTCCTATCCTTAAATAAGAATCATGAGTATATTTATCACTATCTCTATTGCAGTTTGTAACTAATTTTCAGACTTCACAGATAATAGTGAGCCTGAGCCTATTAGTGCTACAGTTTGACCTTGTATAATGTGGGTGTCATTTACCTCATATCTACAATACAGCAAACAAGATTCTGATGCTGACTGTGTCTAATTCATGCATGGATATAGAATCCTACCTTGTATGTAGCAACAACTGCTATCAATGGTAGTGGCTAAGATTTAAAGCAATCTCAATTGTGAAACTATTTCAGTTCAAGAAAATTCATTCAACTTCATTATCCTCTACCCTCTAAAGTCCACAAATAATCCCAATGATTGGTATCACTATGTAAAGCTTATCTGAAAATTAATCCTAAGATTATTTTAGTTTAAGGGTTACATTTTGTGCAAGCTCTGTGGATATTCACATGTAATTGTAGCACTAGGGAGGCCTGAGCAAGAGGATCACATGCTTGAGAACAGCTTGAGACACAGTGAGTTACAAGCCAGTGTAGTGCACAGTCAGACTCTGTCCCAAAGAATCCCCAAGGCCAACCATGGTGATGCATTACTTTAATCTCATCAAGGGACAGACGCTGCTTAGATCTCTGTGAGTTCGAGGCCAGGCTGCTCTGCATACTGAGTTTCCGACCAACTGAAGTTTCATAGAGAGAGCTTGTTTCAAACAAACAAACAACAAAAACAACCTGCTCCAAATAAATAAAGCTTAAACATTAAGTAAAATTCATTTTAGAATTAAGAAAATTACTGTACACTTTATAATAGAAAGCCAGAGCAGCATAATTTCCTACCTTACAGCTACTTCAATCTAAACTATTGTTTTCCCTATCTCTGAACTTTTATGAATTTATTCCCCTTTGAAGGGTTATATACAGAATGAAATAAATAGGTAATGTGTTTATAATGTTTTTACCATTTACCATTTTCTTCTGTTACTTGTGATGGTCTGGGAGATAAATACATTCACATTAATATATACATTCCTAAATACATAAATCTTCAGTTAAGTAAAAATGTAGGCAAAATAAAAGCAATCATCTTTGGAAAATAAGTTTGCCATAAAAGCAGAGAAATGTTAAGAATGTATGTAAGTATTGACTTAGATTTATTTATAAATGATATGTAGTTTATCACCTGATAAAACCAGTGAACAGATATTTCTTATACAAAGTAGAAAACTCTTCAGTAAAGATAACTAAATTGAATATTGACTATCCCTTCTAGATTGATTATACCCTCTATAAATTTATAGAATCAAATGGACAGGTCATCTCCATTATTTTCCGAATAGATTGTGGCTTCAATATGAGTTTACATGCTCAGGAGGAAAAGTTAGTGGAGAAAAGTTTACCTTTTGCTATGGATACCATCTCTGAAGATGTGCTAAGAGAAATATCCAAGGAGATCAACACTTGAGTCTGTGAGCATCACTGACATGCTGTGAGGCAAACACTTACTGCTCTTACATATCCTACATCCTGTTTCATTACCTATGTAGCACAGCTGTGACCCAGATGTCAGCCAGCTGGTTGTCTTGAAGTTCCCAGACAGCTGGGGTCAACTTGTTCTTTAAAATATAATGTAAGTGAACTCAGGCTTAAGTACAGTGAGTTCCCTGTGTTCATCCCAGTAAGGTCAATGGTGCTGAGCTGAGTATGTCTCTTCTACATGCTTCTGAGCCCCTGCCTCAGCTGACTTCATACAGAAAGACCCCATGCCACACACATTCGTATTTGAAAATATTGACTCAGGTGGCACAGATGAAAACATTTCAGAAAGCATAAAGAAGTGACAAGCTCACTAAACTAGAGCGTGATCTCAGGCCTTGTGAATGATGAGAGGGCACTTGGAAGATGAAAATCTTAAAATAACAGGATAATAACTTGTCTCATCTGGTGTCCTGACAAGGAACACTAACCCTGTCTCATAAGAGGGGTAAAGGTATAAAAGGGAATAGCAAAACAAGTGAAGTGGTTGTAAAAACCTAAAACCTACACTTGCCCAATGTTCCGAGGTAGAGGGAGGGCCACGGGAATCCTTTGAAGCTGGTGAACTGGACATTCTAAAAATGCACTTTGCTAGCCCTTTGTAAGGAAGGAAACCCATATGGCCTCCATCTAACTCCCCAGGTTCTGCCAACTCTGTTAATGCAGTGGTTGCCAGAGTGTTAATCAGCTGTCCTGATGTGTGCCTGGCCCTCAGTCTCCTCCAGCTCTCTCCAGAAGCTGATCCTAGCTCAGCTCAGACAGTATTTTGCCATGACACTCACATCACATATGTTCTACTGTCCCACGTCACTGTCATGTGACCAAACACTCAGAGCTGCCAGATATAATTACCATTTTGTTACAGACGAAGCAATTCTAATTGAAAGGCTGTTTTTTGACAGGGCCAGATATAGTTTATCTTTGACCCTTTAAAAATAATGTTACAGATTTCTTTACAGCTTAGCAAAAACCTCATTCATATAATATTGCACAGAAAATTAGAGTAACGCTTATTTTTAACAAGTAAAATGAGGCTTTAAAACAATAAATTAAGACTGTGTAATAATTTGGAATGTACAATGACTTAGCCTTCCCCAGCCTTTTCCACAGACTGGATAACATGAGTGGCAGGTCCCGTCTCTCATCTGCTGTGTCATCTTATACTCTGCTTCATTTGTAAATGTTTATGTGTTAGAAATATCGCTGGATTTCATAATTCATACACATACCTAATTAAGAATAAAAATAAATCTTTAATATTAATAATAGAGTTTAAACTAAGCTAACACTGTTAAGGGCCTTTCTCAAATGAACATGAACCATTAAATGGACAGAAACGAGATACATTGTAAGATGTGTTTCAAACCCCTCTGAATTTGCAAAGGTTGTCAGAATGATGAATTTCCTTCTCTTAGGATTTATTTTGGATGACCCAAAGCCAGATCCTTCTGTACCTTGCTTTATATAGTCAGTGTATTTCATCTAGGTCAAAGACCAATGAGGAAATAAAACAAGTGGCCATTAAAGGTTTGATAATGAAACCTTTGTTTCAATTTTGTACTAAAAACATTGAGGATTTTCCTTTTGATTTTTTTTTTTTTTTTTTAGCATCTAGCGCTGTCTTTCACTTGAATGACCAACAATGGATGTAGAATTCAGATACTGAAGAGGGATGTCATACACGTGGGTTTCACTACCTTACATTGTACTTGAAAAATCTCATCACAGTAGAATGATTATTGAATCTCTTGTGGTTTGAGCCATGGCATTGGTAGATGGGGAATGGGGTTCAACACCCACACTCCCCTGTAACAGCCAACAGATTGGCTTATTTCTCTATCTGCAGAATTGCATAAGAATTTCTTAATCCTTAAGTTGGACCCCTAGGGGACAAATGAACATCTTGTTTCATTGGTCCACAGGCAAAGTGGACCTCCAGAAGGGCATGTCTACAGTACTTCTCAGGAGGACAAAAGACTTCACCAAGTACCACTGCTCTGAGACCCTTTGCTGGTCTCCTCATTCAGCTAAAAATGGGGGCAGGGAACACAGCCAAAAAGCTTTCTCTTTCTGTTCCTTCAGTCACATTACATGTGACCTGCCATAAGTGGTCGGTTCCTGACTGCCCCACATTTGTCACCTGTAGAGTCAAGGTGGCCCTAGATTTTTAAGGAGGAGAGCTTTCATCCTCTGACATCTGACAACTTTTCCTGATGGCCACTCTACCTGCTGTCCACAGTATGTCAAGCCCACTCCCTTGTGCACACTATCCACCTCCCTTCAACAAAAGCAAACACTTGCCCCACTTGAGTAAGGCCCTTACCCATGTAGCTTAGTATAAACTCTATTATTATTATTTATTTTAAAGATTTTTTTTAATTATATATGCATGTCTGTATTGTGTGGGGAGTATTTTAGTTTGGTTTTTACTGCCGTGACAAACTACGGTGAGTCAAAGCAATTTGGGAAGGAAAGGGTTTATTTCACCTCATAGGTCACATCCCTTCATAACTAGAAGTCAGGAAGAAACTCAGGGCAGGAACCAGGAACTGGAGCAGGGACCACAGAATCTTCAACAACCCAAGACCACCTGCTGAAGGGTGGCACGGCCTGCATTAGTCATTCATCCAGAAAATACCCTACACACTTGCCTATAAACAATCTGATGGAGGCATTTTCTCCTTTGAGGCTCCTCTTCTCACATAACGCTAGCTTGTGTGTGTGTGTGGGGGGGTGAGTGTCTAAAGATATCAAGCGAGGGTATTGTATTTTCTGCAACTATTGTCACAGGTGGTTGTCAGCAGCCCAGCGAGGATGCTGGGTAACAAACTTGGTTCCTCAATAAGCAAAGTAGTCTTCTAACTACTGAATTATCCCCCCTCCCCCAGCTTTTTCATTTAGAGTTTTGATAGACACATTGTTTTCACCAGTTGTAAAATTGAGTGTTTAACCAACTATCGAGATTTTGTATTTTGAGATTTTTCTCATAAACATATTTTTCTTGACTTTTCTTTAAAGTTTATTATGGTTATAATATAACATAGGCCTACAAATATTATGCATCAAAAAAAGGATGTTGGAAAAAATAAAAGAGACGCATTCTTAATGATGTAAATTTTCTTCAAAGATGGAAAGTTTTCATCTCACAGGACATTGTCACAGAACAGAATTCAGCTGGGAAATGACAAACTGTCAAAAACAAAGATAGTGTCAGTGTCAGAGTAGACAATCCTCAGACCTGTGGTAAGCAGTATGTGAGTGTGAGTGTGCATATGTGGAAACCAGTGACCATTCTTGAGTGTCGTTCAAAGCATCTTTTTAAAGACAGGATCTTCTGTTGGCTTACAGCTTTCCCATTAGGCTAAGAACAAACCCTGGGGATCTGCCTGTCCTCTCTCCGGGGCTGGGATTCTAAGCACATGCCACCATGCCTAGCCTTTATGCGTGTTCTAGGGATCAAAGACAGGTC
Source organism: Phyllotis vaccarum (assembly GCA_033318265.1). Lineage (NCBI taxonomy): Eukaryota > Metazoa > Chordata > Mammalia > Rodentia > Cricetidae > Phyllotis > Phyllotis vaccarum. The sequence continues at coordinate 46,903,159 of JARWLC010000014.1, read as the reverse complement.
TTCATGCTTTCACAGAAAACACTTCCTCCCCACTCGCAGGAATCTCCTCAGGGGCCGGTTAGGAAGAGGGAGCTAGTGAAAAAAGATAAATGTTGTTTCTTAAGTCCAAGAAACTGTGGCTTAAGAAAAGCTGTCTAGGTGTTTAGCAAATTTTCATAACTGACTTCTATTGTGGATACCATTGTAATTTTTATTTTAAAGATAAATAAAGGCATAGAAAAGCTAAATATTCCTAAATCTGGTATTCAAAATGTAGACTTCAATATCACTCTAATTCTGAAAATTCAGGTACACTGACTGTCTTCCAACACGCCCTTTAAAATGACACCCATGCACTCTGAATCTCTAAAGTTTACAGGATGAAAATGTCAGATTCATTTGGCAAACTTATTTGGAAACTTTCTCATTTTCCCAAACCTCTGTCTTCTCTATGAGAGCTTTAATTTGTGGTGAGGGTGAAGGGTGAATAGATGTCTTGGTCTTTTCTTGTCTGAGTTAATGCTTGCCATTTCTCTTCCAGATGCTTCATTCCCAACATCTACGCCGCTCTGTTCACAGCTGCTCTCCTACCTCTAATGTGCCTCGTGGTGGTATTTGTGGTGTTCATTCATGCCTATCAGCTAAAGCCACAGTGGAAAGGTTATGACGACATCTTCAGGGGACGAACAAATGCGGCAGGTTAGGAAAGAAATGTTTTTGCATTTTAGAAATGGGAACTCCTCAGGGTGGGGGCGGGGGCGGGATATGCCATGGAGGGTTTTGTCTCCTTGGTGTTTTGTTATTTTGTTTTGTTTTTAAAAGAAAAAGAAGGATGAAATTAGGTTCAGTTTTCATCACTGAAGCCTTGAGTTAAGTTCTCTGGTGTCTACTGTTTGATCCTTCCTGGCAGCTCTCATCTTCCAGGCCTGTGGGTTTTATTGTTGTTTCCAATTTCCCTTAAGGTGTCACCATCCAGGCCAATGAGTCACTGGCTTCGGGAATGCTTCTCAGGCTTTCCCCAACTTAGGCAATAGCAACCTGTGCTCAACATGTGAAGTCATTGCACTTCCTGCTGGTTCTGAGACTTCAGAATCAGGCAAATCTCGGTGGTGCTTGGGAGCATTGGATTTTGCATGTGGCTTTCTGATTGAGCTGACAGATGCTTTAAAACATGTGTAACCAGACAACCTCATAAGTGGCTACACATGTCTAGTTACTTAAGAGTACAAGTCTTTCCAGCTCAAATTGGCTTTCACCATGGCTCATTTTTTCCCCTCTGAATCATGCTCAGCACAGGTTTTTATGATCAGATTCTCTTTTCCTTGTCCTTAGAATAGAGTTTCCTAGGAATTTCCTTGACTAGGAACCCACACCTACAAATAGAAATGATTACTTAAACACTAAGAGATGGGGGAGACTTATGAACTGGAAAGGGGCACCTCTTGGGATGGAGGTGATCTTTTCTAAGCTACTGCAAATCTCATGTCAAACAGGTGGCCATCTTGGGACAATTAATTACAATGTAAATGCTTGTTAGAACTTAAACAGGGTCTCATACACGAAGTCCCTGAAATCGTCTAATACATCATCAAGGGTTCAGAAGGTATTGTCACTCAAAAGATGTGAATGTGACAGGAGAGAACTTTCCAGCCCCTAACCTGGATCAGAGTGCAAAACACTGTTTATGAACTTCTAAGAAGAGCACTCGTGTTTATTCATGAGAACAGTGGGGTCTGGTATCTTGTCAGCCCTTCTCTCATGTCTCATTTGCCATGATAATGTGTAGAGAGAAGTATTTGTAGTCATGAGTAGCCTTCAGTTTATTGATACATAGGTAACATTTGTTGTAGAATCCTACTTTTTCTCAGTTCCTAGAATGTTTTCACTCAGCTTGTGATTCATTGTAGTAAAATGCCCATTGTCTTTTGTTTACTTACAGTGTTAAAGTCCCAGTGTTAGTAGCTGTGATGCATACCTTTAATCCTAGCACTTAGATCTCTTTGAGTTCAAGGCCCACCTGACCCTCACAGTGAGTTCCAGGCTAGCCAGGCCAATGTAGCAACCCTGCCTCGAAGAAAAAATTACCAAGTGCCAGTGTATCAGTCTATCCATTTTATCCATGGTAATAATATAAAGACCCAACAGAGCCAGCTAATCCCTTAAAGATCTGTCTCCCTATATGTCTTAGATGTGTTATGTCACCAGGACAGTGTTCTTGTTATCAGAACACAGATTCCTCACACACTGAACATGATGGCAGATCCAACATCACAGTTCGATTTCAACTAGAGAGGAAATACTAACAGAAACATGGTTTTATTTAGCCTTTCTGAAGCAAAACATTCATGGTTTTTCTAATCTCCTTATTCTGCCTGTTTGTTTATTTGTTCTGAGACAGAGTTTCTCTGTGTAACACCTCTGGTTGAACTTGCATTGTAAACCAGGCTAGCCTTGAATTCAGAGATCCACCTGCCTCTGCCTCTACCCCTGCCCCTGCTCCCACCCCCCAAGCACTGAGGTTAAAGACATGTACTACCACCTCCAGGCTTCTGGTTCCCCTCTTCTAATGATTATCTATTTTGAAAAGTTACTGCTTCAAGTCTGGGCTCTTTAAATCTTTCTAATCAGTTTTTCTTTATCTAGTCTTTTTTTTCCTCAGTTTCAATAACTTAGATGCCTGCACTTCAAAACTATAAAGCAAATATTTTCACTCTCCAGCTTTTAGAATGGATTTTCTCAGTGCCCAACCATCTAGTCTCTGTCCTCTACAAGAATCCCCATAACCCACTGCTCACCTATGAATTAATACTATTCATGCTACATCACAACCCTGCCAACCTACTTACTTTTCCTGTCAGATATAGCTCTTTATATCCTGTAAGGAAACCTGTTAGATAAGATAGAGATTTCTGAATAAATGAGATAAAAAGGGAAGACATGGATTATCTCGCTCACGGAACCCTCACTAAGTGAAGTATGACCCTAATGAGTCTTAACAATAAAAAGCTGGAGTCAGATATTAGTGTGAAGGCTGAAAGATCAGCCTGCAGAGTAGCAGCCGCAGTCACTTCTTACCTCTCTGAATCCTCAGACAGATCCTGTCTCAACCGATTTATAGTCCTGTCTTTACCTCCCTAGTGCTGGGATTAAAGGTGTGTGCTACAACTGCATGGCCTCTATGGTTAACTTGTGGCTAGCTCTGCAATCGGATCTCGAGGCAAGCTTTATTTGTCAGAACACAAAATATCACACAACTAACTGCTAAGATAACCCCCAATTCAGTTTAAAATGCTGCAAACACAAGTTGATTTCTCTTAGTCTTAATCTCCCTGTGCCTTGAATGTCCTCTTTTGTGTAGTTCCTGCAGCCCTTGTTATAGAACAGGGCTATGGCTTGCTTGGCTTTGAGTGGTTGACTTTATATAAATCACTCCTTGAGAACAAGGAATATTCAAGATTCATTTATGTATCCCTGGGGTCTTTCAGAGTACTCATTGGAAGCAGGAACATGGTTGATATTCTTAAATTATTGAATAAATGAATAATTATTAAGGAACTATAAATCCTATAATTGTAGTAGGGACTTCCCTATGAAATATATCAAAAGAATAGGCACTGCTGCATCATCAAAAGTAGAATTAAAATGATTTGTCTTATTGGTCTGTTTGTCCATATTCCATTAAAAACATTGTGTAACTAGCACGATTTCCCTCCCTGTCCTTGCCTTCTGTGAGTCTCAGAACTGTGTTCAAATTTACCCACTGTTACTCCCCTTATTGTGACCCTATGTACTGCAAGTCCAAAAAACCATTTTTCCTATTCTAATCAGGAACATTCAATACTTTGCTTGAATCTCCTTGCTAAAATTGGATGATTGTGCTGACCTTTAAAATATCAAATTAAAGTGGCACTGTAAATTAGTGTTTTACTTCTCTGCCCTGCTCAATATAGATAGTAGCTAAAGATAACATATTAACAAAAGAATATTAAAAAATAAGATGAATATATCTGTCCGAAACAGAGCAGAAGCATAAAATGGTGACTCAAGCCAAAACCCTAATATTTCCTGATATCAAAAAGATGTAGATGCAAACTCTCATCTGCTTTGATGATAAAATAGAACCTATATGATTCTAACCCATGATGGAAGAACAGACAACAGATGGATCATTCATTATAAGAGCTTGGGAGAGGTGCCTCAGTGGCTTTAGCCTGGACTTAAAGCAGTATATATCAGCCCAAGAAGACAATCGCATCTCATGAAATATGAGGGTCATGTTCTTCAGAGATAGAGACAATATCTATGTAGCCCTAATGTCACTATGGAAAGTGAAGGATCAAGACATCAACATGTTCCCTGAGGGCTCTGAAGCCATAGGACAGCAAAACCATTTCAATGGTAAAGGTTGAGAAAAAATAGAGTAGATAAAGAAATACATGTTTTCTATTTAAAAAAAGAAAAAAAGAAAAACTAACAAGCATAGACCTTTACATTTAACAAGAGGTGAGTTTAATGCATGAATCTGCTCCACTGTAGAGGTCTGTAAAAGATTTTAAATGAATGAGTTAAGGACCCTGAAAGGAAGCATTAGGACCCTCAAGCCATTCAGCAAATAACTTTGCCCCTTTTATCTGTTGACTCTGGAAAGCTTTGTTGAGATGCAGTTCATATACCATAAAGTTCCTCTGTCCAAAGTGTCCAGTTTAGTGAGGGTTAACAAGTATATATAGTTGTGGAACTGCCCCATGATCTAACATTAGTACATCAATCTCCATGGCCCCAGAAGAAGCCTCACACCCTCCTATAGCCACTCCCCATCCTCCACCTTCCTGAGCAGCATGTTCCTACTAAACCACCTTCTCCCCATCTTGGGCTTGAAGTCTACTCTGCATGCTTTATACAGTGAGAGGCTCCTAGAATATGTGGTCTTAATATGATGTGCTCCAAGTTCAACCATATTGTCACAGAGAGCTTCTTATTGTACCTAATACCGTTTTAGTGCCAAACAACGGTGCACTGTACCTACTATCTAGTCTTTCTATCAGCTAAGGGACATTTGGACTGATTTCTCTTTGGGGGGGTATGAACATATGTGTGTAGGTTTTGGCATTGATAAGTATCTCCATTTCTCTTAGGCATATGTATAGAAGGTGACTGTGGTTAACTATCTGATCTGCAAAAAATGTTTTCCACAATGGCTGTGGTGGCCAGTTTGTTGGTTTTTCTTTACCTATTTGAGATGGGGGTCTCACCATATTGCTCAGGCTGCTCTCAAATTCAAATGATCCTTCCGTTTCTAAGTCCTAAGTGCTAGGAGCACAGCAGCTGACTTGGCCTTTGTTCAGATATGGGTTTTATATTTTTTTATAACCAACCCACATCGATTTGTTTACATATTTTCTATATTTTCGTCAGGCAGAGTTGAGTCCTAGGACTAGGCACCCTGCAGAGAATGACTTACTCAGTACCTGCATGTTCTAACACAAAAGACGGGAGTCCTTTAACCCAATCAGCCGAGTAACCGTGAGTGCAAATGTGACATGAGTTCAGAAATAGGGAATAGTATATTGCCCACATGGTAACTATATAATATTGAGATAAAGTCTAAGCATAGCAGTGAGGAGACAGCTCATGAATAGATCCTAAAGGAAAGCTGCAGAATCACAAAGGAGACATACAAAAGAAGAGAAAACAAGCCAAAAAGACATAATGGTTGACCCTCCGACAGAAGAGAAGAATAGAGATATCACAAACAGTACAATCCGAAGAAGTGAAACTTTAGAAATTTAAGGAATTGTCTAAATACACATGACGTCAATCTGTTTATAGGAGCTGAGAGTCCTCCTGAGAATTATTGTATTATCAAGATTCTGAGAACATTTTGAGCATGTCTGTTTCTGGATTGTGAGCCCCTTTTCTTTGCTTCTTATATTCTGTACCCTTACTGTAAGTAAACAAGTCCCTCTCTGGCCATGTGAGTATATGGTGTGAGAAAATTTACTAAAAACCTAAGTTCCAATGACAGCACGAAGCCTGGCACCCTCTTCTGTTTCTCTAAGCAAGCATCTGGTGCTTTTCACCCCCTCCTGTGCATTGCCAGAGATGGAGGGGAGTCTAATAGACCTAGCACAGCCCACTACAGTTCTGGACATGCAAAGGCAGTACTGCCTCCTGAGGTAACTCAGACAACTAAGAGTTTAATTACATTTTCCCTGCATTATATAGTTAATACCAGCATCACACATATTTGAGTAACTCAAAGGTTACATTATATCATTTGACCTACAATCTCCCGAAGTCTGTAGAACTGCTCTCTAAATCATTGCCTTCATAGAATATTTATGCCTGACAAAAGGAACAACTTCCGGAACTACATGTATTTGTCCCTACAGAATACAAACTATAATATCATTGCCCATCAGTTTCTTACATATTATACTTTGGGTAACTTTTTTTGTATCCCTTAATTTCAAGCTGCATTCAAGTAAACTCAATGGAATCTAAAGGAAAGGTGGAGTTAGGGGAGTGCTTTCAGGAAGTGAAATGCTCTGGGAACTGCAGATAGCAATCTTCTATACCTTTCCTCCTAAGCTGGAACATCCTAGCAGCATGGCCTTAGGGACCCTGTAGTTAACCTGTGTGAGTCTGACTTTTGAAGGTCGGTGGCTCTCTGTGAGACTCACTAGCTTCCTCCTCCCTTCAGTGGAGTTGATATGCTGCAAGAGTGAGTCATAAGTGCATACTAAACCGAATTTCAGTGTCTTAAACAGCATTCCCAACAAAGCCTATAATTTTCAGGTTTGTTTTTGATCCCGGGCAACAATAAACTGGCCTTTCCTTTCAGACTTATTTTAGAAGTTGCTGACTCCTTTCTGATTCATCAGCCAGTTCTTATGTGATGAAAGAAACAGAGGGAAATTAATTGGGATGAAAAGAGGAAGTAGGTGATTACAAAATCCTCTTGCTATAAAAATCCCCACGTAGGTTTTAGAGTCTAAGATCACAGCAGCCTGAACATACCTGGTATGGTTTGGTCTCAGAGGGTGAGGATGCTCATGATTAGTACTCACATGGGAAAGGTGGCTTGAGCCCGTTGGCCCCACACAATGAGACTCTGACCCTGCTTTAGAGGTTACTGGTATGGTAATGACCTGTTTTCTTGAGAGGGAGCATCACTGAAGCAGAATGCTACCAGCCTTCATAAGGCTCATTCTCTTTATCCTTAGAGTAAACAGTAATAGGTGAGACAAAACTTCCTTACTGTGGTTGGAAATCACTGAAAACTTGTGATGAATGTAAAACATTTTATCACATCTTAAAGTTAAGTGACTTTTTTATTACTAATATTAAAAAAAAAAAAAACAGAATCCAAAAAACTCACTGAATCCTAAAGAGTAAAGAAATAGCTCCTGATAAATGAGACCTCTCCGTGTTCTCATCTCCAAGATGGCTGACTTCTGGTTTCCTCTCTTAAGGCATTGGCGCTCCTTTTCATAGCAGGGGTAGACTTTTCTTCCCCTCTATAAGTCTGGGTTAGCTTTAATCTTGCTTGCACCAATTTCATGGAAGTGATGCTGTCACACAATGGGTCTAGCTTGTCCAAGGACTAACCGTTTTAACTGTCTTTACCTTGGAAAGTAGCCACCACATATGTTTAGTTACCCTGAGATGACCACACTGGCCAAAAGACCAAGCTACCCAGTGAGGAGTTGGCATATGGGGAGACATGTTTAACCATCTCACATGCTTTTTTTGTGGGGCATCTGAGCCCCGGTTCTAGATTTGCAACTTGAGTTTTGTGTGGCTTTGTTACAAATAATTGAAACATTTAGATCAAAAAGCCTCATGTTTCTCATTTCAAAATTAATGTACCGTTGCCATTTTAATGTTTGCATGTAGGAACATTCTTGGTTTATAAGTAAAATTTCAAAAAAAATGTGATTTTTTTTTTTTTAACTCAAGCAATGAAACTTACAGTAAAGGTAAGAGAGTAATCTTACCTACCTAGAACAGCACCTGTGTGCTGGCCTGGGCTCCAGAGCCACCAACTCAACAGGTTTTCCTGGCAACAAAACTTGTTTGCAGTCTCCTTCCAGCCAGGAAAACACGATGCCTGGGGACCAAGGAAAACCCCAGAGCTCTTCACTATACAATGAATGGCTGTTCACCGGAGTCTGCAAGCACAGCTCTGCCTTCCCACACTGAGTAGATAGTAGCGGTGGGGAAAATCCCAAATATTCCAGGAAACATTATGAATGTTCCTCCTCCATGACCTCAGTCGTCAGAGATTCAAATAAAAAATCTTTGATCCCAAAATATGATGTCCAGGTAATGCTTCCTTCCTTATTTTTTGCACTTGGCATTTGATACTTATTACTAAAAACTCCTAGACTAGGGTTGGGGTATGTTTCTGATATAGTGATATCACAGTCCTTGGGTTTAATTCCCAGCACCATAAACAAACAAGCAAACCTCTTAGAGTGGTGGTTATGCTTATAAAATAAAAGAGTTGGACATTTAAAATTCTTTCCAAACCCCTGACTTATACATGTCACCAAAGAGAGAGAGGGGTGGGGGACTGGGTCTTTCCAGAACTTACAGTTTCAGAATATCCTTTGATTAACCAATTAAACAACTGTTTCATTAGTGTTTTGTGAGATTTCCAGGAAGTGTTTAGTGCTCCCCAACTCTTCCCAGGTCTACTCCCCACTCACTGCCCACTCAGATTATTCCTGACTCTCTTTACCTTAGGGAATTTTGTCTATTTATCTCTTACCTACTTTCACTGATTATTGACAAAGGTAGCTCACTATCAGATAACCAAACAAGGATATATATTCTAGTTATTCAGACTTCATAAAGCATGCAACAGTAATTAATGGACTGTGCCTGCCTATAAGTGACAGGTATGAGTTTCATAGTTCCTTGTCTACTTCATGGTCATCATTACCGTCATCTCCACTACTAGTAAGACTCACAATCTGACTCTCTGGCTGCCTGCACCTCTCCTGATCCTTAGCATTTTGTTATCAAAACTTTCATTAATAATCCCAATCTGTAAGCCATAATTTTAGAATGTCCATAAAAAATAACCATTAGATTCTTTTCCCCTGAAAGAGCTTGAAAGGCTCTTGGCTGGAAAGTTATTCTTGCAGCTGCTACTTTATTTTATTTCTAACAAAAACCTCTCCCTCTGTTTCTACTACTGAGAAAACACCTGGTGTTTCTCAATCTTCTCCTAGCTGATACAGCCACTGCGCTCCTGCTCTATTTATGGGATTGTTTGATTGATAAAATGCCAACATCTATAAGTATTTGATAAGCTCTCTATACTATACTAGAAGTTTGAAATTTGTTCTGTTTTTCATTAGCTTAATTTCATTCAGTGCCATAATTGGCATAATACTATGAGATCCTTTCTTTAACATACTTCCTAAAAGTCTCCTTCATAATCCCTTCCCTTTCTTTCCCTCTGATTATGCCTAGAGGACTGAGCAGCTCTGGATGCCATTCATATATCATATATCATAGAGAACAGGCATTTATTTCTCACAGTTTCAGGGTCTAGAAGACCACAATGAAGATGACAGCTGATTTGGATCCCAGGGACCATCTTCCTGCTGTGGTCTTGCTGTGCACTCACAGATTCCTCCTGTGTCTCTCCTTCTGAGTCATTAGCCCCATAGCGAGAGCTCTCCCGACCACATGCTCCAGATAGTGATCTCCTGCAGACACAGTTCTAGGTTACCACCATATTGAGAGTTGGGATTGCTACATGTGAACTTGAGGGCTAGAAAACACATTCCATTCCTGACAGCTGGATCACATTGCCCATCATCTCATAATTAAGACTCTTGCTGCTGTCTTGAGACTGGTGTTCCTTGATTCTTATTTGTTACTGTTTTATGCTGAAGCATTCTAATATGCAAGTTGACCTTGCCATTAAAGTAACCTAATGCTGGCAATCCTGGGAAAAACTCTACTACTTTCTCAATGAACTTCACACACTTGATCCATTCTTAACAGCCTTGCTACTGCCTAAAAGCATTATAATTTCCAATAAGTCTGGATTTAACACAGCTAAACTCATTCTTCCTTTCTGAGTTCACTTATGGTGGTTTCAGAATAGAACAGAGAATGAAACTCTATCTAATTTTTTTTTAGTGGGATAGGGTATTGTCCTCATACATGTATCTAGACCACGGTGTGTGCGTAGAGGTCAAAGAACAGCTCTTGGGAATCTGTCTCTCCTGTCATCTTATCAGATCTGGGTTATCAGATTATCAAGTGTGTGCAAGGTCTGGGTATCAAACAGATTGTCAGGTTCCTGTATGTGCTGAGCCACCGCCAATCCTTGACCTGATTAATACCATGGTGTTCACCTTTAGGAGGCTTTGGTGGATGGTTAATGGAGGATATAGTCTATGTGGAACACAATTGAAGGCAGATTTGTGACAATCAAATAGTTTTGTGGCTGATGCCACCTCTTACTGACATATTTGGCCAGAGAAGTGCTGAAACATTCCCCCTTGATATGATACAACTCACTGGCTTTCAATGTATTTCCTTTTAGCTCATCTCCAATTTAATAGAAAATTTAAACTTTCCCGATGGCATACTCCACATTTTAGAAGGATTTATTCCTCTTTATTTATCCTTCTTGTCTCTTAAAAGTTACCCATGAGTCATTGCGTCTAATCCTCTGAAAACTCTATAAAGCAGTTATTTCTGTGTATTGCTTTTATCTGGAAGCAGTTTTTAATGGATGATAGCACTTCCCCATTTAATTTATGGCTAAGGAAAAGACAGTTCCTCATTTTAAAGTATGTCTCTCCAGAATTATAATTTACACTATTGCCAATGAATATATATAAACTCAGCTAGAAATAGAAATATCATGCTTTTAAGCCTGTTTTATCTTGGAGAGTTTGTATGCTGACATGGTAGTAAACACAGTTGGCTTCTCCACTATGGTCTATGCACAGCTCTGTTGGGTTCTTATTGCAGATTCCATTGTAATTTTTCCCATGCACTTTTCATTGTCATTATTATTATTTCAAATCTTTTTGATTCATTATTCAATATTTATCTTTATAGAAAAAGGCCTTAGAATGATGGTTTGTGTGGATAGACTTTAAATTTATTGACTAATAAAATACTAAAGAACAGATCTAAAAGAATAAATAAAAATAGGGTTCTTATTACTAAAAAAAAAAGTAGAAAATATGGATAAATTATCTAGGAAATAAGCTATTGGATCATATTGGGACACAATGCCTGTGCTTTAAATATTGTGCTTGCTTGCTAATTTACACATTACAACACTCAGAAAATCAAATAGGGAAATTGTATTTTGTAGCACATTGTTTTTGAAGAAAGTACACTATAAAAATCTGGAAGTTTACTAAAGACAGCACACTCTTTCAGGAGCCTTATTTTAAAGGAAGCAGGAGATGCAATGGCCCCTTCCTCCAGATGGCTATGTACGGCCATGTTTCCACTTAACAGGAAGCGGAACTGTCCTTTCTTCTAACAATCTAGGACCCTGCAGCGCCACAACATCCACTGTTTTCAGATCCCTCCACTGCTGCTACCCTTGGCCTCCACATGTGTCAGGTGCCTGCTTTCAGGATTCCCACCATCCTTGTGAGGACTCACTCATAACGGCCTCTCCATCTTTCCTGCTGCTTGTTCCCAGTTGCCCTCCATCTGCCAGGTGACTCACTTTTCTTTAGCCCTTTTGCTGTCCTCTGAGAGTTGGTTGAAATTGAATATTTCAAGGACATTTGCATATGATCCTTTGATTTCCCCACCAACTCTCCTTCCTCTTTATGTACTTTGACCAACTGCCAGCTAGTATAGGCCACACAGTAATCTTTATTACTGTTTATTTTTTCCAAGAACTCATAGAAATCCACCTGTCTCTGCCTCCCCAGAGCTGGGATTGCTATGATTAAAGGCATGTACTGCCATGCCCAGTGACTTACGGACAATGGACATTATATAGTCTTCAGACAGAACATGTACCAGACTGCTCTGTGGTCAGTTTTATGTTCCTGAGGACAGCTCTGTATGCTGGTATGATGTTCATTTTATGCATTTACAGACATAGTTATTTAATAGCAGAAAGTAATACGGAGTACCAATAAAGAATAAAGTAATTAAATAAAAATAATAAAGTAATACAGAAAGTAATCGTTGGCTAATTAGAGGTACTCTGTAATGGATACTAATTTATTCTAAGCACCCTTAACTGGGCCGTATCAGCTTCCCTGAAATCTTTGGATTGTCTTTAATTGGTTCCAAAGTAATCTTTGAACCAGATTCAGCTGCCTTTAAGTGTTGCGTTTAATGCCTTCTGTCTGTACAGGAAATGAAGAACAATATGGAGCCATCATGCTTGGCTTTCCTTACTTGGTCTGTCCATCATCCTTTGTTATCCGCTCTTCACCACTGTGCCTCCCTTGTTACCTACATAGCTGCTTCTCGGGAAAGTCTGTGTCTTCCATCTGTTTTTTCTTCTCTTGGAGCTGGTTTTTGCTGAATTTTTCACAGCTGTCTTACAGTTTAAATCTCAATCCTCTAGACCCTCCACACATACATTGCTGTACACTACCTAGGAGAGCTCACCTCTAATGTTGCTGCATTATCAAGTCCTCCCTCCCCCGCCTCTCCTACTTCCTTTACCAACAAGTTCCTCCAGCAGTTTGTACTCATCACCTTCTATTGACTGCTATGCATAAATGTGGCCCATTCACCTCCCATGCCCTTGCACACCAAATCCAGCAGCCCCTCTCTCATCTGTTTATCCTTTCTCTCCTGCTTGTCAGTGCCTACAGACACCCCTCTGCAGAAAACCCATCTCCCCGTGTCTGTGATATTTTCATTTTCCTACTCACTCCTTGCTAATGGATCTTCCATTTGAAGGAACTCTAAAGTGTATATGTTCTCCAGGGATTACCTCTTCTTTCCATCTTAGGGTAGTTAGTAATATCAAAACTACCAACTATATCCCTGCTCTGTTTCCTCTTACAGACATAGACATTTTCATTTGCTGTTAGAATATGTCCACCTCAGATTCCCTCTGATAGCTTATCCTCAAGAAGTATGAAAAGGTCTCACCTGTCTTCATCGGCCTTGCTCAGCTCCTTTGAGCTCAATGTTGTTAACATTTCTCATTCTTCTCTCTTTTTGTTTGCATATCCAAGACCCCTGTGTAAATTCTTTTGCTCTTTAGTCATAGCCACTCAGATCACTGGTTATCAGAACTGAAGCATTGGAACCTCTCGGGCCTCAGGAATTCTGGTCTCATGAGTCTGTAGATTTACTGAGTCAGGCAGAATCTTTGGTGATGAGTTCTGTCCACCTCCACTTCCCGATCTGGGGTAACACTGCAGTTCTGTCTCTTCCCCTCCACTCCTTGCACTAGGGAGACGCTCTTCTGCCTTCCTCCATCTTTGCAGTCACCCACTTAGACTGCCACTACAGTTACCAATGTGCTGGCCCTTTTCCTGCTTCCTTCCCATCAGCCAGTTTGCTTTCCTGTGAGATTATCTTTATCAGAAGTGTTCAATGGCTCTGTATTTGATGAAAGCTCCTTCTTCTCATCACTCACTTCTAGGAACTTTTAACTGTAGCCAAAGGAACAATCTTCAGGGACTTATAGATTTGTCTTTGCCCTTTCTTTATGTTCTTATTCCTTTCACCTCAATATATACGTTTGCCTGCCTTCAAGGCCAAGGCTGAAGATAGACTTTCTTCTTTGCAAATGCTTTCGTGACTCTGCTGAAGCCAAATACCTACATATGCATGCATGCATACATGCACAAACCAAACAAGAACATCTACCTTACACACCTGTGGACCAGGTTAGCCATGACTTGAATTTCACATGAAAAATTTAAGAGAATGGGGGAAAGGGAACTAGATTTAAAGTCAGAAGAAAAATGAAAGGTTACATGTGACATTGACATACAAGAGAAAGAAAAGTTTAATGATCTAACATTGGATCTAGGTCACTGTGTTCATGTTATCTACTCACTAACACATAAACATTGTCAAAACAAGTGTTTGTTGGGGGTTTTGTTATGGTTGTTTTTACTTATGTTTGTGTGAGTTGGTTGGTTTTACTATTTTATGGGTCAGTATTTTGCCTGCACGTATGTCTGTGAACCGTGTGTATGCCTAGTGCCCGTGAAAGCCAGAAGAGGGCACAGGATCCATCCAGACTAGAATTACAGGGGCTTGTTAGCTATCATAGGAGCTAGGGATCGAACCTGGGTCCTCTGGAGGGAGCCGCCAGTGCTCTTAAGCACTGAGCCCTCTCTCTTACTGAGCCCTCTCTCCCTCTCCAAGTTTTTGTTTTCATGTTTTTAAAATAGGGTCTCACTCTGTAGGCTAGCTGTCCTTAACACAGTACGTAGACCAGTTTGGCTTGGAACTCAAGAGATGCATCTGCCTCTGTACCACCATGCCCAGTGATTTATCTTTTTTTTTTTTCTCTTATAGTTTTCTTCCCTTTAAATCATATACAGGGGCTTCAATCTGGGACTGTTTTTTTTTTTTTTTCAGCACAACTGTTTCCCCTTCTTATTCTCTGAGACTGCTGGTAAAAAATGAGCAATAAGATATTAGTTTGTTCCTTGTACATAAGGACCCCGTCCCACCTCCATGTATTGTGCCAGTGGACAATGGCAGGCCTTTATGTAACAGAAATTGCTTTGTGGTCAGCTGTGCATTCCTGAGGACAACTCTGAATGTGGTGTGATGTTCATTTTCTGCATTTATAGGCATAGCTATTTAACAACATAAAGTAATACACCCAAGCCCTTTGAGCAATACAGAATTATTTCTAAGGAGAGGCAATTACCCTGTAATCTAATAGAAAACAGGAGGAGAAATGTAATCAGTCATACAGGAAACAAGCAAGGTGTAAGGGCGTAGTTCTCTCCTCTGATTCAGCACTCAGGTAGAGGCAGACAGATCCCTGTGATAAAGCAGTAGAAATTTTAAAAAATAAGTACAATTTAAAATTGTGTTTTCTAGTAGGATATTTAAGGTACAAAGTCAAAGCAGCAAGCAAGATTTGAGGTAAGCTGGCACTTATCCAGACTGAGGCCCCTAGCAGCAAACAGTTCTGAGGACTGGTATGTTTGAAAACCCACAAGAATATTTTCTTGAACGTAGAGAATTTTCATTACTGTTAATTTTTATGAGCTGTTTTGTTACTTAACTGAAGACTTTGGCTCTGAATTTAAGCCTGTTATCCAAATGACTGTTCTCTGATATACAACCAAACTGCATATAACATCTAACTTGTTACTAGTAGGTACTCAGTTAGTAGCTTAATTTCTAAATACTAAAAGGCATTGTAATAATTTTCAAAATAAAAACATGCCGTACATTTCTGGTGTCTAACAGCAGAGTGTGAGGAGTTGTTGCCCAGTGCCAGGGCACCTTTACAGGGGAGTATTTCAAGCCCTTTAACACTAAGTAAACGGTGATGTTACAGACATAGGCTAAGCCAGTCTTCAGTGGTTACTCAGCTGGCTCCCCATTTGTCTTAGAACTCTGATGTCTAAAAACTTTTCTCACTTTTATTTGGCAAAACATTCATAGAAAATTACTGTTTCAGCTGTGAACTCAAGTGATAATTTCCCTTCCCATACTTCCAAGACAGTTTTGCCTCCGAGGAAGAAAACAGAATGTTTTGCCTTTCCTTTGCAATCACAGACATAGCCAGCAACTTCATACCCACACAGCACAATATTATCTGGCAACTTTGATGTACATGGTTCAAATAGAATTACTCTAATAACAGGTTTTGCTAGGTCAGTATGGGTATGTCTCGTATAACTTGGTTATTCTCCTTAGATTCCAAATTACAGGCCACAAATTGAAAATTATACATAGCTTTTGCAAGGCAAGACCATAATTCTAGGCTTTCACCATTTCTTCAGTCAATATAAATCACACTCAGAGCAGGAGTGACAAAGGGCTTTCCTTTAACATCCTTACAAGCCAAGTCTTCAGTTAGCAAAGTCCTAATAGTTAGCTTCTCAGCAGAACTTGAGACTCTCAGGAACAGACTTACATTCCTTAACAATGCAAAATACACTAGTAAATAAGCTAGTATTGATTTCTGTCCTGTGGTCCAGGATGTACCTACACAGCTCCTTCTACACCATCCTTCGCACATCCATAAGTATCAACTGTCTGTGTCTGTTAGGTGTAGGCCTACACTACAGGTATGACCACTCAGGCTTCCTTCACCTAAGATGTACTATGGACTCCCTCAATTCCCATTTAAAACTTTACCTGCTGTGTGCCATAAGTCACTGTTAAGTCCCATTATCAAAATACGTAAGGGGAACGAGTGAGACAGGAAGGGATGGTGACATGAAACAGCATTGAGTTTACAGAGAGGAAGAAGACAAGCTTGGGTTTATGAAGCTTTTCTCAAGAATGTGCAGTTGTGAAAGGTGGTGGTGCACGCCTTTGTCCCAGCACTGGGAGGCAGAGGCAGGCAGCTCTCTGTCAGTCTGAGGCCATCTTACTCTACAGAGTGAGTTCCAGGACATCCAGGACTACCCAGAAAAACTGTCTCTTCCTTTCTCTCTGTCTTCTCCTCCTTACACTAAGATGCAAGCAATTGGCTGGCAAGATGGCCTAAAAGGTAAAGGTACTTGAAACTAAGCATGAAGATAGGGTTCAGTCTCCAGGCTGTCCTCTGATCTCCACATGGACATGGGAGCATGCACCTCCCTCCCACCAAAATAAATAAAAAAACTATAATTTAAATCACAGGACCCTGTCATTGGGGGAATATCATGTGGCTTTACCTGCAAGCCACAACCAGAAATTTTTTTGCAATGCTTTCTCTGCACCTAAATGCCTCTCATCCTTCTCCCTTCCCTGCTCTGTGTGTATGTGTGTGTTCCTTGGCATTACAGTAGAAAGTGAGAGAAGTTAGTTATCAATAAGTTCTACTTTTAGCTGTCTCACAGCTGGCACTGCAAAGACTTGACCTAGAATTTTGCTTTGCTTACTGATTTAACTAAGTTTGAGCCCTCACTTTCGTAAGGAAGGTGCAGAGCTAAGCACTTGAGAGTGTTTTCATGGGCTTTGTGCAGTAGAAGATTTTACAAGGTGTAAATGTATTCAGGTTATACATAGAAAAATAACTAATAGGCAGTACATATATATAGATAGATAGAAGATAAGTAGGTAGGAATGTGTCTTGGTTAGGGTTTCCTATTGCTGTGAAGAGACATCATGACCACAGCAACTCTTATAAAGGGAAACATTTAATTGGGGCTGGCTTATAGTTTCAGAGGTTTATACCGTTATCATCACGGCAGGGCATAGCTGCATGCAGGAAGACATGGTGCTGGCTATATCTTGATAAAAAAGACAACAGGAAGTGATCTGAAAAGCTGAGAGTGGGCTTGAGCATGTATGAGACCTTAAGGCCCACTCCCACAGTAACATACTTCCTTCAACAAGGCCACACCCACTCCAACAAAGCCACACCTCCTAATAGTGCCACTCCCTATGAGCTTATGGGGGCCAGTTACATTTATATTATTACAGCAGGCTAAGTAGATAAATAATAAATAAATATATGATATATAGATAAATAGATGACAGATAATAGATAAATATGTGACCATGTAGAAGATAACTGAAAAGTATGTAAACAGACATCTCTAAAAAAACAAATATAAAGTACTGGCTCCTTTTTTATTATTATGACTGAACAGTTTCAAAATATGACACTTTCAATGGGAGACCCAGGATTATGTAGTAAAAATCAAGAGCATAAGAATAAGTGGGAATACTGGTCCAGGTCTGAAGGCCTGAGAGCCAGTACCACATGGACATGGGAGCATGCACCTACCCCCCACCAAAGGACAGAGGAATACCATGTTACAGACCATGCAGTCAGGCAGGAAAAAGGTGCAACCTAATGCTCTTCTCTATCTTTTTGCTTTGTGCAGCCCCTCAGTGAGTTGGATGATGTCTGCTCACATTGAAGAAGTCTATCTGCTCTATTCACAATTCAAATGCTTACGTTTCTCTGAAGCATCCTCAAAGACACACACACCCAGAAATTTTAAGCTGCTTCTGAGGTCTCTCTTTTCCCAGTCAATTTAAAATATAAGGTCAATGATCACATAATAATTTGGTATTTATAAATGATATGAAATTTTAAAAATAAAGTCAGAAGAAGGGGGTTGAAGAAGAGTAGCTACTGTAAAATTATTTTAAAATATTTTAAAAGAAATATTATTTTAATTAATTCTGAAAGATTTTATACAATGAACTATTCACATATTCATCTACCCCTCTTCACTCCTCCCAGATTCTACCCCTACTTCCCTACCCTGCCCCAACTTTGTGTCTTCTTTATATTTTAAAATAACGCATCAAGTATAATTTATGCTACTTACACATCCTGAATGTAGGACCATCCACTGGACTGTGGTCAACCTCCCAGGGACGATATCCTTAAAGAAAACCGGGTTTCTTTCCCCAAGTGCCATAAATTCTCTACAGTTCTTCATTTAGAAATGTACTCTCAAGAGCTGCCCCAACACACCACACACACACACACACACACACACACACACACACACACACACACACACACACACAGTCACATGCTGAAATGTTGATTTACTTAATATTGTACACATCTTGTCCAGGCACCCACAGCTGCTGTGAGTTCATGAATGTGGTGGACCCATCATGCTCAGAGGATATAGTTGCTCCATTCCACCTAGGCCCCCGAGCTCTTAAATATCTATGCTTCTTCTTTCCATTATGGACCTGGAGATTAGTGAGGTAAAATTGTAACAGGTACTCTAGAAGATTGCACATTCTACCCTCCAGCCTTACATGAGTGAGCTTGATGGATGGATCAAGAAAAACCATTAAGAAAGCAAACAAGATTGTACCCCCTATCACCACACCCAAAACAAAAAGTAGAGGTGACATAGAGCCATCAGCACTGAATGCATGAGAAGTCACCTTCCTAGTGACAGCAGTTCTAACAGAACTTTCTACAAGTAACTTTTATAGTCAAAAGTTTCTGGCTCAGCCTAGTCCCAAGGTCTTGACCAGCACTCCTAAATAATCCCACAAATCCCACATTGATTACAAGCTGTTTGGTCTATGGCTTATTACTTGCTAACTCTTATACTTTAAGTTAACACCTATTTCTATTTATGTTTAGCCACATGGCTTGGTACCTTTTTGCTCACTGAATCATTCCCTTCTCACTTCCTCTACTTCTCACTGTTGTATCTTGCTCTTCGGCTTCCCAGAATTCTTTTAGTCTGATTGCCTCACCTCTACTTCCTTTCTAACTACTTGGCCAATCAGCGTTTTATTAAACCAATATTTACAATGACATGTATTTATAGTATACAAAAAGCATAGTCGCATGGTATTTTTCTTTTTAAAACAAGAACCCTAAATCTAATCTCTTTTTCCTCACAATTATCTATAACAACTTGTAACTAACACTGTAAACAAGGACAAACATCCATAATCCTGTTTTGGGGAATATGGGTATAGTTTTCTAAACTACTTCCTCTTGATTGGGGGTGCTGGTAATCTTATGATGATCCTGAGAAAATTCATAATTATAGTCAAGTCCTGACTAGAGTATTCTGTGAAGCTGGGCCATGTCAACCAGACTCCTTGAAGCTGTTCTGAATGCAAAGCTCAGAGGAAACTGCAACAGAGGTGTTTTAAAATATCAGATCTGAGCCATCTTTTCCCATCTGAGGTTTTTCAGGGGTCTTCCTCAATCAAACCTGGTTGTTTTTAAATGAAAAAAGAAGGTTGGAGGTAATGTTGTGAGACTATGCTTTTATATACTTTAAATATTTGTCACTCCTGTTAGTTTAATAAAATGCTGATTAGTCAAATAGCTAGACAGGAAGCAGAGGAGGTGGGGCAAGCAGATTAGGAGAATTCTGGAAAGCAGAGGAGCAGATCAGGAGACAACCACTAGATGCAGAGGAAGTGAGATGGGAATGATGCACTCAGCAGAAAGGTACCAAGCCATGTGGCTAAGTGTAAATAGAAATATGGGTTAAGTTGAAGTATAAGAGTTAGCAAGTAATAATCCTGAGATATAGACTAATCAGTTTGTAATTAATATAAGCCTTTGTGTGATTCTTTGGGATTAATGAACTGTAGGTCAAGACTTTGGGGTTAGGACTGGCCAGATACTTCTGACTACAAACCTCTGTTTTTTTTTTTAAAAAAAAAAAAAAAAAAAAAAAAATGCTTCATTCTTCACATTAGTAACATCTTGTCAATGTAAATATTTTAGCACTTTAATAATTTTTTTTTTTGCTTATAAAACAGCTTCTATTCTTTGGAAATTTCATACATAAATGCACGTATTTAGGTCATAGCCAACATCCCTCACCACATCCAGTGTCCTGGACCTACACAGCCTTGAATCTTCCACCCAACTCTATGCCTTTCTCTTCTCATCTATAGCCATGGAGCCTACTGGTGTGGGCCATTCACTGCAACACGAGCAACCTATTGTGGGCCACACATATGAAGAGAACTGACTGTCCCTCGAATAGTTCCTGTCAGTTGCCTGTAGTTCCTCTGCTAGGTGTGGGCCTTCTGTGTCCCTTCCCTGTTCATGCTGGAACTGACTGGCTTTGTGCAGGCAAATTACATCTGCTACAAATGCTGAGTGCAACAGCCTCTACTGCACAGGGTCTTTGCCACCACCTTGCCCTTACAATCTCTCTCTGTGTTACGTCTCCTCCATCTTCTGTCGTGCCCTCTCAGCCCCTCCTCACTGAAAACTCCCCCATCGCTCTCCTTCACATCTTCATTCCACAGCATAAAACTTCATTTTCATTGGCACACATGTCTAATTTAACATCTTCTCCTCGTAGGTAATAGTTATATATCTATATATGCATATATAGATATATAATAAATTTAGCACTTAATAAAGATGAATGAACTAAAGGGTACACTGAGTGACTACAGCCTGCATGTCAAGACTTTTTTATTTGATTTTTTTGGTTTGTTTTTTTTATTTTACTTTTAAATATATGTATATTTAAATATATATATGTTTGCATGGAATGTTGCAAAGACAGAGGCATAGAAACTAGGGAAAAGGGAGGTGAGTGGGATCGGGCAATCCACAAAGAGTCAATAAAAAGTTTTTTTTTAATTTAGCACTTAAATATTTTTAGTATCCACTTAATTATCATTAAGCATCATTAACTATACTGCTAATTATCACCAACTTTCACCATGCTATGTAATCATCAGCACTATCAAAATATCCTGAAGCTTTTTATCATCCCAAACAGAAACTCCGTGCTTGCTAAATAATAACTCTTCTCTTATCTCTCCTGGCTCCTGGTAGCTCCCCTGTACTTCCTGTTTCTATCAGTTTGCTTACTACCTTGGTACCAGTGAAATTATTTATCCTCTGTGTCACTGTGGCCTCACTCAAACATTTTGCAAAGGGTTTATTGGTATTGTGGTGTATAGCACAACCCCATTCTTTTTAATCCAGAGTGTCTTTGTCTTAGACAAAGTCTAAGTCAAAGCAGCAAAGTCTCAGATGCTGCTGCCAGCTGTCTGGTGTTCGGTCTATAAATGATGCCATCCCAATGGTCATGGTGACCATGTGATGAAAGCAGCAGTACAGAGCCTCTTTGATAAGAGTTCTAATTCCTTCCATGACTCTTGACTATTGAACAGGTGATATTATAAGTACTGTGTTTTGTTTGCAGTTGGTGAACATTTGGTTGCTGTTACCAATGATGCTATGAACACTGGTCTACAAGTGTCTCCTCCTCTGCTTTCACTTCTTCAGGATGAGACAAGGCCTGGGATTGTTGGGTCCTATGGTATCTGTTTAACTTTTAAGGAACCATGAAACATTTTCCACAAGAGCCCCCTATGACATTGCCATCAGTGGTGCATGTGCTCCAATTTCTTCCCATCTTCCTGCTTACTGTTTTCTAATTTCTTGGTAACAGCTACCATAATGAGTATCAATTATAGTTTGTTGTAGTTTGGGCTCTTTCTCTGTGACTAGTTATACAGAGCATCTTTCCACGTTCATTGGCTATTTGCATAGTTATTTAGAGACACATCTTTCTCAATCCTCCCCCATTTTGGAGATGGAGCATTGGGGGTTCTGCTGCTGGTCTTGGCCATGGATATTCTCTATACACTGTATGCTGCATTGTTGTTTGTATACATCTCCCCAGTCTTTGGATAGAATACTGTGTTCTTAAGGTCTCTCTTTATAAAGAACATTGAAATTTTTCTGCTTTGTGTTGACAAAGCCATCTCTAAAGATCAGTTGTTTCTAACATTACCAAACATACGTGTCTTTTTTGATAAACATTGACATATAGGCAAGAGGTAAGTTACCAGTACTTGATTATATGCAAAACCTCAGCTTGGTAGTTGTGAAATTAGAGTAAAGTTATTTCCATTAAAAGGAACAGTAATGTCCAGCTTGCCAAAGTAAATTCATGGTAGCCATTTAACAACATGCTTCTCAACTTCCATCTTGTCCTCTAGTCTTCTTTTAATGAGGATCCAGAGAATTTAAAAGGTGCCTCTTCATAGATGGATTAACAATAAAGCTGTTGAAACTTGAGTTTCAGAGCCTCTCACTTAGATGGGCGCCGTCTAAGACATTGTAACCCAATTACAGACTTGCAATTTTTGTATTTTAAAGAAGTGCCCTCTCCTCCAGTTTTATAGGCTTAAAGCCCACAGAATCCAGATGTGCCTCTGGATGTTTCTTCCATCTGAAGTCCTTGTTTAATTATTGCTGCTCTGCTGGAAAGCCAGCTTGGGTCTGCTGCTAAGTGCGGAGTTATTTATAACAGGCTTTCTTCCTTGCAGAGTCTCTGCTCTGGAATGCCAAGCTACCACACTGCTTACAGAAGGAAGCGGGCTGTGGGTATCTCTGGGTGGCAGCCCCAGTGTGCTCTATTGACTTCTGCACTAAGTTCTAACAGTACATACTGCTTGCTTAACTCTGGGTACTTAGAACACGTTGACCAAATACTAACCATGGACCCTAGTTGTGCATATAAAACTGTGCATGGACTTTCATGTTCCACATGAAGCCACAGACAGAAACTTCTACTTACATACTGAGAACTAAGATGCCACTTTGTAGACTTTATGGTAAATCTTTAAAAATTAAGCAGCTTCCTATGCTCTTCATGGTTCTCTGACTCTTTAAGTAAGTAGGAAAAAATCGAAGAACTTTTAAGATTTTAATCGGGGTATATTCTCTCTTGTTCAGCTGTAACACATTAATGGAAAAAGAATTATCATAATTACATAAACCTATTTAATATGGTCTTATTTTCCTTGGAAGTTAAAACAACTCAGATGATTTATAAGAGTGTGTCTGAGAAAAATATCAGTATAGCTCTCTGCTAAGGCCGCTTTCTTCAGATACAAATAAAAAAATAAAAAAAAATCTGATTTGTCTGCCTCTTGCCACTTCTTTCTCTTTTTCTTACTTTTTAAAACATTTTTTTTTAAAAAATCGAATTGATTCAATGATATAAAATGTCATTCACAAAGAAGTTGGCAATTTTAGGAACCAACTAATTAAATTTATTAAACATGATTACAAAAATTTTATTTCTCTAGCAAATTCTTCCTAAATGGCTTAGTATTTGAACACATTATACTTTAAATATTTTATATTTATCCTTTTTTTATACATACATCCTGACCAGAGCTTCCTCTCCCTTCTCTCATTTCAATTTCCTCCACCTCCCCTCTCTCCCAGATGTGAATTCCCTGTTTCCTTCCAGAAAAGAGCAGGCCTCCCAGGAACATCAATTCAACATGGTACAAGATAAAATAATATCAGGCACAAACCCTCACATCAAGGCTGGGCAAAGCAACCCAGGAGGAAAAGGGCCACAAGATGAGGCAAAAGAGTCGGAGACACTGCACTCCAACTGCCAGGAGCCCCACTGCACCAAAAAACTCCCAGCCAACAGCGGTAGCATATATGCTGAGGACCTAGGTCAGACCTATGCAGGCTCTGCGATTGCCTCTTCAGTCTCTGAGAGCTCCCATGAGCTCTCCTTAATTGATTCTTGACCAGGTCCATGTTCTCCTGGTGTCCTCAATACCTCTGACTCCCACAATTCCTTATTCCCCACTTCTGAAGAGGATCCCATGAGCTCTGAAGGGGGTTCTTGATAGAAACCTAAACCTGGGCTCTTTCCACCTAGTTTTGGCTGTAGTTCTCTGCATCTTCTCCAGTCTTTTATTATTTTCTTTTCTCTTCCTCAATTCCATCCCAGATCCACTAGTTGTTTCAGAGAAAGGTGTGCATGCACCAAAGGGTACTCAAACATTGGCTACAGAGCCCAGTCACTGCTAAGGTCATCTGAGTGAGCAGTAGGGTGCAACACAGAATCCAGAGTGAGTTTGAAAACTCTGTGCATGGGTAAGGACAACAGCATCGAGAGCTAGAAACTACACAGGGAAGTGCATAGAACAGTTAAGATTATTGAAAACAATGGGAAGTCGTAAAATGTGGAAAGAGAGAAAACCCGAACTAATGTTTGTCATGTTGACAAGTAAAAGAATTTACGTGAACCAAGAAATTTCATTACTTAGAGAGAATCAAACACTTACAGCTGTCAGCTCTACCAGTCAGTGTCTCACTTTCCACAGTTCCATTTCCCTACACCAAAGCTAAATCTGGAAATGAACAATTTACATGTTTTAAATTGTACATCATCTTTAATAGCACAATTAAATTTCATGCCATATTGTCCTGGGCAGGCTGAGACACAATCACCCCTTTGTCCAGTGCATCCACACTGAATGCACTACCCGTTCACAGTTACTTAAAGGCCTGATGTAAGCTTTCAGGCCGACTGCTCAGGTATTGCATTTCTTGGGTTTCGGTAACACTTAATGGTGGCCCAAAGGTATGAGAATAATGGTGATGACAATGTTAATGTGCCAAAGGGAAGCCATCGAGTATTTAAATGATAAGGCAGAGGTCGTCAACATTTTCATAAGTATGTAACATGAAAAACATAGCATGCTACGTACATCTTCAAACATGCATCTGGGAATGTATCCTCTGAGAACCAGTACAAACTATGTCACTAAATCTGAAATTACCCACTAAAGTTAGCTTCTACCAAGGGAAAAACTCTATAATTAATAAATATTGTGTATAACTTTAGGTGTGAGAGGGAATGAATGCATAGATGATTTTGTGTGTGTGTGTGTGTGTGTGTGTGTGTGTGTGTGTGTGTGTGTGTGTGATAGCTGTTAGCTACTGAGACACCTTAGTGGTGACAAAGGCAAGGGTCATACTAAGGCTGTAGGTCATACAGATCATGGTATCTAAAAAGAAACCAGGACTAGGGTAGAGAATGTCTGAAGTATCTTAGACCCATATTGTTTTTCCTTAGAGAAGGCTAATTTTAGCAGAGGATCGGCAATCCTCCCATACTCAAGTGACCAGAATGAGCATCTTTACTAATGGGACAAGCTGAGTTCTTGTATTAGAATAAAATTATTATCACTTGTGATATATGTACAGTCCAAATCTAAACATGAAAAAAAACCCCAAAATTTGTGCTATTGTTCTCATATCATTCCTGTTGTTGGGATAAAATCTCCTGACTAAAAGCAACTGGGGAGAAAGGGCTTATTTTAGCTCATAGTTTCCCAGTAAGGAAATGAAGGTGGCTGGCACTTAAGCTGCTCACATCACATCCACATGCTTACCTCTTGCTTACCTATGTTGATTTCTCTACTCTTATATTAATGGTTCTCAACCTGTGGGTCATAACCCTTTCACAGGACCTAAGACCATTGGAAAACATTGATGTTTATATTACAGTCCACAACAGTCACCAATTTACAGTTGTGAAGAAGCAATGAAAATAAGTCTGTGTTTGGGGTTAGCACAGCATGAGGAACTGTGCTGAAAAGCAGCAGCACCAGGAGGGTTGAGAAGTCCAGGGTTAGGGTAATGGCACCACCAGGAGTGTGCTGGGCCTTCCCCACATCAGCTAATCATAGTAATCAAGACAAATGTCCATAGATGCGTACACAGACCAGCCCAATAGGAATAATCTCCCACTGACAACCTCTTCCCAGGTGATTCTAAATTAAAATATAAAGCGAACCATCACAGAAATCTACCAGAAAAACTACCTGTAACAATAAATATGTCAAATTCAAAGATCTTTGCAACTGTTTGGGATAAAGGGACCACAGAGATGTCAACTATGCAATGCTGGCGCTTACCACACAAAAGAAAGTGCTGGAATAGCTGAGTGGTGTTTGTGAGTGAGATGGCTCCATGTTACTGTGCAAGCCCAACGTCCTGAGTTCAATCCCCAGAACCCACTGTGAAAAGAGAAAATGGACTCTTGAAAGTTGTCCTCTGTCTTGCATGTATACTGTGACACGAAGATGCCCTTACTCAGGTACACACACAAAATACATACATACATACATCAAACATACCTACATACCTACATACATACATACATACATACATACACACGCACACTCATACATGCATATACACATACATACATACACACACATATGAATATACAAAACATATGTGCATACACAAATAATAAGTTAAAATTTAAAAATAATAACCAAATGGAACTTGAAGGTGCTAGTAATGTTTGTCCTGCTCTCCTGATTTTTGAAACTGTTTCTATGTAGGAAAAATGTCATCATAGAAAATACAAATCATAGTAATTAGAATGTGAAAAGATGAGGTTAGCGACTCCAGACAACATTTTAAGACCATAAGTCCTCGTCACCACACTGTCCTTAAGACTCTTCTGTTAGCTTGAGGTTGTTTCAGAACAGACTGAAAATTTGAAATTGCTAAAATATGTAACTACTCTAACCCCCAGAGTGTGAGGACTTTGTTGGGCTGATGGATGATCAGGACTGCTCTGACAGTGTCTGTGGTGTAGTCTGTCCTACTGCCTTTCAATAGCTTGAAAACATATTTATGGCTGCTTTAAGATCTCATTTAGTTTCTAAATTGCACATAGATTGTTATATAGTGATAGCTTCTTCTGTGATTAAGACTTCGTCTGTGAAGACATTTGAGATTCAAATAATCTTCCCACCCCCAACATCCAAGGAGGCAAGTAGAAACTACCACAGCCTGTGACCTAGAATTAATCCTTTTGAAAATTGCTAGAGGAGCTTGAGAGATGGTTCAGTGGTTTAGAGCACACCTGCTCTTGCAGAGGACCCAGGTTCAATTCCCAGCACCCACATGGTGGCTCACCACTGTCCGTAACCCCAGTTCTACAGGCTCCAACACCCTCTTCTGGATTCAACAGGCACTGCCTGCAAGTGGGGCATGGACATACATGCAGGCAAAACGCTAATACACACACTCACAACATCAACAACAAAACCCACTAAAATACATGTCAGTGCTCCAGTGGCACAATGAACCCATTGTGCAGGGGACGAAGTCCGAAATCCATTAGAACAACTGCAGAAAGAGCATGGTGGGCATCCCTGCTGGTTATTATGAGTTAGTCCTTTTATCTCCACTCAGAACTTTCACAATACATTTTGTTATCATCTCAGGGAATCACGTAAAAAACTTTAAACTTATGATTTAAATGCCGCACTGGAGGGTGGTCATTGGGAAGCAAGGACCAACCCTCGCTCTTTTTAAAACTGCTTTTATTTAAAACAATTTTTTCCATACCCACCACTGCTCCCCCTCCCGCCCCTTCTCCCAGTCCTCCCCCAGCCTCTCCCATCCCCCCATTCACTCCTCAGAGAGGGCAAGGACTCTCAAGGTGAGTCAATTCAATCTGGTATATCCAGTTGAAAGCTCTACCCCCTAGTATCAAGGCTGAGAAAGCCCACAAGGAATGGGCTCCAAGAAGCAGGTTCGTGCACCCGGGATAGACTCTGGTCCCAGTGCAAGAGGCACCACAAACTGCCCATGTCTTTCGATAGTCATCCACATTCAGAGGGTTCAGAGCAGTTGCATGAAGATTGGTCAGCTGCCATTTCAGAGTCTGCAAGCTCCCAACAGCAGCGACTGCCTACTCCGTGAGCATCCCCATCGGGATCCTGATCCCTCCACTCATGGAATCTCTCCTTACTCTCTTCAGCTGGCCCAGGAGCTCAACCCAGTGCTTAGCTATGGATCTCTTGATCTGCCTCCATCAGTGGCTGGATGAAGGTTCTATAATGACAATTAGGGTGGTCATTTATTTGATTTAGGGGAAGTCCTGTTGAGGCATCTTCTCCGCTTTTGCTTCGAGTTCTAGCTGGGTTCATCTTGTGGATTGTTCACCCCCCACCTTTAAGGAAGTCTGGGGACTTTTGTACTTGTCTATGTCACTTCCCACACAGTCCAGCAGGTGGTAGCCTAGGCAGGGACAAATCTCTTCCTTCCCCTTCCCCAAGTGACAAGCAGACCCATTTGCAAAGCAGGTACCCTGTGGCTGGGCACTGCGCCTTCTCTTCTCCACGCAGGGGAAGGATGTCCTAGGTTGCTGTCTGGGTGGGTATTAGGATAGAAACCATCCAGCACAAGAAGGAAGCCAAAATTATCTTGTGTTGAAGTGTACAATATTCTGAACCTCATTTTTTTTTTCTTGTTTTCTAGAAATTCCTCTGATTTTGTATCTCTTTGCCCTGATTTCTATGACCTGGCTTTGGGGAGGATTGCATATAGCCTACCGACACTTCTGGATGTTGGTTCTCTTTGTCATTTTCAATAGCCTACAGGTAAGCCAAGCCTCACAAGGCCATATACATTTCGCGAATGAAAACCAAAGTGTCAATGATCAAAAAGAAAGAGTCTACATATAGATGAGTTTGTGTGCCCAATGACATACAAAGTTTTAGAAAAATTTGGTGGGGGCTAAATAGCTAACATTTCACATGTGTCTGGAATTCCAGCTAACCCACCATGTACACATGAAAAGGAAAATACTTACTTGTTTCTTTTCAGCAACATTAAGTAACTGCAAAAATATGTTCTTTATGGATAGTTATAACCCATAGCAACCATTTAGGACTGATGCACATATACGGGCTATAGCTGTGTCTAGGCATTAGGTCAACTAGCATTGAAGTGGATGTTTAAGCAATTTCCTCTTGAACCCTAATGTTTAGATATAAGAATATTTCAGTGACTTAAAAAAAAAAGATTTGACCCTTTCTTGAGTCTAGTAACAGCAAGTTTAAATTAATTTTATGAGTATATTTGGGAGTTTGACTAAAAGCTATTAGTGCTTTTTACTGCTTTTGTAAAGTTGGAAACTGTTGCATGCTGCAATTATCAAGTGGAACAAATGAACACTTTTTTTTTTTTCCTAGGTGAAAAAATCCCTTAGTCTAAAAATCATATAATGAAGATACCAAGAATACTGTCACATAGTCATTATTTTGTGTACCATCTTGTAAAATAAATGTATATATGCATGTGTAGATACAATTAGAGTCATAGCATGCAGCTGAAATATGGTTCTGTGGTAGAGCATTTACTCAGCACACAAGAGATTGTTGGGTCAATACTTAGTCTTAAAGCAGAAGAAGGGACAAGGAGGGGGAGACATATTCTTTCATCAGAATAGAGTCCACATGATGGCATTTAATCAGAATACATTAGCTGGTTTGAAAGGAAAATCTGTGAAGTAACCTAAAAGTTTGGAATCGGGTGGAGCATGGGCATCTCTGTGTAGGACAGTGGGGCACTTATACTGCCAGAAAGTTCACTGGTACTGCCAACACCTAGAGAAGGCAGCCATACCCTTGTAGAACTGGTGATTGAAATGCATAAGCAACTAACTACAAATTATGCTGTGGCGGGTGACATAAAAGCAGAAGGTTGTGAGAGCTGAGTAAAGGACAGTTTCCCTCTGCCTGTGCAATCGACATGCAAAAGTGAGCCATTAGGTCAGAGGCTCTGCTTTGGCCACATTTGGATGCCTAGAGTCTATCAGAAGTAGGATCAAAGTCCACATTGACAGCCTGATGTTGTATGGCAAAGCTTTTCCTGGGGAGACAAAACACACACATCTACTCACCAAGATAGGGATTCCACAACAGACCAAAGTACAGATACCACCAGAGTCCGACTTGGTGAATCAATGAGTTGTCTCGGGGTTACTTAAGGAATATGGGTGAGGGGTTACTTACTGTCTCAAAGACAGCTGCAACACCAAGCCCCTCCCCCCAGCATGGGTGCTGGAGCACACCGCAGAGCCTGCAGGCAGCTCAATAGGGCTGAAGAACGCTTTTTCCAGGTGCCTCGATTGTCTAAACCTCTTCCAGGCAGCTGGTCTGGTCTCAGAGTCTTCTTTTGCAACTCAGCTTGTATTCTGGAGTCTTCTTTGAAAGTGTGCTCTGTTTACTCTGTGAGGGAAGGGCCTCATAAATCTGGTCAGCTCCAGGGACTTCTTGAAGCTGATTTCTAGGGGTTTAGCTACCTGATTAAGGAGCTCCCCTGCAGGATGGAATGTTGTGATCTCAGAGAAAACTCTTGCACAACACCTGCACACATGTTTTATTTGGTAGCTGCACAGTGGTACACAGGAGTGATTCAGATTTTTAAATATTTGCTGCAGAGAAACATTAAGAACCTGAATTTCCAACTCGTTATAGAGCACTTGCTTGAATGGTGGCAAGCCGCTTGTGTAGATAGAGTGTGTGATCGCATGTTGTATGTGATGTGCTTTATTATTTTTGCCTGAATCCATAACACCCCCCCTCATGCTTTTTACAAAAATGGAGAATGTGTGGCTATTGACAGGCTATTTCAGGCTGAGAAAACAGTGTTAGCCAAGACAGTAAAAGGAAAAAGCGATGAACATTGTCTAGATTTGTGGCAGGTTGACTTAAATAACAGCTCTCCACTCTCTCTTGGGATGGTCACCTCGCCAACAGATGGTCAGCAGCAGCCTTATCCACTAGGAAGCCTTCAGACTTGGGTGTTTAGATTATTTTGTCAGTTTTAATCTTTTTCTTCCTTTGAATGGGGATGCCATGTTCATATGCTCCTGCTTACCCATTCAGAGAATGTCTAGAAATGCTTGGAATGGACTGCCTGAAAAGAAACAACGTGAGCCGGCAGGCTGTTGTCATCTGAACTGTGGGTGTTCTGACAGTGTTCCTGAAGTGAGGGGTCAGTGACAGTGACAGGTTTTAGAGCTGTTGATATTTGGTTAGTGATTAAATAAGAGAATGTAGAGTGTGGGGAAGAACATGCTTGAGAAATCCCTGGCTTGAGTGATAAGTGGATGTGGACATCTTTTATCACATGAAGGCCATGGTTCTGTAGCTGGTGAGATTTTAGAGACATGGCAATATTTTGTGACTGGGTGTGTCGAGATGCTAATGGAAGATGTTGTTAAAGGGTGGTCAGGAAGCTCAGAGGAGAACCGGCTAAGAGTTTGGAGGTGCTGCAGAAAAGAGAGCTTCAACAAGATGTAGTGTCTGCTCCATGAAGAGAACAGAAAGAGAAGTTATTAAGGCTTCATGGAGTGGCATTCAAGGTCTATCCACTATGGGAAGGGGGCTGCCAAGAAGCAGATCATTAGGCCTCACTCCCAGAGATGCCCTTACTATATTTGGATGCACTCTGGACAGCGACATTTCTGGCAAGTTTTTGAGTGATGCTGAATCCATGGTTTAGGGGCCATGGTTTGAATAAAGAAGGTAGGGGGAAATGGAGGGGTTATAGCTTTGGAGGAGAAGATGGTTTACAGAGCAGACTTTTGAGCCTTGTGAAAAAGAAGCAACAACATAGAAAATGACACCTGTAGAACAGGAGAAGAGCAGAGCACGGGGCTTCTCCAGCGAGGTGAAGAGGCATGCCTGCCAGCCCAAGAATAATATCTGCTCATGTCAGAGGTCGATATGAGAGATCTCTGCAGCTGACAGATTCATGTCTCGCAGCCTCTGCTCTAAAGCTGAGCCACAAGGTCAGGCCGTGTACGGAGAGAAGTTGAAAGCCTGAGGTGGCATAATAGAAAAAGTAGGGAGCAATTTACAGGCAGAAATGACCTCAAACTGTATTGGAAAATGATCAAGAACTGAAATCACTGGGGTTCACTGGAGTTTACATTTGTATTGGAGTCAATCCGAAGTCATTAACTCAACTGTTCCCAGCTTCGGGGTCACAACCCCTTTGGCAAACCTCTATCTTCAAAAATATTTACATTATGATTAATAACAGTAGCAAATTACAGTTATGAAAATAATATTATGGTTGGAGGTCGCTACAGCCTGAGGAACTGTATTGAAGGGTTGCCGCATTAGGAAGGTGGAGAAACACTGTATTAAGTCAGCACAACTCTAAGGTTATAGTGGTAGCCTGTGTAATCTACTGAGCTACATACTTAGGGACTAAACTCTGGAACAGCTGTGCTTAGTATAATGTTGGATTTCATTCAAAGATAGAAAAATTATTATCTATTCTTTGAAGTGCTTAATACAAGTTAAGTATACGTGAAAACTAAAAATATTTCAAGTTCATATTTAGTGAGCTTAATTTCCTCTATGTGACATTATTGAAACAATGTCTGTATGACATTACTGTTTGGTACCCACCACCTGGCTTGTTTCTGATACCAAAGACTCAGTAAATCAGCCTTCAAAGTCATGCCTATTAAGGAGGGTTTGGAAATGGTTGTTCCCCTGGAGCTTCTTGAATTAATTTAATTAATAAGCTGCGTTGGGTCTTCAACCTAAGCACTTCCATGCTGTATACCTATAGGATAGTAGGATCTGCCAGGTCCCATGAGTCATTTCTGGTTTTTTTGTTGGGTTTTTGTGACCACAAAGTTACATTGTGTATTTCTGCCTGTCTTATATATTTTGCGGGATTTGTCTTTTTAAATCCAGCTTATTATGATGCCCTGGGTCCTATGAGAAGAATGAATAAAAAGTATATTGTTTACTATATGACTTTGTATGTATCATTTGATATATTTTAAATAAGGAAACTTTATCACTTGAAATACTGTCAGAAATGCATTAATTACTAAAAGATCCAAGTTGGACTATCACACTACTAGTATATTTGAGCATTTGGAAACATATACTAGTAAATTTATATATTTTAAATCATAATAAATAAATGCAAAAGCAAGGTTAGAATAAAATCATCATTCTAACTATGTGCATTATTATGTCTAATACTCCATCCCCCATGAACTGTTCAAAAAACAAAACCAAAACAAAATCAAGAGCTCAACTTTTGTTCAAATTCTTACTGGTTTGTACTCACCAGTTATATTTCTTTGACTTTGTGTGTGTGTGTGTGTGTGTGTGTGTGTGTGTGTGTGTGTGTATGTGCGTGTGTGTGTGTGTGTTCAATGCACTGGGTACTATAAGCAAAACAGAGAGATAGCAAATGCCTTTTAAATTTGAACTGTAGAATTTTTTTTCCATATTTCAGCAGCTAATAGAAAAATGTAAGAATGATCCTATCTGTCTTGCTACCTTCCCATGACACTCTCCATGTACAGTAGATGGACCTTAATATCCACCATACTTCATTCCATGTCAGAGTAGGGGCCCCAAGCCTGTTTAAACAAAAAGCAATATTTCTTTATTTGTCTGTCATGCTCAAATCCCAGGACCCTTTCTTTCATGTTCCTGGCTGGGCTTCCTCAGTTTACTGATCATGGTACCTATCACCTGACTCACCTCCTAATAGTTTTCCAGCTCTAGCAAAAAATGAACTTGTTCCTTAACAGTCTCAGGAAGGACAATACTAACCTACTTCACAGCACTTCTCATGCAGAAATCAGTCACATGGTAGCCAGGGCTTCAGCCTAGCACACACTGGTTCCGTTTGCTGATACCAATGATGGAAAAGAGTCAAATTGGCCCTAAAACACAGGATGGACTGTGTACCAGGAGTGCATTTTCTTCCCAATAGTAGAGATAAGGCCAAAATAACAGATGTACACTACACATACTTTCTAAATCTCCTTGATCATTAATTCAAATTTTAAGGAAGCCAAGGACTGCTGTTGTCAAACTAATAGGAACTTGAGTGTCTCTGTGTCATTGCCAAATTCATAATAGACAGCATTTCTTTAATCCCTGTTATATCATTGCAATAGCTTCTATCTTAAAGGAAAATGAATTGACTTTGTCATTTCTTTTTAAAACGGTTTGTTTTTAATTATGTGATGTTGGGGGAGGTCTGCACATATAAGTACAAGTGCCTGAGGAGGCCAGTGTGTCAGATCCCATGGAACTGGAGATCCAGGCAGTTGGGAGCCACCTGATATGGATGCTTGGGACTGAACTCATGTCTTCTGCAAGAGCGGTGTGTGTTCTTAACCTCTGAGTCATCTCCAGCATGAGTTTGTCATCTCTTTGTGGATTCATGCCACTATTTATAGATCTGGTTTCTTGAAATTATTAAGCTAAAGTATATCCAAATTTGTTTAACAATGGAGAATAATTGCCAGGCTGTTACTTGGCTGGGAGCATAAGGAGGACCCCATCAATCATTAAAATACTGAAATATTACTACCCAAACCCACTGAATCTGTTCCAGGCTTCTACAGATCTCATAAACATCCCCAGATTTCAACCACAAAAAGGCTAACACTTAACTAGGCTGGGAACTCATGGTGTTTCTCCCATACAAGACACTATACCACTTAGATTGGAAAATACCCAGGCCATAGTTATCATTAAATATAGCAAAACCCGGCAGTAACTGGGATCTATAGTATGGTTCTGTGTTTAATCAGAACCAGTCAGAGTGAGTCTGGCATCCGTGATTTAGTTCAGGTTTTCTTCTACGTTTCTTTCACTGTCAAAATTTTACTGGATGAAGAAACACACACACACACACACACACACACACACACACACACACACACACACACACACACAAACTAAAGGAATACCAAAATCAAGCCTCCCTCTTCCCTCCCCCATCCTTCCTCTGGAATTTCCACTTAGCATCCTGTGTAGTTCACTGCAGGTGTCTGCTTAAATACAATGCACATTTAGTCTTAGCTGCTTTCTTTGGAGGATAAACAGCTCTTGAGAAATTCGAATTGTTAAAATAATCAGTTACAGAAAACTAATTGTTTCAAGACACTCCCTTCATTATTGCCTTCCAATAGCCAAAAACCAACAGTAATAAGAAACCTCACTTTATTTCCATTAGAGACCAGCACATGAACTATTCATGAAGAGTGAAAAGCAGTCTTCTTTCTTCCCAGAAAACCCTGGAATGAACATGTAGAAGCCAGGGGAGGCTGAGGCTCTTCATTGATTTATCCCAGAGCTGTGTCAAGTTCACAGGGGGCTGGAGGGTGGAGGGTAGGACTCAGACTACATTTGTTTTGTAGAGTAAAATTCAGAGAGTCTAATGAATGCTTTTTGCACTCTTCAAAGCATCCTGAACATCTCCATAACTTCACATAAATCCTCAGGCGCTGAGAGGAGCAGGTGTATTTTAGCATTCCTCCGTCACTTCTCACCAAGCTCTTCAGGGCTTTGTACCATATGGTCTGATGAAATGTCTGTTTATGTGAACTTCCCGCTCCCTCTGACAATGAATGACATGCTCAGAAAGCTGCAGGATTTTCACTTTGGCAGGAGCTCCAGTTTTCCAGGGAGCTTGTGAAGCTGGTCAGTAAGCAACACCCAACAAAGTGGTGGGATCTGCCTGTGTCAAGTGGCCTCACAGAGGGGGTCTCCTGAAGCTGGCTATGTCTTTCCAAAACAAGTGCCTCAGTTTCCCCTGCCTCAGCACATCTATTCTGTCCTTTAGCTTGTTTCCTCATGGTGTTGCTGTTGGTGGTTTTCCTTTTTTTATTTCTGGGCCCTCTCTACCCACCCTTTTTCAATTCACTTTAACCAGGTAGCATGCTTCTTTACCTGGAAAAGCACCTAGCATACTATAATACACAAAATTGCAAGCCAACCAGATTTGCAGTAACCAAGATGCAAATAAATGTCATCTTTAAAACAGTTTTTGGAAAGCATAGCAAACAGTAATGTATGAAACCGGTTTTTATGTAGTCAGCCAGATCCTTTCTCTTATTGTTAATATATACTTTCCCAGGGTCTAAAGTTTTATCTTATAGATAATTCAAATTCTAGTGTGAGGAAGGAATGTTTTTTACAGTATTTCTCTACACAAGTTTTACAGTAATGCTCCTTAATGTTTAGCTGCCAGATCCTCTAGAATGAGCGAGCATATAACTGTCAAACAAAGTCGGTTCTACCCTGTCACTGGCTGCTCAGGGTTGAACCAAAGATTTCAGATGTTTCTATGTCCCTATGTCCTTGGCCAATGCTCTACTGTTGAGTTCTATACCCCAGCCCTGTACCTAAATTCTATTCATCAACTTAACATCTCTGAGCAATAGTTGCCTGTTTTCTAAACAGGTTTCTTCTACTCCAACGTTGTCACCTTGTAAAGGTGTGTAAAATATATGTGTGTGTCGACATATGTATCCTATAAAATTTGTAAACTGTGCAATGTTTGTAAAGTGTAATGCTGGGTAAACTAATCAGTGAGCAGAAAGGTTTGTCTCATGAGCTGCATGAACAGGCCAAAATGATGAGCTCCCAATCTTGGTCTTCTGGTCTCCCATTGGACCACTGGCTCTCCCTCTGAATAAGTTCATTGTATTTATTCCCTTTGCACAGATCCTATAGATCCACCAATCTTGGCTTATAGCACAAAGCTCTAGTGTTTTACTGTCTGTATTTAAATATGCAGCCAGTGCCTTAGGTTCAAGCAAGCAATTTATAAAGCTGAATGGTCTTGTGTTGTAACTGCAGATAAAGAGGGTGGAGCTGCTAGCCCAGCCTCCACCCTAAGCATTGAAATGCTAAGGTAAAGGCAAACACTGAGTCAAACAAAAGCTTTTGCAGTGTAAATTCCCACAATTGGTAGTTGATCTGCAACCTCTGGAAAGAAATAGGTTCAATTTCCTTTGTCACAATAGAACTTGGTTTTTCTTTTGGAAGTTTGGACCTATGACTTGATCAGTAGAAACTATCTTCAGACTTTGTGACGGCAACTTATTCACTCAGGTGAAAGCTTTTGGTTTCTGCTGGAAACCCTTCCTCCCTCGCAGTCCCTGGACTCATCTCTTCACTTCTCAGCCTTAGAGATTCATACATTTTTTTTAATTCCCAGACAGCTGCTTTCTGCTTAGCTTCCCAGCCCCCACTTCCGGCACGCACTTCCGGCAATGTCAAATGGTGCTGTAGTTCCTCCTTTACAAACAGGGTCAATTTGAAACCTTTTTGGTGGGAGAAAGTCTGGTGCATATTCCAGAGTGCTGCTTGCTCTCTGTTCATCAACCAGGCCTCTAACTGAGAACTGGAACATTCCCTGGAATAACAACAAAAGCAAGCAGCAGTAAACTCAGAGTGTCCCGTTTAAGGGCTTCTTGGTCTCGAAGATTTTGACCCCTCATGTACCAGCCTTTCTGATTGCTCTATGATGCCTTCCATCTACCATTTTGTTATAGTATATATGTGTCTAAGACAATTTCTGCAGCTTGCACAGTTCTATTCAGTGATGTTAGTCTGATATTATCTACTCTGTCAGAGCCAGCAAAAATAAATGGATTTAGTTCAACTAATATCTCATAAATTTTTAACTTAAACTAAATGCATATTAATAAATGGAGCTACTAAAAGTCACTACAATTCATCAGGTATTTAGTGACTACCATTAAGACATGTGCACTGACTGAGCTGAAATCCAAGGATGTTTGTGCGTGCAGTATTGCACAGTCAGCAGATGAGGTACCCTTAATGCCTGGTGAATCATACAAATTAAGTAAACTACTGGATAGGACATTAGTATCTATAATAATTTACCACATATTTACATTCAGAAATGTACTAACTACAAAATGACTACATACCTATTTCAAAACTCAAAGAAAAAAATTAGAAAGGGTCTTCAATGTATTTGAGCAAGTGTAAAAGTACTTGGCACACAAGACCAAGGATCTGAATTCAGTCTCTGGAGCTCACAGTGGAAGGGAAAATCTACTTCCAAAAATTGTACTCTGACTTCTATATGCATACCATGGCACAGCACATGCACACCCACATTCTCATACACACATCAGATATGCACTTGATAAGTGCATATAAGATCCACCTTATACTTCCTGCCTAGCAATTGGCCATTTAGCTTTTTAGTACACCAGTCACACCAATATACCCTCACACAGTGAATAAATATCACACAACAGTCTGTCCTGGAAATGGCTTCATAAACAAGACCAGAACAATTGCAGTATTGATGGACATGTTAAGTTGGAAGGGGGAATTTTCCCAGTTTCTTAACCCTAGGCAAATAACTATAAGCAACTAATGGCTACTAGGAGATGGAGAAGTAGCCTCCCCTAGGGATGAGGCCCCTTATGTTCAGTGCAACGTGGTCAGCCCTGAAACTATATATACACAAATGACAGAAACACATTCAGCAAGTTGTATGTGTATATGTGTGCATGTTTATGTGTGTGTATACATGTATATATGTATGTAATAATAATAATAAAAGAAAGAGAGGTTATGAACTCTAAGGGGGCATAGGAGGAGCTTGAAGGAGAACAGAGGGAGAGTGATGATATTCTATTTCAATTAAAAACATTAAAAACTGTAAAGGATTTTATTTCCAAATTATAAAGACAAATAAAACTAAAATTATTCAAGATCAGACAAGAGTAAGTGAATGAATAAATAAATATTTTAAAACAGTAGAAAAGACGGAGTATCACCATGGAAAAATAGCTGTGGGTGCATGCTTCTGAAGGTTAGCAGAGAAGCCTGCTTTCTCAGCCTGGAGAAAGTTCTACAGAGAAAAGAGATTGAAAGGCATAAAGTAAAATTAAACTGATTAGTTTTTAAACCTCATTAGATACTTGGGTCAAGGAAAGTTTGTCTTCAATGCTTCGGATTAGACCAATTCTGCATCACTATTTTTCTTCAAAAGGATTTTAAACATCACCCTTTACTTTGCCAAATGCATGAAATAACAAATTAAACAATGTTGAATTAGTTGTAAATCCTTCCCTATTATTTTTAGCTTTGTGAGTATGGGCAGGTTATTTGATGTCTTGGAAATGAGGATAGCCTTATTTGCTTTACGAAACATCTGTGGAAAACAAACTGAGAAACACCTTTCCGGCACCTTGATAGGTGTGCAACAACATAACTGTCTCTTTCCTGTCCCTATGGTGACACCAGGATGGTACATTTTAATTTAAGCTTATTTCACACAAACAAGTCGTCAGTGCTTCATCTTTTCACAGAATGCCACGACGATTAGTTAACAGTGTCTCTCTAATTGCTAATTATTCAGGCTGTTCTGAGGTACTGCTGTGTCATATATTCAACAGGTGACCAAGCAATAATTTCATCAACAACACAATAAGGCATTGGCATCGCATCAATGTTATGTCAACACAAAAGCCAGCAGACATATTTTTATCCTGTAATGTGTCTTTTTCTGTCCCATAAGCCAGCTTCCAAATAATGACATGGAGACTTATTCTTAATTATGAAAGCATGGCCTTTATTGTAGGCTTGTTTTTAACTAGCTCTTATAATTAAAATTAGCCAGTATTTCTATTAATCTACGTACTACTAGGTGGCTTTTACCTCTGTCCCATTCTGTGTATCCAACTTGTTCTGTGTCTGGCTGGCATCTCTTTCACATCCAGATTCTTCTCCTACTTCCCTGTGTCCCACCTACACTTCCTGCCTAGCTATTAGCCATTCATCCCAGTGCTGAGCAGAGTCAGGGATCTACAGCAGTTCCATCATCCTGCTGTCTCTAGGGCAAATGATAGGTGCTCCACAGGGTACCGTGCTCCTGAGCTACTATGTTAATCTATAATGAATACACTCTTACACTGTTTCCAGTTTAGGTTGGGTTTATAGGAGTGTAACTTCATCATAAGTCAAGAGGAGTCTGTACAGTCAATTATTACAAAGCGGGGGGATGATAGATGATTTGAAGTGTGTTACTTAGATAGGAAGATGTGAACATTGTGATCAATTCATTACTTTGTTAAAGGTTTTTTTGTTTTTTTAAAATATATTTTTACTAGTAGACATTAGTTATAGACTGTAAAGGGTTCCATTGTGACATTTAAATTGTGTTAAAATGTACTTTGACTGTACTCGCCCCCAGTCCCCTCTGTTGTCTCCAGAATGTTTGCATTTTGTTTCCATTTTGAGTACTTGAATAAAGCATTCACAGGGAAACACTAAATAGTACTGTGTCTCCTAGAAACAGAATGAACTGCTAAGATTACTAAAAATAATGCATAGAGAAATGTCTCTGCACTTAAAAGAATTCACTGCATGTCGGGAAGCTGCCAGCTGCCTCTAATTGAAGCTGTAGGGGATCAATGTCCAATCATGGCCTTCTTGGGCATCCTATGCCATGACATATGTTACAATAACAATAATAACACCACTAAATCATTAAGTATTTATTGTTCTCATTTCAACCTTGAATAACAATTCTTATTCATAGGGAAATGCCCCTGCAAAAATTACTTTATCATTTATTTCCTTAATTCTGTAACTTAGCTAGCCTTAATGAAAGTAACCTTACACAATAAATCAAGTTAGAGAGTAAAGTTCCTGTTACCCACTCGGGACATTTGAAAGCGTCTATTAAGAAAAGATAAGCAGGGCTGGAGAGGTGGCTTCATGGTTAAGAGCACTTGCTACTCTTCCAGAGGACCAGAATTCAGGTCCATGAAACTCACACCATTGGTAACTGTAACTTTAGGCACTTGACCTGCACTCATATGCATACACCCACATGTACACACATGACTAAAAGTGATGAAAATAAATGTTAAAAAGAAAAAATAGAAAAGAGTATGACTTCTGTCCCCTCTTGCAGGAAGAACTTCCCAAAGGGGAAGAGGTGAAGTTAATGTGTATCTTTAGCTCCACGGCAATCATCACCTTCTCTCCCACCTCTCACTGGGCTCCCCATCCCACAGAGCCCGGCCTTTTAACTGTAACTGCTTTTTACCCAACTAATTCCACCTTCATAATGTAAAAAGAACTTGAGCTAGTGCTCCAGCTAGTGTGTGCCTAGACCATGAGTCCATAGGTTCAGCCCCCAGTAACACAAAATCAGAAAAAAATAGAACTCACTAGACAGAGGGTTATGAAACACTTGGAGCCCCATGCAAAGCTATAAGAAGAGCTCATGTCCCAGGGTTATTGTGTCCAGGAGAAAGCCTGTCTAAAAATACCCCACGCAGTATACACTGAGGTAAACACAGAGACTGGAGGATGCTTTCACTTTGATCTGAGCCCAGTGTTTGCTGGTATCTTACATGTGCTATTGTCCTATGAATATCAGTTGATATTATCATTACAGCAAATGCAGAGGAGAGCTGATATTTCTAGGAAAATGCTAGAACTCTAGTTTTATTTTTGTCAGCCTCATTGGTCCTTGCAGTGAGACAGAAAGAGCCAAGAACTGGGCAGGCCATGGCATGATAGAAGGACTCCATCGCATTTCTCAAGGAGGAATTGCTCCAGATGCATGCAGCTGCTCTTCTAAAATGAAGTGAGAATTTCAAACTTGAGCAATCGTCATTCTTGCCTCCTTTTGTTAGTCTGCCTTCTCACTTCTGTGTGTATATGCAGTGCTCTGCTGTTGATCGCATTCCAGACTACGGCCTTATGGTTTATCATGAACAGCCACCTCTGTCTTTGGCTCTAGCACGGACTAAAGACTAAAGTGGAAGGGGCCAGCAGAAGCTAGAGCTGCATATCCTCATTATGTGATTGTTGATTATCTGCTGAAAGGAGGTCCTAAAAGAAGTTATGTGTGATAACCTGAAGACAGTTGATAGGCAGGCACAATACACCTGCCCAATATATCTGCCCATGATTTTTCCTCCATACTTGTGCATGAGATGATCCTATCTCAAAGAGTATAAACTACCATCTTCCTATATGGATTTTACAGTAGTAGTTCTTGCCATTGTCTAATTACCGATGTCTACTGTTAAGTCATCACCTTTTGTAAAGAATCGCTTTGAAATAAAAAGACAGCTGATGGATGTGGTGATACATTTTTTGTAATCTAAAAAATAAAGCTTGCCTGAAGATCAGAGGGCAAAGCCAGGCAGAGTTAGCTATAGAGATCAGGTGGTACAGACCTTTAATCCTAGCACTCAGGAGACAGAGGCAGACCGATCTCCATGAGTTCAAGGCCACACTGGGGTAGACAAGATTAATCCAGTCAAAAGAGAAACAGAGCCAGGCAGTGGTGACACAAACCTTTAATCCCAGCACTAAGAAGGTTGAGACAGGAAGTGGATATGGCTGGGCAGAGAAAGGAATATAAGGCAGGAAGAGACAGGAGATGGGATTCCCGTCACCTCCTTTCCCTTTTGACTGAGGACTCAGTACATTCAGTCTGGGGATTTCTGGAGAAACTGAGGATATAGTAGTGGTGAGAAGTGGCTGTGGCTTGTTCCTCTGTCTGTCTCATCTTTCAGCTTTACCCCAATATCAGGCTCCAGGTTTTTATTAAGACCAATTACAATGTATGCAACAGAAAAAGATGCCCCCTTGACTGTCCATTTTTCTCAGATATCTCTGCCTCTGCAGAGATTGGTTATTTTCTAAGAATGTAGATGCTTCCTGACTTAGAACAGAGTTGCACCCCAATACACAACAGAAGTAGAAAAGACCCTGATCTAAAGATGTGTTTCACCAGAGCTGGCCTTGCCTTTCTCAGACATGGTGGGACCTTAGCATGCAGTTTAACAAAATCACTTAATGTGAAGCCAATTTATAATGAGTGTTTGATATTCCAGAGGGTACAGTCCTGAAAATAAGATCAGCATCACACAAGCTACATGATCACTTCGGGGCAGTCTGCATTGGTGTTAGTAATAATTCACTCTCAGTAACTTCCCATTAATAACATCTTCATCTTTCTTAGTCTATGAGGAATGCTCATGCTTAAGATATGTTTAGGAAACTAACTCTATTCATTCATCAGAGTTTAAAGATCTACTTTTCCCCCTAAGAAGCCAGATAAATAGCCTTTACAGGTAAACAGAATTTCTTCATATTTTCTTGGATTTTTTTCCATTTGCAAATTTATTACCAAGAAGTTTTAACTTTTAAGGAAACATCTAGGAAAGTAAGTTTATTTTCATTGTATGTGGGTCTGAGACAGTATGTGTATGTTTCTCATCAAGGCCAACATGATTTAAAGTATGTACCATTTTCAGTGAAACAAAAGAATGTCATAATTCCATGAAGACAGGTTCCTGGAGAGGGTAGAAGTAAACCACTCTTCAGTATGGTCTTGGGTACAGGCAGTTCACTTGAAAGTTGGATGATGAGAAAACTGTCATGTATCATGCTGTGACATGATTTTTCCCATGCAAGAAATCTTAGAATGTGTTTCTGAACCAATGTGTTTGCTATATTTATCATCTAAGTATTTCTCTAGGATTAGTAAGATGTGCA
Organism: Phyllotis vaccarum; assembly: GCA_033318265.1. Taxonomy (NCBI): domain Eukaryota; kingdom Metazoa; phylum Chordata; class Mammalia; order Rodentia; family Cricetidae; genus Phyllotis; species Phyllotis vaccarum. Next base: position 46,859,596 of record JARWLC010000014.1, on the reverse strand, counting down.
CGCAAAAATTCTCATTATACCTGAGTAGTGGTATTGCAGGCATTTAATCCCAGCACTCAGGAGTCAGAAGCAGGCAGAACTCTAAGTTCCAGACCAGCCTGGTCTTCAGAACAAGTTCCAGGCCAGCCAGGGCTACACAGAGAAATGCTGTCTTGAAAAAAAAAAAAAAAAAATCTCATTCTAGTCTCCCCTGTACTTAGTGTGTTGCTATTTACATATAAATAATGAGACCCTCTGAGCTCTGCAACTGCTGGATTTCTCTTCTTGCTCTGAAATTTAATGCCTTCCTCTTTGGACAGAGTCCACAGCTTACTTTTCTCTTCTTTTCTGTTTTTATTTAATGCCCCTCAATTTCAAATGAATCAAATATTTTATGAGAAAATACGGAGTTCAAGGAATAAGCAGGTCATCTCTACGAAAACAAAACCCCATTTCGCTAGTCCTTGATATGTCTTCTCCTCATGTGCTCCTCTCGCCCAAGTTTGTCATGCACATTTTTACTGCAGAAGTAAATAGGATCCAAATATAAAATCTGATTGAATATGGCTCTGTTTAAATCAACAGGAGTGGTTCGTGAATCAGTGTGTTAGCGAGATGACATGCATGCCTAATCCTGATTCTAAGCTGCTGTTGTATCATCTCCCAAGGCCGATCCCTTTCTTGCTGATCTACAGTGCTTCGTGCCTCATTGTCCACCACTGAATTTTCAAAGTGCCTATCCCTCCTCGCTACCACCAGCAGCTGTGGAACTCGCTCAACCCCATTCTTTCTTGTACTCCTTCCCTCTTCATCTGTAGACTTACCACTTAGCAGACACTTCATCCAGACTCCTAAGACCCTGAACACACAGTTCCCTTCCTCGACAACAGCAGGCAGCCCTTTGTCCCTGCCTAGGCCTATCTCTTGCTTCTCTTCACTTTTATCTCCTAGGTCACATGATCGCTTGTTTGTTCCTTTCCTGTAAAAACATGAACTGTTCTTGCTTCTCACAGGAGTACCAAGAACGTTTTCATCATTGAACTAGATTCTCTCTGGCTTTGTAATCTTTGGTCAATGGGGGTCATTTTACAGACCTTCCAACTTCTCAGTTTTTGTTTTGTTTACAGTTCTTTTCATTTGGGGCAAAAATAGTCATTGAGGAAAGATGGCTATAAAACATGATAAGTTTATTATAGCTCAGAGATAAGCAAGTAGTTTGGAACCTCTTAGGAAGTGAACTGTGCTCGTGAATTTTGAGAACCTGGAATCAAAGCTTGAAAAGCCATTACATAAGAACTGGGAAGCACAGGCCTGGCCCTGGGCGGAGATACTAAGGCTTGCTTTCTCCCTCTGAAGTGAGCAGAGTCAAGCACATTCAGCTGGAACTTTATGCATTAATTATAAAACTTCAGAAAAGCAAACAGGAAAAAAAGTGACCATGCCTTCTATCAGTTCATGAAAAGTTGTTGTGAACTATTGTCCTTCTTTCCTTCCTTCCTTCCTTCCTTCCTTCCTTCCTTCCTTCCTTCCTTCCTTCCTTCCTTCCTTACCGAGTCCTTTCTGGATCTCGGTGAGAACTCCATTTACCGAGTGGATCTCGGTTATGACTTCCACTTACCGCGTCCGGTTTCTTTGTGGTCCGAGTTTTGTCCCAGGCGAGGAGCGTCAAGAGTAAATAAGTCTACACTCAGGAGTCGTTTAGGTTCCATCATTCAGGCTCTCTCTGACACTGAGAGACCTGAGCTTTATTCTTCAGTACATCTTACATCTTAGACCTGTCTGTCTCTTAGCCATGCTTCTCTCCTGCCACTGCATCTTGCCTACCCTTTTTCCCCTCTAGCTTCCCGCCATGCTGGATTCCTTCTGCTCCTGCTCACACACACTGACTCTAATCCATGCTTGTCCCCAGCTTCTGCCTCTTCTCCCGCTTCTTCCTGAGTCCCTCCTCGTGTCTCTTTTGTCTCAGCTCTCTGTCACCTTAACTCTCTTACACACCCTGCCTCCTCATCCGGGCACGCCCAAGGTCATAGAGGATCCCAAGAGACTAGCACTCAGCAGGTGGCAGCGATAAGGAGATTTGTAGTTCCTTTTTCCCCCTATAAACAAGGTTTTAGTCCTTAGGGGAAGAGGATGGGCCATTAAAGGCCAGAATGGCACATACTTGGGAGACAACACTTCCTTCCTTCCTTCCCTCCCTCCCTCCCTCCCTCCCTCCCTCCCTCCCTCCCTCCCTCCCTCCCTCCCTCCTTCCTTCCTTTCTCTCTTTCTCTCTCTCTTTCTTTTGGGGTAAACTTTTCAAAATCCTTAAATATGTATGTTCTCTAGAAATCTTGCTTCAGGTTGGAAGACTGAGATCTGTGGGAGTCAAGGCATCTCTGACTGGCAGACCATCAAGGGCAAGGGCTAGGGCTGCGAAGTAACTCTTGGGTTTCTGGCAGCCAATGGTCCCTGAAGGTTGCTGGGTCATAAGTCTTCGTTTGTGAATGCTCCCTATGTTGGTGTTCCTTATGCAGCAGATATTCCTAAACTTTTCTCTGTCTCAGATTTATTAGGACTAACCGAACACATTTTGTATCCAAACTTTAACTTTTATTTTTACTGAAGCTGTTTACTCAAAAGCTACATTTATAATACTTTAATAATTACACAATAAAACAGGAAGTTGAGAAAAAATAACTTAATAATTAGATGCTTCCTTGATCATACTGACGATAATCCTCTATCACTGTTTATCACTTGGAAAGGGACAGACTTTTCTTGTATTTTTTTCTCTCTGAGAAAAATAAGGAGTAAAGTAATGCCACTAAACAGAGTAACATGAGCAATTCATATACTGACTCATGCTGTGGTCACAACCATGCATTAAATGCACCTGAAAAAACAAATATATTGGCATCATCAGTCTTACCTTTATTGCTTTAGGAAAACACGTTTACAAAACCATATAACATAGAACGTATTTAATAATGAAGTGTTGGTAATCTTAGGTGATTTGTTAACACATAACTGTAGAATGTGGGTTATTAATGTTGTGATCACATGGCTTATGGGGCCTTAGCTTCACCATCGCCTGCTCCACACTGTGGTTTCTCAGACTTGCATTGCTATGAGAAGGTGAGCAGGCCAGAAGGTTTATCTGGGCTCATGTATTCAGAGGTCTAGTCCCTTCCGGTCAGAGCAGCTCACTTCCCAGCAGCCAGGAAGCAGCAGGGGGGTGGACCCACTAAGCTTGCTTTCTCCTTTTCTTCTATCCAGACCCTCAACCCATGAGATGGAGCAACCCACAATCATCCAGGGTCTTTTCCTCCTTTTAATCCAGTCCAATCAGTTTGACAGTCACAATGTTTTTCCTGAATATGTATTACATTCAAACAGTTGTAGAGTTGAAGACTCCTGAGCAGAACTGTATACGTATGTGAGGATGGCCCAGTGTGTGGTAATGAGAGAGAACTACTCTGACCGTGAAAGTGGCTCTATCTTGTGTTATTTGTTTACAGTTAGATAATACTATTAACAAACATGAAGAACCAATAGGATGATGTAGAAAATTCACAAGTGACTTCAGGAGAGCTGTGCTCTTTGAAGAAGGCTGTAGAAGTCATAGGGTGTGAGCAAAGAGAGTCTCTTTGGGGAAGTAAGTAAAAGAACAGGCACAAGTAATAGACACCATGGTTATTTTTTTACTAAGGTGTAGACTGTATAGGAAAATAACACTGAAACAAGCCTCGGACAAGGAAGGGTGACAGGAGAAAATGTTGGTGTCACTTTTGTGATCTTTTAGTACAGTTTAGAGAACTTTGTAAAATTCTTCCGTTAGTACCTTGGCCATTCCAATACTGAATGCTGGCTTCCTCAATTCCATCTGTTCTTGCTCTTTTCCCTGATGGTGACTCTGAAGAGTGTGCATAGGACACTGAGAGGGACTTTCTATGAGTAAATAACACATAAATTCATAAAGTAAAATTGTAACCTAGGGTGTGATTTTCTTCAGAATGGGCCATAATGCGGTGATATATTGTATATCTAATAAGGCTTGCCTGACATTCAGAGGACGGACTCACCCACAGAGTTAACCCTCAAGGTCGGGGAGTGGTGACTCACACCATTAACTCCAACACTGGGCAGACAGAGATCTGAACTATCTGGATCTCTGTGAGTTCAAGGCCAGATGGGGCCAAGCAGTGGTGGCTCACACCTTTAATCCCAGCACTTGGGATCTCATGCCTTTGCTCCCAGTACTTGAGAAACACACTTGCCTTTAATCCTAGCACTAGGAAAGTTGAATCAAAAAGTGAGCCAGCTAGGTGGAGGAAGAAAGGTAAGGCAGAAGTGGCGAGACTTCTGCCCATCTCCTGCACCCCTTTCCTTTCCGCTGAGGATGAGAGACATTGAGTCTGAGGATTCCTGAAGAGAGGCTGGGTGAGAACGGGCTGTGGTTTGTTCCTCTGTCTCTTTGATCTTTCAGCTTTTCCCGGATATCTGGCTCAGGGGTTTTATTATAAGACCAAGTAGAATTCATGCCATACCATAACTTAACCATTTCCTCATGCCATCATGGCCCCTCACGCAGAGCTGAGAGCCTGTGGGATCAGATATGCCGGGCACCTTGTGGTTCACAAACCAATGGGCACTGCTGTGAAAGAACCTTCTCTCATCTCCACAGGGCAGAAAATGGCAGCAGTAAGGGCCGCCCTGAACTAGACAGTACTCGCCTCTAGCTAGAATTACCAGCTGTTCTTTTTCTCTTTCTGTCTCTGACTCTATTTCAACTGGAATCTATCATTTTCTTTTCCTTTCAACATCTGTTTTCCACTGTATCCCTACTATTATCATTTTAAAATATTTTACTTTAAGTGTGTGTGTGTATATATGTATGTGTACGTGTGTGTATACTGTGTGTGCTGCATATTTATGTGGGCATGTGTGTATGTGTGTGAGTGCATGTGTGTGTACGAGTGTGTATGTTGCATATTTATGTGGACATGTGTGCCACAGTGCATAAGTAGAGGTCAGAGGACAACCTCTGAGAGTTACTTCTGTTCTTTAACCATGGGACCTGATCATCAGGCTTGAATAGTAGTTGCTCTTACCCAATGGCCCATCACACTGGCCCTAACTACTTCCTGTTTTATCAGCCTCCACCTACCATCTCATCACGGCCATCCTGGGATCACAGATTCATGCTATTACATCTGGCTTTAAGTGGTCTCTCAGGGGTCTAAACTTTGGTTTTCATAGTTAAGCTGTAGGCACTTATCCACCAAGTCATATTCCCAGACCAGAAAGTATTAATTTAATTTAAAAAATCACTTATTGTATCATTTATAGGATGCTTGCTTAAAGGTCTGTGTTTCTATAATGTCACACCTTCTTTGATATTAAAGTGTTTCTGAATGCTGAGCTGCTGCTATAAGAAATTTACAGATATTTTTGTCCTTAAGACAGGAACTCACTTTGCCTTAAACTAGCTGAATCTTGACCTGGCCTTGAAAGTATAAATTTCCCGCATCAGCCTCCTGATTGCTACCATGACAGACATATGCACTATTCTGAATTACTACAGACTTTTTAAAATAGTGAGACTGGAATTTCAGAGATCTTGAACATAGTTTAAAGAAGTTATAATTCAGAGTTTCTAAATTTTAGTATCTATTTAACATCTTTATGATGACAGTATTGATATACTACTCTATTATTTTTTATTTTTCTCAAATTCTTCCTGTTTCTAAGTTGCAGTTCAGAGTAACTATGTATCATTAGTACAAACATGAAGAAATATCCCCGAGGAATGACTATATTGACCATCATTATTCTGCACTCTCCAGTGCATTGGACTGGGTCAATAACTAGTAAAGAATGAACATCATTCCACACTGAAAACTGATCTTGAGTGAGTGATTACTGCCATCTCAGAGGTATAAAAACGGAGTCTCGAACAACTCAATTACTTGTTCAAGTCCACAGACCCAAAGTGTCCAGTGCCATGTAAAGCTTCCATTTTTTTTTCCTTCCATTCAAATGACAAGGTTGTCTGATAGGTTAATATACGAATACACTCTTGCTCTGTTCGTAGGAAATGTATCATGAAATACAGACAGGAGAAATGAATAATAAATAATAAAGACAAAAGGCTGAACAATATCCTTGCACTGAGCGGTTCATTTCAAGTAAAAATACACTGCAGTATGTCCCGTCTCTCCCTGATCACAGAAGTAGCAGACGGGAAAGGTGGAAACAGCAGAAAATCATGTCTTCCCTAGGATCCTGTTCTCAGTGACGAGTGGGGAGCTTGTGCTGTTAGTTACCAGAATCTTCACACAGCACATCACTCTCCATATCGAGCTGAAGGGAATCATTGACTTAAGCAGCCATATATCCGGCAGCAACAGTAGAAGCCTCAAATGGATCCTGTTGATTGTTCGAAATTATGACACTAAGCAGTGTGATTGGAGTTTGAACAATGTTGTAAGCAATTCTTCCAGGATGCACAAAGTGCTCTATAGAAATGTGAAGCTGGATTCCTTCTAGCAGTCCTAAAGTCAGTGTGATTTTAGGAAGAAGGTGGATGAGATTGTTTAGGTCCGAGTCAACAGTATGGAAGTCTGTTGATTTTGAAAACATCCCACATTTTTATTATGAAAATAAATAAGGATTAAATGGTTCAGGACAAATCCTGATGCTTGCTGTGAAGCTAGCCAGCTTTCTGATTTCCTGTCAGGAATTCAAATTGCCAAGCCAATTTATTATTGTTTCAGCTGCAAGTCACTGCACTGACTAGTTACCCAGCCAAGGATAACTTAACTATCAACTCTGTGCATGGCCTCATTATAATAACTCACATCTCTAATGAGATTAGTCTTCTCAAGCAAAGCAAAGGGTCAGCAGCTTAATCACTCTCTACAGAGTGAATTTTAGGGCTGATAAACAGCAGGACTTCCATACTGATAGTGACTTCATCTTTGGCCGGAGTTAATCTCTGTCTCATTACTGGAAATTGGAAAGCAGGAAATTGTGATCCACAAAACAGACACCTGTGGATGTTCTGGAACACTGAATGACTGCCTTCTGAGGTTAGGGAATGAAGCCATCCTACTATATACCTCTGGCTGCTTCTGAAAGAGGCAGTCCAAACTCTGCCTCTCTCCTGTAGCTCCCCGCCCTTGTTTTCTGTTCTGTCTCTCAGCCCTCACCATTTTCTACAGCACTGTAGAGAAATCACAGAGCCAAGTCACAGAACAATCCTTCCCGCCCAGTGCTGCAAACAAAGATTATGTCATGATTTGGAATTCTTCCACCAAAAAAAAAAAAAAAAAAAATCTTACAAGAAGCAAAGCAACTTCTCAAAGCAAAGTAAACATGCGGCCCATGACCGACTGCATTTTGCACAAGAAAAAAATAAAAAAACAAAAACAAAAAACATGTACTTGCAGTAGACCTTATATGCCGACAGAGGCACCAACTTCACTTTCATGCTCAAGGCCACCAGACTGTCTTGGGGCTGACCTCATTTCCCCTAACCCCACACTCGTCTATCATTGAGTCCTGCATGTAATCTTTAGCTATTTCACCTCCTCTAAGTGGGACAGTGCCGCTGGCTATCAGCACAGTTCTTAGTCAAAATGTTGGATAATTAAATGTGTTTTTAATATAAACATTGCTTTGGTAGTACACGCTGGAAAATAATGAAACGTGTAAATAATGTGGAAATGCCATCTTGAGGATGAGGTGCTAGAACTTGTTAGTCATTTCAAGGTCAGGAGGATTTGTAGGAGCCCAGTGGGGCGTTGGGAGACTTGTAAGAGATGAGTGGGGCATTGGAAGTTTCAAGTAAGAGATTGAATTTAACAAGAATTTGCTGAGGATTTGTGCTGGCCCTGTAATTAAGATTTATGGGCTTCCCAGGCAGAACAAAGGATCTGGGAAAGTGGGTCTTCAGGGAACTCTTTAGGGAACAGCCCCAGGCAGTGGAGAACAAGGTGCCAATGGGGGGGGGGGGGAGGGTGGACGGGAACAGGGCTGGAACAAGAAGAGGTTTCTGTAAACTAGTGAGTGCCCAGTCATCAAGGAAGTGGAAGGTTAAATCTGGATCCTGACCAACTGGAGAGAATATGTGGAAATATTAATTAAATAAACAAGGGGCATACACTAGCATGGCTGAAGGGGGTTGGGAAAAGACCATCCACCCTGTACCACTCGTGAGATGAGCGTACATGTTTTCATGGTCTGTTGATCTGATTTATACTGAAAGTCTTAACAGAAAATGACCTTAATCTAAAGAAGTCTAGAGAATTATTTAAGACCATCAGGCTCTTCTCCACCACCTTCTTTATGTTCTTTTCTTTTTTTCTGTTCCTCCGAATACTTTTTTTTTTTTTTTTTTTTAAGCACAGGGCTAAGCACTTCATGCATGATTTCATTTACTAGGATTTGGGATGTCACTGTACCTGGAAGTGAAATGAGGCCTCTGACCTAAGTACTTACGTCTCTTCTGTAATTGTCTGTGACTAGCATCTGGATTCTTTCTGGGCCTAAGGATTTTCAATGCATTCTTTGCAATCAGGTCATTTACATGAAGTCACTCTGTATTGTGATGGCCCTAATTGTAGGGTTTACTCCATCTCTGAGGGCATAGAGAATGTCATCCTTCCACAGGATGTCAACCAATACAGGCAAGAAGTATTCTTCCCAAATCGTGCCAGTACTGAACACAGACATACTTCTCTTCTTGACATTATGTGTAGGGATACGATACCCCTACAATTATGCCCTAGACAACATAATATCGAAACTACTTACAAAGATTCCACTTTGTATTAAGTGCTGTAAGTAATCCAGAGATGATATGGAAATATGAGAGGCTGTGCATCAGTTATATGCTAAAAAGAAGGACTTGAACATGCGCAGACTGTGGTATGCTCAGAGGATGACTGTACCTTCATAGCTGCTGTTTCAGTGAGCAGTTTTACCCTGTCTGACACTTCTGTTCTAGTTAACTTCTTAAATATTTCTCAGAAGTTCACATGGTGAAGTCTTGCTCTCAGATGGTGCTATTAGGGCAAGTACTGGAAACTTTTGGAGCTAGGGCCTAGTAGGAAGAAAGTTAGACCACTTTGGGCATGCCGCTGGCTCCAGTTGTCCCCTCTATTTCCTAGCTGTTATGAGGTAAGCAGGTTTATTTTGCAATGTACTTCTAACCATGGTATGTTACCTCCCACTGCCTGAAGGGCAGTCAAGGAAACTAGTAGGTTCTGAAACTGTGAACAAAATAAAAATTTGTTTGTTTTGGTTTGGGTTTATGGTATTTTCTGAGATGGGGATTCTCTGTATAACAGCCCTTACAGTCCTGGAACTTGCCATGTAGACCAGGCTGACCTGCTTCTGAAGTGCTAGGGTTAAAAGCATGCACCACCATACCTGTCAGAATAAAACTTTCTTATGAGTCAAGTGTCTCAGGTGATTTGGGCACAGCGGTGGAAAATTTATTAACATTCTCCCCAAAAGGAAATGATACAGGTTGATTTTTAAGATTTATTTATTTGCTTATTTGTTTATTTACTTATGTAGTTGTGTGTGTGTGTGTGTGTGTGTGTGTGTGTGTGTGTGTGTGTGTGTGTGTGTGTGTGTGCCATGTGTATGTGGGTGCCAGTGGAGACCAGAAGAGAGTGTGTCAGATACTGTGGAATTGCAGCTAGGGTTTTTTGTTTTTTAAAGCTGCCTAACTTGGGTGCTAGGAATGGAATTGTGGTCCTCTGGAAGAGCAGACAGTGCTCTGAACCACTGTGCCATCTCTCCAGTCCGATAGATACATCCTTTATAAGACAACTATTTTCACACTTTGCTAGCAGCTCATAGTTTAAAAGATTCTCATACAGTTAAAGGGACTATTTCATAGCTATAATTCTCCACTTTGAATAAATCAACAGAAGCAAGACCTGCCCAGCAGAGAACCTTCTCACCTCAATTAGCCTAATTACCCAACCTAGAAACTCCCTCACAGGAGAGCCTAGAGGCTCCTCTCCTCAGCAATTCTAGATTCTGTTTAGTTAGCAATCAAGATGTCCATCACACTGGCCTTCTCATGCCTCTGTGGCCACCTACTTAGGAAGCCAACACGCAGAGTTCACTTCCCTGAACGTCACTTCCATCATCTAACATGCGACAGAATGTTCCTGGATTTATGTGGGACACCGTCTGTTCTTTCTGCTTCACCTGCATCCTTCATTCTGCTAGAATGTCAACTCTGCAGAAGCAGTCATTTTTGCCACACTGGTTGTTTAGGCAGAGAAATAATCCAGTCCTTCAGTGGATGAGTGGACAGATAGGTGAAGGTAGAAGGTAGATAGATGAAATATCTGTCTAGTTATCTATCGAGATACATATAGGTACATAGAAAAAAGAGAAATTATAGAGATCATAGATGGATAGATAGGCAGAAAGAAAGAAAGAAAGAAAGAAAGAAAGAAAGAAGGAAGGAAGGAAGGAAGGAAGGAAGGAAGGAAGGAAGGAAGGAAGGAAGGAAGGAAGTAACTTTTAATTTTGACAATAGTAAATTTATAATTCAGGCAAAGGAAGAGTACTTATAAGTCAAATCAGAAAAAATTGGATTTGTTAAAATATGGGTTTGTGTCCCCCTAAAATGCACGTTGAAGCCTGATTTCCACACCATGGTTTAAGGAGTGAGGCCTATAGAAGGTGACTCTGTGTTAAGGGCTCCCCTGTCCTGAGTGGAGTTAGTTGCTCTAAAGGCTGGAAGAATCTTCAGCCTCTACACTTTCTACAGCAAACACCACCTCACCAGAGAGGTGGGCTACTTACACTTGGACCCTGGTAACCTCAGATCTGTGAGCAGTAAGTCTGTCCTGTTTAGAATGTGCCCACTTTAAGATATTGTAGGCCTGAAAAGCCTAAGACAAAAATAATATAAATAATTTCGCTATTCATGTTGATTTGATTAGTGACTATGTATGGCTGCACTTTATAGTGGTTCATGCATCTCGTTTTGCTTCATCCTCACCACAGTCTCTTGTGTTCTATCACTGATGACAGTCACGCCCTAGCCTGTACTTCTCAGAGTTTGCAAATAGACTAGAAGCTGCATGCAGTTCAATAGACATGTATTGTTCCATACTGTTAAATCATGCTTGCTTTTTATGTATGTATGTATGTATGTATGTATGTATGTATGTATGTATGTATGTATGTATGTATTTGCTTTTCTGTGCTGGAAAGTTGAACTCAGTGTCTTGTTTATGCTAGGCATTTCCACTTATTTTTCCAAAAAGAAGTGTGAGGTCTCAAATATACTATTGCCAGAGCAAACAGTGCTATGGACCAATAATGACTTGAACAAGCTGTTCTTTCCCTTCTTCCTCTGGGTGTACATGTGCTCATGCTGCTTGGTCACTCCTCACTAGTTAAAAAAAGGAGCCGACTGGAAGAGAGAGCTCCTGGTTACCATTTGGGAACTGTCACCGTGAGATGTATTTGTTAAAAACATTATTATTTCCATAGTTTTAATCTGTTCAAAAAATGTGAAAGGGCAGTCGGAGCCTAAGAGGGAAATCATAACACCCCACCCAAGCACCACTGTGGTTTGTGTTCAGCTTGTATGTACACACAGTAATCAGAAACAGGCTGTTGTGAAACGGGTTCTTCGTTTGTCAGGGGAAGGTTCTAAGAGACAAGGAAAGGAGCAGAAAGTCATTAATTCCATTGTAATCTCATCTTCTGGTCTCAGAGCAGCAGAAACATTCTCAGGCTTATTTTACTGGTGAGTAAGACACTAATGAAGGTCAAAAACAAGTCAATGGACCTAGTTTGTTGTTTTGGTTTTTTTTTTTTTTTTTTTCCACTTTAAGCCATACTGACCTTTATAGAAGCAAAAGAGTAATGTTTGACATTTTGTAGACAATAAGGAGACAATTTGGCAATTTTTAACCAGTTGCTGTGTACTGAAGCTTTAGCTTGCTCAACTCTTTCCAGACACAAATGTCTTTAAAGTATGCTTCATCTTCCTTTGCAAATCACAAGTAAATAAACAACTTTAATCACATGAGCCTGAAGCTCAGAGCCTGAGGTCATCTTTTCCTCTCTGTGGAAAAATATCCACTAAAGAAAGAAGGAACCCAAGAGAGATGGAGGAGAGCAAGGGAGGGGGGGAAGACACAACTGACCCCAGAAAGGCAGGATTGCTTTTGTCCCAAACATTGCACATTTCCAAACTGGAGCTCAGATCAAGTCAATAGTGTAGATTCTGGCTTGGTTCTTCAGACTTCTGGCTCAACTCTCACACCATAAAGAAGAAACACACCCATTAGCTGGAAGAAGTGTTGGTGGGTTCTTTTAACTTTTACAGTATTTTTAATCTCATAATTTTTTTTTTTTGGCAACAAAAATAGCCTGTTGTCTTCAACTCAGCCACTGGATGCCTGGCTATTTTGGGTGGGGATTCCCAGTAGCCTGATGTAGGGATGGCTCTGAGTCAGGCAGGATTCTGAGCTGCCTCACTGCTGTGCACAGTCAGTACTCACATTCTTGTGCTTGCTGAGAATTGAGGAAAGGCCTCATGTTGTCCCCCACACCCTTCCATACTTCCCTACTTCTCCTCTGTCCCATAGCTCTGCATGGATACACCACTCCACCAAGCACAGCCCAGCTGGTTTTGGCCTGACTTACAGTGGTGTGTTCCTTCTCCCTCTCTGGAAAGAATACATAGATTTGTGCCTGTTCTGGGCTTGTGTTTCTGAGGGATCTGAAGCCCTATTAGTCCAGAACAGGCCCAAGAATCCAGGCTCTCCCTCCTCGCCACTCAAATCAGCCACACGACTTGAGGGTAGATCATTTGAAGGCACCCTGGGAGATGGGGTTGTTTCCAGGCTCAAAAAGAAGTGTGTGTCAAGGAATCTTAAAACAACTCTGATTTAAAAATAAAAATACTCAGTGTAGGAAATTTGTTGAAGGCAAAGTCAAGAGTGTGTTGTTTTCATATCTTCATCTGCTATGAAAGCCAGAGGTAGCCAACTGGCAGCTGACGAACTGTCTGACAATCAGCTTTAATTGGCTTGCACACAGTGTAAAGATTATCCTTAAACATAAGAACATTAACAAACCAGGAATTTCTGCATCAAACTTTGATTTCTAACTTCATGAAAACCAGAGTCTGTTTGACACTGGATCTGTCCAGAAGAGTCAAGAGCTGGTATCTTTAGACAAGGTCAGTTACAGACCTTGAGCTGGCTGGACCCCCAGCCCTCCAGTACCATTGGAATGCCAGATGAGCAGGGCAGGCTTCTAGAGGCACCAGGGGTAGACACTGTGTTCTAGCTGTTCAGCAAGTCCTGCCTTATGCCCTTCCCTCACTTATCCTCATCCTATTTGCTGCCCTGAGGCTGAGTAGGTGTTGGGAGTCAAAACCATGGTGCTTTGTCAAAAAGTCAGTCAGGCCAAGCAGGGGAAATGTATCACAGCAATCAGTTCTGTGCTCCTTCAGCTTTGCTATGTCTGAACACTTGAGTGAGGTTCGTAATTCAACCAAGAAACTGCCACAGCACCTTGCCAGTGCACAGATTCAGACAACCAAAGAAGTGTGAACATAGCATTTCGTTTTACTTTTTAAAGTCTGCCAGGCAGCCAAGTTGATGAGCACAAGGCACAATACTGAAGTCAAAATCTAAAGAACTCTTGCAAACACTCTCTTTGCTTTCACCAGAAACTGGAGAGGTAACGTTCAGACTCCATCTTTGGGGTAGCTGCCAGCTCTCTATAAAATAGCAGAGACCAGCTTTGGTAACCCACAACATGACAGCTACTGGAAGGTGATGTGATAAACCAACAATAGAGCCAAGAGATAAAGGAGACTTTGAAAGTGCTTTGTGGCTGGAGCTGTAGGCTCCCATTGTCTGCCCAGTTGGTGGTGTCTACATTTCCCATCCTTGAGGAGCTCTGTAAACAAGAGTAGTCAACTCTTAGTTGAACTTAGAACACAGTTGCCTCTGTGATTTTTCTAGCAACTGCTGTTTATCAATGGCTGCTGGAATGTGCATTGACACTCTGAGATGGCACAGATATGGATCATTCTCAATCCTAAACTTGGAAGTTAACCATGTCTTCTAAACAACAAAACATTCTTACTGAACCTTGCTATGTGGGTTTTGTGTGATTTTTATGTGTGTATGTTGGTATGTAGTGCATATTATGTAGATTTGTGTGTATTTGTGTGTGTTTGTATGTGTGTGTATACATGGAGCCAGGGAATATCAGATCTTTAACTACATTGCTATTCCCTTTAGACAAGATCTCTTGTTAATCCTGGAGCAGGCCAGATATTCTGGTGTATGTGTTAGTGAACAAGAGACCCTGCCTCAAGGTAGAAGGTGAGGACTGGTACCCAGGTTGTACTCTGACCTTCACATATGGGCTATGGTATGCAAGTGCCTGCACACACACATACCAGGGGAGAGGGGATACATTCATGCATTAAAAAAACTATAACAAAAAATATTAAAGAGAGTGAATAAGCATAGGGGAAAATATTTACTAAGTGTATATTTGAAAAGACATTATATTATCCATATATATTAACTTAAAATATGCGAGCTTAAGCACCACAATACCATGATAGCAAGAATAGCAGTAATAATAACAACAACCTAGTTGAAAACAGACAGGAGACCTAAGTAGACATTTCTCAGAAGATGTACAAATGACCAACAGGTCTAGAATGTTCAACAGCCACAGTGATTCAGGAAGTGTAAATGAAAGCCACACCCGGCAAGAAAGGTTACTATCAATACAGCAGATAATACGTGCTCATGAGGGTGGTGAAAGGGGAAGCCATTGAGAATGCTGACAGGAATATAAACTAGTACAGCCACCGTGGGAGCACAGTTACAGGGGTTCCTCAGAAAACAAAAACTACCATATGGTTCCCAAACTGCAGAGAAGCAAATAAAATGAAGTAAAAAAAATTGCCCCTGTTTTTTTTTTAGGAACTGACAATCTGATACTTGTGAAAGTGATTTCCTGTTGTCCTTTCTTCCTGCCCTGTGTTCTTCTAGAAGGGCTATGTCAGAATTTTTCACAGTGGTCTTCTGTGTTGGGCCCCAACTCTGAGTTCTGGCAATATGATTTTTTATTTCACCACAGCTTTATACTACAATTGAGTTATTTCTGTGTTCTCTCACTGAAATCACATCTGCTTGAAGACATGTGTATATGTCTTCTCTCAAGTTTCAAAGCCCTCCAGAAATGAACAGTTACTAAACATGAATGCTAATAATCACAAATGCCTATTGGACCCTTATAAAGGGTAGCCTGCCTAAGTTCAAATGCTTCCTCCATATCCCCCACCAGAAAGACATGAAGATCCATCCTGTTCACTTAACAGCCTGAGAACTACTACCCCACATCCCATACTTAGCACTTGGATTGCTGCCATGCATGGTGCAGTCTCATGCAAGCTGGAGAGACAGGATTCACCTGCAAATAAGAGTTTTCTTTTAAGTTGCTGAAGGATTCTTATAAAGATGACATCCTTTAATGTTAGAAAACAAGACTTCTTTAATTTAAACCAGACTGTAAATATCAACCTAAAGGAGCCAAGGACTGAACTTGAGAATACAGCCTGTGCCACTTACCAC
Organism: Phyllotis vaccarum; assembly: GCA_033318265.1. Lineage (NCBI taxonomy): Eukaryota > Metazoa > Chordata > Mammalia > Rodentia > Cricetidae > Phyllotis > Phyllotis vaccarum. The sequence goes on along the minus strand of JARWLC010000014.1, from coordinate 46,843,979 downwards.
GGGGATATGCATGATGTGAGGCTAGGTCATGACATTTCATTTTCAGTATGTGTCCAAACTCAGACATCTGAGTTGCTAATTCAATTGTCCCATGTGCTACCTTTGTTGCTAACCACTGTGCTACCCTATGAGGCTTTGTTGTACTAAATGTTGAACTAAGAGAATGTAACAGATTGTTCCAGATTAAGTGTTTTTACATTTGTATTTGTTTGTTTTATGTGTATAGGTGTGGGGGTGTGGATGCTATGACACAAGTGTAATCAGAGGCCCAACTTGGTTCTCTCTGACCACCATGTTGGGGTTTCAGGAATCAAATTTAGATCATCAGGCTTGGTAGCAAGTATCTTTTGTTGCACCCACTCTGGATTAAGTTTTAAGGTAAAAGTGATTTAGAGTATTCTGCTACTACCTTTAAGGGTAACAACTATCTGTGAAATTCATGTAAATACAGCTGACATTTCCTAGCACCCACCTCTATGATTGTGAAGTATGCTGCAAAGAGTGAGAACCATTGACAATCTACTTCAACATCCTCTCTCCCCAATATAACAGGCAACAGCCAGGTTGACTGAAAGTCACTCAGTACGAATGTAGACTTCCTTGTCTTGAGTCCCAAGATGCCTTCACCCTTTCTGCATTGTGGTGATACATTATGCACCTAAAGAGGACAGAGTCAACCACAGATTTAGCTGGTCAGGGAGTGGGCACATACAACTTTAATCCCAGAACTAGGAAGTTTGAACCAGGAAGTGACATTGCTGGGCAGAGAAAGGCTGATAAGGTGGGAGGAGACAGAGCTGACCCTTACCTTTCACCTGAGGAGTCTGCACGGTGAGAAGAGGCTGTGGCTTGTTTCTTTGTCTTTCTGATCTTTCAGCTTTTCCCCAATATCTGGCTGAGTTTTTATTATAAGACCAAGTAAAATTTGTGCAATAGTGCACCCCCTGCTTTATTATCCAGGGAAGGACAATGGATTGGTTATTTGTTTTTTCAAAATTCATTTCAAAAGCCATGATTTTCTTTGGAAACATCACAAATCAAAATTTGGTTTTTAGGTTAGCAGGCTCAAAAACACTTGATTTGACAAGGCTCCAAAAAGCTGTATTCATGATGAGTTAGTTTACAGAGGAATATGTGTGTGTGTGAAGAAATGGACCAAAAGTCTATAGGAAGCAACTAAATGGATTCAACCTTCTCCCCAGTCACCCTCAAAGGGGAAACTGTGTGACTTTTATAAACATGTGGTCTTACACTCCTAGAATGGCTCTTCTTTTGCTGGGCTCAGCTCGATAGCTCACTTTGATCTTCCTTACCTCTGAGGGAAGTAGAAACCTGAGTCCTCACTGTCAGAAGTCCTTCACATCTATGTAAGATGAAACCATTTATTAGAGAGCTTTTCTCTGTATTTTAGAAAAAGATATATGTGTTTATTTCTAAATAAAACAATGAATAGAACATCAAGAGATCAGGTGTCTGGATGAAGGATAAAATCTGGCAGGTTCCTTTTCATTGATTTGATTAGCTTGTTGATGGTACAGGATTGAGTGTGATACTTCACACATGCTAAGTAAGCTCTCTGCCAACAAAATAAAGCCTCAATCTTTTGGAAGACTCTTGATCCTCACCATCAAAATAATTTGTTAAGGCAGCAAGATGGCCCCACTAGTAAAGGTGCTTGCTGTATAAGCCTGGTGACTTGATTTGAGCCCTAGAGTCCATATGAAGGTAGAAATAAAGGTAGAAGGAGAGAACTGATTCCATAGAGCTGTCCTCTGACGTAAATAGCACATGGACACACATACACAGAGAAAGAGAGAGAAAGAGAAAGACAGACACACATACACACACACACACACTCATGGATACATATTAGCAACATTTTAAAAAGTAATCCTGGTCCATTGAACTAGTTTTTAATCAAACAAATTTGTGGATGTTTTTGAACTATTTATATTGAAATATTAAATAGCTTTAACTAGAATACCTTCCAGAATTTCTGATAAATTTTAAGTAACAACGAATTTACTGTTAGCGTATTTACAGTCATTGCTTTAGATTATTTCTAAAGATTTTCATAGTTTGTTTCTACAAATATTATTGAAAACTGTGACTGTAGAGAGTGCCATGGAATGACAGAGAAGGAAGCTCATGTGTAGGTGGAGTTTTACTTACAAGGCACCAGTCCAAGATTAATATTTATTAGAACATAAATCAACACTCACAATACAAGTAACAGCTTATAGTAGCACCTGAACAGGGACTGGAGTATCCGAGCGTTAGACGAGCGACGGATTGACAATGGATTGCGATCCAGTCTCTCCAACAGCCAGGAACCAGGAAGAGAGCTCCTCATGTCCCAGCAGCCCCTTATCAATGGGGTTGGCCACACCCCCTCCAGGTTGGTCACAACCCCTCCAGGAACCCGGGATCCTGGATAAGCGTCTTCGGACCTATCAGCTGACACCTGAATCCCACCACATCTCCCCCTTTTGTCTAACTAAGAAGGTTCTAAACTAAGACTATGTACAATAGGAATTATTATGAGGTAGTAACCTTAAATACCTATTCTTCAACCCTTTCAAGACCTGAAAAGGGAGATGTATCACTTGAAAGTCAGAAGTACATGGAAGTAGTGGCTTCCACAATTTGGGAGAGGTCAGTAACACAGCTACCTGGACAATCACCTCTGGTTTTGTGCACCGTTGGAGCATCTATCATATTGGCTACAGGCCTATGGTATCTGACAGATCTTTTCACAAGCAGGGCAACTTTGGAGGGACTGTCTTATCCTGTCCAGGCAGGTTTCGTCAGTCTCCATCCATCAACTTGTTCATCCAGCTTGGACATCATGTGTGTACTGTCAGCAATCAAGGTAAGGGCAGTTCCTTACCCAACCGGCCATTCTTTGCCAAAAGGACAAACTCCAAAGGAGTATCCTCGATGCTCAACACCATCTCGGGAAAGGAGCAGTGACACCAGGAGTCGTTGTGTCTCTCTTAGCCGGATTTCAAATATTAAATGCCATATTCTCTGGGTCTATGAAATGGTTGAAGATTCCTGTCTATCTATGATATTCTAACCTGTATCTGAGATGACTGGGATATGATACCTTAAGTAATGTTGACTGCAGTTTTTATCGTCTTAAGGAATAAACCCTGTACTAAAAATTAGAATACCGATATAAGGGGTGTACAATCCCTGTACCATGACTTTTAGTATGACTATCAAACATTAGCCAGGGGTATATTACTATGTAAAGTGGCCACAGAATTTTAGACATGTATATACATATATATCATCTAAACAGAGGTATATAAAACATCTTGTGCATATATTATAACTAGTACCATCAGACATTATATCTAGTATAGTTAAATGAAGGTAGTAATTGCATAGTGTACATGACAATGATGTGCAAATATTTTAAACAGAGGTAGAAGCATACATAAAATATAGCAATTACAGATTCAATTTTACATAATAGTTACAGATTCAGATTTATATCGAAGTACAAGTTGCTTTGGTTATATAAAACAATTTCAGATTAAACTTTGTACCAATGTACAAATTATCACAATTAAACATATAAAGTGATTTCACAATTGTATCAATATACAAATACCTATGCCAGTGCAAATTGTCTTTAACTTAGCCCATACATACAGTTAGAATGGTGTATAGGTAGGTAGAACAATCTACCTCTATCCATCGTATCTATCCCCCTTCTCTTCTTCAAAAGAGATCTTTGATGCTATATTATAGTTCTGTCCTCCACCCAGTTTTAACTTATAACTATTCTAACAGAGTAATAATTACCCACAACCCTCAGAACACAAAACTTATTGGGAAAGGGGGCGTAGTCTTTCATAAGGTTGCTTCCTGCTGACTTAAGGGCGATGGCAACTATTTGGGATCCTGTAAAAGCTAAAACAATGGTTAGATCTTAATGGACTGACTATGTACATCTATAACCATTCTCAGAATAGTTGTTAACTCCATCTGGAATTCTAGTTAGAAGTGTGATCTGGAGGATAATCATGAGAGCTATCTTGCAGCCATTTTTGAATAGTCTATTTTCTGAAAACAATCGTTGATTGGTGTGCACCAGGTTCTTGATTTTTCTATTTTTTCCTGTCTGTCTATCTACCTGTCTCTTACTCTCTCTCTCATACTCTCCCTTTTATTTTTGTTTCACTAGTAGGAGTTGTTGCAGTGGGGGCCCCATCTCTGTTCCAGATTCTTTGTAGATAGCTGATAGGAGGAAATGTTATTTACAATGGAAAACTTAAGCATTGTTGATACTCAAAAAAGATATTCATATCGTCTATGACTTCAGGAGATTGTATGCAGACAGGATGTTTGAAAGGTACAGAAACAGAGAGAAACAAGGTTTAAGATGAAGTCACAATAATATTGGTCCCTAAATATTCTTCTGTCTCACACCAGGTGGATTTCTGATATACATCACATTTTCTTAACCAATATGCTTGGGTTTGGAGAGGGAGAAAGCCACTTGCTCCTAATCCAAATCCAGCCCTATTAATAGTCAAATCAGGACCACTTTTTTTTTTTGAGGTGTAGATGCAAGATGAAAACAGTAAGAGTTGAGAGATTACCCAGTAGTGCATATGTATATCAGTTGGTCTCATAGTCTGTCATTTACATTCCTTCATCATCGATCTCTCCAAATTGCAGATGAGTAATTATTCAATGTCTAGTCAATGTCTTAAAAATAGTTGTATCCATTTTCCTGTAAAGACAAAATTGAGATTTTGCCCCAGGTTTGTTAAATGTGTTTTCCTTACCATGTATCCATTTGTCATATCAGGGATGAACAATCTCTTCTCCTCCTTAGGAAGGGATTCCTTTTCAAAGCGGACTTTTATTAGTTTTGTCGGTACCCATATCTTTTCTGTCCCTGTTGAAACAAAAGCAAAACCCCTACCCCATCGAAGCACCTATCCCAGCTTCCAGTCTGAAGTCAACACATCTTTGAAGTAGATGGGTTGATTTATCTCGGAGGATTTCTCTATTACCCAATGTCTCTCAGCAGCTGATGTTCCCTTTTCATCAGCGTTAAGAAAATTTAAAGTCAATAAGGCACTGTGCAACCTCTCCCTGGGTTTTCTCATTTCTTTCTCTTGTTTATAAAGCATCTCTTTCAATGTGCAGTGAGATCTCTCCATAACTGCCTGTCCTGTGGGATTGTGTGGTATCCCCATAATATGCTTTATATTATAGTATCCAAAAATTATCTTCATTTTTCGGGAAACGTAAGCTGGAGCATTGTCAGTCTTAATTGGAGTGGGAATTCCCATTATGGCCATGGCTTCCAAAAGGTGAGTTAGTATAATATCAGCATTTTCAGAACTCAGAGCAGTCGCCCATTGCATTCCAGAATAAATATCAATAGTATGATATACATATTTCATCTTTCCGAACTCTGGGAAGTGAAACACATCCATTTGCCAGATCTCACGTCTCTGTGTACCTTTAGGATTACTTCCAGCAGGTAAAGACAGTTGGTTATAGAAAGAGCAAGTGTTGCAATTCCTTACTATTTCGTTTGCTTCATTCCAAGTGATGGAAAAACTCTTATTTAGTCCTTTGCTGTTAACATGATGTTTTTCATGAAATTCTGTGGCCTCTAGCACGTTTCCTATCAGCAACCGATCTATTTCATCATTACCCTGCGCTAGAGGGCCTGGGAGACCTATGTGCGCCCTGATATGTGTTATGTACATAGGATGTAACCTATTTCTGATGATATCTTGTAGTTGCATGAACAGTAAGGTCAGGTCTGTATCATCAGGAATGAAGTCAGCAGTTTCAATATGTAAAACAACTCTTTCTGCATATTGAGAGTCAGTAATTATGTTGAGAGGCTCTGTGAAATCCAATAACACCATAATAATTACATATAGTTCTGACTTCTGAACAGAGTTATAAGGGCTCTGAGCCACCTTAATTAAGTCTTCAGACTTTTAGCCAGCCTTTCCTAAATTGTTCGCATCAGTATAAAAGGTAGGGGCTCCAGAAATGGGTTTATTCTGTACCACATGAGGAAAGATCCAATTAGTTTCCTTTATGAATTGAATTCTCTTGTTTCGAGGATATTTATTATTAATCTCTCCTAAAAAGTCACCATAAGCCTTTTGCCAAGTTTCACTGTCTGCCCATAATCGTTCAATTTCTTCATTAGTCAAAGCCACAACAATTTCTGCAGGGTCCTTTCCAGTCAATTGGCGAAGTCTTAATTTACCTTTGAAAATCAGACCAGAAATTTTTTCGATATATGTCTTCATCTTCTTGCTTGGTCTATGTAGCAGAAATAATCCATTCTAATATAATGCTTTTTCTTTGCATTAAGATTCCAGTTGGAGATTGTCTAGAGGGTAAAATAACAAGTATGCAATCCAGGTCTGGATCCACACGATCCACATGTGCTTCTTGAAGTTTCTTTTCTACCAACTCTAATTCCTTCTTAGCCTCATCAGATAATTCTCTTGGACTATTTAAATCCTTGTCACCAGCCAAAGTCTTGAACAAATTAACTAGCTCATAGTTTTTTATACCAATTATGGGCCGTATATGAGCAATATCTCCTAGTAACTTTTGAAAATCGTTAAGAGTCTTCAATTTATCTCTATTTAATTTTACCTTTTGTGGCCTAATTTTTTGTAAACCTATTTTATATCCTAAATAATTGATAGAATCTCCCCTCTGTACTTTTTCTGGAGCAATTTGTAGTCCCCAATCAGGCAATATTTTCTTTAGTTCTTCAAACAATGTTTCTCATGTCTTTGGGTTTGGGTCTGCCAACAAAATATCATCCATGTAATGGTAAATGATAGATTGTGGGAAGCGCTTTCGTAGTATTTCTAGTGGTTGTTATACAAAATATTGGCATAAGGTGGGACTATTCAACATTCCTTGGGGAAGGACTCTCCATTGGTACCTCTTAGCTGGCCCTGAATTATTAAGAGTAGGCACTATGAAAGCAAATTTCTCTTTGTCCTGTTCCTGTAAAGGTATGGTAAAAAAAAAAAAAATCCTTCAAATCAACAACTGCAATAGGCCATCCCTTAGGTAGCAGAGAAGGCAGGAGAATACCAGATTGTAAGGAGCCCATAGGTTGAATCACTTTATTAATTGCTCTTAAATCTGTCACCATCCTCCATTTTCCAGATTTTTTCTTGACAACAAAAACAGGAGAATTCCATGGACTGGTTGATTCTTCCATATGCTGAGCCTGTAACTGCTCCTATATCAACTTTTCCAAAGCCTGAAGTTTTTCTCTCATCAAAGGCCATTGTTGAACCCAAATAGGCTTTTCTGCTAACCATTTCAAAGGCAGTGCTGTGGGTGTCCTTTTAGGTTCTATGGTTATTGGGCAATTCTTTTGTACAACCTGAAAGGCTGGTGAATTTTCTCCATAGTACTTTAAAGCATCATTTTTGGAAACATAATTGAGTCTCCAGTTGATATCAGAACTGGGAAGGATTTTAATCTGGGTATTCCATTGCATTAGAAGGTCACGACCCCACAGATTCACTGCTATATCAGCCATATATGGCTTCCACCATCCTTTCTGAACTTCTGGTCCTATGCATTTAAGCCATCTCACACTCCGTTTCACCTGAGATATTGTTCCAATACCCAGAAATTAGATATCTACTGCCCATAAAGGCCATCTTGGATGCCATGAATGTTGGGTTATGATTGAAACATCAGCCCCTGTGTCGACTAAACCCTGGATATAAATATTATCTATCCATATTCTCAATTTTGGACTTTGTCCATTTATTGAAGTCTGCCAAAATATTCTTTTTGTGATTCTTTTTGGAATTTCTGAATTTTCTTTTGAATTTATGTTATTATCTAATACTGTATGATCTTCTAGATCAGGTTTTGTAAGATCCATTCGTCCTGAGAATGCTGGTCTTCTACTATGACCGGATATGATCTCACCATTCTCGAATTTGAAGTCTGATTTTTGGTGGCTTCCCGGAGAAAGCCCCGAAAGGCATTTCCTGATGGTAGAGGGTTTCCTTCTTTGTCCCTGGTAGATCTACATTCATTGGTCCAATGCCATCCCTTGCCACACCTTCTGTGTAATCCAGAAGGCAATGGCCTTCTGTTCGAATTAAACCTAGATCGGGCATTATTTCCAAGAGTATCTTGTGTACAATTCCGTCTTATATGGCCTTGTTTACCAGAGTTGAAACAAGTGATGCCTTGGTTCCTCACCCTAACATTAGCAATGGCTTGGCCTACCCAATTCTCCTCGTTGCAATGGAGAGATTCAGCATTGATTGCATATTGAATCTATTCTTCTATAGGTGTGGCTCTGATCTTTAAAGACATAAGCATTCTCTTACATTCCGTATTAGCATGATTAAAGGCCAGAGAAAGTATTAATTGCTTCCTAACTTCTGGATCTGATATTGCTCTATGAGCAGCCATGGTAAGCCTCTGTATAAAGTCGGTATAAGGCTCTTTTAAGCCTTGTTTGACCTTAGTGTAATGCTCGATTTTTTGACCTGTGTCCAAAATCTTTTCCCAAGCATTCAGTGCAGCAGTACGGCATAGCAATAAAGTATGCTCGTCATAAGTAGTTTGAGTCCTCACATCAGCAAACATGCCTTTACCAAGGATTTGGTCCTGACAAGCAAAGAAACCCCTAATTTTTCCTTGTTGTTCTAAGGTCCTGGCCTCCTCTCTAAACCAGCCTCTCCACTGTAAATTCTGACTTTGGTCCAAGTCAGCAGCTGTTAGCTGCATCCAATCAATTGGTAGAATCTGGTTTTTTGCTGACCATGAATTTAGAAGCTGCTTTACATAAGTAGAGTGTATACCGTGCATTGATATTGCCTCTTTAAAATCCTTGATGTCTCTCATATGTACTGGCTCATAGCTATACTCTACATATTCTGAGGATCCCCCAGGGTGCTATCTTTGTCTGAATAGTAGCTGGGAAAAATAGTGGTGTGGAAGGGGGTAGCCCTGTCATGTTTACCACCTTAGGTAGAGTATCTCCAGTACCATAATATCCCATTTGGGGTTGACCTGAAGTGTTCTGAGCATAAGATGCATCACTACCCTTTTCCAGTATGCTAATACGGTCCTCCCATTCTTGTATTTTGGATACTATGGGTTTCCATTCCTGGATTTTGGGTACTACCAGTTTCCATTCTTGAAGTTTAGATACTATTGATTTTTCTAGAGCTTGAGTGTCCTGATGAAGCAGTCCTTCCAAAGACCTCAGTGAGCCAGCAATTTTTTGATCCCCATCATTAACATAATTAATGATTTTCTTGTTCTCATCATTAATGTAGTCAACAAGTTTCTTGTTTTCATAATTTACATAGAGCCTATATTTTTCTTGTACAGTGTTATCAATATCTAAAGAGGAAGCCTTATCTGAAAGCTTGTTGTAACCAATTTCCAGAGTATCCATCCTTTTTGCCATGTTTGTGTTTAACAGTTCCACATCATATACCTTGGACAGCAACTGTTGATTTACATTTTGTACCTGTTTAACCTCATCTGCCACCATAGCATTCGATAGTTCCATAATACATAATCTGGGCAGTAATTTTTGGTTTCCATTTGACACCTCTGTCATCATGCTCTTATTTTGAAACACAAAATAGAGAAACAAGTCAAAAAATAGGAGGACTGGGGTATTAAATCCTTCAAGATATTCATTTAAAAATTTGTCAACCACCATGTCAAAATATGACCTAAAGTCTTCAAAAGAATAATTGTCAGCCATTGCATCAATTTAGATGTAATTACGCCATTTAGTCCACAGGTATCACAGTAGTGGTCAATGCCCTGTCCACTGTATGGCAGATGCAGAGACTCTCAGCAGCAGGAAGCTACGTACAGACCCTACAGTGATTTGACAGGCCCCAGCAGGCAGAATACAATCCTTGGAAAAAGCAAATTCTCACAAATTAAGACAGGATGTTAATCACAAAATGGAAGGGTTTTTGTTTTCTTTGTTTGCTTGCCCGAGTAATTTTCAGCTGCTCGGGTCACAATCAGTGACCATGTGGGCTGGCTGGGGGGAAGGGGTGTGCACACACTTTAAACTCCATTGCTAAGGCTAGATGGGCGGAGCCAGTGTACAGGCAGTTAGTGGCAGGCCATATGGACGATGGACCTATCCTGATTTTCTACTAGCCTCTTAGCAGTGGACTTGGAGACAATTGAATGTTCAAGGTATTTGGGCGATGAAATTGATTCAGTTTGTTGAAGGATTTGATTTGGGGATTGGAGAGGAGGGAGAAGGGGCTGCCCCAGATGTCCTAGGTCATGATGATGACTTCGGTCTCTACAGTGATCCAGATAATGAACACTAATTTTTGCTGCACACATCCCTTGTATCCCGGGGCTGCATATCCATCCATCTGAGCTCTGATAGTACTCACATATAGTGGGCATGCAAGGCTAACATTACACTCAGATGTGCAAGCCTGTACAGGAAAATTACACACCAGACAGAGGAGGTTGCTGAACCTCTGATGGCTCATAGCATGAAAAATGAAAATATTTTGTAGACTTTTGAAAGATTTGAACAACAGTGTATAGAAGCTCTGGGGTGGCAAACAGCCCATCCAGAAATGCTATGAGAGAAAAATATCCTTTTTCTTCTTGTGTTTATCTTCATACTAATGGGCATCCTTCTGGCTTTGACCCTCCATTGTAAGAATTTCTAGTTCAGGACAGAAATTTCAGCAAAAGTTTCACAATCACATGCCATGATAAAAAGCAATAATCTGTTATCAGTTAGGTAATAACCCTGGTGCTGTAGCTACCACTAAGGAGAAAAAGAACTGTTCAGTATGTTACCTGCTTCAGCTTTATATGTCAGAGCTTCAATAAAATTCAAAGACAAAACTCATATCTCAACCTGTTGAGTTAACACATATGCCTAAAATGCACAGGGAAGAAAAACAGTAGGTACATTAAAAACATGTTTCTCTAATTCCTCAGTAGAAACAGAGCAAGCAAGCTTCTCCCTGCTTCCCATGTCTACAGGACACATGCTATTTCTCTGAGTCAGTGTTCTTGCTGACACATGCCATAAAGAGGCCGACACTATAAATGACTTTGTTCCAAGTTAACAGTTCATAACAACTGTGGTTAGAAACCTTCAGATGCTCTTGTACTCAGAATTCATCAAGGCAATAGATGCCAAAGAGAGACCTCCAATTAAAGAACTATCAGATTTCTGGGAGAAAATGTATTAATGAAATGGCTTCAGGTGCATGCACATCTGAGCAGTCACTGAGCCTGTAAAGCTTAGAGAAGTTCATAACAAATGATGTATGGGATCACTTGCCCTCATTTTTTAAGATTTATTTATTTATTTTACATTCCAACATCAGTTTCCCGTTCCTCCACCCTTCTAGTCCTTCCCCCCATGTCACAGGAAATAATGAGACTCAGGGATAGATCTCTGAAGAAGTTGGAGATACTAGAGGGAATAAACACCATAGTCAAATCTTACCCAGCTGTCTTCTAGCTTCCTCAGCCTCGATTCCCTTGGAATGGATTTCTCTTTGTTTGAATCCCATCTTAAGTATTCTTTCGGGTAATTAAGGCGTGGCCCCACCACACCTGCTTGGGAGCCTGGAATTCCTTCTATAATCTGAAGTGACCTTGACTCAGTTGGGATTAAGGGTGTAGGTCACCACTCCCAGGATACTCCCTGTGCTGGGATTAAAGGTTTGAATCCCCACTCTGATTTTCCTAGACTGACTGTGGTTAGAGCTCTGGGACTTCTGGAGCTTTTACTAACCCCCCCACAAAGACTGTGGGTAGATTCCCTCTGATATCTCCAAAACTTCTGAAACTTTATTAAATCCCTACACCCCCATCCCTTCTCTGTGGCTGGTGCAGGTACCTCAGAACAAGATCTAAGAGTGGCTTTGAGCTTTTAGGGACCCCTGTAAGCAGTGTGCCAGCTCCCTTTGAAGACTGGTTGCACACTGCCTGCCTTCCTGTTTGGTACCTCATTCCCTGAAAGAGGATTGCCACAGCTTCATGGGACATTTCAACCCTCCAGGAATTGCTCTAAGGCTCAATCTTGTATCAGTGAGAGTTTATATAATTCCTTAATAATCATTAATCCTTTTCTATAATCAATTGCCAGTCAATAATTCCTCTGTTCCCACCCCCAGTTCACTTTCCACCATTTCTGTTTAGGAAAGGACATATCTCCCATGAATATCAGTAAAGCATGGCATATCAAATTGCAATAAGACTAAGAGCCTTGCCTTGTATTAAGGCTGGGCAGTGTGACCCAAAAGCCAGCTGTTAGGAGTCCCATAAGAAGACAGAGTTTCACTACTGTCACTAATATGCAGGGTATGTTGGGCGTCTTAGCTGGGCTCATCCTTGGAGATTCCTGGGAGATGCCCTTGTATCAGTTTTTTACCTGATCCTGAAATACCCCACCCTCTCCAGTAGTCTCTTTCAGGGCTCTCCCACTCTGCCCCCTGAAGCCTGATTGCTTTTGTTCCGGTCACTCATAAAATCTCTTCTATTTCCTCTTCCTAGAAAGATCTGGTCATCCTCCCATGAATTCTCCTTGCTTCCAAGTCTCTCTGTGTCTGTGAATTGTAGCATAGTTATCCTTTATTTTACAGCTAATATCCACTTATGAGTGAGTACGTATCATTTTGTTTTTTGGGGGTCTGGGTTCCTCACTCAGCATAATTTTTTTCTTAGTTCCATCTGTCTTCAAATTTCCTGGTCCTTGTTTTTCACAGCAGAGTAATGCTCCATTGTATAAATGTACCATGTTTTCTTTATCCATTCCTTGATTGAAGGGCATCTAGGTTGTTTCCAGGTTCTGGCTATTACAAATAATGATGCTATGAACATAGTTGAGCAAGTGTCCTTGTGGTATCCTTGAGCATCCTTTGGGTATATGCCCAAGGTTTCCAAAGTGGCTGTACAAGTTTGCACTTCCACCAGCAATGGAGGAGAATTCAATTCCTCTTGCTCCACATCCCCTCCAACATGAGATGCTGCTTCTGTTTTATCTTAGCCATTCTCAGAGGTATAAGATGGGACACTGTAGTATTTTGTTCTGTATTTCCCTGATGGCTAAGAACTCTGAACATCTCCTTAGGTGTTCCTTGGCAATTTGAGATTCCATTGTTGAGAGTTTTCTGTTTAGATCTGTAACCCACTCTTTAATCGAACTATTTGGTTTGCTGTTTCTAGTTTCTTGGATTCTTTATATAATTTGGAAATCACCCTTCTGTCAGATAAGGGGTTGCTGAAGATCTTTTGCCATTCTGTAAGCTTTGCCTTACAGAAGATTTTCAATTTCCCATTTATTAATTGTTGATTTTAGTGCCTGTGTGATTGGTGTTCTACTCAGGAAGTTGTCTCCTGTGCCAATTCTTTTGATTATTTTCCACTTTCTTTTCTATCAGGTTCAGCATAACTGTATTTATGTTGAGGTTTTTGATCCACTGGACTTGAATTTTGTGTAGGGTTATATTGATATGGATGAATTTTCAGTCTTCCACATGCCACCATCATTACGCCAGCACCATTTGTTGAAGATTCTTTCTTTCCATCATATAATTTTGGCTTCTTTGTTGATAATCAGGTGCCCATAGATGTATGGATTTATGTCTAGATCTTGAATTCAATTCCATTGATCCACCTGTTTTTATGCCAATACCATGTGGGTTTTATGACTCTGGCTCTGTAGTAGAGCTTGAAATCAGGGCTGGTGAAACCCCCGGAAGTTCTTTTATTGTACAGAACTGTTTTAGCTACCCTGGACTTTTGGTTTTCCATAGGAAGTTGAGTTTTGTTCTTTCAAGTTCTGTAAGAAATTCTGTTGGGCTTTTAATGGAGATTGCACTGAACGTGTAGATTACCAGTTTTGCTGTGTCAACCTCACTTATCCATGAGAAATGGAGATCTCTTTATCTTCTGATATTTTCTTCAGTCTCTGTCTTCAAAGAATTGAAGTTCTTGTCATACAGGTCTTCCACTTGTTTGATTAAAATTACACCAAGGTATTTTATAGTATTTGAGGCTACTGTAAATGGCGTAGATTCTCTGCTTTCTTTCTCAGCCTGTTCATCATTTATACAGGCGAACTACGATTTTTTGAGTTAATCTTGCATCCATCCACTTGACTAAAGGTATTTGTCAGTTGTAGGAGTTTTGGGAGTTTCTTAATCAATAGGTCACTTCAAAAACCTGTACTCACAAAATTTGGAAATCTAAAACAAATGGGTAAAATTCTTGAGAGATACCATTTACTGAAGTTGAATCAAGATGAGATGAACAACTTAAATACGTCAATAATCCCTAAGGAAATAGAGCAATCATCAAAAGTCTCCCTGTCAAATAAATCAATAAATAGAAGGAAAAAAAGGAGCCCAGGGCCAAGCAGTTTTAATGCAGTATTCTACCAGACATTCACAAAAGAGATAATACCATTACACTTTAAATCATTCCATGTAATAGAAACAGAAGAAACATTGCCAAATTCTTCCTAAAGGCCACAGTCACCCTGATCTTCAAACCACACCAAGACTCAACAAAGGAAGAGAATTACAGACTAACTTCACTCATGAACATTGATACAAAACATCTTAAATAAAATACTAGCAAACCGAATCCAAGAACACATCAGAAAGATCACCTACCGTGACCAAGTAGGCTTCACCCCAGACATGCAGGGATGGTTCAGCATATGAAACCTGTCAATGTCATACACCATATAAACAAACTGAAAGAAAAAAAAAACACACATGATTATCTTATTAGGTGCTGAAAACACTTTGACAAAATCCAACACCCCTTCATAATAAAATTTTTGGAGAGACCAAGGATACAGGGAACATACCTAAGCACAATAAAAGCAATATACAGCAAGCTGATTGCCAACCTTAAATTAAAGAGAGAGAAACTCAAAACAATTGCAATAAAATCAGTAGCAAGACAATGTTGTCCACTCTTTCCAAACTGACTCAATGTAATACTTGAAGTTCTAACTAGAGCAATAAAACAATGGAAGGAGATCAAGGGGATACAAATTAGAAAGAAAGAAAAAGTATCATTATTTGCAGATGGTATGATAGTATGTACAAGCGACCCCAAAAACCCAACCAGGGAACTCCTATCTCATTTTTAAAGGTTGTGTCAAATTAACATAGAGCTGGCCCACTGCTTATGAAAATCTACAGGTTGGACAAGCAACTGTCTTGTGCTAACTGGTGGCTGAATCAAGAGTAAAAGTAGAGAATTTAAGTTGCAGTCCATTCCTATGTAAAAGGAAGCTGGCTAAAAGGTGGCTTTTGTTTAAAGGGAAGGCAATTGACAGCTGTCCTGATGAACTAAGGTGGTATGGATAACGCCGAGCCTGTGCTGAGCAATTGCTAGTTTTCCATGCAGTTCACTGTCAGGACAGCTGTATGAAAGGGGCTTGGGGTGTGTGTGGAGGGGTGGGAGAGCGGGGGTGGGTGGGGTGGGGGGGTGGGGGGGGTGGGGGGGTGGGGGGGTGGGGGGGTGGGGTGGGGGAAGGAATGTGAGAAAAGATGCTGATTCAGCACACCAGCTCAGGAATGAGATGCAAACCAGGATGGCTACAGGCAAAATAGAATCCAAGGTCACCCTATTAATTGCTTGGCTATAAATTCAGTCTTCTGCCTAATTTTTTTTAATGCTTTCACAGAAAAAAAAAAATAAGATGGCCTCACATAATTAACAGGTTTGGGGAAAATCCATAGAATTTTATATCCAAGATTGAGTGTGTACTTCTAAGTGTTCAGATTTACTATTAAAAAAATATTTTGGTATCTGTATTTTCTTCCTTTTTTTTTCTTTTTTTCAATAAACATAAACTTAGTTTACCTGAAATTCTTTGTATTATATTTATTACAATATTTGCTAGCAATGACTCCATAAGTCATCTACAGAATTCCTGTATTACTAATAAGAAAACTGGAATAAAATGACATAAGTCAATTTATCCCTACTAAACAATGTCTTTATCATCAAATGTCAGCTGACTAAGATTTTTAAGAAATAATATCCCCATAGTATAATATCCTGGTTATTAATCGGAAATTATTACTTATACCTCTTTTGTAAGGTATCTCATATCTGCAAGTGTGGAGTTTCCAGGGTTCTAGCTTAAGGAATATTTACCTGCTAGTGAAACTCTTCAGCTGTCCCCTTGGGCTGTGACATACCTGTTATGGCATCTGCCTTGTGTCGGGAGCTTCCTGGAGTTTGTTGCTGTGCTTCAGCAGATTTATACAGGAATGGTGAAAAACCAAAGCCTTAAGCTTTCTTAGATATTTAATTAACCACACTGTCATCAAATTAGTTATTTATTTTAAGTTTATTTATATGGCTCTTTTCCTTTACAAAAGAATATAAAGGATTCAGAAGCCCAGGACATGTGTCTTTAGCAAACTTTCTGCCTCCAGCAGTTTATGTGACAGAAATCAACCTCCACTACCAATACTGAACATTTCCATAAGTACATTTCCATAAGAGAAAGGACCTGGTAACGTGCAACATATTCTCAGTATTTCCGTCTAGATGGAGAACCTGATTCCATCAGCTTTTTCAGAGACTGAACATTGGACCGTAAAGTCTTTCACTGTGAAAAAGAGTGACAGAAGTTGATAGTGTCCACAGGAGTAAAACTACCCACAAGGACCCATTTAGGTACCACAGTAAGGGCTCTGAGATCAAGAGTCAGGCTGCCCCCCAACCTAAAGGCACCTTCCTTCTTCTCATCCCTATAGTATATCGCATGTTCTGACCCTCCCATCACCAGCCTCTCTGTGGCCACTGTGTTCTGCCCAGTGGTACCAGTAGCACCCGAAGAGACGCCTCCTTCACTTTCACCTTGCTGTTGCTTTTTGACAACACAAACACATCGTTCCTGTAGAACGGAATGTTCTTTTTGCTTCTGTCCAGTATGGCTGTCTTCTGTTCTGACTTGTTTGACTAGTTAGGTGCCCCTGCTTATGTCACAGGTTATTCTTCCTGCTGTGTCCTCTAGCTCTTCATTCCTGAGTACTCAGTTTGTAGAGTGTTTTCCAAAAACAAAATAACAACAACAAAAATCTTCCTGAACCCCATGTACTCGTAAGGCCTGGGGGTCCCCACCACACAGCTCTCTTCTGCACTTAGACGCTGACCTTATCTGCTCTCCTCTCTTCCAGTCTGGGATCTAAAATATGTTAGCTATTTTTGCTTCAAGCATGTAAGAACTTTAGTTTACATCCCCAGTCAACTGATGACCCTCTCTCTTATCTCCACTGGCACCAGACCATTCAATTTTCCTGACCCTTCCTCATAGTGACGCTCTTCTGAGGTCACCGGCCTCTGTCTAAGTTTGCTCCACAGAATCACTAAGCAGGACTTTACACACCAACCCTTAAGGCCTTGTCTGCAAAGGGGCAACTAGAAAAAGGATGATAGGAACTCAGTTTTAAAAATTTAGACTGATGGTAATCACAATACTTTTGAGGCTGAAACAGGAAGACTCCAAATTAGATGCCAGCCTGGGCTACAAAGCAATATCCAGGCCAACCTAGTCAATAGTAAGATGCTGTTTTAATTACTGTCAAAATTCTGAGAAGAAACTCCATGACCAAGGCATATTATCAAAGAAGCATTTAATTGGGGGCTTGCTTACAGTTTCAGAGGGTTAGTCATAATTACCATGGTGGGAGAGGGGGGGGAAGAGAGAGGGGGGGGGGAGGGAGGGAGGGAGGGAGGGAGGGAGGGAGAGAGAGAGAGAGAGAGAGAGAGAGAGAGAGAGAGAGAGAGAGAGAGAGAAAACATGGGCCTTTTGTGAGCTTTTGAAACCTGGTAACCCATGCCCAGTGACACACCTCCTCCGCAAGGTCATGCCTCCTAATCCTTTCTAAACATTTCACCAACTAGGGAACCAGACATTAAAATACCCTTTGGGGGCTGTGCTCATTCAAACCACCTCACAGCCTCAGGGAAGAATATCCCAAGACCTATATGTATAGATGGGCTGGAAAGATGATGTAATGATTAAGAGCAGTAAGAGCATCAGCTGTTCCCCAGAAGACCTGAGTTCAGTTCCTATGTGGTGACTCACAACCATGCACAACTCTAGTCCCAGGAGACTGAATGTTCCCCTCTGGCTGCTGATGGTATACAGGCATATTTGCAGGCAAAATTCACCCCATACACAAAAGATAAATAAAAATGTTTTTAAATCATTAAAGATTACTTATATGGCTATTCAGGATAGGAAGGAGGGGTGGGAGGAGCAAGCAAAGAAGCATAGAATGAAAAGGGGCAGGAACGCATATGCAATGGTGGAAATGTCTCAGTGAAACCCAGAAGTGTGTACAGTACAATTTGGAGTTTTATAATTTTTGGAATTTTTCATTTTTTTTCCTCATACACTCTTAATTACAGTTTCCCCTTCTGGGTCCACTCTCTGTCTCTCATTAGTTAAGAACAGGGTTCTAAGAGATAACAGTTTGAGAATTTTATACACCAGTATTATATTTCTATCATTTTTACCCCTCCTTCCTACTCCAAATCCTCCAGCATCCTTCCTAATCCCACTCAAATTCATTATTCTTCTTAATTAGTTTTATATATTGAGAGATAGAGGCGTTTAGAAATACAACCTGCTGAGTCTCTTTAATGGCGCTTGCGTCCACATTTTTAGGGATGACCACTTGGGCCAGGATAATATTAAGGCACTCATTCCTGGAGAAGGTTCAATATTCCTCTTATCAGCTCACTTCAATTCTTTTCCCCTCTTTACAGTTAAAGCTTTTCATTTTGTTCTTGGATTCAGCCTTTTTCTGTGTCGATGAGGCCCATTGCAGCACTGTTTGGCCACCCAGCTTGATTTGTATTTTGGAAACAGTTCCAGCGTTCGACTCCTGGGATTTGTGGCGTCGTCAGCTTGTGTTCTTGTGACTTTAAGAAAACTTAATGTGTAGTTCATCTTTCGTCTTTGGCTTCTGGCAAGCAGCTTCATGACTGGTTTGTGCTCTGAGCTTTGAAACCTGACAAGATACCATAAAAAGGGAAGAGACTGAGCCACAAAGTACCATAAACCAGGAGCTGAGAGAAAAAACTAGAGTAGAGGTCGCTCACCTGGAGAAGAGGTCACTGAACCGTGGCCTGATAATTATGTTTTGACTCATGAATATTTATGACAGAGAGAATGATCCACGGCACAAAGAGGAATGTACCCGGAAATTACAGACAGAAATTTTGGTGGGATAAAAGGAAAATATATCATCTGCCTCCTTGTACTTATGATAAAAAAAATTTTCAGGCTCTTGTTCCTAGGAACTGTTTAGTTTGGGAGAGACATTTGTCTGGACCTGAAAAGCGAAGGCGTGCAATTGACCAGAGCCAGAGACATGCCTGAAGTCAGCTGAATTCTTTTTCTTTGTCCTAGTTCTGAACTGAAAGTTTCTTAAAGTAAAAGGCCTTACTGCAGAAGCTGATGGAGGCCCCAGTGCATAGTGGGTAGCATTGGGAGAAGTGTTGTAGTAATAATCACCCAGATGTAAGTCTTCAGAAAGAACTCAGGTTTCCTTTCTCTGACTATTTGATGTACAGATTAAACTATAGATTTTATTACAAGTATGAGCACTAACAATCAATTTCAATGTAAAAAGTTAAGAGCTTCAAAATGAAGATGTTAAAGATGAGATTCCTACTGGTCTTGTTGCAAAAAATTTAACGTATTTAAATGCAGGTGTCCTATGCTTGTCCCTTCAGCTTTGCTGAAGGCCCTAAGTCTGTCTTCTTTGCCGCCTTGTGACTGGTGATTCAGAATGCAGCCGGCCAAAGCCCTAGAGCAGTTCTAGGCCAGAGAGATGGGGTAACAGTGGTTTTCGGTGTCTGCCAAGGGGAAAGAAACAGCAGAAGGCTTTTAAGGAAAAGTAACCACAGTAAGAAACAGCGAGACCCTGCAAACCTAATCCCAGTGGCAGAGCCAGAGGCAGACAGCCCAACATAGGCCGCCACCTCCGAAGACCTCCATCCACCATGGCTGTGTGTCCCATCTCCCAGGAAGATGGCCTCGGAACATAGCATGTGGAGCGGAAAGGCTGAACTATAGAAGAATTATACCAAACTGCTACAGAATGACCCAGCTATAGTTAAAAAGAATCAGAGGGCGGAGCCTAACACATGCCTTAGGCCTTCCTCTGCCTCACCCCTTCCCACTCTCTCTAAGGACAGTTCAAAACTATGGTCTCTGATTTATTAGTTATTTCTACAGTTCCTCCTTCAAGTCAGACTCATAAACCATTGGTTTTCAACCTGTTGATCATTTGGGGGGGGGGTCTACAACCTTTTCACATGCGGTCATATATCAGATATTTACATTATGACTAATGGCAGAAGCAAAATTACAGTTATGAAGCAGTAATGAAATAAGGGTCACCATAGCATGAGTAAAGGGTCACAGCAGTAGGAAGGCTGAGAACCACTGTTTTAAACAAAACAAAACAAACCAGAGAGATGAATATTGCCTCTCTCTAAGAACTTGAGCAGATTTATTTAATATTCCAAATGGTTAAGAAAGCCTAATTCAGATGTGCTACCTGGTCCAGCCCCATCTCTGAAAAAAGTGGAAGAGCAGGACATTACATAGAAACCTGAGGTGTCCCTCAGCCAGGAGCTTTTAAGCTTTGAAGAAGTTGGAGAAAGGCCTAAGAAGATAGTGTCCAATGCAGCTAAGCCACTTCCCTGCCTGTTCCAGCCAGTTCTTTCCAGCCACTTCCAGTTCTTTCCAGCCACTTCCTGTTAAACTTGTCAAATGGTAGAGAGGCTGAAAATGGTGCAGAGGATAGCTGAGACCCGTGCCTGCTTATCTTACTCATCAATGTGAGAATGCCAGGGGCGACTCTCCAGGGCTAAGCACACTCCCTGCTCTTTCAGAAGACTTGGGTTTGCTCCTTCCCACCCACAGGGCAACTCACCCGCCCCTGGTTCCATGGGAACCCTCTTTTACCTCTGTGTGTTTCTCCATGGGATGCAAATAAATCCATGTAGAAGAATACAAATAATAAATGATTCTTGAACAATAGAGTTATGAGAATGTATGATACTTTAAACTATATGATTTCATTTGTGGCTCACTGAATATTGGCTGATAAGTTCAAATTTCCAAATCAAAAGAAATACAGAATGGAGCTTAATTTTATAGTCAATCCAGCTATAAACAGATTAGATTTTCATGACACCAGGAGGACCCACCAAAATCAAACAGCAATCCACAGACAGAATTAGCTTGGCTGTAACCCTGCCACCTGTAAATGACAGGAAGTACAGATGCATATGAACTTGATTCTTGGTGGGGGTGGAATATTGTTTTCTTTGTGAGCAGTCTGAGAGCAAGAACCGCGTCTCATCCTTGTACCTCAGTGTCTAGTAATACCCACAGTGAATATGCAGCATTCTACACACTGAGAATCTAGGTACGCTACTGACTGACATTGCTTCACACAACACTGTACTGTAGCAGGGAGCCAGCATTCAGCATACAGTGTTTGGAAGGGGAACTTGTTTTTACTCTGAGGTCAGAAACTTCCACAGCTGAGTACTTTGGATAATGGAGGCCCCTTTTCTATATTTGCACAGCTTGGCCCAGACCAAGCAAGAGTCATTTAAACATAATCTGCATTTAAACATCCTTTTCTTTTTATTTTAACCATGTTTATGTTTCCTTGGGCACATCTAAAAGTCTCAAAATATTTACTGTATATTTCCATACTTTTAAGAAAAAAGTGCAGGCAGCGTTTCCTGGCACACGAAAGGCTGGATATGAAAACAAACAGGAGAGACACTGCGGCTTCAGCAGATGGGTCCTGAGAGATGGTTCCAAAGCATGGGTTTTGTTTCCTTATCCAGCTTTTAACCTGTCACTTATCAGCACTGTTGGTGACCCTGATATAAATCAGTAACATGTGCACAGGTTTTGAAGGGTGACACTTTAATTTTCCCGTTTTGTTTATTGCTGTGGCCAATGAAATTAGGTCATAGTCATGTGAAAAGGTAGTTGTGTGAGAAAATGTTGGATGAGCATGAGTGTTTTCAGGAAGATTTTGTTTCTATTAATGTGTAAACTAAATCACTGAACCTACGTAATTTGGAATATTAGGGTCTCTCCCAAAGAACGGACAAACCAGATTCAAAAGGAAATGCATGTTTCTGCTTGCTCTTATAAGATGATTAAAGCAATTAGTTAAAAAATATGTTTATCATGAATCCCACTGCTTTTTAAAGATGCTCTTAGTTATGGATACCAGCTGAGAAGTGTCGGAGAAGAACAGTCTTGACTCTCCCAATCCTCCCAAGAGAGCAAGAGATCAAATGCTGACCTGTAATATTGCACACTGTCCTCCTGGTTCACTTACATAAAAAGTTGCATGTGACTGTTGTGCTTCCTAAGAAGCATTTTTCTATTTATACTGGTATGTAGATGTTTCAGGTTTATAGAATTTCTATTGCTTCAATACTCTAGAAATGTGAGAACCATAGGAAGTACAAATTTTACAAACCACTGACACTTATTTACATTTCTGGAAAAACATTTTATGTTATTCCATTTTTTTAAAATTAGCAGAGTATCATTACTTTTATCTTTATTGATTAAGAATTTTAGTGATAGAGATTATTGTTTTCATTAAAATTTTAAATACCAGGAAACACAAAAGACACAAATTTAGGGTATTTTTTTTTTGTCTAAATGCAAATATAAGCGTCATCAGGCTTTAGAGATCGGTCATACAGTAAAGCACGTGTGGAAGTCACGATGAAAAAGTATGTAATGAACGGAACACAATCAAAAACAGAATCCCTTCTTGTGACGAAAGCAGAGTAATTTTCAAGAACTTGAGTATGTTGCTGAGGAATTTGAAGGACTTTTGAAGAATGTACAAGATAGCTTTGTTGCTCTTAGGTAACATTTATGAAGAAGCATGGAATGCTAACTCTTAAGCAATCCAGAGTCCCAATACAGGGATTTCGTTCCAAGTAAGATAAGTAGGTGAGATGCACACAGGGTGTCAAGTAACACTGATTCAGCTCTTTCCACATACGCACACCAAGTGAGTGGAATACCTCATTAGCTAAGTGCACACCAAGTGTGCGATGGATAAAAATGATCACGTTTTAAAGGACACGATGAATGCAGCTCAATAATAAATTGCTATAACTTAGTTCATGTGTCAGTAGCCTACATTTAGAGATTCTTAATATATTAAGAGAAAATGATCAGTGAGAGCCCAGTCTTCCTAAGCAGCATTGATGAGCATTTTGACTTGGAATTTGCAGTGACCTTTTGTCTGACTGCTAGCATACTCAGAGGCTCCTAGATTTGGATCAGATTGGAGCCTCTCAAAGATGATCAGCTAGACTTACTGCTGTGTTTATGCTTCAGCTGAGCTGGCCAGACTGCTTTTGATGTACTAATGCATTTTTCCATTTTTTATAGGGACTTTATGTTTTTGTGGTTTATTTCATTTTACACAACCAAACGTGTTGCCCTATGAAAGCCAGCTACACTGTGGAAGTGAACGGTCACCCAGGACCTAGCACAGCCTTCTTCACTCCTGGGAGTGGGATGCCTCCAGCTGGAGAGATTAACAAATCTACTCAGAACCTCATCAACGCTATGGAAGAGGTGTGTCCCCGACCCACCCTGACCCCTCTCACCTACTGACCAGCCCTGGCTTGATAAAGAGTATTGGACAGAAGGTGCCAACGACATTCAAACCCTTTCCTCTCTGTAGTGACTTCATTCGTTATTTTTCTGTCATTTGGAAACACAGGAAAGCCATTTTTATTGAAAAATCAAAGCAAAAGTGTCATTCCCTCCAAAACTTTCCGATTTGATGTGGCGGGAATTGAGTATGTCTAAGAAATGCTACTAAAAAATAGCATGCTTCCTAAAACCACACATACGGCTGTCCTGATTTACCCATCCCTCACACTTCTTCAATCCCAGCCAAGAGAAGAAAACAGGCTGGTGGTAGGTACTCTTTCAGTTTGAATACCATCAAACATTCTTTTTCCTTTTCTTTTCTTTTTTTTTTTTTAAAGCATTTGAAGCACTCCTGGAAAATCTAGCAGGATTTCCTCTACAAAATCTGCCCCCATTCCTGGCTACATTATTCTGTTCATATAAGTCTGATTTCCTGATTCTGACTCACAGGCCCTCCACCCATGCCTTCTGGCAACATATTAGAAGGGCCACTGTTCAGACTATAAAGCACACCTGAATACATCTGTCCCTGAAGAGGCAGTGTTGCACAGCCCTCACAATTATGCAGGCCCAGGATGAGCTTGGCTGCTATTTCTTATGAATAAAAGAAGCAAGGAAAACAGTATTTGTGTTTAATACACACACATACATTTGCATGAAATTAAGAAACATTTTATTGAAGAGGAAATATTGGTGGTATGATAGATAGATGGATAAATAGTTGATGGTGAGTAACTGTTAGATGGCTGCTAAATAGAGATGTGATAGACAAAGACAGACAAGTGCATGATAGATAACAAGATGATGGATGGATGGATGGATGGATGGATGGATGGATGGATGGATGGATAGATAGACAATCTACCTGCCCAGAGATACTCTTGTCTTCTCTGGCAATGTAGGATATACTCTTACTACTGTCAATTTAAAATTGAAGCCAATGATTATAAAGTTATTACTATGTATAGCCTTTCAATTTGAATGAAAACTACTACAGTAAAGATGTAAATTAAAAACAATATATTTTGGCTGTAAGATGAATAAGTTTAGTAATAATGTTTAAAGATTCAGATATGCCAGAGGTAGAGAGATGGCTCAGCAGTTAAGAGCACTTGCTCTTACAGAGAACCCAGGTTTAATTCCCAGCATTTGCTTGGTAGCTCACAACCATCTGTGACTTCAGTGCCAGGGACCCAGTGCTCTTTTCTGGCCTCATACATGCAGTCAAAACATTCATACATATAACATAAAAATAAATAAATCTTCAATTTTTTAAGAAAGAAAAAGTTGAGCTATATCTTTAGTACTTTGAAATATATTGAAATTTAGTAACATTTTATGTGCCATATGTTTTTAAACTGAGTTATTTTACCATAATTAGTGATGAAAATAGGAATATTTTTAGCATCCACCCATCTTGTTGAACAGTTACCAATTTAACAGTTGTTTAGGCCTGACCTGTCTTGTTGAAATATCTTTTATCTATGTGTGGCTGACTTAAAGTCACTAGCATTACAGATCTAATTTGTCATTCACTCAGCCACACTGTAAATGTCTCAGAGACAACGCTATTCTTGATGCCTGGATTTTTAGTACAGATCATCTTGGGGATTCACCTTCTCTCAAGTTCATCTCTGAGGTTCTTGGGATATTTTTCTCAGCATGAAGTGTCCTTACAATCTCTCAGCAAACCTTCCATCAGGAAGGCAACAGCTGTGACCCTCAGTTCCTGGGCTGGGGCCATTGCTTGAGTGTCCCTCTGGGTGTTGCTCAACTGCATAGCTTAACGTCTGTCTGCATTCCTCACAGGCTGAAAACTGGCCTTGATCCGTCTGTCAGTGAGAGACTGCGGAGACCGGCTAAAAGGCCAGCAAGAGCAGGAAGGCCAAGGAAGAGGAGGATTAAGGGCTCGTTTACCACTAACCTGGTTGACCAGTAACCTAGAAAGACAGGAATACACTTAATCATTTCAGAACAGAACTCTTTCTGAGCATTTAATCAAAAGCAAGGTGGGATTTGGATAAACTCCTTTTAATTTAATATGTTTCTTAATATACTGACTCTATTTAAAATATATTTCAGATTAAGAATTTGGAGTATTCTTCTGAATTTCCTTAACATACATTTTACAAATAGAAAGGTAGGTAGATAAATATGTAGGTAGGTAGGTAGGTAGATAGATAGATAGATAGATAGATAGATAGATAGATAGATAGATAGATAGATGATAGTTTTATCTCCCCAGGTATGGCATCATAGCAATCTACACGTGACTTTAAAAAAAAACCTTTTAAATAATGAGGTTATACTCACTCTAGGAGAGGTGTGCTTTTCTGAAGAACAAACATAGTATGCAAGCTCATAAAAACAATTCAGTGGGCCTTTCATAGTTTTTTAAGAAGATGTAGAAATACATTGCAGAATTGAGCTTCAAAATGAATATGTACATTCATGTTATCAATTGTCACTTCCTTTTGTTCTTACCCCAACCCAAAAGGTGCCATCTGACTGGGAGAGAGTGTCCTTCCAACAGACAAGCCAGGCCAGCCCTGATCTGAAGACAAGTCCCCAGAACGGTGCCTCATTCCCTTCTTCTGGAGGATATGGGCAGGGGTCCCTGATAGCCGATGAAGAGTCCCAGGAGTTTGATGACTTGATATTTGCATTAAAAACTGGTATGTATGAAACCCACAAATGACTTAGAAGCAGCCAGTCCTGCTGGGCTTCTTTATATCTCCTTCCATGAATGTGCAAGTGCACTGTCACCCTCGGCCCAGCCTAATTCTCATGACCCATCTCTGATCTCATTCAAGCCCTGGGATATTCTGTTCCTAGCATCAAATAAAACACAGCCTAAAAATAATTTACAATTTTCTTTTAAGAAAGAAAGCAATGTACTCTAACTAAATGTAAATGTCTGTGTCCTAAGTTCGGCTGGAACACCAAGATTCAGTATAAGGAAGCTCACTGAGGGAATTTGTCTCTGAGCTGGAAAACAAGATGTCATTTATGAGGATGTATTTCATATACTTTCAAAAGCAATGTAACAAACATTGTATGTATCTATAGTGTTCAAAGTATGTACGATCACATGCAGTATTTCATTGACTGTGTGTGTGTGTGTGTGTGTTCACTAAGCCTGTAACCTTAATGAATAATTCCTGTACAGAGAGAAATAAGAACCTAAAGACCCCAATTCAGTAGCATATCACCTAAAATGGAGAAAGTGAGAAATCTGATTAAAGGTCACCTGCTAGCAGAGAAATCATTAATGAATGCCATTCTTTCTAGTGTGTGAATGTCTGCATTAAAGGTGTGACAAATACATGAGTGAAACATGAAAAAGATGATCGCTTTGGGCTCATGACTTTAAAGCTTTCAGTCCATGGTTAGCTCCCTCCACTGATTTTAGAACCATCATAAAGTAGAAATATCAAGGAAGGGCATGAGGAAGGATGGTCACTTCCCAGCAACCAGAGGATAAAAAGAATAGCAAGAAGGTGCCAGGGGCCAGGCATCCTCTTCAAAGGCATGCTACAGGCAACCTGCTTCTTGGTGCCGCCTCCCGAATGCTCATTTAACTTTTGAATATATCAGTGAATTACACTTCTAACTAGGTCAGGATGGGTCCCCTGATTTGAAAATGGCCTTACAAAAACCTGAAAAGTGCACTTTGTTAGGGAACTAGGTTACCTCTCAGTCTGGTCAAGTTGGCAATCAAGATTAGCCATCAAAGTAGATTAGGTTAGGTAATTTGTCATACATTTATTGTGAGTATTAATCATTTTAAAGTTTTGTCAAGTCCCATAAGAAGTTTTTAAACAGTTTCTTTTTCAGAAAATTTTGAGCTGTTACTATTGTAAAAGTGCCAATGAACTTCTTAAAAAGCAAGAGGGTGCATCCCTCAAAGAGGAAGTTTTTAAAAGCATTCCTCATGAATATTCATAAGGTTCAAATCCTAGGCAGAGTTCCAGAGTAGAAGGCAATATCTGAAATACACTGGGGCAGAGATTTTATTGGTAGCTATGGGAATTATTAAATTTGAATTAGGAAAGTGTCAGAAGAGAGAAGAAAGGAAAAGAAATGAGAGAATTTAGAGAGAAAGGGAAGGAGGAACCTGTTAGCTAATGCATCCAGTTCAGTAGGGCAGAGGGTCCCACAGAGAGAGTTAGCGACTGAAGACAGAAAGGAGTTTACTGGAGAATGAAATGACTAACTACCTGAAACACTGGGACTGACAAGGGGGTTACAAATTATGATCGGGATACATTAAGTTCCCTAATGTGTTCTGTATGCAGTGTTATTAGATCTTTATGTCCAAGCACTGAAGTAAAATGAATTCTCAGAGCATAATTGAATTATATTGTGGGCTATATATATATAACAAGTACTGAGTGCATTTGCTTCAGGAATGCATGGAATGACTTGCTTAGAGATTTAGCTTAGCATTCCTCAGAGTTCCCTAAACTCATTGGGAAAAAAAATATTTTAAGAGATCAAAATAGCAATCTCTAACATTGGTTCGCTGTGTTATTATAGATGCTATAATAACCAAGCATCAGCCCCTGGACACATTCCAGCGTAGGATATGGTCAAATAAACCAGCTGACCATACACTGTCTATCGACAGTAGAATTCAACACTGACCTGTGGTATGGATTTGGCCTAACAAGGTGTTATGCTCAACTCATACAGCATTTTAACAGTTTTTGAGAAAAGATTAATAATGTAGAGATACTGTATATAAGTCTAGAAAAAGCCTCTAACAACATGGACTTTAAAAGAACTAAGATGTCAGCATCCAAAGGAATGGGTTTGTTATATTTTCATACACATGTGTCATACTTTGTTCTCATCTCCTCCATCACTTCCTCCCTCTGGATGAGCCTCTTCCCTCACTGAGTCCCTCCTCTTCCCCTCTTCCCTCACCGAGTCCCTCCTCTTCCTCTTTTCCCTCACCGAGTCCCTCCTCTTCCCCTCTTCCCTCACAGAGTCCCTCCTCTTCCCTCACAGAGTCCCTCCTCTTTCCCTCTTCCCTCACAGAGTCCCTCCTCTTTCCCTCTTCCCTCACAGAGTCCCTCCTCTTTCCTTCTTCCTTCACAGAGTCCCTCCTCTTCCCCTCTTCCCTCACAGAGTCCCTCCTCTTCCTCTTTTCCCTCACCGAGTCCCTCCTCTTCCCCTCTTCCCTCACAGAGTCCCTCCTCTTCCCCTCTTCCCTCACAGAGTCCCTCCTCTTCCCCTCTTCCCTCACAGAGTCCCTCCTCTTCCCCTCTTCCCTCACAGAGTCCCTCCTCTTCCCTCACAGAGTCCCTCCTCTTCCCCTCTTCCCTCACAGAGTCCCTCCTCTTCCCCTCTTCCCTCACAGAGTCCCTCCTCTTCCCCTCTTCCCTCACAGAGTCCCTCCTCTTCCCTCTTCCCTCACAGAGTCCCTCCTCTTTCCTCTTCCCTCACAGAGTCCCTCCTCTTCCCCTCTACTTTCATGGTGGCATATGTATTCCATTCCCCTTCGTTGCCCCTTCTGTTTATCTCTTCCCTTCGCTTGTCTTGTCTGCTTCCGTGTCACATACATATATGCACATTTATATCTAGAGTCCACATGCAAGAGAAACATGCAATTTTTGCCTTTATTTTTTCTTTTCTACTAATTAGACTCAGTGGGTTAGAAAAGAATGCATGAAATGGAAGGAAGGGAATAGGAGGCTAGGTTAGCTCTAAACAGATTATATACATATATGAAATTCTCAAAGAATAAATGAAAATATATTTTAAACCCCCAAATTTACATAGAATCATTCACTAAAGACACCAAAGAGCCAAAGCATTTATCAACAAAAATAGAAATGTTGATGTCTTCACAGTACCGGATTTCACGTTATATTATAGAACCGTCATAACAGAACCAGTACACACTGATGCAGTGAACATACAGACCAATGAGAGTTCACAGTACCTGATCTCACGTTATACTACAGAACCATCTTAACAGAACCAGTACATACTGATACAATGGACATACTGACCAATGCAATATGAGAATAGATGACCCAGAAGTAACTCTACACAGATACAGCCTCATACTACTGACATGTATCAAAATCATATATTGACAAAAAGATGACCTTGTCAGTGAATGATGTTGGAGAACTAGATGTCTGTGTGCAAAGGAACCTACAGCCATATCTTCATCCTGCACCAAAATGAATGCAGAGTAACAGGAGGAAATAAACCACTCAAGACACAGGCTTTTTGAGTCGTGGGATGAAGTAAAACCTTCTGCCCAGCAAAGGAAAAGGTCACCAGAGTGACAGCTACAAAAATGGGAAAATCAAGTAGGAGATTAATATCTAGCACCTAACTAAATACTACATTATCATCCGGTCAGCAAATGAGGAGCTAATGAGCTGACCAGACATTTCTCCAGAGAAGCACAAATGATCATGAAATACTTGAAAAAGTGTTTGAACCCTGAGCCATCGTAGCAATGCCAACCAGAACCACTCGATGAGACCTCCCCAGTCAGAATGGCTACAGTCAGGAGGGCGGGTTCCTCTGAGAGTTTTTAGATTTTTTTTTTTTTTTTTTTGAGAAATGTCAACCCAAGTACTAAGATGACTGTCAGGATCCATGACTGTAACCCCACATTCAGGAAGCAGGCAGGAGGCCATCACTCCAGACAGCCTGAAATACACCTAGAGACTGTTTCTCAGAACACAAATAAACAAAACACTGTTTATTTCTTAGCTTATTTAAAGATCTCTACATCCTACTGAACTTAAGTTGATAATTAAAATGTAAAATTAGAGTTTATATTTTCTATGATTTTTTTCCCCTCAGAAAAGGATGATCTTTGTATTATTGTCTAACTAAAGAGAAGCCACATAAATTGTGAGTGGGGCACAAAATCAGAAACCCCAGGTCAGAACCTTGGTTCTGTAGCTCTCATACTTTGAATCTTTAGTAAGGAACTTAGCCTTCCATTTCCTCATTATCAAATAATGTGTGTTTTGTGGCATTAGGAATCGTCTATGTAAAGAGCTGGTGAGAATGTGGCAGAGCTTAGGTTCCCTGAGGTCAGCGACATATACTGCTAGTTGGGCTCAGTTTATTGTTAGGCTTTAAAGCTGTTTTAGGGGCTGGGAGACAGCTCAGTCAGTAAGATGCTTGCTGCACTAGCTAGAACCTGGGTTCCATCCTCAGACCCCACATAAAAAGCTAAGCACAGCAAGAAAATGAATGCAACTCTGTGGGAGATTGTACTGTTTCATGGTAAATAACTGTCCCACCCACTGATTTAATAAAAAGTGCTGATTGGCTAAAGGCAGGCAGGAAGTGTGGGCGGAGCTATCAGACTAAGGAAAACTCTGAGAGCAGAATGCCAGGCAGAACTCCAGAGAGAAGCCACAGGAAGCAGAGGACAACCATGCTACTCTAAAGAAAGGTACTGAGCCACGTGGCTGAACAGGAAGAGTCATGGGTTAGATGAAGGGTAGAGAGCTAGCAAGTGATATGCCTGGGCCCGAGGCTGATCAGCCAAAAACTAATGAAAGCATCTGTGTGTCTCTGTGGGTCTGTGGGCCTAGACGTTGAGGTTAGGCCCGAAAGTCAGGGCCAGAAACCTCATACTACACAATTCCAGTGCAGGGAGCAAACAAGAGGATGCTGGGACATGCTGGACAGCAGTCAAGCCAAATCAGTGAGCTTCTGTCCAGTGAGAAACCCTGTTTTGAGTGAAGGTAGAGAGTTACGAGAGAAGACACCCAGTATTGACCTCTGGCCACCACATGGGCACACAGGTATGCATACTCCCACACAGGAGTGTATACACACAATAAATTATACCTTATACATTCACAATATACTCTGCTAACAACTGATTGTTGATTGCACCATGACTATGAAATGAGATAGAAGTTAGGGTCATTTAAGTTTGTGCTAAGAGACCTTCCCAGTCACAAGGTGATCGAGGTTTCTAAAAACACAGGAAAATATATACCAAACACCCATAACATACTAAATACTTTCTAAGAGTGTGAACCAAAGCAATAGGAAGGATGTAATTCAATAGGAAAAGCAGACATTTTGAAAGAGAATCATGGTGTTTCTACAGGCATTTAGGGCAAATTTGACCTTGAAGAGCCCAGGCAGCCAGATGAAGAAGGTAGAGAACTTGAAGTGCATCCCTGTAGGGGTGGTTCAGAAAGAGAAGGACACTGGGAGCAAGTGGGGTCATGCAGACTCTGAAGGCATTTATATGATCTATATACGATCCTGAAGAGGTCTCCAGTACCTAAATAGTAGGAGAAGCAGACATGAGAGAATACAGAAACCTTCTGGAAAAAGTCAGGGGATCTGAGCAGGGGTGGGGAATGGGTGAGACCCAGAAACATAGATAGGAGTAAGGTAGAGGTGTGACAGACAAGTTGAGGGAGACACAGGGCTTGGCCTGAAAGATTGTTTGTGGGCTCCTGGTTCTTTCTCCACATAGGCTATTCTGAAACTAAGCAACCTCCTTCCCCTAGCTACCAGTAGAAGGATTGGCAGGGACTCAGCGCCTGACTCTATTTCTGGAAAGTTGAGCGGCCAGCAGAGGTGAAACACTGGGACCTGTTACCTGGCCATTAGTAGCAGCACCCTCTGATCACATCTGATCCCTCACTGTGTACATGTATGCGTGCCTGTGTGTGTATGTAGAGACAGAATGCAAGTGTAAATGCTGCCCCACATTACACAAGGAAAGAACCTAGTACACTTATAAATTATTATGCACTGGGAAGGGGAAAGAATTGACTAGTAGAAAATCTTCAAAGCAGGAATTTGAGGTGTTGCAGGCTGGTAAGAACAGCTAGCTTCCTGGCTTTCCAATGCGCATGTTTGGCTCTGTGCTATTTACATACCCTTGTCTTAGGCTCAGTCTTCAGAGCCTGTTTCTTCAGCAGGGCACTAATAGGGCACCATGTGCCCCCCCCCCCAAGCCTGTCTTTCTTCTCACACTAAGGACAAACATTGGGCACCCCCTCATGGGGCTACTGGACTCAGCAGAGTTCCGAGAGTTGGTTATTTATGTTTCCTACCCCCCTGATGAAAAAGCCCAGTAACTTGCCTGATTTTCTAATTTGGTAAACCCTTCCTTGAGAGACCCTGCTCTCTACTAAATTTTGTACCTGCCTATCACATGGCAAGGAAAAAAAATAGAGAAAGCCAAGTGTGGCAGCTCACGCCTATAACCTCAGCACTCAGACTGAGGCAGGGGTAGGGGGTAGTTGTGTTTTGAAGGCCAGCCTGGGCTACATAGTGCAAAGCTGTCTCAAAACAAAATGAAAATATGAGAAACCCAACATTATACCTTTGGGAATCAATTTCTACTTTTAAAAGCTACAAATACCCTCAATTTAAATTATAATATCATAATTTTAAGACATTTGTTGTTTATTCCAAATAAATGGCCTGTACTTTTTACTAATATAGAAATGAAATGTTTTGGTTTAATGGAACTTGATCATTAAAAATTTACAGCACTAATAGCTTGGACTTATGTGTTCATGGTTCTTCCATTCCAGGTGCCGGGCTCAGCGTCAGTGACAACGAATCTGGTCAAGGCAGCCAGGAGGGAGGTACCTTGACTGACTCCCAGATTGTAGAACTCAGGAGGATACCCATCGCTGACACCCACCTCTGAGAGCCTCACTAGCGCTAACCATTAGAAAGACAATGATATTCCTATTTGCCTTGGCATTTGTTCTAGATTCTGTAAGGACTTACAGCTGTGTAGTGGTGTGTAAGTCCCACTGAATGACTAACACAGAAGTAATTGTTATGGTTGGAACATACATTGTTTAGTATTTGTACAACTTGAGTTGACTCTTACGATAAAAGATCAGATCATCTCTGTGTGCTACAAGGATACACATAAGTCCAAAATGAGTTGTTTCTTAACCATCCTAACCTGGCTAACATTGTTTAATAAAAGTTATAATCAATAAAAGCAATAGAATCCAGTTGGTATAATCCAGGCTTGTTGTTTGTGAATAAATTTGCATGCATCTATATACAAAGTGTGTATATAGATGGTGTCGGGCATCTGTCTCTTCTAGCTGTGATTGACGAGGATCCAAAATCCACACATCTCTCCACTTAGATGATTTTGAGTCCTGAAGATTGTAATGTGTGGTCTGTGAAGGATTCTGCACCTGAGTGTGGATGGGGCACTGAGGTTGTGATGGCCTTTTTCATCAGTAAGATTTCTGTTCTCAACAAACTTAAGGTTCTGAACACTTTCCAGAATGAATGTTCTGTACCCGGTTAAAAATAACTCCACTGCACTCTCGTTCATGAAACCAACCGAGAGGAGGTTCATTCAAATAGTACAGTTTGTTTTGGAGAAAATTTTCTTTTGTGATTTTTAGTCTTTCTTTGTCTTGGAATGAGAAATCAGGAAATCTCTTCCAGAACTCTGTTGTAGCCAAGATGATTTCATTTACTGGGTTTCCAGAAGACATACTGGAAACAGAACAAAGTGGCTCTGAGGAATGCTTTCTAACCTTTGATTTTGGAGTTCTTACGTATTTTTTTTAAGAAAGCTAAACATCATCGCAAAGAAAAATGTGACATTTTAAAGTTTTAAGAAACTTTGTTCTGCTAATGAATTTCCTTGAAGCTCCAAATCCAGCACCACCATGCTCCTTTTGGGTGTCAAGTATGGTATAAGTGACTTGAACCCCGCGCAGCATTATTTATCATGATTGACCTTTGCTTTCTTTTCATCTCAGTGATTACCCACCCCCCACACACCCTTCTTACATGGAGCTCTGTCATAGGTGGAAGCAAAAGCTCCACAGCAAAATCATGGAATATGTAAAGTGCAGGGAGAATCTTTGGTTGAGTTACAGTCCCTTTTAGGAACTTTGGGAAATACAATAGTTAAATTAAACTTACCTGAAGTGGCAAGTTTATGACCCTTCAGCCCAGCATTGCCCAGCTGTCTGTCACATGACAGGATGAAAGCAACTACCAAACATGCTTTAAATACATGAACTAGAAGGAGAAAGGCTTTATATTAGTGATCATTTCAATGTTTCTGGACTTTGGTGAATGTGGCACTGGGTAATGGGGTTCAACATCTCTAATCCACCACTCGTTCTCAATGGCAACATTTTCTAACAGGTTCCTAGAACTCAAACTCTCTCCAAAGGCACTTTTTATTACCTATTTTTATTTCTACATGTTTTAGAATTTGGAAATACATGGATTTGACATGTATGTGCAAATGACATAAAGGGATGGCTAAACAACATTAAAAATTGTAGAGTGCCACCAGTGCTGCTGACTTCTACTGTAATGGATTTAAGACCACAGAGTGAGGGATGGAGGAAGGGGCAGCAGAGAAGGAAAGAGGGAGGGAGGGAGGGAGGGAGGGAGGGAGGGAGGGAGGGAGGGAGGGAGGAAGAGAGATACTTCTGACTCTAAAATCATTGCCCACAGTTGAGCATGAGTCTCTAATATACTAGAAATACAGAAACCAGCTTTTCAGAAACCTGGTGAAGCACATAGCCTCATGTGCCAGCAGCAGTAGCCATTCACCAATGTGTTTTATCCCAGCAAAGTTCGAGAGCCAAGCACCTCTTGGAAGAAGCAAATCAGACCATAGATGAGAGTGAACATTGAACATTGAGAAGCAGAGACTCTCATCTGTCACCTACAACATCCCCCTTAACATCTCGTTCCCATTTCCTTAGCAGTTTGACTGAGATAAGATTCACATTCTCCAAAATCTCATTCATTGGAGATGTGTAATTGAATGATATTTGGTATATATTATTGTTTTAATAAGATGTGCTAGTATATCAGTATTGAATCTGCCTCGTGACCTGTGTGGAGAACTCAGTAGCATTAATAGCCGTTACAATCTAATCTCAATATTGCACAACCATCGCTTCTTTTTCCAACATATCTGCATCATTTAATACAGATGTGTTCATCATTTCCTCCACTAAAAGACAGATAGAGTTTCTATAACAGTGCCGCTGCTGCAGGGGTGTAGCAAGCATTCTTGTTGGACTATCTTTGGACCACCAGCCTGCAAATAATCATATGGAGATTTATTATTATTGAAGTTTAGCCTTAGCTTAGGCTTTTTCCCAACTAGCTCTTATAATTTAATTAACCCATATATATGGGATATATATATATATATATATATATATATATATATATATATATATATATATATATATATATAAATCTATGTTCTGCCATGTGGCTCCATTACCTCTTCTTAGTACAGCACAGCTGACTTGGTGAAATCAGACACCTAGACTCTTCCTCCTCTTCCTCTCTCTCCTGGGAAATCTCACGTATCCTTTCCTGCCTGGCTATTGGTCATACATCTTCACACAGTATGCAAATATTCCACAACACTGAGATTTAATTACTGGCACCCTTATCTTTTGAAATTTTGTACTTTAGAATGTTGGAAATGAAAAGTCTTTTTGTAATTTAACTGCAAGGGAAGAGGGGGATGAAATGTGGCTGAGATGGCGATGAGACAGGTGGGGTCCCTACACAGTATGAAACAGTAATGAAATCCCCCCATAAACAATATACGTGCTCTCCCTCTGAGTGTGCTATCAAGGTATTCCAGACTGTATAGCATTTTTCACATCTCTCATTTGTGACCATGGCTGCTTAAATACACTGGAGATAAATTTCAGGAATGTTGCTCCCAAAGCATTTCACTGAGTTAACACTTGAGAGTCTCCTAATGGTTGGCTCTAAGGACTCTGGGTATTTCTGTGGGAGGATAGGTTTCAGTCAGATAAAGAAGTCAGA
This sequence comes from Phyllotis vaccarum, assembly GCA_033318265.1. Taxonomy (NCBI): domain Eukaryota; kingdom Metazoa; phylum Chordata; class Mammalia; order Rodentia; family Cricetidae; genus Phyllotis; species Phyllotis vaccarum. The sequence continues at coordinate 46,807,360 of JARWLC010000014.1, read as the reverse complement.
TAAGAAGCCACCTTCCTAGAGTGTCTGGCCTGCCAGAGTGGGTGTCCCCTAGACAGCATGACATGAAACAAAGAACATTCATGGCCCCTCCATGTCTTCCATTTTAATGGGGGGCAGAAGCTCCATCTTGCTAAGCTTCCCCAGGCAAAACAATACTAACAACAAAATAGGTGAAGACCTCAAGACTTGTGCTGAAAGACAGGCTGAGCTGACCAAGGCTAGGATGCTTCTGTGCCTTCAATTTCTTAGTTTTACACTGATCAATGGACTAACACACAGTTCAGATGAGTGATATCTTTACCGATAAACTTAAGTTGCACATCAACCTTGTTCACACTCAATTTTTCTCACTTACCTAAATTCTATCCCATAAAATTCCATACAGTAGGTTTTTAAAGATCATATTTTTGTGAAATTTTAGAAAATCCCAGATGCCTTCAGCTGTCACGTACACTAGCAAGCTCAGACACACCACAAATGCAAGTATTCTATCCCTCTGGGGTCTGGGGTCTGTGACTTATCAAATAGCCTTGACAAGTTAGGAAACTACCTTATTTGGGAAATTACTAACCTCTCTTTGAATTTACAAGTGGAATCGTCTTATGTATGTACACACAGTTCATCTTTACATCACAGGCATCTAGGTGTGTTCATATCTTCAGAGCAGGAAACATGCTGTAATGTACATGAGAGTGTGGCTATCACTTCAGGTCCGGGTTTGAATTCATTTGGATATATGAGGTGAGGCTGCTGGGTCACCTATACTTCTTCTTAAGAAGAAGCTGCACACACCATTTTGTGTTCCTATCATTGGTGTGTAAAGATTCCAGTTTCACTACTAGATCACAAAAATTGTTATCTGTTCACATATATTAATTGTGCACAATGGATTTCACTGTGACTTCCGTGCATGTGTGTAATGCATTTTGGTTGTGCTTCCCCATTGCGCTCTGTCCTCTCATGCTTATCCTCTTAACAGATGTGAGGTGACAACTTAGTTTGCCTTTCACTGATAGTGACTTTAAACATTTTTATATCTATGTTGGCCATTTGTATACCTTCTTTAGAAAGATGTCAATATAAATTCAATGTCTATTTTTAATTATGTTATTGAAGTATATATATTATATATACTTTATATATATAAATATAATATATATATATATATATATATATATTTCTTTTGTTTCTTTTTTTGAGACTGGGTTTCACTGAGTAACAGCCTTGGCTGTCTTAGAACCCAACTATAGACCAGGGTGGCCTCAAACTCACAGAAGTCCACCTGCCTGGGATTAAAGGCATGAACCACCACCCAACTCGCATATCTATTTATTTATTTCTCTTGAGTTGTAGAGAGCTTCTGGATTTAGTTAGTGATTGTTTCACGGGATGCCTGCTTTGCAAGTACTTCTTCCACTCTCTAGGTTGCCTTTTTTACTTTGTTATTAAGTAAAATAAAAAGAAACTACAAATACTGAATGATTCCATTTATGTGAGTCATCTAAAATAGTCAATAAAAGTGGGGCTGTGGTTGCAGGGGCTGACGGGGAGACACAAGGACTTGTGAATCAGTGGGCAGAAGGTTTCAGTTCTTTAGCAATGTTTCAGTTTAGGTTTATAATAAGCAAAACTATATTTTATGCCTAAAATTTATTAATTAGTTAGCTACCACAGTAAAGAACTTTTTTGATAGGCCATCTGAGCACTATTCAGGGAAATCCCGACACTACGTGGAGGCGGAAATCTAAATCTTGTTTTAATTTTCAATCTCTGATGGAACTCTGACTGTGTCTCTCAGATTCCCTAGTGATATCCACAAGACCTTTTGCTGAGAAACCTCACTGGACTAACGCCTCCTTAAAAGTGAAAAATATATTTTATTTGTTCTGGTGTCTCAAGCACTCTACATACAGCCAAGAACAAAACAGATGCCAGTAAGTCATTGCTGAACTGAAAAATAGTCCACATTATCCAAAATCCAAGTTAGAGCATCATTTTGATTTATCTCTTCCATGTTATTAGAGATGATTTGCACTTAAAAACCCAAGTAGATAATAAATACCATATCACCATATTACTAAACTTGGTACTGTTTTCATTTTTAAAGCTATAATTGGTTAAATTATATCTGCAATTCACACTGCTTATTTATCTGAGTCCTTTAATGGCTAAAGATCTATTACAAGTTCATGACATTCATTCTTACAGTCGCCTAGTAGTACGTGAATTTTAACAATCACATTTGACTGCTGCAGATGCTGGCTTGACAGCTACTTGGACTAGAGGGTAATTTAAATAAAGCCTATTCATCCTTAGTGGTTCCTCTTTCTTAAATTAAAAACAAAAATGGTTCGTTTACTTAATTTTATGTCCATGGAAATTTTGCTTGAATTACGGTTATAACAAAATACTCGAAAAATTTTATAAAGCAAGGAGGTTTATTTAGCTTGCAGCTGTAGAGATAAGATGGAGCAGCGGCAGTTTAGTCTCCTCCTGGTTGCCACTGGCAGCATTGCGGAGTAGATTCCATCTTGGCGGAAATGCACGTGAAAGACAGATCCCAGGAAGCCAGAGAGTGATTCAGGGGCCAGGCTTGCTATTCTAAAACAGCATGCTTTTTAACAGCATTTACTGAAATACAGCATTAATCCCTCCTGGGAGAGCCCTCAATGTCCTAACTGCTTTCCAGCAGGTGCTGTCTCTTAAAGACTTCACCATACTGAGGACCATGGCTCTACAGTGGCAAACCACAGCCCAACAAAGACTGCTACACAAGCTTAAAACCAGAATTGTTTTCTGAGAGCTCTGTGGAGAGAGAGCACCAAGCCAAGAGTGAAAGAACAGTAATGTCCTTTGGCCTCATAGCTCTTCCCTGTTCCCTACCCGTTGTTAGTCACCAGTAGGAAAACCACATGCACTCACATGGACAACCTTCCTGCTCATCCTTCCCCCTCAGTGAGAGGCTCTACGTTATATGTTTGGAGTCTGGTTCATCCATGTGCATATGCCCAAAACACCAGAAAACGTCACACTCCACATTAGGTAACATGCCATTTTTATCAGTGAGTCCAGACACTTATAGGATTCATCGGGGGGATGATTCTCACGTTCATGATCAGCAGTGCTTTGTTGCCCGCTGTTAGAAGCAAACTGACGAGTCAATCAGCACCTTCCTGTGTCCAGCTGCATTTGATTCCTCAAAACAATCTAAAATATTATCGTCCAGATGTCAAGACTGACTTTCTGCCAGTTACTAAGATAAAGACAAACAGGGAAGTAGCCCTTCCTTTTGGCAAAGGACAAATATTTGGAAAAGCACCTAATTTTTTAAAAAAATATTTTAAATTCAGAAGAAATAAATAAAATTCTAACAATCACAGTTGATTGCTGCAGCCTAGCTTGTCAGCTACTTGGGCTAGAGGTTAATTTAAATAAAGTATTTATCCTTTGTGGTTCCTCTTTCTTAAAAAAAAAAAAGATTGGTTTGTTAAGTTTTACGTCCATGGGTATGCTGCCTGTGTTTGTGTTGTGTACTGTGCGCATGCCGTGGGGGCCAGGAGCAGGCACTGGATCCTTGAGCTGGGGTTACAGATGGTCTTTAGCCACCACTTGGCTGGTGCAAACCAAACTCAGGTCCTCTGCTAAGCCATCTCCCATCCACTTGGTCCTCTTTCCATCTGGCCCTTCTGTTGATTTTGCTGTAGATGACTTTTAAGGAAAGAAACTGCATATTTAATCTTATAAAAGTTCCTTTGCGTGACTGTTCACATAGTAAAAAACAAAAGGAAAAACTTGGGGTCTTTGCTTCTTCCCTTCACTTTTTCCTGATCTTCTTCCTTTTTTATACATCGTGTTAAGAAAGATTTCTGGAAAATTATATAGTTTTAAAGGTTTCTTTTTATATATGTAAGTGTATGTAGGTGTGTGGATGCCGCCTGGGTGCAGGTGCCGGATAATAAAGGGAGTGTGGGATCCCTTGAGCTGGAGTACAGACATACAAAACAGCTCAAAGTGGGGGTTGGGCACCAAACTCTGGTTCCCTGGAAGAGCAGCAAGGCATCTCTCCAGCTTTCTAATCATCATTTTATGAATGTCCTTCATACTGTATGGAAAATTCAGACACATGTTTGTATTTTCAACAAAAATAAAGATCAAATTATCTTGTCTTAGTGACCCTATGTGAAACACCTTTCTGTCTACAGAACAGAGGGAGCTGTATTAGGCATGCAGAGACACTTGGTCTTTGTAAGGTGGCTTGAGCAGGAAGAAGGAAATGATATAATTCATAAACATAGTTCCTGAACACAAGTTACCCCAGGTTGCTATCCTTGAAAGGTCAAAGCAGAAGATAGGTCCTTATGGTGCCAGGACTGGTTGCATGGCCCCTTGTGATTGACAGCTGTACTTGGGAAAACTGACCTGTTTCAGATATGATCTGGTTCATTCTATTTGGCATTGGTCTTGGCAGTCTCAGGATGAAGGGTTCAGTCCAAAGCAAAAGCCTCTTTTAATTCTTAACATTATAAATAAAGGATATAATATAATATATAATACTAAGATGAAGTACAGCTGTCCACTTATTAGGAGAAAAAATATGTAAGAAAATTAAGGTGAGTGCTGTTGTGACATTGTTCCAGAGCCTAAACTACCAAAGGACCTTGAGGACCTGATGTGTGCTCATCTGCGCATCACAGGCTACTGTCTTAGATTCTGTTCTTGTTTCAGAGCCTAAGCTGCCAATGACCCCTGTTTATCTGAGGACCTGATGTGTGCTCATCTGTGCATCACAGACTACTGTCATTGTTACTGTTCTACTGCTGTGGAGAGACACCACGACCCAGGCTTACAATGAAAGCATTTAATTTGGGTCTTCCTTAAAGTTTTAGAGGATTAGTCCATAAGTATCATGGAGAAAAGCAAATGAGCTGACACTAGAGCAGTAGCTGAGGGCTTTTTATACCCTGATCCCCAGGCAGCATGTGAAGAAACAGACAGAGACAAAGACACACATGGAGAGAGAGAGAAAGTGAAGGGAGAAAGAGAGAGAGAGAAACTGAGACTAACATATGCTTTGGAAACTCCAAAGTCCACCCGCAATGACACATCTACTCCAACAAGGCCACTCCTCTTGATCGTTCCCAAATAGTTCTACTAACTGGGGGCCAAACAGTCAAACACAGGACCCTAGGGGCCATTCTCACCCAAACCTCAGCTACTGTCTAGACAAGCAGAAGGGCAAGTGCAGTCATAACAAAATATAAAGGGTTTGCTCAATGGGTAGTAACTCTGAAAGTTTTGTATTCTAAAACTCTAACACAGAGATCGTGACGAAATATGGGGATGGTCACTAGAGTAAAGGCATTCTGAGTGCCAGTTACACTAGTGCGTCTACAGGAATGGAGCCTTCTGTTAGATACACTGCATCTTATAAGAATCCTCCTTCTGTTTCAGTCCCACCCCCATGTGTGTGTGTGTGTGTGTGTGTGTGTGTGTGTGTGTGTGTGTGTGTGTGTGTGTGTGTGTGTGTGTGTGTGGTGTGGTGTGGTGTGAAGTGTGTATGGTTGTGTTTGTGTATGTGTGTGTATGTGAGTGTGAAGTGTGGAAGGAAAGTGTGTGTGTATATGTATGTGTGTGTGTGGGTGAAATGTGTGTGTGGGTGTACATGTGTGTGGATGTGTGTGTGTGTGTGTGTGTGTGTGTGTGTGTGTGTGTGTAGCAGGCTCTTGAAAACATCAGTGAGAGTAAAGGAACAGCTGTAAGTTGGCCAGATCACTAGTAGAATATCAAAACCAGGGGCTGAGACTGTGGCTCTGTGGGCGACATACTGCTACAGAGCAGGAGGACCTGAGTTCGGGTTCTAAGCACTCATATAAAACAGACAAGTCTCTAATCCAAGCAGAGTGTGTGTGTTGGGGGTTGGGGGGGGCGCAGAGACCAAGACAGGGATGAGTGGCACGGAGGGAAGGGAACTTGCTGGCAAGCAGTCTAGCCAATCAGCCAGATTCATGTTTGCCTAAAGACCCAGATTCAAAAAATATGGTGGTGAGAAACAGAGGAAGACAACTGTTCTGGCTGTTCTATGCGTCAACTTGACACAGGCTAGAGTCATCAGAGGAAGGAGCCTCAGCTGAGGAAATGCCTCCTTGAGATCCAGCTGTAAGGCATTTTCTCATTTAGTGATCAATGGGGGAGGGCCCAGCCCATGGTGAGTGATGTCATCCCTGGGCTGCTGGTCCAGGGTTCTATAAGAAGGTGGTCTGATCAAACCATGGGAAGCAAGCCCATAAGCAGCTCCCCTCCATGTCCTCTGCATCATCTCCTGCCTCCAAGGATTCTGCCCTGGCTGAGTTCCTGTCCTGAGTTCCTTCAGTGATGACCACCAATGCTGAAGTGTAAGTCAAATAAACCATTTCCTTTACAACTTGCATTTTTGTCAGAGGATTTCACCGAAGCAATAGAAACCCCTAAACAGCACAGAATACTGAATTCTCTGGTGGTGCAGACATGAGAATACACACATGCACACACACACATATTACACACACACACACACACACACACACACACACACACACACACACACACCAATTTTTAAGTAGATAAAAATAAAACTATTTTTTTTTGAAAGGAAGCAAAGTATTGCACATTTTTTTTCTGGTAGTTCTGTGCACATCTCTACTACCTTTGACTTGGAAATACTTGATAAATTTTCCTCACACTGCCCCCTCCCAGGTTCTGACTATTAAACAGTGAAATACAGATTATAGATTACACATTAAATACTAGAATTTTAGAATGCCATTGGATTCCCAGGTCTGTTCCTGCTTTAAGAGAGTGGAGACTAGATGGTATGTTTGGTCCTCTAGGATTTCCAGCAGCTGTTGTTTATGTGTGAAAATGTGGTCGGTCGGGAGGCTCCCAGAAGGCTTCTCAGTGTGCACTCATGGCAAAGGCAGGGAGAAGCTTGCTTTTCTGGACTTAAGTGAATGACTTTGATGTAAGACAGATAATAGGAAGGATGACACCAGCCATCTTTGTTTTGATTCCGCTCAGTAGAATTCAGAAATCCATCCATTCTTATAATCTCTCTCCTCCACCTCTTCCTTCTTCCCACTCTTTTTCCAGTTTACTCTTCTTATTCTCTCCTCTTTTTTTCACAACCCCCTCTTCCTTTTCTCAAAAACAGTAAGTAGTGGGCTGGATGTATAGTTCAGTTGGTAGAGTACTTGCTTAGCATGCGAAAGGTCCTGGGTTTGATTCCCAGCACAGTATAAAAGCACTAATTCCAGCACTCAGGAGGTCCAGGCAGGAGAGTCAGAAATTCAAGGTCATCCTTGTCTCCACAGTGAGTTAGAGGCCAGCCTGGGGTACATAAAATACTATTTTTTTTTTTTTAAAGTTGTTAGGGTTTAACAGCCAAACAACTCTTCAGTTTCCTTTGAAATTCAGACCAGTGGGCAATGCCTGCTGATAACTAGGTGATAACTAGGAAGTCCTGTAAAGGAAATTACTTCCCTGGTTATAAAACAAAGGAGCTTATACAAATAAATATGACCATTCATGAACTCTACAACTACAGAAAAATGTAGTTCCTTTAAAAAAAAAAAAAAAAAACCCTATGCATCTAATATCCACAAAAGGCTAAGTCTATTCAGTGGACATTTTATTTTGAAGTGTTATAGCATATGCAAGGACTAAAAATTGAGAGCTGAGAACTAGGCCTGGTGGCTCCCACATGAGAGAGTGATACCAAAAGACTGGATCTGGAATCTACTTCAAGTTCAAGGCCAGCCTGTGCTCTAAGATGAGTCTGTCTTAAGAAGAATGGGGGTGGGGGGAGGAGATTGGGGAGCATGAGGTGGAAAGAGGGAGGTAGAGAGGAATAGAAAAGGATTTGAATAAGCCTCAAAACCAAAAATAAACATGAAGCATCTTTGGTACTATAAATATTTAGGTCAAAAAGACAAGGAACAAGGGCCAAAAATTAAAATACGTGACAAAATTGGAACAAGATAGAGTTACCGAGAGATTAAAATATTTGTGACAGAAGTGTAGACTAGTATCTACCAAGTTCACTGGAAGGTTTTGTCAAGAGTCTCACTAGCAATGAGTAATTACTCTGGAAAGTTCCTTTTGCTAGCACCCACTTTTTTTTTTTTTCTAAATATCACTAAACTTAGTATGCCATGAATATATATGTGCAAATTCAAATTTTCTGCTAACAAAATGCATACTATGCATACTACGTGCTGCATATTTTTCTTGGTTTCTGGGCACCACACTGATCATGTCCTATCCAAAGTTTAGTGAGTTTTATACTTTGTTTAAAAGCTATCTCCAAAATATAAGCCATTCATTTAGAATATTGACATCTCTTCATTTTTCAGAAATTATGCTGTTTCATCAGCTTTCATTTGCTTTGAAAACAACTGTTGCATGATTTTGACGGTAATCAATCCAATCTTAACCACAATTCAAAAATCTCTGAAGATGACAAGGCTTTTCTCATTGGTGTCCTGTGCTTAGTGTCCATGCTCCCCGCAAGCATGCCTCCTGAATATCACACCTTCAATGCAGATAAATGCCAATTGCAATAGAATATATTCCATGTACTTTGTCAACTTGGCTTCTGGTGCCATGGTAAAACATTAGAGTCCAAGGCTCTGTGTAATTCCTAGAATGAACAATCGTCACTTTCTGCAGCAGGATTATGTTGTTACATTGTAAATAATTGTCCTGCCTATTGGTTTAATAAAAATGCTGATTGGCCAAAGTCAGACAGGAAGTGTGGGCAAGGTTACCAGACTAAGAAAGCTTTGAGAACAGGAAGAACAGGGCAGTGATGCCACAGAGATGCCAGAGAAGCCAGCAGATGCAAAGGACAACTCTGCTGCGCTGAGAGAAGGCTGAACAGGATAAGAATCATGGGTTAGTTTAAGAGCAAGAGTTACCTAACAATATGCCATAGCCACAGGCTGATCAGCATAAAATTTATACAAGCGTCTGCGTGTCTCTGAGATTGCGGGTCTGCAAGTCTGAACCTCGAGGCTAAACCAGAAAGTCCGGGCCAGAAACATCATACAATAACTTTCTCTCTTAGATCTGAACCTTGTAACATAAAACCTGCAGGCATTGCTCTCTGCTGCCTCCTTCAAGGCAAAGTGAAAATTCAGCGCAGTGTGTCATCACATACTTAATAGTGATTTATGTGACATTCCTAACACAGAGATTTGGAGAGTGCCAAAGTTTCCACTGGAATACGAAACCATTAAAGATTCCTTTTTGGTTTGTTGATTGTTTGTTTGTTTGGGTTGTTATTTTGGTTTGGGTTATGGTTGTTTTGGTTTTATGAGATGGGGTTTCTCTGTACTCAGTGTTGAGTACTGGGATTAGACTCTTCCATGGTAAACATTTTTGGAAAATAAAATTTAGGAAAATAATTCTTAGGAAAGCATTTGAAAGAGAATATTTTTAGAAGCTCCTAAAACTAGTGCCAATTAGAATGTCTCAGCAGTAAGAACAAACACTGATCTTGCAGAGGACCCAAGTTCAATTCCCAGTACCCACAGTGGGTAGGTAGGTAGTTCATAATAGTCTGTAACTCCAGCTCCAGGAGATCCAATGCCTCTGGTTCCACAGATACTTGAACTCACATTCACATACCCAAACAAAGCACACACACACACACACACACACACACACACACATTAAAAATTTATAATTAAACATTTTTAAATTCCCAATTAAAATAAGAAACCACCTATAATACAAACCATGGTTTGCAGCTACCCAATACAAATATAATATAAATTCATCTTATATATTAACACAAATATAAATGCTTCCACACAGTATAAACATTAAAATGTGGTTACACAAATATATGATATCCATTTCCATACTTACAGTGTAAATATATTAAAGATTTTCTGCATTGTTCTCTAGATATAATGAGTAAAAAAATAGATTTCACAGAAATATATGTAACAAGTGAGTAATGGTATATCTGAGATTTTCTAATTCTTCTTTGGCTTTTTTGTGTTTTGTAGGCTTTCCGCAAATAATTTATGTTATCTTTGAAATAAACAACAACAACAATAACAAAAACAAACCTGAGGAGGCTCATGGAGATTTTTTGAGACCTGGGTTGAAAACAAATGGTATGTAAGGCATCTACTCTTTAGCTCAGTCAGCTTCTAGCCATCTAGTTATTTACTGCTGGTGAGATTTCCAGCCTGAGAACTGTGGGCTCCCAGCTCTCAGTACTAGGGACATACTAGTGGAATGTGCCCATGCTGATGAGGTGAGCAGGATTTGTATACTATGAGTCTCGGGATCACCCACGCTGAGATGCTGCAGCCTATAGAGATCCTCTTTATATGAACTTCAAACAGCTTCTCATGGACATTTGTGATGCTGCAGAAGAAAGAAGAACTTGCATGCCACAGGGAATGTCTTCTACTCGCCATGATAAGCAAAGGAGTGCCTTGCCTCTAACTGGTGAGTGTCAAGATGTTGGTGTATCATAAAAATGCTGTGCATGTGACAGATAAAGAGGGTTAGTTGTGGAAGAGTGTGAACATTTTGGGTGTTGCTCAGATTTGAGGATTTATCATACATTTCAGAAAGAAAAACTATGGTACATTTCAAAGCAAACCATAGCTTTAAGACTTTCCTTCAATGATTCTGTAATTTTAGAGAAATGTTCCATCTATCGCTACACTTTTCTCTTGTTTAGTGGAAAGTGAGAACTGCATTAAGAACTAAAAAGTCGAGGCAGTTTCCTGCTGCCGTTCACTGAGCTGAAGGCCAGCACACCACATGTTTGCTACACAGTTCAAACATTCTCCAAATACAGTGCCCAGCATTTCAGTATTCCTCTGCTCAGCAAGCCCAAGGCACCAGACTCTCCCTTTTCTCCCCATGGTGTTTATGTGTGGTGTTCTTTAGCATGTGAAAAGTCTTTACATAAATGTCTATTTGTCAATTTATACTAGAATGTAATGGCTGTATTTTCTTTTTATCTTTCCTAATAATTTATTGTACCTCATTAATTACAGTTGTCAAAAGTAAGTCAACCAATCAAGGCACATTTCTACTCATCTCGATGCTAAAATTAGCTCAACACATCTACAGAATGTCTCCAAACTCACAAGTCCCTCTCTGCCCAGTGCCATCTGTTTTCCCTTGTCTGTCCCCCACAACCCCTTGTTGAATATTCTTTTCTGCATCCCTATATTTTCTTGTTAGAATAATGACAAAAGGGTACATTATTTGGGGCTGATGCTAGATAGCCTAGTAAGCAAACCACAGTGTTCAGTGGCTCACAGGGTCCCACAGAATGTCTTCCTATACCTTACTCTTTGATCACTGTGTCCTCCCAGTCTGTGGAAGCAGCATCCTTGAGGATCTCAGTGTCCGTGATTATTTGCAATGGGACTGAGAAAGAGTGAATGATGGGAGGTTTTTATGTGGCACACTTGGACAGAATAGTCCTTTGGCTAAATACTCAGTCACAGGGCACCATCTATATGGAAAGGAACCAGGAAATGTAATGAGCTCTCTATCCTGTAGATGAAGCCAACTATCTCTAGCATTAGAGACCTTCCCACCTTTTTTCCCACTATTGCACTGCCGAAGGGGAGCATTTGAATCCAGGACATGTTTTTGATGTGCTTACACTCCTTTAGCAATCCCAGCTACCCTTCAATCACCACCTTCTCTCTCTGGCATCTCATGCTTTAATTACAGTTATCAACATTAGCTCTCTCCCCGATGCGCCATGTTCTTATGATCCTAGTATATATCATTCCTACTCATTCTTACCACTCTGTCTTAAGTTCCAGGTAGAAATCAAATATTTCTGCTCTAGTTTGCTTCTCTTTAGCTTTGACAAAACACCATGACCAAAAATCAACCTGGGGAGAAAGGGGTTTGTTTCAGCTTACACTTTGAGTAACAGTCAGTCACTGAGGGAGTTCAGGGCAGGAATTTGGAGGCAGGAACAGAAGCAGAAACCACGGAGGAACACAGCTCATTCAGCCTACCTTTGCATATCACCTAGGACCACCAGCCGAAAGGTAACATGATATATAATGGGCTGGGCCCACCCACATCAATCATTAATGAGGCAATGCCCTCCATGCTTGCCTACAGCCTGGTCACTCAATTGAAGTTCTCTTCCTTCAGCTGACTCTAGCTTGTGCCAAGCATACAGATGATAGTGCATCAAAGAAACCAAGGCAGAAGCTCAGTTCAGGAACTAAAGCAGAGACCATGGAGGGACACTGCTAACTGGCTTGCTCACAGGCCCGTGTTCAGCTCAGCACTGTCTACAGTGAGTTAGACCCTCCTGCATTAACTAGCAATCAGGACAATGTCCTATGGACATGCCCCCAGGGCTAAGTTGATGGAAGCAGTTTCTCAGCTGAGAGTTCCTTTCCCCTGGCACTTTAGGCTGACAGCCAAGTGCTAAGCCACATCTCCAGTCCCAAGCTGTCAACTAAGAAAAACCATCATAACTTCCAAAGTTCTGAAACTTCAAAATGTTTCCCAAAGGACCGTGTTTTATCCCCAAGCTCATACGCTGTTTTAGATGTCTGTGCGACCTTCGGGACAAGAGGCCTAGAGGATAAATGTAGGAGGACAAATGTCCAATGCGACGGTCCTTTGAAGATTGCCCAGTCTTCTTCCCTGCTTCCTCCTCTGCTGTGCTGTGAGGAACTCTGTTGCATGAAAGAATGAGACTCAGGGATAGATCTCTGAAGAAGTTGGAGATACTAGAGGGAATAAACACCACAGTCAAATCTTACTCAACTGTCTTCCAGCTTCCTCAACCTCACTTCCCTAAGAAATGCTTCCCTCTGTGTTTCAGTCCTGTCTTAAGTACTCTTTCAGTAATTAAGGCATGGCTCCACCACTGCCTACTTGGGAGCCTGGAATTCCTTCTATAATCTGAAGTGACCTGGACTCAGTTGGGATTAAGGGTGTAGGTCACCACTTCCAGGATACTCCCTGTGCTGGGATTAAAGGTTTGAATCACCACTCTCTGATTCTCCTAGACTGACTGTAGTTAGAGCTCTGGGACTTCTGGAGCTTTTACTAACCCCCCACATGGACTGTGCATAGATTCCCTCTGATATCTCCAAAACTTCTGAAACTTTTAATGAATCCCCACAGAGCCCTCTCCATGTACACCCACAATCAAGAACTCGGCTATATTTTACCACCAGTAAGGGCTAGAATTTTCTGGAGTTATGAATCAGAGTAACTCTTTCCTCATGGAAGTTCTTTCTGTTAGGTGCTGTGGTCACAGCAACACAAAAGTGACAAATATAAATGTTCACATCCTTGGGTGTGACCTTGCTGATCTCTGTGGAAAAGGAAAGAAAAAGAAAGAAAGAAAACCCGAATAGGAAATAATCCAACCAAATGATGCTGAAACTACTCCCAGGCCGGGTGTGATGGCGCATATTTCTACTCTTAGCACCTGGGACACAGAGACAAATAGATCTCTGTGAGCTAGGGACTACATGGTGAGACCCTGTTTCAGAAACTACAACCAAACCCTCCCACTGCCTTGAAAAGTAAGCAAACAAAACTAATCACTCATCAAGTGTTAGAGACAATACAATGACTGTAGGAAAGAAACTTCTAGATAGTTTTTGATAAAAGTAAATGCAGTCATTTTTTGCAGTGACATAACTTTAAAATTCTTACCAATTTCCTGAGCTGAAAGTGTAAACACCCTGTCGAGCAGCCCAACTGTGATGGTTAGAGTTGTGAAAGAAGGAAGAACAACCATTTTACAACTCTCAGGCCTGAGGGAGGGGCATAAAAGACACGAAGAAACAGCAGATGTGGATACCTGCACATGGGCCACACAGAACTACAACAGAATGGAGGAGAGGCCCCACCCTTCCTGAGGAGCTACTGGCTGTTACCTGTTGCTGAGGAAGAGATGTGATTCTCTTCAGTGCTGTAGACACAGGTAACTTGGCAACACTCTGAGAACTAGCCCCCAACCCGTGTTCATCATCAGACTCAAGGGCCCAAAGCAGGACAAGAAGCAAAATAGGAGGGCAGGTCATTTTGAAGAAGTGGTTCAGAAGCAGAGGGAGGGAGGGAGGGTTAAAGATGGATATAATTATAACACATTTTCTGAATGTATAAAATTGTCAAAAGTTAAATAAAGAATGGAAAATCAGAAAAGTTCTATGAAAATGCTAAATAGCCTAGACCTAAAACAAGAGAACAGAGTCACTGTGGAGAGGTGTCTCAGCTCCTTCTGAAACAAAGTCTGTCCACAGTAGCCTCAACTGCTTACATGCAGGCAGTAGTCATATGTAGAAAAGCAAGTCTTCATGCTTGATTTAATTAGAATCCAGCTAACTAGGGATCAGGGAGCATGCTATAGGCTTACAAACTTATTTCAAGTCCTCCTCTTCCTCCTCTTCCTCCTCCTTCTTCTGTTCCTCCTCCACCTCCTCTTCTTCTTGCAATATTGGAGGATGCATACAATTCTTCATTTCTGAAAGGCAACCATTCTACCATGGGGCTCTATCCTTAGCTTTAGGTTTATCAACAAGCTTGTCCCAGATGTTAATCACCCTTCCTTCCTAATGCTCCCAATTCCATATTGATGACTAAACCCAAGGCCTTTAAACGCTAGGCAAGCACTGTACTGTTGAGCTATGTTCTCAAGCCCCATTTTTGTAAAAATCTGTGTATGTTTTATGCCTGTGTGTGAGACTCCAGAGAAGGATGACTAGGTGTGAGAGTGTGCTCACACCTGTGCAGGTGTGTGCAGAAGAGGAAGGCTGTGTGTGGGAGTGTGTACACACCTGTGTAGGTGTGTACAGAAGAGGAAGGCTGTGTGTGAGTGTGCACACACCTGTGCAGGTGTGTACAGAAGAGGAAGGCTGTGTGTGGGAGTGTGCACACATCTGTACAGGTGTGTACAGAAGAGGAAGGCTGTGTGTGAGAGTGTGCACACACCTGTGCAGGTGTGTACATTGCCAGAGAGACCAGCAAGTGTTTGCTCTATGACTCTTTTTATCCCTTTAACAAGGTCTCTGATTGAATCTAGCTTTCTTTCTTTCCATTTTTTTTTCTTCCACCCCACCAGGCTTGCTGCCTGACCAGCCTCAGTAACCCTTCTGTATCCCTTTCATGGGGATCACTGGCTCATGTGACAATGGTTAGCGTTCATGTTTCTTCTGGGATCTGCACTTAGGCTATCTCACTGCCACAGCAAGCACTTACCCATCAAGCTCTCTACCCACCCCCACACCAACCTCTGGTGTTTTTGTAAACGTTTTTAATTTGAAGGTAGGCTTTTGGAGTTTCCTAGGTTGGTGCCGAACATGGGATTTCTATCCCTTACACCACACAGCCGCAGTCACAGACATTCACCATCATGCTCCCTTTGACTCCTTTTGGCAGTGATGGGGCGAACCCAATCTTGTACATGCTAGCGAGGTGCTCTACCCTGAGCCACACTTCCGGAATTCTTTGTATCTTTATGAGAATAGTCTCTTTCATCTAAATTACACAGATGCTGCCATTAAAATGTTTTAAAATAAAAATTGATTTAAAGCTTTACACTGGGTCAGATCTTTTTGGTTGGTTGAGAAATAGTAGGTGTCATAATTGAAAATGAATTCATTTGTACCGGAGTAAAAATTTCCCCCGGCTTTTTTTTTTTTTTACTTACAGGAAATTGTTGATTATTCTTCTCCAAAGGTTAAGAAAGATCCTCTGTGAGTAATAAGACAGAATTTCACACAAATAGCTAGTAACATGAGCTACACAGATGCTGTGTACAGACTCTGTCTTGTGCCATTTCTCTGGAAAATTATTCAATTTAAGAAAAAGAAAATTATTTAAGCTAAAAAAGAATTGTATTTTGTCATTAGGACTTCATTACTGTATCCACATCCTAAATTTCAGATCATTGTTAATGTTAAAAAGACAGTAAGTTATGTGATAATAACTTTCTGGTTATAGCAAAGATCTGCTTTTTCACTACTGTCAGCTTTCTCTGACTAATACAAAATGCCTGAGGTAATTATCTTCCGAAGACTAAAGATTCCCTTTAGCTCAGAGCTCAGTGGTTGCAGTACCAGGGTGGATGAATACATCACTGCTAGATAACAGTGAAAATGGCAAATATCAGGTTTGGGAAGCAAGTACTATAGCAAAACGGCCACAGGAAGGGCAACTAGCAGCACCTCCTTTGAGGGCCCTGTGTGAAGGATCCAATGGTCACCCACTGGGGCCCATTTCCTAAAGGCCCTAGGGACATTACATAAACACATGGACTCTGGTGTACAGTCAGATCCCAAAGTACAACACCAAGTCTCAATTCTAATTTTTTAAAATAAATCTCAGAATGCTACAGATTTTTTTTTTTTTGAATTGGGCTTTTAGCCTTTAATCAATTTTTTCAGCACTTGAGTCCCTTCAAACATATGAAAATTGGAGGCACACTTCTGTTACAAGTGAAGGAAAATAAAATACATAGCAATAAAATCTGTCAAGAAATATATTCACAGGAAAGTCAAAAATAGAGAATTATGGGTGATTGATCTAACTGATCAGGATTGGCTTTGGTGGCAACGTCGCGCACAGTCTCAATGCTCTGGTGCAGGTTGTGTGTGAGCTCTGGCATTGGCTTCCACAGAAACCTCACAATTGGGAAAAAGATGCCTGAGTACAAATCCTCATTCAGGTCTTCTCACTTTAGCTGCTAAATTCTGTCAGTACTGTAAGCACTTATAACTATAACTTATAGTTATAGTTATAGCTCGTTATTATATATTATATCTTCTTACTACTCACTGCCAAGCTCAGGGGCCTACTTTGGGTGGGGGGAGTATTTTGTGAATTGCCTGGCTCCAGGACTCAGCTCACTGAGGACTTTAATGCTCATTTTTCATGTACTCTGATATGGCGTGTGCCACCCCTCGGAATCCCACTGCACAGTGGTCCTGTTGACCTGTTCCATTTGTTTTTGTGTGCATGAAAGCTATCTTTCCAACTACACTATAGATTTGTGAAAGCCAAAATGGGACCTAGTGGCATGGGCCTTTAATCACAACTACTTGAGAAGCTGAGACAGGAGGATGACAGGTTCAAAGCCAGTCGGAGCTACATTGGCATTATGAGTCCAACTTGAGTAAATTAGTGGGACCTTGATTCAATGATAAAAGTAAGCAAATGAGATGGGGGTGGTAACTGAAGATTGCATAGTCTATTTTATGTTCTGGATTCAATTAGAAAAATAAAATGTGGATATTAGAGATCTTGGATAACTGTGTTAGTTATCTATCATTGTATAACAAATCCCACCAAAATCTAGCAACCTAAGGCACAGATGTTCATTATCTTCCGTAACTCCCAAGGTATGGGAATCTGGGAGCAGTTTAGCTTGGAGAGATGGGTGGTCATGCTGTCACACCAGAACTGCAGCCTTAGGAGTGTCGCCTGATGACTCAGGAACCTCTTCCAAGATGGCTCAATCTCATTTCTGTTACTAAGAAACCTCTGCTCATTGAAGTGCAGGCTTCTTTACAGCACTTCTTGAATACCCTCAGGGTTTAGCTACAGCTTTCCCCAGGGGATCTGTCGCGATGTCTCCCATGACTTCCAAGTCATAGATAAAATTTCTACAATATTCTTTTGGACAGTCACTCGTCAAACCCAGTTTATACTCAAGGGAAGGAAAACTAACCTCTGCCCTCTCTGAAGGGAGGAGATCAAAGAACCTGTGACCGTTATCTTTAGCGACACAATTGCCTTACAATTACAGCATATGTATCTTTTAGCCAGCATAGTAGTAAATATTTTGTTTGATTTTTACAATGCTGTAAAAGATTTACTAAAATAAAATGTGAACTCAAATCAAATTCACATCTTAACCTTTTGCTTTTGTTTTCCTTTCTAGAAAAAAAATTATTATTGTGCTCACTCATTCCTAGAATAACTGTGCATGACCTTTACTTAATGTTAGACGTTGCTAAATGGTAAAGAACGTAAGTAAGTGGGCACAGTCTCTGTCATTGCATCACAGAATCACCCTGGAGGAATTCTTTAAATACCTTTTTAACCCAGGACAATAAAAGTCTCTAGTGTAGCACGGCTTAGTGCTGGTATTTTACATCATTCTTCAGAATCTGATACATGAGAAGGAACTTAGCAGCATAAATAGATATCCGGAGTTTCTTTTTTATGGTTTGTCTTCTATAACAATCTTCTGAAAGTGAAGAAGTTTCCTTATGGTACCTGTATAATGATAGGACTATATTGATTGAACCCAAAGAGATTTGGGAGACAGCCTGGGGAAAGTAACATGAGTTCTTTATCCCTTCCACATAGTGCGTATGTTTGCTATCTTACACAATTAAATTTAGATTAAACATGATATATGAAAACTATACACCCAATTGCTAGTGTTTTCCTTCAATGACAGAGAGAACAACCCGGGTGTCACTTGCACCTGCTTCTCTTGCTAGTTGTGACTGAGAATGTAACTCTGGAAGGAAGAAAGACATCAGGAGAGTGTCTGTCCGACCGTCCGTCTGTCCGTCTGTCCGTGTGTGTCCTGCTCAAGATAGAAGCCTCTTTTCCTTAGTGCATGATGCTTGCTCATAGGCCTTCTGACTAAATGGTTGCCTACTCTCTGGAAAACTGTGCAAAGGGTAGAGATGGAGGCGCCAACTTCCTTCTGGCCTCCTGTGCGTACCAAAGTCACTCTCTCTTGCTGACTACAGACTCTTCTTCATTCTTGGTAGGTCTGAGTTCAGTGGAAACAGTATAATTTTGAAGGCCAGGCACCTATAATTGAAGAGCTTTCTTCAGCCATTTGTGATCTTTTTCTGGTCATTGAACTTGTACACTGGAATGGCAGCTGTTCCAGACTGGCATCAAACAACCCCTGGGATCTGACTCTTCAAAAGGATCACACTCATGAGACCCATCTCTGTCTACTTTCTAATTGTCTCCATTGCAAAAGGTCCTGTGTTAGTTGATGATTCATGCCATTTTTATTGAAAATCAAGCCAAGGATAATGGTAACACCACACACATACACACACACACACACACACACACACACACAGAGAGAGAGAGAGAGAGAGAGAGAGAGAGAGAGAGAGAATACACCAGACTCAGACTCATTTTTGAAGCTTAACACCCCAAATCTTTTATGTATTTGGGCCATATACACAAAATATAATAATCAGAGTACAAGCATCAAATTATCTCTCTAATATGCTTTAACAAGCCTGGGATTATATTTTCTCTTTCCCTCTCTCTTTGGTTTTTTATTTTTAAGATATGATTTCTCTAAAGAGAAAGGAATTCCCCCAGAATCCCATACTGAGAGAAATAAAAGATCTACTGAAGTTAGAAGAACTTATCCCCTGGAGAGAGATTTCAGAGTCCTAAGGATGTGCAGACACCTTACAGGATAGGCCTGGAGCCCAGACACTGACGGGTCAGTGATGAAGGGCCTCACCGGGCCCATGACCAGGAGGTGTGCATCCTTGCTCTCTACTTCGACTTTGATATTGCTTGAGGGCCATGGAGGTGGACACAGGGGTTCACTGGCTTTTCCTGTCCCCCTTTCCAGTGTGGCCACATTGAAATCCCCTTCCTTTTTCC
Organism: Phyllotis vaccarum; assembly: GCA_033318265.1. Lineage (NCBI taxonomy): Eukaryota > Metazoa > Chordata > Mammalia > Rodentia > Cricetidae > Phyllotis > Phyllotis vaccarum. The sequence goes on along the minus strand of JARWLC010000014.1, from coordinate 46,787,695 downwards.
ACTTTGAATTTGGCCTTTTAAATTGAGTTATTGAGAATTGGTGGGAAGATCTGACTTGGGGCACAAGTTGTGTCCCCAAGTCTGATAAATTAAAAATAAAATTATTGGTCACCTATAATATGCCAAAAAGTGTTTTCTGTACTTTATATACTTTACATGATAGAATTGCACTAACTTCCCTAAAGGCTGTTTACTGTGACTGTTTCTGAATGTGTTTTCATGAATATAAAACCAAACAACAGAAAACAGAAGATCCTAAACTTTCTTGTGCTCACCCTCTGCTCCTTCCCCAACTTCTTTGAGCTTCTTCATTCTGTCTTGTTTTTCATCTGAGTGCTTCTTCCCTGCTTATTTACCTCTTTGCAAGAACAAGACATTCAGAGAAGAGAAAAAACAAGAATCTCAGACAGTGGGCAAAGTGCTCGCTGACCAGACCTGGGAAACTGAGTCTGGAAGGCCAGCACCCACACAAAAGCTGAGAAACTGCAGCACAGAGAGGCAGAGACAGGAGGACTATGGACACACACACACACACACACACACACACACACATATACACACACATGCACATACACACACACACCACACACACATATACACACACACATACACACATACATATACATATACACACACATACACACATACATACACACCACATGTGGGAGATTGTGTTGTTTCATTGTAAATAATTGTCCCACCCACTGGTTTAATAAAAAGCACTGATTGGCCAAAGGCAGATAGGAAGTGTGGGTGGGGCTACCAGACTAAGAAAACTCTGAGAACAGGAAGCACAGAGCAGAATGCCAGAGAAAAGCCAGAAGAAGAACAACCATGCTGCTGTGAGAAAAGGTACAGAGTCGCATGGCTGAACAGGAAGAATCATAGGTTAGATGAAGGGTAGAGAGGTAGCAAGTTATATGCCTGGGCCTTAGGTTGATCAGCTGAAAGCTATTGTAAGCATCTGTGTCTCTGCGGGTCTGTGGGTCTGCAGGCCTGTCTGGGCCAGAAACCTCGTACTACACATACATACACACACACACACACACACACACACACACACACACACACACAACTAAATTTTAAAATAAAATAAAACAAAAGGCAAGTAGAACCTGAATTGGCTCTAACTTGCTGCTCAAAGGCTAGGGATGCAAATCCAGAATTTACTTTTGACCCGACCCTTAACCTTCTTCACCATCCCCGGAGCTGGCTGGCTCATGTGATTACAAAATCAGGTGAGAGGAGAGAAGGCAAATAGTGCAGTTGATGACACACTTGCCTACCTCTTTCCCACTTAGTTAACGTCAAGGTTGGTGAGCCTGACCGAGGCCATTGATCTTATTGCACAATGGTTCTCAACACCTTATTAGGGGCCAACACCCTGAAGAATCTGGAGAAGTCGTACCTGTGGATACTTTTGTATTCCACACATAAATTCTTTCATATAGTCCTTCACAGATTCTGTTCTCACAAGACATCGCATATCACAGTTATACAGCATCTCATCCATTGAATATGTGATGTCTGGGTCAGGAATAGAGTCCCTTTAAATTAGTTTGAGACCTTAATTTAACAAATAGAATTTTCTGAGGGGTGGTGGTGGTGCATGCCTTTAGTCCCAGCACTTAGGACACAGAGGCAGATGGATCTCTGTGAGTTCAAAGCCAGCTTGGTCTACAGATGAAGTTGTGGACAGCCAGGGCTACATAGAAAAACCCTGTCTTGAAAGTAAATAGTAGGTAGGTAGGTAGGTAGATAGATGATAGATAGAAAAACTAGCCCTATTTTAGTAGTTTTATAATTTTATTTTATTGCTGTATTTTATATTATATACTTATTATTCTATTTTACAATTCAGTTTCATGGAAACAATAATGTCAAAGAATACATAGTCAAACAAACTAAAGCTACCTCTCGGGACATCTATTTAGAATCATAGACAGCTTCCCTCCTACACACACAAGCTAACACTATCCCACTGATGCCCAGACCTCTGCACCACCATACTTCCCTTTCTGTAGCTCCTCACAAGCTTCCACTTATTTTTCAGTCAGCTTATGTCTAAGGAAAAGCTTCATGTCATAGAGTTTAGGAAGGACTTTTCTTGTTCCAGATTGTTGGAGGAATGAATAGAAATTAAAGTTTAGTTCCTTTCCACTGTGACTGTACTGGGTCATCTAGGAACTTGCATGAGCCTGTTGTGGTGGCTTATGCCTGTAATGGCATCATTTGGGAGATGGAGACAGAAGAATCAGGAGGTCAAGACCATTCTTGGCTACCTAGTAAGGTTGAGACCAGCCTGAGCTCCATGACACCCTATTGCAAAAAAACAGAATGAGAAACATCAGAATAACTCAGTGACTAAAAGCTCCATCCTGGGACCCATACAGAAAGCATACAGCGGAGGATGCCGGAGCGTATGCTGTAATCCAACATTTCTACAGTAAGACAAGGCAGAGAAAGGAGAAATGCCTGAAGCTAGAAGACCAGCTACCATGCAGTACTCAGTACAGCAGAAGCCACACACCATGCCTCAGTGAGGTGGAAGGTGAGAACAAACTTCCATACACCACAGAGTTGTCCTTGACCTCCACTTGCACACTTGGGTACCTATACTCACCATGCATATTATATACACACAACACACATCACACATGTTCCATATACACACAGATACACACATACATACACACACCACACATATCATGCACACATATACTATATACACACACTATACACACACACATACATACCATACCACACATACACACCACACACACACACACACACCATACCACACATACACATACATGAATTTCAAATAAGCACATTTCAAATCTTTTAAGGTTTTTCATAATTTTGTATAATTTCATGTGTATGAGTGTTTTGCCTGCAAATCTGTCTGTTTACCTCACGCATGTCTGATGCCTGAGGAAGCTAGAAGAGGGAATTGGACAATCCGCTGGGCTAGAGGTACAGACAGGTGTGAGCTGCCATTCAGTGCTGGGAACTGAATCTGGGTCACCTCCAAAATAACCATAGCTTTCAACCACTGAGACATTTCTTCAGTCTCAATAGACATAGTAAACAAAAACAAACAAACAAGAAACCCAAAACTAAAAAATAAGACAGAGGGAGTGAGGCAGAGGCAGGGAGAAAGGGAGAGGCAAGAGGAAGCATGTGTCAGATTAACATACTTCTCTTAGCTCTACTCAGTGAAGATTTGTTGAGAATCAGCTTCTCAACCATCCTGTGTTTCTGCCAGAAGGCATGGTTGGCCCATCTCAGAAGTCATTTCCCAGTGATCTCTCAGATACAAAGAAGGAAATATTAATTCTTACAAAGTGCTGACACTTAAAATCCAGGCAGAATTTGAATAACTCCATTTTAAAAAAGTAAACTGGTTTGTTTTGGGCATGAAGCTGGCTTTTGAAAACCAGATAGATTTAATCAACCACCATACTACATGAGGTTCAGCTAATTCTACAGACATTGGAGATGACAGCTAGTTTTAGTCTTGACTTGAGAGGGGTACAGTCACCTAGGAAGGGAGTCTTCATGAAGAATTTTGAAGATTGTGTTGTCCTAGGCAGACTTTCCTCAGTGGAATTAGTTGAAGTAGGAGGCAGTACTACACCAGTCTGTGGACCAGGCCTGGACTGAATGAGAAGGAGACAGCCCTCTGAGAACAGCATGCATTCATTACTAGTCCACTGCCTTCTGTTCTTGACTGTGTACACAGTGTGACTTAAGCTACTTCAAGTCCCTGCCACCTTGGCTTTCTCACAGTGATGAACTGGAACCTGGAACCATGAACCAAATAATCCCTTTCTCTACTAGGTTGTCTTTGCCAGGGTTTTAAAATCACAACAGGAAACCACACTAAGATAGAAGGTAAATATATGCCTTTTAAACTAAGATATTTTTCCGGTGTCAGGAGCATAGTAATAAAATGACTCCTAAAGACATTCTGCTATACCCATAGATCAGTGTCTCACTCAGATTCTTCCAGAAACAGATGGGAAATCACACACACACACACACACACACACACACACACACACACACACACACACACACACACATACACACACAGCTAGATAATGTAGAGTGGGGGATTTTGAAACACTCAGTCCTAAAGAGGTTCCCCTCAGGGATCAGGGAACTATGCAAAAGAGGAGGCAGAACATTTTTAAAAGTCAGAAGGATTCCATGACTCAAAGATAAAAGTGTTTTCCTGACACAACAGAGCTGATTCGCTTAGGGAATCATAGAGATTAGATTGGCAGCATAGGCAGGTTAAAGCCAGATGGGGTTCCAACACTGAGAAATAAGGGGAAGTGTATTTCATTTTTAGACCCTAACTTAGAAACTCTCTGCAATTGATACCTCCTTGCAAAGGAAAAGTTCCTTTTCTGCAATGGAGTCTCACTGTGTATATTAACCCCACAAGGCCCCATCGCCAGCCATAGATGGCCAACGCGAAGGAACCTCAGTGATAGTTTTTCAGACTTTTTGTCTCATGTTGCTTTATTTGAACATTGTCTTTTTTGTAGTTGGAAGTTTCTGTCCTGCCAGAAACTCTCAAATACCTGACAGCTGCTTCCCAAAAAATTGACTCAGATGCTTAGTTTTATAGTAACTGCTGGGCCAATAGTTCTGGCTTATTACTATCTAGCTGTTATACTTACCCCATAATTTGTATCTTTGTTTAGCTACGTGAGTTAGTATCTTTGCTCAATGCAACATTCTCGTCTTCCTTCCTCTGTATCTGGCTGGTGTCTGCTCTGCCTTTCCTCTTCACAGAACTCTACTCTGTTTGCCTTGCATATTCTTCCTGCCTAGTTACTGACCAATCAGCATTGTATTAAACCAATACAAGTAACAAATCTTTACAGTATACACATGCAATATCCCACAGCACTTAAAAACCCCGAATCTAATCTCCTTTCTTTAACTTTTTATTGACCATTATCTATAACAACTTGCAACCAACACTCTAAGCAAAGACAAACTTCCATAATCCATTTTTCTTGAGAATGTGAGCATAGTTCTCTAGTCTACTTCCTGGTAATTTGGAGGTGCCCCCAAAATTTAGGATTATCAGCAAGTCTTGAGTGGAGTAGTCTTTGAGGCTGGGTCATCTCAACAAGCATCCTTGAAGCTGTTCTGGATGCAGAGCTCAGTGGAAACTACAACAGAGGTGCTTGAAATGTTAGATCATCTAGGCCATCTATTACAATCAGGGATTTTTCAGGAGGTCTTCCTCGATCAAATCTTATTTTCTTTAACCAGAATGAATCCACAGCTTCTCATTTTCTGTGAAAATCAAAACAAAACCTTTCCTCCAAAGTAACATATCTTTTTATTTTAATTTTGAAGTCGAGATATTTTCAAAATATATAGGTTGGTTTAACTTAGCAGCATTTACAAACAAATGTCTCTTTGTAGCTCTTGCTCCTTTCTCTGCAATCAAAAACAAACAAACAAACAACTGAACAAACCTAAAAGATAACACAATCAATAACAAACAGTATCCAGACTGTCTGTGTAATTTTCATTTTTACATGGTTTATGTTTTTAACTCTTTTTAAAGGACTTTATTCTTTTTCTTTTCTTTCCCAAATCTATGTATATTTTTAACTATAAACTCTTTAGAGGGTTTTTGTCATCTGAGTATGTCTTTACTGCACATCTCTATCTTTTTTATTTCCTTGTTTTTTTGACCCCTTGAGCCTTTATTCTGCTAAGGGCATCACTAGGGTTAAAGCCCCAGCTAAGGGGGTGGCTCTACCTGGCCCGTTGGTCTGTGTGAGCCCAGATTCATAGCAGAAGTACTGGCACCCTGACTCTGGGGAATTTGGGGTTTGCACTGACACTAAGAGCACCACTTCCAGCTGCTCATGAACCTCATTTAAGTATTTTTCAGCAGGGCCTTTTAAAAGAGCTGTACGGTTTTTGCTGCTAACGCTGAGTCAGGAAGCTTCTCTTAAAGGAGCTGTACATCTACTCATCACCAGCAAACAGAGCCCTCCTGAGAAAATGCTGCTACCAAGAAGCCAAGCTTGGCTCTGGGGTGTGTGTGTGTGTGTGTGTGTGTGTGTGTGTGTGTGTGTGTGTGTGTGTGTGTGTGTGTGTGTGTGTGTGTGTGTGTGTGTGTGTGTGTGTGTGTGTGTGTGTTAAGCTTTCTCAGGCTTTATGTGGATGTACGTGGAGCATGTTTGCATGCCATTTGTAGTCTGAAGTTTCACTGTCCCACCTGGCAGGTCCTGCACCTGCTTATTAAATAGCTGACCTGGAGGCTTAACAATATAGTAACTACTGAGCCAGTAGCTCAAGCATATTACTATCTAGCTCTTAGACTTCAATTAACCCACAATTCTTATATTCTATGTCTAGCTTCCTCTGCGTCTCCCTGGTATCTGCTCTCTGCCTTTCCCCTTCTCAGAATTCTCCTAGTCTTGTTGTCCCACCTCTACTTCCTGCCTAGCTATTGGCCAATCACTGTTTTATTAAACCAATATGAGTAACAAATCTTTACAAGAGCATTATCTCACACTCATTGATCTTTTGCTTGTTGGTATATTACAGTTTCCCATCTTGTATTTCTGTGGGGAAGGGATTTCTTATGGGGCTGTGTTTCTTTGTTTGTTTGATAGCTCATTTATTTTTTAAAAAGCAGAGAGAAATAAAAGTTGGTGAGCTGGAAGGATCTGGAAGGAGTCAGGAGGGGAAAATCATAATCAGAATATATAGAATAAAAAATTATTTTCAATTAGAAAAGAGTAAAAGGGGAACACAGTAAACTTTGATACCAAGACTATACATGCAAACATGAACTATTTAGGATGTAACAGGATGGGTGGCAAGCCTACTATCCAAGGGAATATCTGCAAAGTTCCTCTGAATCTCTCATAAGCTTTTATTACACCAGAGTGTGACAGAGACATTGTTCACTTACCTTTTCTGTTTAGAGCCTCAGCCTGTATGCTATTTTATTACCTTTGAAGATTTTAGGTCTTGTCATCAAACTTCTGAGCTTGGATTATGAGTGTGTACCACTGTAGCTAGATCGTCAAAGAGCTTATTTGTGGTATACTCTGATATACATACATTTCCACATTATCTAATTGCCTAAATCCTCCAGAAAAAAAAAAAAAACACTTTAAAATATTTGTAGACCAGCAAGATGGCTTAGCAAGCAAAAAAACTTGCCACCGAGCCTGATGACCTGAGTTTAGTTCCTGGAACTCACATGGTGGATTGAATTGAGTTCCACAAATTGTGCTATATTCTCCACAATATGCACTTAGACACACTATGACATAGTGTTGTGGAATATTCCTTTATACTGTGTGAAGATGTGTCACTGAGATTGGTTTAAAAAGAAAAAAAAAAAGCTAAACAGCCAATGGCTAAGCTGGAGGTAGAGCAGGGCCTTCTGGGCAGAGAGAGCTCTGGGAAGAAGAAAGGTAATGCTGCCAGCTGGATACGGAAGAAGCAAGAGATGCAGGAGGGGAGGCAAAAGGTAATAGTCACATGGCAACACGTAGACAAATAGAAATGGATTGATTTAAGTTATAAGAGCTAGTGGGACAAGCCTAAGATACAGGCTGAGCACTCATAAATAATAATAAGCATGTCATTTTTATGAGCTGGTGACCCAAAGTAAAGTCCAATTACACAAGGGAATTTAGGTGCTCTTCCAATGAAATTGTCACTTGATGAGAACTCTGCTATTTCTGACATAGTAAAGTTATTCTAGATATTTGAATGCACTACAACATAACAACATATGCTTTGATGAAATTAATTTGCCAATTAAAAAATAACAGCTATTGTTATTTGCTCTTTCTGAGTCTAACCATATCATTTTAGATCTCCATATCATTGACTCTTCAAATGGATCATTCATGAACCAGATACTCTCATTATCTTCACTTTCTAGAAAAAGATACATGAGCTATTTGTGTTAAAACAACTCTTAAAACTCATGGAACTTCAAGTTGTAGCTAGGAGTCAAAGCTGCAGTGTAGTTCTAGAATGTGTAAGCACCTATCAACTGATTGGAAAGTGACAGTAAGAAGCAGGAACGTCACTTGCTGACTCTTGTGGACATCCAGGCACAGGAATAGGAAGAAGAGGGAGACGCCACAAGGCAGAAGCTGTCAGATGGTGATGTCCTTGGGATTTGTCAAGCTGTTTAGCTTCATCAGTAGGACTAATGTGGCTTCAAAACAGTGTTTTGTTTCTTTCTTTTTTTTTTTTAAGTGTGGAGACTGTGAAGAAGTTGATAGCTAGTTTATCTTTAAAATTCTGAATTTAAAGGGCATCTGAACTAAAGAAGTTAAGCACATTGGTGTTGTCTACAAAGCAAAACAAAACATAGAAATAAATGTTTCTGTGCTTCTCCACTTTGCTCCACATCTTTATAAAACCAATTATTTGGGTAAATGATGCTAACATGAAAAATTTTGCTACAGAAATGAAAAGTGGGCTCTTGATATTTTTTGATATCATACTCCAGATGACAGTTTGTAAACAACCTAAATATTTTGTTTCCTTGTGTGTCAGAATTCTCTTCGCCCACAGTGATTCTGACTTCTTTATGGTCGGAGAGCTCAGAGAGTGTAGACATGAAAAAATGGAAAAAGGGAAGAAACAAATGGGGGAATGACCAACAGAGAGGTGACATGTGACAATAAGAGCTGTCTCTACCCTGACCTTCAACTACAGTGAGCTCATTGTAAATTCAGTATCCAGCCTTTAATTTGTTTTGTTTTACTTTTATTTACATGTGTATCCTTGGGGTTTTGTTTGTATTCTGATGCTGAGGATTGACGATAGAACCTTGTGCATCTAATCACACACTCTCGGCACGTGAGCTCCACATGAATTCTTTGTATAATTGGATCTGGAGAGATGACTCAGTAGATGAACTTCCTTTGCAAACATGAGAACCTGAATTTGATTCCAACATTTATGTAAAAAAAAAAATGGATGAAGACTTGAGCACCTTATTAACTCCAATATTATGAGGGATGGAAACAGGAGGATTTCTGTGACTTGCTGGCTACCAGCCTAGGTCCAAGCTCAGTAAGACATCATCTTGAGATGGCATCTTTATTCCCTTCAGGGAATAAAGAAGAGAGTGATAGAGAAAGGCACATGATGTTCTAAGGTCTCTGTGCTCATACACATAGCACATACATGCATATAATACCATAGTTAAATGTATATACAACATAGTCACATATATACGGGCAGGCATACACATATAAAAATGAATAAATGCCTTTTTCCTAATGCAAGCATACTTCCTTTTAGTTATTGCAATGGGGGGAGGTCTTTGTTTTTCAAGCAATCCTTAAAACACACAGAAGATATCCTCAAGTTATTGCTGCTTAGAGTCAGTGCATGCACTGGACTGGATCTCTTTCAGAACGAGGTTTCTCCTGGAACTTTGGGCCTCAAATGTTAGTCTGTCCTTCAGTCAAAGGCTCTTACCAGCCTGTGGTTTATGGCTTATTAGCTAGTAAGCCTTGTGCCTTGGATGCTTCTTTGCTTTTGTATAAATGTTGACTCATTATTTAGCTTTTAAAAGACTAGTTTGAAAATGGAAGGTTCTTCTTTCTAACCATTTTGAAAGGTGAATTTCACTTTGCTTGAAAGGACTTTAATTCTTTCCAAAGAGGCATTAATTCATCTCATTTATTGAGCAGAAGTTATAATTCACCAGTATAAGTAGAGCAGTGTGTTCTTTTCATTCTGACAGATTTATAATCCCTGGAGTACATCACCTTCAACAACAGGTGGCCAGCCCCCTAGGAGAATGTAAGGATGGATGAGGCTTCCACAGTGAGTACAGTCTGGAAACTCTTGTGCTGTGGTAGCGTCCAAGTAAATCTTTCTGTGCAGGCGAAGTGTCTGCCCTCATGGACTCCCCTTTCCTCTCTTTCCAAGGCAGTACCAGCTAGGAACTAGCTGTCTTACGGGCCAAGCCAACAGGACTTCCAGACCAGTTTCAAGTCTAGCATGATTCAGCATCACCTAAGTTTCTGATTCCTGCGGTGGACCCCGAGAATGCATTTTCAGTATTTTTCTAGAAAGAGATTTTCTCCTGGATGCCACACTCAGAACCACTGTTCTCACCTGACCTCTCACCTCAGAGGGCTTGAGCAAGCAGTAAAATCCAAAAGAAGATATTGAGGCTTCTCTAGACAGTTCAAAACATAAGCATTTAGAGTTTCGTTGTTTGGATTGCTTGCTCAGCATTTATTCATTTGAAAGGGGGCTGTGAAGAGGACAATGACTCAGGTTCTTGCCTACATCTTGGGTTACTTGGTTAAGTTTCTATCAGTACTTGGTTCTCAATCCAGTGCCTCAATTTTCGATTCCCCTCCCTCTACCCCAAAACAAACTAACATTATAAATTAGGTGAAAGGTCTCTTACCAGCACCTAAAGAGTTAACATCATCAAAGGTTGAGTGACTTGAGTCAGGATGGGATGGTAAAGAAGTACTTGGAAATGAATGTTGTGAGGATGCAGGGAATTTAAACTGTGGAAAAGCTGAGGAAATTACAGAGGGAAAAATTCTTCTGTCCAAGGTTCAGGTTGCCAAGGAGCTGTTTTAGGTCACTGGAGACCCACCCCTCCCAGCTCCTCTATGACTCACTATGTCCCTGGGAAGCTTTGGACTCAGCAACTAGAGAAAGCTCATGAATCACTTGGACCATTGCTTCAAAGAGCTTTGACTTCCAGAACATGGGTGTTTCTGAGCACATAGCAGCAGAGCCTGTAGTGTGGTTCCTAGAAGTCTGCCTGGTTCTCAAGCATGTGGGGAAAGCTGTGTGACAGGTCCCAGGCACAGCAGGCAAAGAGGAGGGCAGAGTAGAGCTCTTCATCAGCTCAGAGGTCTGGGATGACTTGGTCCTTTCTGAGTCACTCCTGCTCTGGTACTAGAAATTCCTTTTGACCCATTTAGTCCTAGATTCTCCGAGGTCCACCCGCTCAGGTAGAAGCCACCACACCATGGATGGAAACACTGTTTTCCTCCGAACCACTGTATCTCAAGCAGCTCACACTGTGCTTTTGCCAATCCAAAACCAATACTAGTCATTTTTCTTTTCTCGTTGAGAGGAGTACCTCATGCTTCATGGTTAGCCAAACTTTTGGTGTAGAATGGTGCTTCTCACACTTAGCTGTTTATTATAGGATCCCGGGGTTGGTTGGTTGGTTGGTTTGCTTACTGGAGGATAGTACTTTCTCATATGTTTTTTCTGAACTTTCTAAAAAAAATTCTAGGCCACCGGGGTCCAAACAACTACTGTTCAAAATCAGATACTTAAAGTTTTCTTTAAATAAAATTGATGTTGAACACAGAAAATCTATAATGAAATAGTATTAGTTTTCTAAAATCTTTTAGATCCCTGAGTGCATCCCAGGACTCAGGCGTCAAAGGCAAGTAAATTTCTGTGAGTTTCAACCTGTTCTACAGAGTAAGTTCTAGGATAGCCAGTGCTACATAGCAATACTGTCTAAACAAAAAATAATATATGTAAAAAATCATCATTTGTGAGCACACATATATATATGTATATATGAGAATTACAGCAAAAAATTCTTTGGTAGTCTGTTGTAATTATTTCATTTTGCTAAAGTATAAAGTTAGATATAGACTATTTGCTTGCTCATGGTGGGAAGAAATTTATATTTCATGTAATTTTTACACATCTCCAAATAGTTTCTGATGGTGGCTTTATAACCAGTTAAAAATGTAAAACCAGAGATAAGTCTGTAGCTCAGCTGGCCGAGTACTTATCTGGCACACCCCAGCCCTGTATTTTATCCCCACAAAGCAAGAGTAGGGAGCACCCTTGAAACCATAGCACTCTGGAGGCGAAAGCAGAAATATCCAGGTTCAAGGTCATCCTAGGCCACATAGTGAGATTGAGACTAACTTGGTCTATATGAGACCTTATTCAAAAAATAGAGAAAAAGGAAACTAGTCTTGGTTCCTGAGCTCTGCAACAAAACAGCCAGCCCAGCCAGCTGGGGCCATGGAAGCCATGGCTCTAGACTGGGCTAATCAGGTGCTGTCCTGGTCAGCTCAGCCATGGAAGCCATAGCTCCTGACTAGGCTAAGGTGCCCTCCTTCCTATGGCCTTCATTTGATGTGGTCGGTTATAACCAAAGACCTCGCAGTTGCTTTCCAAACTGGATCCTACTGCAATTATCTGTTCCATCATTCATGTTTTGATTTCAAGTACCTGGGTTTAGAGATGAGGACATTTCTGTTTGTTGATAATAAAAAAGCTTTTGCTGCTAAAACAAAATAGTATTTGTGGCCTCTAAACAAGCAGGTTAAAGCCTCGTGTTAAAGACAGCAAAGTATTCTGGCAGGTGATCGAATAGCACAAGTGTGGGGGCACTTCACGCCTCTCTATATAGCAACATTTTACATTGATAACAAAATTCTAGTACTTCCATGAAGAAATTGTCAGTCTGCCATGAAGAATAGGATTTTTAAACATGTTTTACAAATGAACAGTTGAAGATAAGCTTGTATGAAATACAAGTGAGTTCCTTACATGAAAGCCTAAATCTTTCTTACTATTTACTGCTTTTCCTAAATAGAAAGCTGATTAATTTCCATGGCTAAAGATTCTTTCCCTTTGCCTGGTTGCTTGGTTCGTGGTGGCTTGTTAGTGAGTTTTATTTTATTTTAAGCTGTTCAAGGGAACAGCTACCTGTGATTTCAGGGTGTTATGGGAGATGGGCCCATTTATTTTAATATGATAATAAATGTAAGAATTCCTGCCATGTAGCAGCTATGTGGTAAACATGCTAGTCTGTTAGTTAACTCCATGGCGCCAGGTGAGATAAGAATTCCTGGAATGTAGTGGTAAACCCAACCTGGCACAAACAGAACACGCCCACATACAGAAGGCACGCCCCTGGGTGTGGCTATGTAAATCTGTGCCCACCTGTTCTCTTAAAAGGAGACACCATGGGTCAGAGGGTCTCTCTGCTCTTCTGCTTCTCTGCTCTTGTACTTGCCTGGCAATTCTCCTGAATAGACTCTAGTGTGGCGCTGGTAGTGTGTGTCTGATCTCACGTGTGAAACCAACAATAAATACCTATTAAACACTTGCTGCATACCTAGTATTTAGTTCTTAAAATGCAGCAGTTGAAAATATAAACTGTGACTTAAGATTTTATGGAACTTCTGTGATTTTAAACAGATAATGACAGAGGCAGTTTTTACACACTGGGAGAGAACTCTGTGAACCACTGTGGTGAAAACCAAGCATCAGTCCTCCAGAGAGTGAGTCAGGAGAGCTAAGTGTTTGAACAAGGTATTTCACGGATGTCATTGAGAAGTGACACGCTAGCTGAAGCCTGAAAGAAACAGACACTATGTAAACAGGCAAGGAGGAAAGACTCCGGTGGAGACGCTGGTAAGAGTGTGAGACCACGGGGAGGAGAACCCAAATAGACAGAAGGAAATCAGGACGTGGTAAAGACAGAGGATGGCAGGGCCCCAGCACAGTGGGGGCAGGAGCCACATGAATGATACACATTTCATTTTAAGAACAGTGAAAGCTAGCTTTCAAGAGGTTCTTGTAGGACCAGGCCTGGTGACTATACCTTGAATCCAAGAACTTAGGCAGAGACAGAGGCATGCTGATCTCTGTGAGTTTGAGGCTAGCCCGGTCTAGACCAGACAGGGTTACATAGTGAGACTCTATTAAAAAGTAAGAAATGCAAAGGAACTTTTTTACATGATGGGTAAGCCACATATTTTTGTCTGTAATAACGAAGGAGGTCAAAACAAACAGCCTAAGACCCCAAACCCGCTCACTATTACCATTAAAATATACCACACAGTATCACTCTAGCTACTACTTAGGAAACAGAGGCATGCAAGGAGTGAGGAAGGCCTGCTGGAGAAGGTTGCCTACTTGAAAGACTAGCCAGTCCAGGAAATGGCTACATTACACTTTTCTACATATTACAGCTGGGGTGATCTGGAGGGACCTTTCATCTGGGGCTTCTTGTGGTTACTGTCTAGGAAGTAAAGAGGCTCAGTTTCGAAACAGACCCAACTATAACCCTCAAAGGCAGGCCTTCACCAGCCATGCTCCCTGGAGGCTGCACAGTCAGTCAAACAGCAGCATCAGTTGGTAATCAAGGGTTCAAATACGTGAGCCTAAGTGGGACATTGAGCGTCTGACATGACAGTGTGGAGGTGAGACTGACAGCATTAGTGAGGCTTGGTTATTAAGGCTGTTAGCATGTGAGGAAGAGGAGGAAATTTAAAGTCATTGTCAGAGTTTACTTAAGCCATTATGTGAAGGAGAAGATATGTACAAAATTTTGTCATTTGAAGTATTTTAAGCAGTGAATTGAGACAGCAAGGATGTAATTGGGCATATAGATCTGCAAATCAAGAAAGAATACTAGGAAATATTACACATAACTGAAACTATAAATGAAGATGTTATGTGAGAATGTTTTTCTGTATGTTGTGAATATCAATCTTTAAATAAAGGAGCTGTTTTGGCCCATGACAGGCACCATAGAAAAAATAGGAGGAGAAATCACAACATAGGTAGCCAGAGAAGGGCGGAGTCAGATAGACTGAGCCAACCGCTCACAGAAGAAACATGTGAGGAACACAGGTGAGCCACGGGCCACGTGGCAGACAGATTAATGAGAATGGGTTGATTAAAGATGTAAGAGCAGCTAGCAATGTGCCTGAGCCATAGGCCAAACAGCATGAACTTAATATAAGTGTCTGAGTCATTTCTGAGGGCCTGATTAGCTGCGGGTAGCTTAAGAGGTCTGGGGCTGCAGGTCTGTGAGTCTGGACCTCTGGTCTCCCTAGTCCACAGAAACCTCACTGCTACAAAGATGTTAGATGCATGTGCATTTACAAGCCCTTTGAAGACAGGGGAGGTAGTTACCCAGTGGAACCAATGTACAGAGGACTATGGCAATCAGAAGAGGTGAAGAACCAGGTCAGGATAACAAAGACAGAGTAAGCAACACCCTACTCATTCTTGAAAGATTTCTTAATCAAGTCAAAGTGATTCTTAAAGGTTAAAGCTGAACCACCTAGTGAGAAAGGGAAAGACCCCTTGAGAAATTTGAGAGAATTCTTATTCAAAAGTTATATGGCCACTTAGTTGTGTTGTGTTCCCAAATTTATACATTGAAGTCTTGACCCACCTAATGGTTTTAGAAATGAATACTTTGGGAGATATCTGGGTTTAGGTGAGGATGTGTAGGGTCTCTGGATGGGACTGGTGTCTTTTTTAAAAAGAGGCACTTTCACCTCTACTGCTCTGTGAAAAGACAGTGACAGAAAAAAAAGTCCCCCATCAGAACCTGCAGTTACAAATACTCCCATCTTGAAACATTAGCGTCACAAACTTTGTCAAAATGAGTTTCATTGTTTAACCCGCCCAGCTAATGATATCTCCTACAGGAGTATGAATGTACTAATATAACTGGCAATTAAAAAAATGATCTGCAGAGGGTGATGGAACCCATTAGCAACATGTACTGAGTCAATGGGCTGAAATAAATACTGTGCAGTGTTCTAGTTTCTACAGGAAATCACAGGGATGAGTTTGCATGGGAAAACAATCACCAAGATGGCAGCTCAGTCCTGAGCCATGGTACAAAAGAACAGCCCAGAAGCACTGGCAACTCTCTTCCTGTCGATTTCCCTGCCATATTCAGTTACTGTCTCTAAAAGAAGCAAATGCAAAATGCACAGGAAGCAATTCTACAGGTTGTGGGATTAGTCATTTTTCCGAGGAGATTTCAGCTCCATCTGCTGCTATTTATTAAATCACTCAGAGCTATAAAAACACAACCAATGAGTAACATCCAATAGAGATCCTGCGATCGCTTCATTCTAAGACAGTTGGCTATCGTCACAGTTGTGTTCCAACTATCACTCGGGAATGAAGAACATTGAAGGGCAGTGTTCTACCCACCAGGCAGCTCAGGCTGCCAAGAGGAACCTGCTGTGGGTGAAGGGTAATAGTGCAATGGTTATTGCTGCCTTGAGGGGCCCTGTACAATGTGCCAACTTTTCCTGTGCTCAGCTGTGAAACAGAATGGGCCAAGTCAAACTCAAACAAAATCAGCCAAGTCTAAGTTATTTAAATTTCCTAGCCAGGCAGCATTACCCATAGGCCATTATACCATCCTGTTATTCTGCGACCATACTTTGGCGGGTAACCTTAAACAAGGCTGCAGAGGTGTGGATTCATTTATATTCTAGACTACTTCTTGGATCCTTTTTCACAGCAGAGCACTTGGGGTGTCTGTTTTGTATTATGTGCTGTAAAAACCTGAAGAAGATCTCATGGAATCCCAAATCAATCTAGTTTTGACTTTCCTTCCACACCGATGAAGGAAAGTGACCTTCCTCTGCCGTATTAATGAATTACACTGACTTCCAGAGATTCCCAGCCTGAAGCAAAGAATCATTTTGACTTCAAAGAGAGGTATGACCACTGGCCTGCAGGTTGTAGTTCGGGGTTGCTGTAAACCCCCAAAGTATCTTCAAGAGGAGGATTATGCTCAGCATTCTTAGTCCCGATACAGTCTTCACCAAACCTGAAGGAGGCATGAAAGGCAGAGCCAGCCGCCGTGTTCAGGTCCAGAACCCAGAACTGTACTCTTTATGCCTTAAGCTCTTTCTTCTCATTTCTTCAGCTCCAGAAGGCCCTGAGATCAAATGCTTTCAGAATGCTACTAGTCTTAAAGCCATAGCAGAAAAGTTGCTAAGGCAGGCATGAAAACCGAAAACAATTTTTAAAAGGTTTAGATTAGAGAAGAGCCCTTGTTCTCCACAACCAGCCATATGTTCTCTCCATTCCCAGAGTATTAGGAAGGGTTCTTTAGGTGAGTAGAGCTAAGAGCGTAGATATATAGTGAAAGTATTTGTTTCTCGGGCTGGCTTTTATGCCTTGAAGTTGAACAATTCAGAAACATCTCTCCATAAACTGGAGACCACACAAACTGCTTAATCTGAGAAATTGGAAGTCTCAGAAAAGAGGAGATGAATGATGTAACCCCAGGCTGAGGCCAGAGTCTAGAAGCTCCCTAGAGACGTGATATAGTTTAGGTTGTGTGTGAAAGCTGCAGTCAGCTGCCCAAGCATAGGCCACAGAGAAGCAGGCTCTGGAGGCGACACATTATCTGTCCTTCCCCAACTCCATTCAATCTACACACCTTGCAGAGTCAGCAGTTTTCCCACAGAGCAGATATTTTACCCACTATTAACCCAGGAACAGCTGTACATCTACCTAGAACCATGTCTGGGTCCGTGGTCCTACCACAGCCAGAGTTGTTATTAACATCCATAACCTACGTTGCCAGCAAGGACCACACAGATGCCCAGGGACTAGGGCCACAACTTGTTTTTGCTTTGTTTAGTTTTGGTTTTTTTGTTTTTGTTTTTTTTTAGTTTGCCTTTGTTTTAGAGGGTAGGTTGCAAGGGCAGAGGGTTGAGTTGAGAGGACAGGGAGATAAGTGGGATCCAGAATGCCTGATGTAAAATCCAAAAAGAATCAATAAAAGTTAAAAAAAAATATGGGGGAAACCTTATCAGGGGAACCTCAAATATAGAGATGAATCCTTAAGGATTAAGTAATGTGGTAAATGGGATGATACTTTTTCTATTTTCACAAATTAATATACAAGTGTCCTCTAGTCCTAGAGAATGGGACTGTATTGTGTCTTTCAGGGTAATCAGGTTAGTAAAATTCAATGTGAGTAGTGTTCTTACCATAAGAAATTGGGGTGTAAATAGGGACATCCACAAGAAAACACAGGGAGGGAATACCATTGATAGACCAATGAGATCATCCTCAAAAGAAATCAGCCCCACTAATGTCCCATTAGTTACTTTTCTTGCTGTGATCAAACGTTTGACAGGAAGAAACACAAAAAAAACAAGAATTTACTTCTGCTCAGCTGAGGAACAGACTGGGTCTACCATGGTGAGAAAGGGGTTGCTTTAGTACTATCCAGCAACTGGTGAGTTTGCTGTTAGGAGGCAGAGGAGGAAGTGAGGTCAAGAGCTAAAACCGGAAGATCCACTTCCAGTGATGTACTTCCTCCACTGAGGCTTCCAAAATGTCCATAATCTTCCAGGTCAACTCTACCAGATGGAAATCAAGAGGTCAAATGCATGAGCCATTGAAGACATTTATATACAAATCACAATACACCTTGATCTCAGGCTTCTAGCACAAAGAATCGAAAGAAACACATTTGTATTGTTTAAGCTACTTAGTGATATTTATTACATCAGTCAGCAAACTAATGCAGGCACAGATTTCTCTAAGCACAGTGAGACAGCTGCCTGTACTACATTAACTAGAATGAACTAAAGCAGAGAAAATTAAAATCCTATATTTAGAAAAAGTAAAGGGTGGCTTTCCTTAAAGATACCAGAAATTATAATTGCATAGTTAAGTTCATGATGGTCTTTATTCTCTGATGGGAAATTTTGATATTAATCTGCTAGTGATTTCCATATTATACTATATATCAGCTTAAAAACTTCCAGGGTGGGACCCACATACTAATAATTTCAGCAAGCTTCAAGGTGATATGGATCAGCAACAAGGAAATCTGAGGATCAGTGCCCTAAGCATTTAGAACTACAAAACAGAGAATTTGCCATGAGGAAGGGGACAAGCAGACACTCCAAGAGAGAAGGAATCTTTTTCTTAGGTTTTGTCCTACCCAGAATAACAGAAGCATGAAACTGGGGTACTTGAAAGAAAATAGCCCAGTTCATCCTGGAATATAAAAATTTACCTCCACTTAGTTAATGTGCATTCTTAGTAAAAAAAAAAAAACCACACTTATTTATCTAAATTGTTTTTTAATTCATATAAAAGTATTAGAAAATCAGTACATAAATTTTTGATTTTTGGTTTATAAAAATAACATTGAAAGGAAATGGCAAGGAGGGGGCAGTGGTAGATAAATTTGACTGTGGTTATTGTTACAAATCTGTGAATAAGCTAAAAGCCTTGTGTACTCTTAAGTGAGTTGTATGGTACATGAACTATAACTCAGTAAAGCTATTTAAAAAGTAGACATCTTTAAAAATACATCTATTTACCCTTCTGTAGTCATTATTTGAAGATATAACTGTTAAAATAATTAATAATGGGTATTTTTGAACTTAAGAGGCTGTAGATTTTGCATACAAGTACATATTTCATCAAATACATCTAAAATATACAAATATGAGAATGAGTGTTTCTTCTCATAATTACTATTGTTAAGCTTTCATTTATCTTTTTTCATTTTACTGATATAAATAGTAAAAGAAAATGCATTTTACTTATTGTTATTATGATTTGCATCATACCCTTTCTTTACCTATTAATCACCCATTACTTTATATTTAATTTTAAAAAATATTATTTTCTAAGATAATTTTCAACTTTAGAAAAACTGTCCAAAGTCTTTAAAGCAATATAGCTGTACTGTTTTTTAAGAATGTATTAATGAAACAAGTACTTGTAAAAACAGCATTGTTCCATTAATTTTAAAACATCTTTGATTTGATAATACAGTAGGATTCTGCAGCCCATTCAGGGGCGTAGTAGGAAAGCTGTCATTTAAGACCTATAAACTAGAGAAAATTAAGTTTGAAGAACTAAGAAAATAGTGAATAGTAAAATAATAATAATAATAATAATAATAATAATAATAATAATAATAATAATGAACGTTGAGGTGATATAGCTCAGCAGTAGAAACCTTAATTGTAGTGGAAAGCACGATTATCAGATACGGAGCCCAGCAGACTGAGAGAGAGTCAGAGAGAAGAAAGGGGGGGAAGCAAAGATTAATTCAAAACACCCCAAGTTGGCTAACTAACAAACACAAGGTAACTAACAAACTTTACTAGCTCCAAACAAAACTAATCAAAAAGAGAAGAACAAGAAAGGCAAAATTAAAAAAAAAAACAAAAAAACTAGTATCGAGAAGATGGGGGCATCACAACAGACCTGTAGACAGTGAGAAGGATGCTTTGAATGATGGATGTCATGCCAGCAAACTAAAAGACGTCTATGGAATGAAGATTTCTTTTTTAAATACTGCTTACAAAAACAGAAAAACTACAACTTTGCCTCTACTCAGATTTATAAGGAAACTTTCCTAAAAACGAAGTGCTATGCCCATGTAGCTGCTCTGGTGAAGTGTAAGTAGCCCAGTGTCCACAGTAGTAAAGGACTTGCAGTGTGCACACACAGTGAAGTACAACCAGCTTAAAAATGGAGAAAATTCTGGCATGGTCACCAATGCAGATAAAACAAAGACATGCTAAGTGACACAAAAAGAAGTGGAGCACTGGGAAGGTGGTTCTTTGGTTAAGAGTCCTACCTGCTCATTCAGAGGACCTGGGTTCAGTTTCTAGCACCCACATTGGACTGTTTACAACCTCTGGCAATTCCAGTTCCAAAAAGTTTAATTTCTGGACTCAGTGAGTAACTTCACTCAAGTGTGCAAACTTTTACACATGCACACACACAAAACAAACACAATTTTAAAATAATAATAATAATGAAGGAAAAATACTATATGAAGAAGAATGAAATGGGGAGGTAGAATGTAATGGTATCTTAGTTAAAGTTTCTATTGCTGTGAAGAGAAACCATGATGGCAACTCTTATAAAGGGAAAAATGTAATCGGGGTGGCTTACACTTTCAGAGGTTTACTTCATTATCATTGTGGTGGGAAGCATGGCA
The DNA here is from genome assembly GCA_033318265.1 of Phyllotis vaccarum. NCBI lineage: Eukaryota > Metazoa > Chordata > Mammalia > Rodentia > Cricetidae > Phyllotis > Phyllotis vaccarum. Next base: position 46,766,889 of record JARWLC010000014.1, on the reverse strand, counting down.
GCATACAGGCAGACATACTGCTGCAGAAAGAGCTGCTACATGTTGATATGCAGGTGACAGAAAATAGACTGCCTCCATGGGCGTGGCTCGAGCATATATGAGACTCAAAGCCCATCTTCATAGTGACACACTTCCTCCAACAAGGCTACACCTACAAATAGTGCCACTCCCTTTGGAGGCCATGTTCTTTCTAACCACTACAATGGATACAGATGTTCAGATAGGGAAGACAGAACAGCTATGGAGTTGAGAGGCAGTGAGGACAGTGTAGCAGTGTAAATGGACAGTTACTTAGTGCCACAGAACAGCAAAGTTCACAGTGCCTAATTGGTAGTCTGTGTTTTACACACACACACACACACACACACACACACACACACACACACACACACAAACATACACGCACGCACGCATACACGTGCACACACACACAAACACACACTCACGCACGCATACACGTGCGCACACACACACACACACACATACAAAGCACAGTAAAAGAAGAGAAATTCAGGGAATATGACATTGCCTATTTTTGTTAGGGTCTAAATAACGAGTCAGAGCCCCCTAAACAAAACCAGTGTAAACAATAAATAGCCACTTGATGGTCACCAACTCACATTGGTCACGAACTCTTTCCAAAGCTAGTCAAATAACCTATAAGCTCTTTGTCCCACCACATGGTTTTCAGACCTTAATTTGTCTTACAGTTCTTTGAAAATTCAAGAGCCTACCTCCAACAACCTTACTTCATAAGAAAACATATACAACTTCTTGAAGATGATAGTGTACAAATATTTCCTAACTTTTAACTCAAACTGCTAGTAACTCAAAAGCTGTACAAATAGCACCTGAGATGTGCAACTGGAAAAGATAACCAATAGGCCAGTTCAGAAAGATGAGCATGATTATAATGTGCAGTGTACCTGGGAAGAGATAAATGCAGTCCCTAGCAGTCCAGTAAAAACCAAACACTTCCCTGGAATGAAAAAGCAAGTATTTGGCATAAATGCATATACATTTACATAAAAATAAAATAAATGCACCAAAATTGTAGAAAAGCTCCTGTGCCAAGAGTAAACTATTATTTTAATTTAGTTTGGAATAGATTATTTCTAAACACATAATTTCCAGAGAAGACTACATGCTGTTGTAATTGTGTACTGTGATAACAACAAGAATATTTGTTTGAGTGGTAATTATGAACTTTTTGACAGAGCAAGAGAAATTTCTCAACTGGTGCTTATTAAGACTCTAACACACGCAAACTGCCTAATGCCCTGCCCTCTGACAAAGCAAAGACTATAGGCCATGTGAGAATACACAGATAATGAGTAATAAAGAGATGGGATTAAGTGTACACATTGTGTAAAGACCAAAGTTCATGTGAACTCTCAAGGCAGCAAGTGTGTCAACTCTTTTGGTCTACATGAAAATAAAGCAAGGAATTAATTTATTCAAAGTTAGATTATCATTTATGTAAGAAACCTCCATGTAAAATAAAATAGCTAATATGAAAAGGTATTTTCTTTGAATGAGTAGACCCATATTTTTATACTTTCCTGTCTCTCTCCCTCTCCCTCTCTCTTTCTCTCTTTCTTTTTCTTGAGATAGGGTTTCTATTTGTAGCCCTGGCTATCCTGGAACTCACTCTGTAGACCATAGACCAGGCTGATCTGGAACTCAGATTCACCTGCCTATGCCTCCTGAGTGCTGGAATTAAAGACATGTGTAACCACTCATTTCTAGTTATTTTCTTACAAACTTCATGAAGTCAGCTTTTCTCCATGAATGATTAAAGTTGTTCAAATTCAATCGGTTTTTTTTCTGAGCCTCAAACTCACTAATGCCCACAAAAGAAGTTTTTTTTTTTTAACTAACTCAGCTTTACCAGCCAATTTTTATTGTTAGCTAGTAAAATATATTGTAAACTTACTTGTACAAATTCAATTGTTTTATATCAATTAATGTTATTATCTGTTGATTTTTACTTAGAGCTGTAGAAATCTAATGTATCCATTATTTATCTAGTGTTTTTATATACTACCTTCTGTTAGTCCAGTGAAGAGATATATTTATTTTTTATTATTCCTCTAATGCAAGAATTCATTCACTATAAGATGAACTTGGATCTCAGACACGGGGCTTGAGTGTTCTGAGTTAGATTCCTTGTTGTTGTCTCTTGAAATAGTCAGAACTAGAATAGACTCATTGAATGTCTGCCCTATGAAAGCAGGTAGCTGACAAATAACCCATGTGTTCTAAACTTATAAAAGTAAAGATAAAAGAAAAGAGTTTTTATTGACTAAAATTACCAGAAAATTTTAAGTTTTCAAAGATAAAATATTTCACTTTCTTCAAAATGTAATACAAGCAAAATTTTATTAGAAAATTATTTGACAAGTAGAAATGGGCAACATGTATCCACAGATTGTCTAAAAACAATGTTAGTGAGAAGTAGCTTGTCTTCACCATTAATTCATAAAATATACAGATAAAACATAATTGATTTATATCTCTGACATCAGCCTCAGGCACATCCATTACCATACCTATGACACGGAGACTAGGAAAGGTAGTCAAGCTTGCACCTTGGAAGAAGGGGACTGTTAGAAGCAGGCTCTAGATTTTTCTGCTTCTTGTAACCAGAGCCTGTTACACAGCTGATAGGGAATGACAAGCAACAGATCTTACAATCCTGAGCACTCAGCAGGCTAGAAGAAAACTCGGCAAACCAGAAGCCATGCAGAGGGTAGAAGGCCTCAGAGAGGATATGATCATACAATTAGAATGAGGTGGATCTGCAAAGATTAGAAGATCAGAGCCTCTTCCTAGGATAAAATAGCATGAGAGAAAATATCAATCAAGTTCTTAAAAGTTATCTATCTAAAGAAGAGATTTTATAGATTCCATGTACTCTACTAAACTTTCCTAGTAAGTATTTTATTATTATTGTTTAACTGGGATTTCTAATAAGAAATAATACTTATTTTTAATTGAATTATTACCTAATTTTTAAAATTGGGGTTTGATAAATAAGATCATTATGAGTAAATGTCAACATATATCTAATCTATGGATCTTTAAAGACATCATGGAGAAAGAGACTTCTCTTTTGTGCTTTTTCTATTTTAGAAATGGAAGTTGACTTGTCAAATAGAAAATTCACATGAGGAACTTGAGAGATCACTCAGTGGTTAAGAGCACTGGCTACTCTTCCACAGGATTCTATTCCCTGCCTCCACAAGGCAGCTAACAACTGCCTATAACTTCAGTTTCCACAATGCCCTCCCCTGACATATACAGACACTAGGCACACACACACACACACACACACACACACACACACACACACACACACACACGAGATAAAAACAATTTTTTAAAAAACCACCATTTACTTAAAATGAAAAATCAAATAGCTCAAGAAAAGCCACATAATTGCCTTGCTTATCATATAAAATCAATGATACTAACCACAATTTCTGGCCAGAAGTAAGCCCAAATAATATACTTATTTCTATTAATTCTTTCATAATAACTTAAAATAAAACTCTAATAAAAACAATTAGGAGTATATTAGCAAGAAATTGCTACTCAGAAAAATCAAAAGAATTTGTAATGTAATATCTTTTAATTTTGCCTCTGTGAGTTCTTTTACACTGAACCAGGGTGATAAGTTTTACAGGGAAGACTGGGGTAAGTCTTCCTCATATATGCCTTTCAGCACAGTCCTACAATGGGTCAGAGTAAGGATGGTGGTGTCTGGACCAGGTGGAGGACACACACGTTCTTGAGTTATGTGTCTGTATGGGAGAATGCTCCTGTGGGTACAGATGTTCAAAAAGGCCAGTGGCATTGGACATTCTTTGACTGGAATTATAGGTGATCGTGAACTATTCCACATAGGTAGTAGGAAATGAACTCAGGTCCTCCACAAGAGCGGTCCTTAACCACCGAGCCATCTCTCCAGCCCCGATTCATGAGCACAGAAAGAGCTCTCACCAGGTATACACGAGGCAGAGGAAAGCAGATCTCTATGATTTCTAGGCCAGTCTGATATACAAAGAGAGTTCCAGGACAGTCAAGGCTGTTACACAGAGCAACCTTATCTCAATAAATAAATCGCTCTCAAAAATTTTCTTAGTATCCTATGAAATCAAGTATATTTATTACATTTCAATGTACTGTTCTAAATGTGTTTTAGACATACTGCATGTCTATTTTTTTTTGTTTTCTATACTCAACTAACTAAAGATAAATATTTCAAAGAACATTATAAAATGAGTATTAATATTGATGGCCTATGTACTGTTGTATGCAAAAGTGTGGCGGGATTCAAGTGTTATTTGGTGAAGCTTGGAGGCGTGTCTCTTGAGTATTGGGAGCCTGAATGGACTGTGGCCAGACCCCATTGAGACTCTGGGACACTGACTTTCCTTTCTGTTTGTACCTACATTCTCAGGGAGTGGATAGAACCATCCAGTGTGAGACATTCCACTCTCAAAAATTGTCTTAAGGTTCAATTTGTATCAGTGAGTGTTTACATAACTCCTTAATAAATATTAATCATTTATATGATATATTACTAATAAATTTCCCCCAACATGTAGTAAGAGGTTTTCGGCCCATCTGGCAGTGGTCTAGACTCACAGACTTGAAGTCTTAGACTGCCTAGCCTCACAGTCTGGACTTGTCTGTCTTGTATAGATTTTTAATGACTTAGATGTTTATATTAATTTTATGTTGTTTGGCCTATGGCATAGGCATATTGTTAGTTAGCTTTTTAATTTTAATTTAACTTACTTTTATTAATTTATCTTGTCATGTGGCCTGTGGTTTACTTGTGTTATTTTATATGTTGATTTTTGGGTGGCTGGATTACATCTTTTCTGCATTTGGCCTTTTTTTTTTTCAATTTATGTTTTGATTTTTTTTTGTTTATTTTTAAGATGTCTGTTATAGGCCAAAACAGTCTTTTTATTTTACAGCATATAGGGAGACATTTTTACTTCATTTTTTGTCTAATTAAAAAGGAAAGTTTTAGCTTTAACATAGTAAAATTATATATAACAAAACAGTTGTTAAGTAAGAATTAGTTATAATATTTAGTCTCTTTGTATTTAGTAAAATTAAATATTTTATTATTTATCTTATTTTGTGAGTTTAAAGTTTCATATTTAATATATTTTTATAATAACTAAAGAAAACTATAGCTATTTAATCTTTATGTTAAAGACTATAGAAGTGTATAATTTTATTTGAGTAAACAGGAAGTGTAAGCAACTTTTAAAATTTAGAAATGACAGAGATGACATTTAGCTGTCTGGATAGTCACTTAAAGATTTTTTGTAACCTTGGGGAATTTATCTTTAGCCTATAGGCCTAGAGTCTTTGGTATAGTTTTTAGTGAAGCAAGAAATTTGAAGGACTGATTTGTCTATTTTGTCAGTTGTTTTTTTCTGTTTCTTGAAGGATGTCTGGAAGTGTTTTCTGTGAAATGAGAACTTGATGGACTATTTTAGCTTGTTTTGTAAAAGTTTAGAGGTTTTTTTTTTTTCATTTACATAGTATATTATCAAGTAGTCAATATAAGAATATTTTTTCCTAGTGCCTAACTTAACTGTTGCCACAAACAAAGTAAATTTTATATATTTTTATAATGTCTATCATTATTTTTTGAAGTAGATTGGTGTTGCCAGGAGCAGACTTGTTTCACTGTCTATTTAAATTTTAAATATTTTAAATATTAAGTTTAAAATATTTTAAATGCTATATTTTGTAGGTCTTTGAAGTGTTTGAAGATTATTTATCTATTTGATATATCTTTGTATACTTAAAAAAGGTAACTAACATGACTATAAGTTTGGTTATCACAGATGACTATTAGTAGGTATTTTAAATTATATATGATAATTTTAAATGAGTTATATAAACATCATACCTTAAACAAGAGTAAAAAATATATATATATAACAAAATTGACCTTAAATTTGTAACAATAAACTATAATCTATATTAGTATAAAATATTTTGAGATTAACAGCTGACTTTTGGGTCAAATTAAATTTAATAATCTATTTTTTAAAAATCATTTATATACCATATTTAAAATAAGCACTTATAAACAATTTTGGGGGAAAATTGGGCATAGCTTTTATTATTATTTTGTTGATTGAGGGGCGTTGGAAATTTTATGAGTTTTTGAGACTGGATTGTCTTAGTTGTAGCCTTGAAGCTAATGTGGCCATTTTTTTTAATCAAAGATTTTTGTTTTTTGGCAGTCCTGGTTGACTAAACTATAATATCCTGGAAGCAATTTATAGGTTCTCATTTTTTGTGGAAACAAAAGCAGAAGTGTATTTTTACAGTAACATGTTTAGACACAAATCTTAAAGTCAAGATATTTCTAAAATATATATGTTGGTTTAACTTAGCAGCCTTTGTAATCAAATGTCTTTTTGTAGTTAGTTTATTAATAGTTAAAAATTTAAAAGAAAACACAGTAATAAATATAATTTAGACTTTTTTATTTTATGTGTCTTTTTAATACTTTTATTATTTTAATTTTTAGGGACTTTTTAAACTTTCTTGAAACCTATGTATTTTTCAATACACATTTTAACTCATTTAGAGGTTTTTAAAGTCTGAATCTGTTTTATTGTATATCCTTAATTATTTTTTGACTAGAAGAACTCTCAAAATGTTAGATGGTAAAGCACTGTTTGGGTTGCTGGCTTTGCCCAGCTTGGCAGCTTTTTAATCTGGTATAGGCACTGAGGTCACTTTGTTTTATAACTCATTTTAGAGATATAACTCAAAAGTCACTTCTGGCTCTATTTTTGTGTTTTAGAACTTTTTTAAAGCTTTCTCTGGCTTTATGTGGGTGTATAGGCCGCACGTTGGGCACCATCTGTACTAAGAGGGTTTTTTTTGTTTGTTTGTTTGTTTGTTTGTTTTTGTTTGTTTGGGTTTGTTTTTGTTTTTGTTTTTTTTGCCTGTCTGGTGGGAGTTTAGACTCACGTACTTGAAGTCTCAGTCTTCCTAGCCCCATGGTCTGGACTTGTCTGTTTTGTTTAGTTCTTTTAAAACGTCTTAGATGTTTATATTAACTTATATTGTTTGGTCTATGGCTTAGGCATAATGCTAGCTTGCTTTTTTATTTTAATTTAGCTTATTTTTATTAATTTGTCTTGCCACGTGACCCGTGGCTCACTTGTGTTACTTTATATGTTGATTTTGGGGTAGCTGGATCACATCTTTCTTGACTCTGCACTCCTTCCCTTATCTAGGCTCCTATTTCTCTGCCTACTTCTAAGATATCCATCATAGGCCAAAACAGTCCCTTTATTTCACAGCATACAGAAAGACATTCCCACATCACATAAGTCATGAAAAAGTAATTCCAATGATTAAATTAACACTTAGGAGATACTATACTGACGATTGCAGTTATGGTTCCACAAATTGGATGGCTTAATCAACAGGAATGTGTAGATCTTTTTAGGCCCAGAGGCTAGATATCAGAAGATGTCTGTGTGGATATAATAAAGATTCAAAAGTTTCAGAGATATCAGAGGGAATCTAACCACAGTCAGTCTAGGAGAATCAGAGAGTGGTGATTCACACCTTTAATCCCAGAACAGGCAATATTCTGGGAGTGGTGACCTATGCCCTTAATCCAAACTTAGTTTGAGGTCATCTTAGGTTACAGAAGAAGTTCCAGGCTCCCAGGCAGGCAGTATTGGGGCTATTCCTTAACTGAGCAAAGAGAGTATTTAAGGCAGGTGTAGAAAGACAGAGAGCCAGAAGAAGCCAGGAGAAGCCAATTGTGGAAGCTGGAAGACAGCTGGGTAAGACCTGACTGTGGTGTTTACTCTCTCTGATATCTTCAGCTTTCTCAGAGATATATTCCTGAGTTTCCTTTATTCATGCAATACTTGGCGTCCAACTTTGGGGCATGAATTGCTCCCCTCCCTACCCAAAAAATTGCACTTGCCGGGCAGAACAACACGTGGCTGGAGGACTAATTACCAGTGGGCTAGGCTTTCTGTTCTGAGTCAAGCTCCAGCCTTAGGCAGGCCGGCCACAAGTGTTTCTGTTTCACTCTCATCTGGGTAAGTCTTTCAGAGAGTGGCCTCTTTCTCCTGGTGGGTTGTTTCTTTTTCTTTTTGGACCCCTTCTTGGGCTGCTAACACCCTAGGTAGCTGCCCTACTTCACAATCAATTGAATCATCAACAGACAATAATTGTTGAGTAAATCAACTTGTTTTTTTTAAAAAAGGGGAATTTGTTTAAAGCAATAGAGGATGCTTAGTCATATTGTAATCTTTCACTAGACAATTTGGTATTAAAACCCGTGAAGGAAAACATAAATAAGGTAGATGGCACTATCATAATTTTTATTATACTGTTTACTATGAATATTTCTTGTTTGATTTCTATGTTATCACTTAAAAAATTGATTAATATAAATCCAAAGAGAAAGGTCTTTAAAAAGCCTGTCAATAGAATACAAAGATGTTCAAATTCAAACAGAGGAATATGAAGAACCAATTTCAGCAAGGTCATCTAAAATTAGACAAAAACAGGCAACATTAATACACCCAGCAACCTTTAAAAAAACAAAGAATGATAGACATGATATAGAACCTAGCTGGGCTCCAGTACAAATGTTAGAATTACAGAGAGTAAAAGAAGCAATTGTAAACATATGGGATGAATTCACCATTTGTAAAAAAAAAATGTTGAACTCATGGTCATGCTGTAACCGGGTCACCCCTAAGGATTGGTTAGATATGGTTACAGCTGTGCTAGAGGCAGGACCGCTTCTACAATGGAAATCATGGTGGAGGGAGGAGGGTAAAACAATAGAACAAAGAAGCAGGGACAGAGGCATAGAAATCTCCCAAGACCAACTTCTTGGGGGAGGGAGATTATGATGACATTGAAAGGCAGTCATTATACAATGAGCACACTCTGGATTTATGTCGCATGGCAGCTTTAAAGGCCTGGGACCGGATTGAAGAAATAGGAAAGAAAACTGAATCATTCAGTAAAGTAATTCAAAGCCCAAAAGAAACTTTTACAGCCTTTTTGCGCAGATTAACTGCAGCAGTAAACAGAATGGTACCAGACTCAGAAGCCAGGCAAATAATAACTGAATCACTGGCTCTTGAGAATGCTAATGCACAATGTAGAAAAATACTTAGACCTTTAAAAGAAAGAGCAGCACCTTTGGAGGATTGGATTTGTGAGACAATAAATCTTGAGTCTTATAATAGTGATGATAACTAGGTAGGAGAGCTTATTTCAAGACTTATAAGAAAACATCAAATGTTAAATGTTACAATTGTGGAACGCAAGATCATATAAAAAGAGATTGTAAGCAAGGCATTCCCAGAAACAGTGCTTTTGATAGGAATAATACCAACAGAACACCCCTCCCTTCTGGAGTATGCAGAATGTATGGAAAAGGAAGACATTGGACTAATGAATGCAGATCAACAAGGGACAGACAAGGTAACTTTCTGTCCTTGGGAAATGCCCCAAGGGGGCTTTCAAAAGCCCCCATATCAAATCCAATCCAGTCTTAGCCTGCCATTGTGGAGGAAACACCTTCCCAGAACAATTAAAAAAATTAAAACCTATTTTAAAAAGACATACTACACGGAATGATAGAAAATCTACAGAAAAAGAAAAAAAATTCAGGAAAAATTATAAAGCAAATATGTTGGCAAGCCTCTATCAATGAACAAAAGCCAAAATTAAAAGTATAAATAAATGATGTTATTGTTGAAGGCTTATTGGGCACAGGCGCAGATGTATCAATAATTTCATCACAGTCATGGCATCCAAGTTGGCCCCTTCAGGAGATAAATATTCAGTTTTGGGGTATTGGGTCAATATCCCAGGTAAAACAGAGTGCAAGATGACTTAAGTGTATAAGACCAGAAGGACAGAGAGGAATATTGAAGCCATATGTGGCTGACGTTGCTATAAATTTATGGGGAAGAGATTTGCTACAACAGTGGAACACACAAATTAATAGTCCTCCAAATACAGAAATAAGCCATACACTAGCACATGGTTTCAGAAAAAAATATTAGAAGGTATTATGAGAAACAGTCATAGACCATTCAGTTTATACAGAAACAAGGCAAAACAGCTGCTGATCTTTCAAAAATACCCATAGCACCACCTCTAAAATGGCTAACAGAGAAGCCTATATGGGTTCATCAATGGCCTCTAACAAAAGAGAAATTTCAGGCCTTAGAGCAGCTGGTATAGAAGCAGTTAAATGCTCAGCATATAGAAGAATCAACCAGCCCTTGGAATTCTCCTGTATTTGTTATTAAAAAGAAATCTGGAAAGTGGAGAATGGTAACAGACCTAAGGGAAATAAACAAGTTGATCCAGCCAATGGGTTCTCTACAGTCTGGGATTCCTTTGCCTTCTCTGTTACCTAAAGAACGGCCTATTATAGTTATTGATTTAAAAACTGTTTCTTTACAATACCTTTACAAGAACAAGACAAAGAAAAGTTCGCCTTTACAGTGCCCACTTATAATAAAGAGTTACCACTGGAGGGTACTGCCTCAAGGAATGCTGAATAGCCCCACTCTGTGCCAGTATTTTGTACAAAAGCCAGTAGAACAAATATGTAACAAATTCCCACAATCTGTAATTTATCATTCCACGGACAACATCTTGTTGGCCAATTCAAATATTGATACCTTAGAAAAAGTTTTTGAAGAAGTGAAAAGAATTTTGCCTGCTTGGGGATTACAGATTGTCCCAGAAAAAATACATAGAGGGGATTCCATTAATTATTTAGGCTACAAAATGGGCTGACAAAAAATTAGACTCCAAAAGATACAAATCAGGAGATATAGATTGAAGACACTTAATGATTTAAAAAGACTACTAGGAGATATTGCCAATATATGACCTACTATTGGAATTAAAAATGATGAACTAGATAATTTGTTCAAAACCTTAAATGGTGACAAGGACTTAAATAGTCCGAGAGAATTGTCACCTGAACCTGAGGAAGAATTGGCTTTGGTGGAAAAGAAATTATAGGAGGCACATGTAGATCATTTAGATCCAGATCTTAATTACATTCTAGTTATCTTGCCCTCTAAGCATTCTCCTACAGGAATTTTAATGCAAAGGGAAAATGTTATATTAGAATGGATATTTCTTCCACATTATCTGAGTAAGAAATTAAAGACATATATGGAAAAGATTTGTGAACTTATTTTTAAAGGAAAATTAAGACTTCATCAATTGACAGGAATGGACCCAGCAGAAATTGTTATACCTTTAACCAATGAAGAAATTGACCAATTATGGGTAGAAAGTGAACCTTGTCAAAGAGCCTGCAGTAATTTTTTGGGAGATATTAACGACAAATATCCTCAAAGCAAAAGAATTGAATTTCTAAAGAAATCTAATTGGATTCTCCCTCGTATTGTACAAGATAAACTGATTTCTGGAGCTCCTACATCTTATACCAATGCAAGCAAATCAGGAAAGGCAGGTTACAAATCAGAACATATAAGTAAAGTGGTTCAAAGCCCTTATACTTCTGTTCAAAACTAAGAATTGTATGCTATCATGATGGTATTAATGGACTTTACCAAATCTCTTAACATAGTCACTGACTCTCAATATGCAAAAAGAATTGTTCCACACATTAAAATGGATGATTTTATTAATGATGAATCAGAATTAACTTCATTAATTATTCAGTTACAAGAAATAATCAGGACTAGAAATCATCCCTTCTATATAACACACATTCGATCCCATACAGGTCTGCCAGGTCCTTTAGCAGAAGGTAAAGATGAAATTGATACATTTTAATAGGAAATGTATTAGAGGCCTCAGAATTTCATAAAAAGCATCACGTCAATAGCAAAGGATTTATAAAAGATTTCTCTATCACTTGGCAACAAGCTAAAGAAATTGTAAAAAGGTGTCCCACCTATTCGTTTTATAACCAAACTCCATTGCCAGCAGGGTGTAATCCTAAAGGCATACATTGAAATTAAATCTGGCAGATGGATGTATTTCATTTTACAGAATTTGGGGAATTAAGATATGTCCATCATACTATAGATATGCTTTCAGGATTTCAATGGGCAACTGCTTTGAGTTCAGAAGAGGTTGATTCTGTAATCACACATTTGCTAGAAATTACGGCCATCATGGGAATACCTGTACAAATTAAGACTGACAATGCTCTGTCATATGCTTCTAGTAAAATGAAACAATTTTTTGCTTATTATAATATAAAGCATATTACAGGAATACCACACAATCCCATGGGCAAGCAGCCATAGAGAGATCAAATCGAACTCTAAAGGATATGCTAAATAAACAGAAAGGAATAACAAAGACCCCCAGAGATAGACTACACAATGCTTTATTAACTTTGAATTTTCTCAATGCTAATGAGAAAGGAACAACAGCTGCTGAAGGCATTGGACTATAGAAAAAACAGCTGAACTACATTAGCCTGTTTACTTCAAAGATGTACTAAGCTCTGAATGGAAGCCAGGGTATGTACCTCATTGGGGAAGGGGTTTTGCTTTTGTTTCCACAGGTGAAAAAAAATTATCGATACCATCAAAATTAATAAAGACTTGAACCGAACCAGAGAAATTTCATGAAACTAAGAACTGATAGCTCATCCACCCATATTACAATTCTTTAAGTTATAAGAAAACACAAAGAGTGGGGGCAGGTTTCTGTTTTTGTCTTTACAGAAAACTGGAAATACCCATCTTCAAGAAGTGAAAAGACCTTGGACATCTAGATGTCTAAAGCAAAAGAAAGGCTATCCAGAAAAATTTGCAAGAAAAAGAATATCATAATTATTGGTACCAGTATACTTCATAGGGTAAAATCTCATTGTTTAACCTCTACAATTTTTTTTTTGGAAGTTGAAGACCCAGTTTAATTATAATTTAAAGCTGGCTTTAGAGTTGGAGTGTGGCTCTCTCCTTCTCTAAACTGAAGCATACATGTTAAAGCAAAATACAAAATCTTGGTATCATTATTAGAAGAGCCACCTGATATGGGACAGAAGAATAACAAAAAATAAGGGACTATCCTATTGTTACTAATCCTATGCTGAACAAACAGTTATATACTTAGTTTCCTGTACATTGTCTTGGGTTTTAGTCTCTTATCAGTTTTCTGCAGTGATCCAGGACAAAGGCCTAATTGCACACTTGAAGTATCCAAAAGGAAGATGGGGCCCCACAATGATGATTTCACATGGACTCTGACAAAGCCACTAGGCTGACAAACACCAACCAAAGATTAGATTTAGACTACAAACTGCTCAGGACAATTTCGAGGCAGCTCGCTGAGATGAACCAGCTTCACAGACTATTATAGCCAGGACTTGAGACAAGCCATGCACTTTCCCGTTATGCAGAAACTAGATAACAAATGGCACAGCTACTTATTTCAGGACTTGACATTTAACAGAACTTTTCTTTTCAGGATCCCCAAAAGATGTTGGCACCCCAGTTAGCAGGAAGTAAATTTAAGAACACGGTGCCCACATTCCCAAGAGGTGGGGTGGGTTGTTTTTGGTTGTTCAATGGGTTATGAATGATTGTCATTGTTTAGATTAATTGATTAAAACTTGTTAATAATTATGGTTTGAAAAAAGTTAAACAAGAACAATTAGATTCAAGATTTGTGTTAAAAAATAGAAAGAAAAGGGGGATGCAGATATATAGGATATAAGGATAGATCATTGATTCTTCTTTTAAAAGGATTTACTAGTTTTAAATATTCTACATTGGATTGGATTTTTGTATATTGTATATATATTGTATACAAGTTGTGTATATTGAGATTAATTGTGCTACTGTACAAATATGTCTATGCTTTATCAAGGTATTATACTTACTCAGTTCATCTAGCAATGTAATACAAGTTGCTAGTCCATGAAAGTTTTTATTACCAACTAATTAGAATATAAAGTAATGCAAGTTAGTAGTTAGACATTACATTCAGACATAGTCATGTTAGATATGCTTTCAAGATCAAGAAAATGTATTTTAGATGAACAGATCTTCTTCAAACACTTCAGAGATCCATAGAATATGGCATTTAAAATATTTTAAGAACTTAGACTTTTCTGGACAGTGAGACAGGTCTGCTCCTGGCAGCACCAATCTACTTCAAGAGAAAAATGGGCATCGAAGAAACTCCATGTGGAGTCTACTCTCTTTGTGGCAATGGTTAGCCACTGGATAAGGACCTGTTCTTGTATTGACTGCTTGACAGTATGCTGTTTAAAATGGACATGCAGGTTCCCTCGGAGAGTGACCTCTGAACAAGCTGAGATAGTCCTTCAGGTTCCTGCTTTTCAGAGAAAACTGTCAGATGTTCTTCATGACACAAGAAAAAGTGACTGAATTATACCAAAATGGGCAAAGCAGATTTCCTACTTCACTGAAATGAAAAGAGACTCTGGGCCTGTAGGCTGAAGATGGATGCCCCAACTTTATAAAGGAACTTTGGGTGACTGTCCAAGCAGATAGGTGTCGTCTCTGTCATTTCTAGATTTTGGAACTTGCTTGCATTTCCTGTTTTCTTGGGTAAATATTATTTCCTTCTTGAGTCTCCGAGGTAGTTGAAGATGAAATAATTATAGTTATAGTTTTTTAGTGACAGTTTTAGAAAAGAAACTTTGAAGTTAAAGTGTCTAAGTTTAAGAGACATCAAAATAATAGTTTTTAGTTAGTAATACAAGTTAGAAAGAAAGTGAATTAGGTATAATCCTTAGGACTCATTAAAATGGATAATTAATGAAATATTTTCTTTGAATTGTCAATTGTTAATGGACTGGATATTATTTATTGTTTGTATATATTGTATATAATTATTGTACCTATTGTATGTGGTTTTTCTTATGTTAGCTATAACCTTATTTTTTTTAATTTGACACAAAAAGGGATATGTGGGGATATAATAAAGATTCAATAGTTTCAGAGATATCAGAGGGAATCTAAACACAGTCAGTCTATGAGGATCAGAGAGTGGTGATTCACGCCTTTAATCCCAGAACAGGCAATATCCTGGGAGTGGAGACCTACGCCCCTTAATCCAAATTGAGTTCAAGGTCATCTTAGTTTACAGAAGGAGTTCCAGGCTCCCAGGCAGGCAGTATTGGGGCCATGCCTTAACTGAGTGAAGAGAGTATTTAAGGCAGGTGTAGAAAGACAGAGAGCCAGAAGAAGCCAGGAGAAGCCAATTGTGGAAGCTGGAAGACAGCTGGGTAAGATCTGACTGTGGTGTTTACTCTCTCTAATATTTCCGACTTTCCCAGAGATCTGTCCCTGAGTTTCCTTTATTTGTGCAACAGATGTCACAGAAGCTTCTTCCTTCTGAGGGCTGTGAAGGACACTGTACCTCCTTTCTGCTCATTTCTGGAGGGTTTTGGGGGACACTGACCTTATTTGGATTCTGTTACATCATCTTCAGGTAGCATTCTCCTTGCATGCTTATCTGTTCCCAAATTTTACTTTTTCTAAGAACAGCATTTTTTTACACAACTCTCTACTGCTGTGTGATCTCACCTTAATTGGGATTATGACTCTGATATGAGTCTATGGGAAACCTGTCCATCTACAACTACAACTGTAGAACTTACAAAGATCAGACATTAGCCTCTTCATTTATCCTTACTTTGAGGTAATACTTCAAGAGAATCCTCCATCCTGAGTACACTATTGTTTGTTGAGGAACAAAAATTGCTGAGTCAAAGACCCTCAGTATTCTGGGAAGGAAAGCTGTGGCAGCAGCAAATGTACATATCTTTAACACAACAGCAAACTAAGGAGTTCCCTTCCTGAGTTCTTAAGAGGAAAACATTTCTGTATGCCAGGTTAGCATACTTCTCTTGGACTAGAAAGCCACTGTTTCTATAGGTACATTCCTTTTCTTATATTAGTTCTTTAATTTTTTGCAGTTATAATTACATCATTTCCCTCTTTCATTTCCTCCCTCCAAACCCTCCCATATACCTGTTACAATGAGTTTTCCTGAACCCATCCGGCCAGAGGTCCTAGACCCACAGACCTGCTGTCCAGACCCCTTAGGCGCCTGCTGCTGCTTAGGCTCCCCAAAATGGTTCAGACACTTGTATTAACTTCATGCTGTTTGGCCAATGGTTCAGGCACATTGCTAGCTCTTTCATCTTAACCCATTTCCATTAATCTGTTGGCCATGTGGCCTGTGGTCACCTGTGTTCCTTACATGTTTCTTCTTTGAGCGTCTAGCTCAATCTGTGTCTGACTCTGCCCTCCTTCTCCTACCTATACTATCTCTGGCTACAGTGTTCGCTAAGGGTCAAAACAGCTCCTTTATTTAAAGACTGATATTCATAGCATACAGAAAGGCATTCCCACATCATATACCTCTCCTTGCACTCTTTCAAGTTATGAACTTTTCTCATGCATCATTACATGTATATATCTATGTATAGACATATATATTCCTAAACATAACCTGCTCAATCTGTGTAATGTTACTTGGATGTGTATTCTTTCCTGCACCTCTGAATTTCTATCAAAATGCAAGTATAGGTATGTATAAATAATGTGACGGTCTTGTCTTTGCAACAAACCTGTATAAAATGTTTCCTAGGAATTAAAAGTGACAAATTTCATTAAATTTTTTAATCATAAATGGCATAGTAACCAAAGAGCTTTCATAAGCACTAAATGAAACAAATGAGGTATTTTCTCTTCTCCTTAGAATTTCTATTAGAAGGCTGCCTGATGGGAGGATTAATGAGTTTGGAGTAGGAGTGGAGACCATTCAGTTCAGAGACTTCTGATATGCTCATCAAAGCCCTGGCGGTTTATGGACACGGAAATAGAGAATGCTGAATAGGGTGGGGCAGGTCAAATAGTGGGGCAATGGGAAGACAAGAGAAGAAAAAGGATTCTGGACCTGACCACAGGCAGGGAAGGGGCAGTCGGCTTTCACCTAACCTGCATGCCGCCACTTTGTTTGAAAGACAGAATTAACAGAAAGACAAACAGTATGTGTTCTTACAGGGAGGGTCGTGGAAACCCACGGAAAGATAGAGTAGAGTAGAGGGGTGGAAGCTATAGATGGAGAAGGGAGAGCACACGGGGTGTGGGGGGAGGCTATTGGTTAGAACAATCTAGGATGCTTCCACAATGACCAGAAAAGTTATGTATGTGAATTTCCAGCATATAAAACTGAATTTGCACAGACTATCCAGGCTGTGGTGGCACACACCTTTAATCCCATCATTCGGGAGACAGAGGCAGGTGAATCTCTGTGAGTTCAGCCCCAGCTTGATCTACAAAGCAAGTTCCAGAACAGCCAGGGCTGTTACACAGAGAAAACAACAATAAAAGTCTCCTGTGCCCAAAATGGAAGATTGTTTTTTTAAACTTCCCTCTCTCAACTAGCAAGGAATTTTAGGAAGGTCTGACTCTTATTTCTGGACTATGTATCTTTCAAGTTAATTACAAATCTGGACTCTCACTCTGCATTTGTAAACCTTTTACCTTATCTCAGCATTGAACATTTGGAGATGATGAGACCAGACAAGTGTTTCATCAAGGAAAACATTACTTCAGATTAAATTTCACCGGAATAATAAACATTTTCATTTGTTAAGTATAAATGCCACGCTACCATCCCAGAGTTGTTCTTAAAATTAAGCATACTTAGCAAGTGAACTGACCAACCTCATGTTCTCCACTTGTTACACTTCACTGAAAGCATCCAGTCTATTTCACACAGCCAGTCACTGCTGGGAATTCCATCTTGTCTCCATCCTCTTGATTCGTCTTTATCAAGGGCAAAGATGTCTGGGACTCAGATGGGCACAGGGAGCAGAAAGAGCCAGACCTAGAGACAAGAGGGAAGAGCTGAAAATAGAAAATGAAGTATGGGCAGGGCCAGGGATCTGGAGAAAAAAAAATCTTAATTTTCTCCTACACTGAGAAAACGCAGGCAGGGGAGAGAATGGGGGAAGCCAGGGTGAATGGGGTGGGGCCACTAAATAGGATACCTTACCCTTCATGTCTTGCTTCTGCTAGGCTCTGTCCTCCTACTAAGGGATACCACTGGTTTGAGTAGCAGGGATTTTATTGGGAAGATTACAACACATCTTTTACAGAAAAGGCAAAAGGTCCCTTCTATGTTTTGCTGCTCTCTGCTTGTCCTTTCAACTGGCTACTTCTAGCTCTGGGAACTTCATCATCATTTCCAACAACTGAAACCAGTTACTTGTTTGTCCAAGTTTCAAACTTTGAAGTGGTCTATTTATGTTAGGTGTTGACCCACGCTGTTTCCAATGTAGTTATTAGTCCCATCAACTCGTGAGGTAATTACTCTTATGACCAGTAGGACCTAGTAGCTTAGAGGGGATAACAAACCAATGTGTATCCACACCATGCCCACCTCTGTGCCGGCTCAGGGTGGCTTCAGATCTTACTGATCTATGCTTCAGTCTCTTAGAGTCCTGTTTCTGACGGTTTTGTTCAGACCCCTTCCATCAGTGTGCCTGTGGAAAATGAGCAGACACCTGAGTCTGGTCCAGATCTAGTCCAGATGGTTTACATGTTAAATTCACTTTGGAGACTGGCTAGAAAAACTTAATGCTGAAAAAGTCTTTCTATTGAAAACTTTACTCTGAACTTCAAATAATCCTTCAAAAAAATTGACCTTTCCTTTCTTTGTACAATGAAATAAAATCATTCAAAAACAACAAACATAATCATCGATAAAATTACATAGTAGTCCCGAGATTAAAAAGACATTCACTTTAAACGTTTTGAGAAGAACTGGAATTAAAACAGTATGTGTGGCTGTTTTTCTTTATTTGCGTGTTGGATTAGCGCATACGCACCCACAACTGCTGCACACTGGAGAGATCTGTGAGCTTCGCTACCTTTCCTCCTCTACAGTTTGGGTCCTGTCTTCTCCACGTTCTCAGGACCAGCTTCAGAATCCCACCATCCGTCCTCCCCACAAGTGCAGGAAGCCTCATCCCACTGCCTCCCTCCTGTGAAAGAACATCATCCACAGCGAACACAAGCCCCTTCTCCTAACTCGCCATGATCAGCAGCCCAGGCTCTTCTCTGACTTCCTTTCCCTTCCTCCTTCAGAGTCTGGCTTCCCAAACCGGTAGACATGTGGGGAGCCCCAAGATAAAGATGGCGGCTCTCAGTGGAGCGTTCCTGTAATTGTAGATGTGGCTACAGGAGATTTAATAACCAAAAAGCAATGAGAACAATTAATTTTGTCTTAAATCAAAGATGGATAGATGTGTTAAAGAGAAAGGTATAAATTGCACAATAAATTTTAAGGAGAGGAAAGGTGAATCCTAACAAAAATTTGTTTTAAGACCTCCAAATTTTTCATTTCAGGCACAGTTTTAAGCTGATATGTTTTGTTCTGTTTTGAGATGGGTTCTCTATATGCAGCCCTTCTTGTTGTCTTGCAACTTGCTCTATAGGCCAGGGATGGCCTTGAACTCACAAAGATCCTCCTGCCTCAGCTTCCCATGTGCCACCATGATGTGTTCAGTTAGATAATATGTTAAAAGTTCAGTTGATTTAAATATAAATAAACACATTCAATAACCATACAAGCATTTATTTTAACAATAGGAAAACACCTATAAAAACCAGACTGGAGATAGCATTTCATCTTTTCTCTGTCTAATTCTATATTCAAGGAACCCTGAGGATCTCTGATTTCCAAGGAGCTAGGTGAGAGCCAAAAGAGAACAATTTCATTTTTAAATTAAGTGTATCATTCAGAAGATCTTCAACAAAGTAAATATCATGGTTTCATAATAAGTTCCTCTTATGATGACTGGCTCTAACCAGTCCTTAGGAAATGTGCTGACAGACAGATATTACACAATTCAGTTTAGGAGGTAGTACACAGGACTGTGGTGGCTGTGCCAACGATTGTCCACCCCTTGCATATCTATACGGATAAAGGAATCCACCAAACAATGCCTTATGCTTTCTTGTTATTGGGATTAAGATGATGCCATCCAAAGAGCTCACGGCATTCTTCATAAACATTTAAAAGTAAACAATGATGTTCTTCTTTTCTGTTTGGGCAGAGTGAAAAGTGCCTGGATGGGGTTTGGTCATATAGACAGACAGCTGGAGAAGACAGCTGCCCACACAATGTGGTTTAAAGGAAGCCCAAGGTCCTGCCTGCTGGAAAGTATTTTCCCCTCTGATTGTTCAGAACAACCCTCCCTGTTTTCCTGGCCTCCATTCCCACCATTAGTCACCAGTGAGTTAGTTACTAAGTAGAGGTATTATCTCCATAAAGCCACAGTAGAAATGTACATAGGTGATTTGGCAGGAGAATCTGGCTTTTTCCCACTTCTATAGCAAAATACATGGACAACAATTAGTTTTTCTGGATTGTCGGCCCGAAAAGCAAACACTAGAATTCTAAATGTACAAGACACAAATGGTCCTTGCAGACTATATGAGAGTTCAGCAAGTGAATTTCACAGCTTCTTGCCCCATACCAGTAGAACTAGTTGGGGCCCAGGAGAGGGCACCCTAAAAAAACCAGCTCATGGGGACTCAATGCTCAATAGAAGGTATAGGATAGGTTTACTAAAGTTAGCCTTGTTTCTTCCTTTGTAAACTTTATGAAGCCTGCCCTAAGAAAACTGAAGAACTCTAGTGTTGACTGGTTATGAGTGACCAACAGCAGTGTATTACTTCTGAAGTCCTTAAGGTGCCGAACAACACCTTTCTCTCTTCCCCTCTCTCCCTCCCCTTCCACTTCCCCCTGCTCTTCCTGTCTCTCTTCTCCCCTATCAGTCATCTATAATTCCGTTGCCTGTGGTAGAATAAGTCACTTTCTTTACTCACTCAGAAAATGCAGTATCAAGGAGCTGGCAGCCACAGAAAGCACAAGGAAAGGTCATTGGAAAGGCAGAGAGGGGTGTCGGGGGCTGAAATCCAGTGCAGGAACAAAGTTTTCCAGACTGTTCCATGATGTAGAACATAACAATGCCCACCCAACTTATTCTCTTAGACTGGCTGTTTCATAGCAGTGACATATTTATAGGTTATCGACAAACAGAATCAGATGTGTTAGGTTTGAAAGGATACTTACCCTCTCTACAAATCATACTAAATAGTTCCAAAAATGCCTGTATCTCTCTTCATATACACAATAACAATCCCAGCAAAGTTCTTGCTACATTTGTAGAAGAAGAATGGAATTTTGAAAAATTACCAAGACAGAACTAATAACCAATGATAACCTAGGGCCCACATGAGTATACAATATATCTTAATATAGCAACAAATTGTTTCTATTGTCAGTGTCCACCATAAGATATGTTGAAGTGATTTTTCTTTAACAATGATCTTACATATGGCATAAATAAATATAAATCAGTTGTATAGTTTTACTTTGGGGGTGGGGACAGTATCTTGCTATGTAGCAGTCACTTTTCTAAAACTCACTATGTAGATGAATCTGGCTGTAAATTTGAAGCAATTCTGTCTGCCTTTGCCTCCTAAGAGCTAAGATTATGAGTGTTCACCATAATGCATAGATGAAAGTGCTATATTTTCATGAGTCAGTCAGATAGAAGGGAAGGAAAGAAGGAGGGAGGGAGGAAGGAAGGAAGGAAGATGAAAAGTACAGGGTTGGTCAAGGACTCGAATTGTCTGTCTTGTTATATTCACTACTTTTTTATGCTGAAAATTTTCAAAGAATTTGAAAATGATAAGTGCTTAATAAATGCCAAATAATAATAATAATAATAATAATAATAATAAAAATAATAATAATAAAACCCAACATAGTAGCTGGATGTGAAATAGAATTCAGGTGCTAGCCCAGCTAGAGATACAAGAAAAGGAGCAGATAGGGAATTTGATGCATACAGTGTGTGTGATCGTATTCAGCACTGTGGCAAATTATTAGAAAGAAGTTCTAGAGCATGCCCATTGCCAGAGAGCTTGTTCCCAGAAATAGGCAATCTAGAAGAAATGGCACACAGTTACAAATTTAGAAAATTTGTCGGAAGGTAGGAAAGTCTAAACCTTGGACTGGAATTGGGGGAGAATGTGGTCATTAAGAAAGCATCCTCATAAACAAAGCAAAGGCCAAATAGTAGGAAAGAAAGTCATTTGGAGAGTTAACTTGGTCCAGAAGTGGAATTTTCCAACTCCAGATCAGAAGAAAGAGGAGGTTACTTTGATTAACAAAGCATGCAAGAATACAGTCCAATAGCAGCACCACTGACTCACTTTCCAAGTCAGGAAGGAGACTTGATGGGAATAAGCAACTTGTTCAAATCCAGTCTTGTTAGAAAAATAAAGCCTCCTTAATTCCAAAGCGGGGAATATCTTCCCTTTTCTTGCTTTGGTTTGCTCTAGAACTTCAGTTACTAAAGCTGGGTGAATTGAACCAGGTTTGTTACTTGATGCTGAAGCCTTCAAACTTCTGGGTGCACTGGCATCAGACTCTTCAGATCAATCATTGTGACTCCAGAGCTAGAATTAGAGATGCTTCCACAGTGGTTGCAATTCACAAACTCACCTGCTAGAGATCACAGTGGGATGAAAATCCCCATTGGCATGATAATTTAAGTGATCCTAAGCATGGCCTGTGCATCAGGATTCTTAAACCATTCCTAGATGATTCTGACATGTTTCTAACCTGGAAACTGCTAACCATACAAAAGTCAAGACACCCTGGCTGTCCACACAGGAGAGCTGTGCTGACTGTACTTGCATTTCAAATGTAGTAGGAAAAATACTGAAGGACTTGGGTTCATTTTTCATTTTTCTCAGACAAGTGGACCATAACCTACACTTTGCTTTTCCAGTTTAACCTCCTAGAAAATATGCCAAAAGTAAACAGGTGAACAATTAACCTTGCAAATCAAATGAGTCCATGTTCTTAGATTCTAAGTTCTGGCTGTGTGTGACCGAAGGGGAAGTTTAGAACTGGACTCTCAAATGGCTCATTAGTATCTCATGCTTGGTTAAAGCTCTTACATCACCCCACAAAGGAATGTGACCCAAGTCAAGAAGAAAACAAAAACATTTGCATTGCTTTCAAGATTAGTAATGGAATTAGAGAGGTGAGGTGCTTGAAACAGAATGTACTTTCCCCAACCTAGTTGAGACCTGATTCTTGTTCTAGTGACTAACCCCTGCAAACTCACAGACATAGTGAATGCACAGTTTTTGTTACATACATTCTAAATGCTTTATGTGCTTGGACTAAATCCAAAATATAGAACTTGCTTATTACTTAAGACACATACTTAGTATAGAATATGGAAGGCCGTGTCTCAACACCCATTGCCAGAATTCTTGCTCAATTAACTATGAAACAAGTGCACATTTGTTTAGAGACGTTATCCTCGTTGGAGAAATTTCTAGTTCACTGCTGTTTTTCCAGAATAATTATTACTAGTACCTTCTCTCATCCCTCAAACTATCTCACCTTAGATAGTAGATCCAACAGACAGCTTGCTCAATCTTCCTTCCCTCTACAGACAGCACAGGAAATCTCAGGATTGAAATGTGGTCCTTTTATATTCAGAATGCTCATACTGTTTAGGAAAATAAGGCTACTGGAATATTAATTAGTTAAATGTTCTACTTTAAAGACCCCTATTAAGAAAGAAAACCCATTAGCCAAAAGTAAAAACAATTTTCCTCTGCAGGAAAAGGCCTGGCCTTTATCTATAGCCTAGAATCTAACCGTGCAACTTGGACAAGACATTTACTTTCTGATTCACCTTTTCTTCTTTGCAAAAATAACAGCTTGAACTAAGTAGTTTCTCTCATTGTTTGAGTTATAATTCTGTGATCTGGATTCCACTGTATATAAACACTTTATTTTATCAACATTTTGCCTTTTGTTCATATATGCACTTTTCATATTAATCTGAGCTCAGCTAAGACAAAATCTGTGTTAATTTATTCACCCAGTTTGCTATAGTAATCTGTTCATGTGGTATTTACTAATTATTGAAGAAGATAGCATTGACTCTTAACAATTTTTCAATTTTTTTCAAGTTTTTAAAATATTGACTAAGCCCAAGGATATACACTACATAACTTTTTACACTTAAATTTTGATTTATTTATTCATAATTCTATTGGTAATATTGTCTGTGAGACAGAGTCATTTAAAAATACTTAGTTACTTTTTAACAATGAAAAAATTATTATTGCCTATTTCGAAGCATGTATCTGCCAACTATACGAGGCCTTAAGGACAAATACAGAGTTTGATGTTTAAGCACAGACACACACACACACACACACACACACACACACACACACACACACAGACTGGGTTTATTCACTGTCTTCCTTGGCAATTATGTTTTAAATACCCAGAATATACCTGGGACTACAGTAATCTTTAGGAACTCAAAGTCAAATAAAGCCTCTCCCAAGTGGCTCAGAACCTAGGACATCTTCCCAATTTCAGTTTATCTGGCACGTCAGTAGCTCTGTAAAAGCACATGAATTTTAGTTAACTATGAGACTGATAGCAATGAAGTACAAATATAATAGCTAAAAAGTAAAACAGTGTTCAGAAGCAAGGATAAAATTCGCAGACATCCCATTAAGTTCTAAGAAATTTCTCTAAGAAACGTGCTCAGTTCTGGGCTTCACCCCAAGTTTTCAATTAAACAATTGACTTTCACATTGACATGTTTAGGAATCACTTAGGTTTCTACTGAGGTACTGAACACTGCCCGTTTTTCATACTATACACTTAATTTCATTTATGCTAATTATAGTGTTGAAAAGGGTGAGCAAAGAGCAGTGCAGACATTTCTACACTTGGGAGCTGCAGATCTCACTGTCAAATGCAGCAGCCAAGAGACTTTAAGCAGGGAAGGCATGTGGAAGTTTGCATGCAACTGATCCCCATAATACCAAAGGGAGGGGCACTATTAGGAGGTGTGGCTTTGAGCTCTCCTGTGCTCAAGCCAAACCCAGTGTCTCAGTCTGCTTCCTATTGCCTGCATATCAATGTACAGCAGCTACCTCTCTAGCTCCATGTCTGCCTGCAGGATGCCATCATGTCCCACCAGGATGACAATGGAATAACTTCTGAAACTGTAAGAAGCCACCATCTCAGTTAAATGGTTTTCTTTACAAAAGTTGCCATGGTCATGGTGTTTCTTCACAGCAGTAGAAACCTGTAGTATGAGGTTTCTGTTCCAGGCTTTTGGGCCTAGCCTCTAGATTTAGACCTGCAGTCCCACAGTCCCACAGAGACACACAGAAGCTTTCAATAGTTTTAGGCTGATCGACCTAAGGCCCACGCATATCACTTGCTAGCTCTTTGCCCTTAAACTAACCCATGTCTCTTATCTTGTTCAGCCATGGGGCTCAGTACCTTTTCTCACAGCAGCATGGTTGTCCTCTGCTTCTTCCAGCTTCTCTCTGGCATTCTGCTCTGTGCTTCCTGTTCTCAGAGTTTTCTTAGTCTGGTAGCCCCGCCCACACTTCCTGCCTGCCTTTGGCCAATCAGCGCTTTTTATTAAACTAGTGGGTGGGATAATTATTTACAATGTAACAACACAATCTCCCACAGAAACCCTAAGACAAGGAAGGAATTTCATGGGAGACTTTTTTTTTAAATAAATAACAAAACAGTTCATTAAAATTCTTTTTAAAACATTTTACTTTTGTTTTTAATTATGCATATATGTATGGAGGTATATGCATATGATTGCAATAACCCACAGAAGCTAGAGATGTTTTATCCCCAAAGCCCATTTTCCTGTGGAGGGATACCTTGCTCACCCTTAATGCAGTGGGGAGGGAGGCTTGGTCCTGCCTCAACTTGATAAGCCAGTCTTTGTTGACTCCCCCATGAGCATCCCTAAAGGGGGAGGTGTTGGCAAGAAGGTAGGGGGAAAAGGGGGAGACGAGAGAAGGGAACTGTTGTTGATATATAAAATTTTTAAAAAGTTTAAAAAAGAATGGATACATGGTCCATGCTAGAAAAAAAAATTAATAATCCACTGGGGGAAGCCGTTTGCTTCACAAATTTGCTGAAAGAGTAAGAACTAAGTCCACTGCTTCTTGCACCTTCCTAGCATTAGGTGAAGGCTTCCTGAGCATGAAGCAGGGAAACAAAGCATTTGTAAGGCAAATGGAGAGAGGGGTAGACTGAGTCCTGGGCTTAGGAAAACCTGTCAGTCAGTTTAGGAATGTTTAAAGAAAGATTAGTCCTGATGATGCCCACACATTAACATTTTATATTTAAACCAATTTAAATTCAGTTTCATTATTTGAAGCAAAAAGAGTGATTCACAGCAGGTCGGTGGTGGCACATGCCTTTAATCCTAGCACTTGGGAGGCAGAGGTGAGTTCGAAGCCAGCCTGGTCTACAGACTGAGTTCCAGGACAGTCAAGGCTACACAGAGAAGACAGGGCTATACCTACCCTATCTTGAAAAACAAACAACAAACAAAGTTTTTGAGTCCTGAATAATATGGACCTCTTCTAATAAGTGTCTTGCTTTGCTTCCTATTGCTGTGACAAAGACCATAACAAAAAGCAACTTGGGGAAGAAAGTATTTATTTGGTTTATGCATTCCAATTATCCTTACATCTATTGATTAGAGATGCCAAAGCAGGAACTCAGTCGAAGCATGCAGAAACTGGTGCAGATGCCACAGAGGAAGCTGCTTACTGGCTCGCTCTCCATCACTTGCTCAGTTTGCTTTCTTACACAGCTCGGGACCACCATCTCAGGGGGTCGCACCCCCATGGTGACCTAAGCTTTCCCTTGTCAACCATTAATCAAGTTCACCCTTAGTCATTCTGACAGACTTGCCTACAGGTCAATGTAATAGGGTATTTTCTCAATAGTAGGCCCCTTTCCCATATGACTCAGTCTAGATTGTGTCATGTTGACAATAAACTAACCAGCACAACAAATGAAATCTTAATTATATGTCCACATCATTTATGAATCTAACTTAACAGGCTTCTGACCATCTCTAGCAATTCTAGTAATGCCTTTATGACACCTGATGCAGTTACTATTGTCTACATTTGGAAACAATAAAGCCTTATTATTTTCAAATTTGGTCTTATACATTGGCATAGTAATTTCTTTCTCTTGCCTCACTTGAATTGATGAATTTTAATTTTACAGAGTGTATTTTGCTTCTCATCTTGGTGACCCTCAAAGTCTCAAAGTTGAGCTCATAGACTTAGTGATATAAATAAATATGCATAAATAAGTAAATACACTTTGTTGACTATTAAATCATTTTAGAATATGATGTATATGGATGACTTTTATGCATTCCTTTTTTAGTTAATAACTCATAATAGTGGTAAAATATGGGGAACTGCTTTAACAGGTACTATACTGATTGGGGTTCTTGGTTTCTGGAATCTCTAGCTATAATTATGCAAAGTGAGAAATTATTGAAACGATATTGAATAATTTTCAGACTCACTGTGGGAACTGTGGAGCTCAACTTCAGGCTAAGAGTGCAAAATAAACTAAAGCTCAGCTTTTTTCTCCTGAGGAAATAATTGCTGTCATTGCCACAGTCCTGAGCAGCAAAACCCCTATTTGGGCTCCTGCCATCACTAATTCTGATCAGAGCACAGATGTGAACTGTCTTCTGACCAATTGGCATTCTCAAGGGATGCTATTCTGCATCCAGCATTCACAGCCAGTAGAGAAAGTCTTTCTTTGCCCCACACCAAAATCCATAAGTGGGAAATTCTCCAAACATAGAGAAGGGCCTAACATTGTGTCGTCAAAATGAATCACAATGTCCCCTGCAAGCTGAGTTCCTGCAGTGAAACATCAACTTGTGAACTCTTCCCCATTAAAAATAATCATAATAATAATAATATAAATTCTCTCTTAACCTAAAGTAACTTTTTGTCTTTCCCTATAAAAAGAATAGCTAAAGCCTTTCCCGGACTAAAATACAGGTTTTCTGGAAGATGTCCAGTTCTGGAATTATGCCATGGTCTTGTCTTAATATTCTATAAACTCTGTACTAATATTTAAAATAAACCATATTAAAGTATACTCCTTAAGTAGTAGAAAGTGGAGAGTACAAGAAAGCATGCTGTGTAAGTAAATAGACATTGAAGAAAATATGGGCAGTGGTGACAGTCTTATTTTTGCAAGGATTCTTGGTGATGCATCATTACTGACAATCTGTCATTTCCATTATTATTTTCAATGAATTTAAAGGATGTTGGACAGTGTATAGATTTACTGAGAGGGTTGGAGAGAGGGATTTCAGGCTAAGAGCACAAAAGAAGCATTTGAGTTCCTGTATCCTGGGACCCAAGTTTACACTTAGTCATTCTGACAGAGTGCCTCCTTGCTCAGTGTTGGGTAGCACCTTTATTTCATGTCAGGCAGTGCACTCTGCAGCACTAAAAGCATTATGAAATAGCCCTCTTGAAGTCACTGTGTAACGACAGTATTTCTCCACTGCTAGAACCCATCATTCTTATGTCAATAAACCTCTGTTTTGACTACTCACCCTCAGCTTCTAACTCAGTTAAGACACTTTTCTTCTGTCCTGAACAAGCAGCATGGCCTCAGTGCTTGAGAGGCCTAACTTACCAACTTGACTAAATTTAGAAATGCTCGTGAATAGTAAATACCCGCTCTGGGAGTGCAGGTGGGGGCAGCCCGGGGGTGAATGGTATATGGGGAAGACTCATCTTTAAAAAAATGGCTCCTGGAGAGAATAAAAGGAAACCGAGGCCCAGAGCCTACTTTCCCTTGTTCTCTGCTTTGTCGTGATGTGACCTGCATGGATGCCCTGAAGCCTCTAGAACTGTGAGCATGACGGGAGCTTTTCCTTCTGGGGTTGTTTTTGTCAGGTACCCTGTCACAAGAGGAATGGATTGAGAAATTTAGAATCTGTGCGAGCTCATCTCCAGCTCTACCCCAAAGGAAAAGGATTTTAGAAATGTTGATGCAATAACAAGTCACTCAGAACACATGCTCTGTAGACTTGTGGACTGCTACCCCACATTCACAGATTCCTGCCTCCTCCTCCTGGCTTCCACGATAACATCACATGGTGTGACATTTCAAATTTCCATAAAGCACGTAGCAAATGGATAATGAGTTATATGGTAAAGCTGGAAACTACATGACCATTAATTCACGTTCTTACTTGTTCCTGCATAAAATAATGAGCCCTGCCACAGAGTACCATGTTACACAGCCCACTATAGGAAGTGGTCAGGAAAAGCAAATGTAAATGCTGATGATCACTCAGTTAGTGGGCAATGACTTGAGGTGTTGACTTGATTATCTTGAGGGGTTAGATTCTTCCGGTGACACTGAACCCTTCCTTCTGCTAAAAAGCAACTCAGGTGGTTTGGCATTGATGAGAGTGACTACCGTGTTGATAGATTATGTGGATGGACTAGGGGAAGATCAGGTCCCAGTGTGGGCAGGCACCATGCAGCCAGCTGGTCACCCAGACAAGGTGAAAGCTGAATTTGGCTTCTTTGTTCTTGAGCCAGTTCTCGGTTTTATGTGTTTTATTTAATGCTGTGAGTGCCTGAACTTTGAACTCTGGGGCCTATACTAGAAATCCTTTGTGATGTTGGGCTTTTTGCTCTGAGGTAGGTATTATACTATTATCTTCTTCAGTTATAAAACATTTAGACTTTGGAGTGAGCCATAATACTGGCTTTACTGGCTTGCCTGGTTCTCCAACTTCCATGTTAAACTATTTGGGGTCTCCTCACTTTCCATAATCAAGTGAATTAACTCTCCAAGTACGTAGCTGACTGACTGACAGACATATGTGGATCACAGGTAGGTAGGTAAGTAGATATATACAGATGGATAGATGATAGATAGATAGATGATAGACAGAAAGAAAGATAGATGATAGATGGATGGATAGATAGATGATAGGTAGATGATAGATAGAAAGAAAGATAGATGGTAGATGGATGGATGGATGGATAGATGATAGGTAGATGATAGATAGATAGAAAGAGAGATGGTAGATGGATGGATGGATGGATAGATGATAGGTAGATGATAGATAGATAGAAAGATAGATGATAGATAGATGATAGATAGATAGATAGATAGATAGATAGATAGATAGATAGATAGATAGATAGATGTACATATAGACAGACAGACAGACAAACAGAAAATATTTTTCCTTTCTGTTCTGTGTTTCTGGATAGCCTGACTAAAACAACCACTTATCCCCAAACTGTTCTTTCCATTATGGAAAGATCCAAATAAAAACTGAAATGTCAGTGGTTCTAACACAGTAAGGGACAATTTTTGAAATGGTTTCCTTCTTAAGTTCAGTTTAGGCTAAGTCATGTTCCTCAGATTCCCCATGACCCTGAGAACTGTCTCCTCGCTACTGGATCACATAGTTGAGCTATGGCTAATTTTAGGAGCTAATAACAAAATGATAGAAAATCTTCAATAGGTGAATACTCTCGCAAAACTTGGCTGTGAATAAACATCCCTCAGATTTCTCATCTGTCTTTTGAAATTGCTACACGAGAGAGTGAGAAGCGTTTGCATTTTAACACGTCTAAAACATGGTTCTTGATCCCTCTGGGATCTCCTTTGTTCTCTTAGTTTATGACATCACCATACTGTCTGTTGCTCAGACCGCAAACCATGGCCTTCGCTTTCTTAGTCACATTCCTCTACCGTCTGCAAATGGAAATGCTTTCTCTTCCTTTCAAAGAACGACTGTGATCCACCCAGCCTCCTCTTTCCACACTCTTGCTCCACTTTCTTCTGCTACTCTGTCTTAGCTGGACCTTTGCCTTGGATTTAAACCAGCTTTGTTTGCTTGCTTTCTCCCATATGACCTATTTGTCACACCATAACAAAAATGATATTTTACAATTGAAGGGAGACAAAGATCAGACTACCCTCAGATTCCCAGAGACCTGACTGTTTCTGCCCCCTGAGCGCTGGGATTAAAGGATGAGCAGCACACTTGCCAATGGTCTTTTACAAATTTAATCAGATCATATTACTAATGTTGTAGGCTACATGTGTGTCCTCAAAGAGCTCATACATTGAAACTCTGATCCCAGTGTGACTGTATTTGGAAATGAGAACTCCATAGGGATAATTAAGGCAGTCGAAGGTATCTGGGTAGAACTCTGATCCCATAACACAATGCCTTCTCCAAAGAGAAGAGCAGACACACCAGCCAGCTTGTGTTTGTACTCCCACTAAGACCATGAGAAGGGAACCTTACAAACCCAAAAAGGGACCTCGCCAGAAGGTACTTGTGCTCTGATGACTATGGTGATAGGAAAATAACATTTTGCTGTTTTAGCTACTCAGTCTATAGTATTTATAGCTATAGCCCAAGGTTAGTAATGAAACTCCCCCACTACAGATGGAATAAACACAGAATTCTAAAGGGCCCAACATGATTCTGACAAGCCTGTGAGCCTTTATCTCACATTCTTAGCCCAGGACACAGGCCCTCTCCGTGCCTCTTAAAACCCCACTTACAGTTGTCTCCAGTGCCACTGTGACTTCTCTCTTGCTGTGACCAAAACAACTTAAGGAGGGGAAGTCTATGTGACAGGGTTTGAAAGCAGGAACATAAGGCAGCTGTAACTTGGCAGCTGCAGTCAGCAAGTGTAGACTTCCAGATCCCAAGCCATGGAAGGGAGCTTCCGGGCTCCTCCGCTAAGCACCTCTCAGACACTCTCAGAGGCTGCTCTCCTGGGGATTTTCAGTGGCACCCAGTTGACAATTAGTACTAATCATGGAGTCACATTTGCTTTCACTTTGTGTGCTTCTCCACCCTCCACATCTCTGCCCCGGCCTTTTAAGCCTATCTTTTCATTAAGTACTCTCTTGATAAAGGTCTTCTCTTCATCTAAAGAAGTAACACCATCTCTACACAAACCCTACTACCCATTCTGTTCTCTCATTCATTTCCTTCATAGTGCTTATTTTCAGTTAACATTATATTATATGTGCATAGCATTGTTTGTTTTTCTGAATTATTTACCTACTGGAAGATAAACCCAAAGAGGGAAGGGTCTCATATGTCTGTGAGCCATAAATGTAGGCCTTGAGTGAATTATGGCCCTGTAGTGTTTTGAATAAGAGTGATCCCCATAAGCTCATGTGTTTAAGTGTTTGGTCCCAATTAGTGTAACTATTTGGGAAAGGGTAGGAGGTGTGACCTTGGTGGAGGAGATGTGTGTCACTGAGGGCAGGTTTTGATGTTTTAAAAGCTAGTTCCAGGCTTAGGGTCACTATCTCTGCTGCCTGTGGATTAGGATGTAAAGGTCTTAGCTACTGCCCTGGCACCATGCCTGTGTGGTGTCATGATAACCATGGACTCACTCTCTAGAACTGTAAGCCAGCCCCAGTTAAATGTTTCCTTTTATAAGAGTCATTTTGATCATGGTGTCTCTTCACAGCAATAGGACAATAGTAACTAAGATAGGGCCTCTAGACAATGTTTTTCAGTCCTATAAGGTTCAAAACAACCTTTACACAAGAAATGGCATGCAAGTTTCTTTAAAATGAATATTAGAATAATAAAAAAAACTTTCTAGGGAAAAATTAGTAGTGTGGTAAGTAAAATGACGTGCTAAAAATACAAAACTGCAGAGTAATGGGCAGAGAGAGACAGAGGAGACAGCGAGAGAAAGAGACAGAGACAGACAGATACAAACAGAGAGAGGGAGAGAAAGAGAAAACACAGCTTACTCTTACCATATAAAAACCTGAAAAGAACTTTTAGTGGGCTATAAAATACATGTTCATGCAATCAGGAGACAGGACTATCTGGAGTAGTAAGTGGGCCAGCAAAGGCAGGGAAAGGGAAAAGGGAGGAGCCGAATGAGAGGGAAGTGTGGTCATGTTTCTTATGAAAATGTCTCCATGAAGGCCAGGTGTGGTGGCCATGGCACCACCCACTAAACTGAGGCCGGAGAACTGACATGGGTCTGAAACCAGCCTGAACACACTAAACTCTCTACTTTGAATGTTAGCTGACAAAAAATTAATAATTTCAAAAGCAAATGGATAAAAAGAGATGCTCAAATACAGTTACTTTGAATTTTTTCTCTTGGTATATTGTAGCTCCTAACTATCTTCCTCACCCCAAGAAATTTTATTTCTGACAATAAAGCAATACTTTGATTTTATGGAAAATGGGGTTTACTTATTACCCTCAGGGGATGTCCCTGTGACCCTCTGGGTTTACAGTGTAATAAAACCTAGCTACTAGAGACATAGAAAAAACCCAGCTAGAAATGGCTCTTCTCTGGTAAACCTCTTCTCCGCACTGACTCATGCCACCATGAGCAGTGAGTGAGCAGGCTGCAATCAGCTGCTTCTACTTACAGCTTGGCTAAGAAGGAGTATCTTGCAGCAACCAGGAAGACAGGTTTAATTTGGCAATGTCATCTCCCTGCTTTGACCTTGTGACTGGAGTATCCTGCTTTGGGATTTGGGTCAGTCAATCAGCAGGTATTTATCTAGTGC
Organism: Phyllotis vaccarum; assembly: GCA_033318265.1. Lineage (NCBI taxonomy): Eukaryota > Metazoa > Chordata > Mammalia > Rodentia > Cricetidae > Phyllotis > Phyllotis vaccarum. The sequence goes on along the minus strand of JARWLC010000014.1, from coordinate 46,733,301 downwards.
TTTCTTTGGACCCAGAATCCTGTTAGCTCAGCGGGATACCACAAGCAAAGGCAAAGCTTTAGAGGCAAGCCAGAGGAGCAAGCAAGCACAGTGTCAATTCCTCTTCTATCCTCCACTCCATAACCCATCACCTTGTTACTCTGTACCTCGCTTCCATTACGGCCAAGCTCCACGACTCATGGTCTTCAGTCTCTGGTCACCTGTCCTTACACTCCAACATTGTACCCAATCCCCAGCTGATTTCTATCCCCCTCAGCTCCTCACGTTTTCTTGGCAAAGCTCTCCAGTGGCTTTCCTCCTGTCACGCCCCTTACAACCGATTCTGTTCTCACTTTAATGAAATCACCTTCATATTTCCATGGTAGGGGGGAGGGTAGGGCCTTCCTTCTTCATTTCTTTTCACCGTGCTGTTTCTAAAGACATTGATTTCTCAGAGAACTCCTCTGCCTACTCCATTGGTGCCCGTATCCACTTGTCATTTTTCTCCCCTGTGTCCATCATGAAGTGCCGGCTAAAAGAAGTCCAACCTAAGAGGAGCTCATTTTTCACTAAAGTGCCTCCTCAGTATATTTTCTTTGATTTTAGCAAATATCCTTGCTGTTTATACAGCAGATGGTCCAATGGTTTCTTATTTTTATGTCTCTTTCTTTTGTTTGTTTGGTTTTAGAGACAGGTGTTGTTATATAGCCCAGGCTGCCCTTAAACTCAAAACAATCTTTGTACCTCGGTGTTTTGCCTGCTGGAATATAGGCAAGAGCCACACCCCCAGCTCTTCCGTATTATTTGTATCTGTGCTGTTCCTTTAGGTAAGTTAGACTTGTCTCCTGTTAATGCTTACTCATCATCAAGCTTGACAATTACAAATCATCCCTTAAGGTATCACCAGCCCAGTCAAGCTTAAATAACTATCTCTGGTACCCATTAATACCTTGCATGAATGTTTACAAGTATATTATACACTGAATTATACATATATATAGTATATATGTATATGCATATATTCTATGTCTCAGACCATTGGAAGAGTCTTGTGGAAAGGAACCTTGGGGTTTTTTGAGACCACAAGACTCTCAGTAAGACTGGGGCACTGGAGTTCAAAGGTGACATATTAAAAACAACCAATGGGCTGTTGACGAGTACCACTCTAAATATCAAAAGGTCTTCTTGCTAACACCACATAAACCAGATACATGCCTGTCTCTCTGAACTCAGAAGCTGAGGGGAAGGACCAAGAAGTCAAGGTCATCCTGGGCTACATGAAACCCTGTCTTAAACAAACAACTCAAAACCAGGGAAGTCAGGTGGGATTCTAATCAAAAAGGACCTACATACAGAATATGAATATGATGGAGTGTTTATGTGTGTGTGCAAGTGTGTGTGTACACATGTGTATGTATATGTGTGCAAATGTGTGTATACACATGTGTTTTGTGTGTGTGCAAATTCTGCTTACCCACAATAGAAATCCAGGGACATTTGCAAGGTTGGCAGTGATAAAATTCTATTTAAGATATAAAATGAGTTTGTGTAGCTAAAAAGTGATGGTCACTTGCCGTTGGGTAGAAAAATACATGAGGGAAAACAGTAAAAATTTTCAGCACATTCTTTCCTTAAAAGCAAACAAATCAGACAATTCTCCTTTATCAAATGAATAATCTGTTTCAGGATGTTCCATGGTCATTACTAGCTTCATCCTGTGACCATCTGGAGGCCAGAATGCCCAGCCAAGCCTCGTGTCTTCATGCACACACACAAATAACTTTTACAAAATTCATTGGCATGCTCTAAAAAGTTTGCTGTGTTCTTTGAACTCTCCTGACCTTGGGGAGATAGTTTGCCTACAGAAAACCTTTCAGCCAATTGTTGTGGGACTCTTCTTACAGGTCACATGCTCTCTTATATTAGAAATATCACTTGTGCATCTGTACTTCCTTTACTGGCTCCAAACTCTACATTTTTCTCATAGAGCAAAGAGAAGTGAAAGTCAATGGAACAGAGGAATAGAGATCATACCGTAAATAATTCTTCTGATGGGACAGTTACCATCCTATGCATCAGACATGATTGGTCCTCCTCCATCCCTCAATGAACACTGAATTCACAGGTGCTCAAATGCCTTGTATAAAATGGGTAATACTTGAAAATAACATATTCATGCTCTCCTATGTACTTTAAATTCTCTCTAGATTACTTATAGTGCCCATCACAATGTAATAGTTTCAATCAAAAAGTCCGTTCATACTCTGAAAACATATATTTAAATTTTTTCTAATCAGAAGTCGGCTGAATTCACAGGTGCTGAACCCACAGAAAACAGGATCCCGTGAGAAAACTAGAAACGCTCGTTTGTGGACAGAAATACCTTCCTGTGAGATATAGGAAGACACAAACATGCAACTACAGACAAAAATATACTTTCATGAATCAGTGTGTCTCAGTATATAGGTAAGTAGAAATATGAATAGCTAACATCCAGGGGTTCTATCTAGACTGCCTATATACTCACACTAAAATAGAAAATAGTCCTAAAACAAAAGTTGAGAAGTTTAGACCTAACACAGAATTGTAATTGCACATGTCTGATTTGTTTCTTTTGAAACCTAATGCTTGGCCAGTGATTTAAATGGCTTTTAACTTTTTCTGGTGTGGATAAGAACCAGGTATTGATTTCCTCTGGTGCCAGAAAGGGAAAAACTTTATAGAGTTGAGGGAACCTAGCAAATATGCAGTAGATCAGTCCACTGGCTGAAGTGTGTGTGTGTGTGTGTGTGTGTGTGTGTGTGTGTGTGTGTGTGTGTGTGTGTGTGTATGTGTGTGTGTGTGCCAGTGTGTGTGTGAGCGTGTATATGTCCCAGTGTGTGTGTATGCCAATGTGTGTGTGTACCAGTGTGTGTTTGTGAGTGTGTATGTGTGTGTGGTCTTGAGAGATTACAAGCTAAGGTTATCTTCACTGTTAGTAATACTTAAATCAATTTCATTATTCATCAAATCCCCTACTACTAAAAATGTGGCTTTGGAGCAGTTGTGAGTGCCAGCTTTCAAGTAAGCCGTAGGCCTCGTTGCAGAAAAACTTAGCTTTAAAGTCAGTTATGTAATGATCATTCCATAAATATTTATCGAGCCCTAATGCTGCTCTTAGTTTTCATACTAGATGTTATGACCAAGCCATCACCATCCAAAGATCCCATCTATCAAACCATTAGATGGAGAATTCTGTTAATAATTTAGCAATTTAAGACCCAGATACACACTTACATGTGCACACAGAATTAGAAAGTTCAATTCTTAAAATAATCATACAAAAGAGGTAGGAATAAAACTTTATGCATTACTAGTTATGTATAATGGTAGCCTATGAAACAGTACACTATTTTTCAAGCAGACTTTTTAAAATAGCACATTGTAAATCAAAATAAAAGAGATAAATGGCTCCATATCAGGCCTCTCATCTCATTCAGTGAAAGCTTTTGCTCCAACACTGAATTTTTTGGAGCTTTTTATTCCTCAAACTGTATATTTTGTATTTATTTTTGACTTGCTTGATCTTTTTCACTGAAGGCCTGAATAAAAGTTTTTACTCATAACCATGTAATAGAATCAGTATTCAGCTAACTGGGAATAGTGTGAGCTTTGGAAACTTCAAAGCCCAGCCCCACTGACACACCTCTTCCAAAAAGCTATTGTCATCTTTCCCCAACATTCCACCAACTTGGGACTCATGTATTTAAAGATATGGATAAAAGAATATCAGTTAAACCATTACAATCTGACTGGTTAGAAAGTGTTTTGTTTTGTTTTAAATAGTAGATAATATTGTCAAGACACTTTCTTAAGTCTTTAAACAAAATCAAGAGACAATTTTTTAAACATCTTCTTGATCTATTAAAATGAATACTGTTAGTGACAGTAATAAGAAGCTTCTCTTTTAAGTTTTATTTTATTATGTGCATAGTTGCCTTGCATGTATGACTGCACAGCCTAAGGGACTCAGAAGAGATTATCAGATCCCCCTGGAACCCAAATCATAGATATTTGTGAGCCAACATGTGAATTCTGGGAATCAAACTCAAGTCGTTTTTACCACGGAACCCTCTCTATCCAGGCCTGAAGAACTTGAAGATCTTTAAAAACAACAATTGTACATCTTGTTCATTTTTTATTTCTTCTGACTCTTACGAAATCTCAAGCAGAGCAGAATCCTGGGGTGTTCAGTCATTGACCTTCTCCTATCAATATTCATACGAATTAACTCACTTACTCGGCAAATATTCACTGAACATCTATCTCATGGTAGTTGCTACATGTTAAGTATACAGCAGTGGGTCAACAGCAGGGAAGAATCAGAAAAGGTCCTGGGTACCCAGGCCCGCATAGCATAATGGACAGCAACTGACACTGTAAGAATCATTGTATGATATGTGGTAATAAGTGCTCAGAGAATAAAACAATACAAGGAAGATGGAGAATCTTGACTAATAAACAATTACAAGTCTAGGCCCATTATTATCCGGGTACCATAGTGGCTTCAGAGCCTGAGTATATATCTATACTTGCAGGTATTTATAATAGACAGCAGGCTGATGAGTTTATATTATATTCAAAACAGCTGCTTCTATACTTGGTGTGTAATCATCATCACATTACACATCTGTAATGAGCAATAGCAACAATGAGTTTTTCTTTGTGAAGTTAAATTGTGGAACTCTAAAGTCAAGCCAAGCTATGTCATAGGTGCTTACCTGCTTTCATTAGTCGGAGATAAAACTTGTTTAGCTGCATCTACAAAGTAGATAGATCACAACCCACCCTGCCTTTGTGTACACCAGCCTGCATCCTGCAGCCGAGGGTCTGTTGGCAGCATCTCTCATCATCAGCGAAGCCTGTCTTGTTTCAATTAGGAAAGTTTAAACCAGATTACAACCTAGATAATTGGTTCAGTGCCCATTTGATTATGTGTATGGTTCTTTGATAACAGACTCTTACATTTTTTTACAAACTAGTTCTAAACCTTTAAAATGATGTAATCTCACAAAACAGTAAAGCATCCTTTAAGCACTTTTTTTTTTTTTTAAAGTGGAACTACAGAGATGACTTGGCAGCTAGGAGTGTGTCCTGCTTTTACAGAAAATTGAATTTGATTCCAAGTACCCACATTGGGTGGCTCATAACCACATGTAACTCCAGCTCCAGGGTATCTGACACCTTCTTCTAAAATGCATACACCACTATACTTGCAAGTAAACACACACACACACACATATGCAAATAACTAAAAGATAAAAATGAATTTTAAAATAAACACATAAAAAGTTGAATATCATTTTCCAGTTGTAAATGAGAAAACTTCCATAACGTTGCTACAAATAAAATCATGTTTCTTTTTTTTTTTCCCCTGATACAGTGGTGTTTTTGATGTTTAACAGATGCTTCTTCAGGTGTACAGTAATTTCCCATTCTGTAGTATAACTACTCTTGCTATGACTAAGTTTAAATTATCAATATAGAACTGGGTTGTGAGTCAGTATGACTCGGTGACAGAGTGCTTGCCTGCGATGTGTGAAGCACTGGGCTGAATTCCCAGCACTATGAAGAAACAAATGCAATCAGTGCATCCACACCAAATAGCCATGGTCAATTTATACCACATACCATTGATACTCCATACCTCTTGACATCCCACAGCAGAGCCTACAGATTTGACCTGAAGAAAATGTACCTATTTTTTATGGCTTGGGTGGTGATCCTCGGAAGGTTCACTGTGGAGGCCTCTGAGTGGTGAAAGCAGGGGTTGTTTTGGGCCTCTGTGAGGCGGGGCTTTATTGGGAAGTCCTTTCCCTCCAAAGCACTCTGACTGATCACTCTCACCTTCGCACCATACCACAGTCCAAACCATCTGGGCCTTGGAGATCTAGAGCCACATGCTAATCACAAGTAGCAGGTGCTAAGGATGTTGCTGGAATGGCTAAAGCTGGTCAGAACACTGTGAAAGGAACACTGGGGGTTTACGGCTGAGAAAATTATGGATAAGTTACTTGGATCTGGAATTTATTTGGTAGAGGGAAGAACAGTCTTTGTTATGCAATGCAGTCAATCTTGAACTTATGATCTCCCTGCCACAATTTCTTAAATGCTAGGATACACAAGCATGGCTTCTTGTGTTTCATTATACAAAACTTTGTGTTTAGAATTTTATTACATTTTTATCTATTTGTTTGGATGGAGTTATAAATGCCATAGCACTTTGTCAGAGGTCAGAAAATAGCATGCAGGAGTCATGTGAGCACAAGATCAAACTCGGGGTTGATGAGCCATCTCACCTGCCCCTGTTTTTCTTCATCATCTTAGAAGAAAGTGTGTGTGTGCATGTGCAAACTTTTGGGCACCACCCTTTTCTCAGTGTAGACTTTAAAAACTAGAAATTATTTTCCCCAAGATAATCATAGAAATCCTTCATATCTTGCAGTCTTATCTAGATGTATGTAGATTTTAAGGCTTTCCTCATTTCAAATTGTTTGCTCCATATCTTGGAGGAAAGCATGCTGCACAGAAATGCTCACATAGACACCGAATTGGACTTGACTTACTGTATTTCTCCACCCTGTATATTAACATTACTTCAGTTATCCATGAGTCATTCACGGACAAGGAGTGAAGTCTCTATAAAAACCCAAAAGGAGTCAGGAATGATGTTTCATGCCTTTAATCTTGGCACTCAGAAGGCAGAGGTGGGCATATAATAGTGAATTTGAGGACCTGGTCCATATAACAAGTTCCAAGACAGACAGTGCTACATAATGAAACCCTGTTCCAAGAACAATCATCATCACCACAGCAACAAAAGATCAGAGTTTGAGAGCCTCTGGGTAATTGGACATGCAAAGATTGTTGGAAGGTAACAGAGTAAAATTGTGCTTATCCAATCTCTCACTCGATATATATATATATTTGGCACAGAAGTTACATGGAGGTAAAGTGGCTTGTATCCCATATTTCACTCAATACTTTTATCACCTCTATCCTTTGTATTACCCTTCATGATAAACTATAAATATAAGCATTCCCTCAAGTCCTGTGAGTCACTTAACAACTTCAAGCCTAAGTGATAAATTATGTAAGCCACAAGCTAGAGCTAGCAACTCAAGAGTACAGGTAAAATCACCCTGGGGCTTTTGAGTGGCACCTGAATTGGAGTGGTGATGTGGGAATGATTTTTGTGTGTTGTGAATATTAGTTTTTAAATAAAGGAGTTGTTTTGGCTTATGACAGGCATTATAGATAAAGTAGGAAAAATTATAACATAAATAAAAAAATAAGACAAAGTCAAATCAAATAAAGCCAGCCACCCAATATTTATATATAAAACACAAGAGGAAATATCCCTTAACCTGTGGGTCCAACATCCAGGCATTAAGTGCTGAGCTGGCTTGCACTGGAAGACACCCAGTTAATATCCACTGCAACAGAATGCGTCCCTTGGTATGTACAAGGAAACATCTCATGCCTGGTGTCTTCCATGCTTATTGTGACATTAGAACACAGAAAAATTAAGACATTTTTGTATTTTTTGATACTAAGGAATCACCTATATGTTTTAACTTGCAAAAAGGTGAATTTAAGTTATAAATATTAAAGTTGCTGAGAGAAATATGCATCATTTGACATGATCCTAAATGTTTCTTCTTTACAGATGACAGAAGTCAGTGTTTAATTTTTCAGGAGTTAACTTACAGTCTTTTAATAAACTCTATTAAATGGAGTCTATGTACATGCTTGCTATTATTGTGCCTTAAAACTCTACATGTAATATACATGTGTGAGAGTGTGTGAATGTGTGTGTTGTGTGTGTTTGAGTGTGTGTGAGTGTGTGTGTGTGAGAGTGTGTCTCTGTGTGTATGTGTGTGTATGTGTTGTGTGAGTGTGTGTGAGTGTGTGTGCATGTGTGTGTATGTGTGTGTGTGTGAGTGTAGAAGTGTCAAAGGTCTGAGAATTTACTTCATTTGAAATTCAGTCTGTCATAGTTGAGGGATACAAGCCAAAGGCACCACACTGTTGAATTAAAGACAAAGGATATTACTACCAACATGAAAAGAAACATGAACTTCATAGTCACGTCAGTTCCCTGTGCTCTCAAAGGTTGATGAGATGGCATGGTGTGACCCCATAGTTACCTGGCCTATAGTTGGTTCTCATCTGTGGTGTTTAAAAGAAAATGGTCACCAGAGGGAGTGGGGCTATTAGGAGGGAGGCAGTATTGTTGGAATAGATGTGGCCTTGTCTCGTTGGATGAAGTGTGTTCATGTGGGAGTAGGCTTTGAGGTCTCCTATGGTCACGTTATGCCCAGTGTCACTTGTTCACTTCCTGTTTCCTACGGATCAAGATGTAGAGCTCTCAGCTCCTCCAGCACCATGTCTGCCTGATGCCACATAGCCCACCATGATGATAAAAACCTCAAAAACTATAAGCCAGACCAAATTAAATGTTCTCCTTTATAAGAGTTGCCATGGTCACAGTGTCTCTTCTCAGCAATAGAAACTCTAAAAGACAGAATCAAAAGTAAGAAAGTCCTGAGTAACCTAGCCTGACCAGCCTTCATCCTAGACATGCATGGTATATATACTGTACACAAATCTGCCTCTTCTTTGTGGGAGGTGCTATTTCTGTCTCCAACTCTCCTTGCTGTCCACATATTCATTACAGATAGTCTGAAGCAAATTGCTGGTCCTTGTAGTCAGAAAATATGCAGAATGTAAAAGAGCCATGGAAACCTGTCTCTTGACAATGCTGAACCTTCAGCAAAATGAGCATGATGGTATATTCCTGTAATGATGGCACCTGAGGCTGGGACCGGGATGATCAAGAGTCAAGCTAAGCCTGGACTGCACAGTAAGAGCATGCCTCAAAAATAACAACACTGACCGGAAAGATGGCTCCACGGGTGTCAGTTCTTAGCTGCCCAAGCACGACAACAAAAATCAAAACAGCTAGCTTGGAGCCTACAAGCAGCAGAGAAATAGGAAAAAAACTGCCTTCACAAGATGAAGATAGAAACTGATAAGCAAACATGGTCCTGTGGCCATGTGTGCTGTGCATTATGCATGCACACACAGACACAAAATTTAACTATATAAAAAAAATCACAACAACAAATGCTTCATGGGGTATAACTGATACTATTTTTCTTAATAGACATGCACTTGAAATAGCCATGTCTTAGTTTGTTTTCCCGATGCTATGATAAAATGCCCTTCCAAAAGCTACTTGGCAGAGGCAGGATTTTATATAACCTTGTAGTGTGAAAGTGCAGGCCACTGTGTCAGAGAAGCCAAGGTGTCAGGAATTCAAAGCAGTTGGCTACATCACACTCACAATCAGGAAGCAGGGTGGCACCCAGTTTGCATTCTCCTTTTTATTCAGGCAAGAACCCAAACCCAGAAAACATTGCTTCCAACCTTTAGCATGGGATTTCCCATCTCATTTAACCCAATTAACCTGATAGCTCACAGTCGTAGCCAAATGCTAACCTAGCAGAGATAATCTCTCATAGGCTCATGTACCTGGAGGCCCATCTCCTGCATTCACCTAGAGGCCTGCTTCCTTGGTGATTCTGGATCCTGTCAAGTTGACAATCAAGACTAACCATCACAATGCTCATGTTGCCTTTCTCACTGTTTCCTTCTTAAATATTTGACATTTTATCAGAAATGATTTTCTTCAGCATCAAGAGCATTTTTCATGGTAGATGTTCTGGACATTCAGTTCTGTCTGTTATTGCTAAAAATCAAATACTATTATTTCATCTTCATATTTGAAAGTGTTTTTTCCCCACTGAATAAAAATTATAAATTGTTTTCTTTTGGTTTCTGTTTGACATGCATGGCTCCTTTTGCGAATGAATGCATCATCTCCCGGTTGCCCCTTGGTAGTCTGTTCTTTGCCTCTGGCTTCTTTCAAGACTTGTCCTGTTGTTGCGATTATTTATAGCAGTTTTACGAGAGGTATGATAAACTATTTTATCTACCTTGCGATTATCGAGTGCAGTTTTATTATTTCTTCTCAAAGTTGGAAGATTCTGAGCTACTATTCCTTCCAATATTGTGCTGCATTTGTATGTGATGGTATCTCACTGTGTTCCCTCTGCATCTCTGCTTCCTTCTGCCATTTGCTATGATCCATGACTCAGTCTATTACTTTCTGTCCTAGCATACAGATCACGCACTCTCTTAAGCTGTGTTGCGTCTGCTATTAAATCTACTCTTTGAGTTATTGATTCTAGTTTCTAATTTTGCAGATCTAATTTCTTCTATCTAGTCCTTTGTAAATCTGATGTGAGATATTTAGTTCTTTTCAGTTCTGAAACATGATTCCAAGTTTTGTCTTTTACTTCAGTGAGTAGACAAGACATAATTTCAAAAATTCCTATTTGATGATAAGACTTCTGAAGTCTTTCCATGATGATTTTTATTTTTCATGGATTTCTGCTTTCCTGTGTTCCTGGTTATTTTTATTATTGTGTAACAAAACGTGTTTTAACAATTATTTGTTGGCATAATTTGTGAATTCGAATAATGTTAACTTTCTCCATAAAATGTTTACCTTTGGGTTATTCAGGGTCTCCAGTCATCACTTACTTCAGTTTCAGTGATAAATGGGCTTTGGGACTGGCCTGGCACTCTAGCGAGGACCAGTTGGCTTCTATTCCTCTCTTGTTCTTAGCCATAGATCTCCGGAGTTCCAGCCTCATGTCAAAGAGTTTCCTGAGTCCCCACTTGGGAGGGAAGAAATTGTTACAAGTTCAAAACATCTTGTGAGTTTTTAAGCCTGTATTTGAATTTTTAGATGCTACATGGACAGTCAATCTCAAGCATAGGACACATATCTTTGTATTTTTATTTTCTTCCAAATTTTGGAACAATTTCTCCTGCATTTTTATCTTCCATATTCCTGAAGTAGATTCCTGCCCAAGTCTTCTACCTTAACTCACCAGAAGGTTTGATCTGTTCTATTAGTCTGTGACTATCAGATTACTTGGTTGTGGGTTAATTATGATGTCTAGTCATCATGAAAGATCATGTGGTGAGGGTCACCTTTCCTGTGATGTGACTTGCCTCTGCCCAAGTCACCGTACACATCACCACTTCCAGCACCTATCATAACAAGTGGTGTGATTTTTTTCCTTTGGATTCTAGTCAAAGCTTCCCCTCAATAGAGCAGCAGGAAAGATGAGGTAACAGGGTCGGTACAGAAGTAGTGAACAATGAAACTGGGGAAAAAAATTGGGTGTCTGTGAGGGACTATCAGATGTGGCATTAGTCCCAGACCCATGAACTTGTTCTACTTTATATGTGCTCCAGGAGAAAAGCAAAAAAGAGGTGGGCTCCCCCTCCTGCCAAGTTAACGCTCTCAACAGACCACATTGCTCCCCTGTGGTAATTCAGTCGCTGTCTCCCAAAGCAGCAGAGCTCTTCCCTTCCACTTGGAACATTAAGAAGGAGGCTGATACTGGAGTTAGGATTTTCACACTCAATGGAACAAATCTATCTACCGCAGTAGATAGAAGAATGCAGTCTAAGGGTGTTGGCCAGAAAGTGGACTAGTGTGCTTTGTTCTAACAAGACATTAGATTCATGTAAAATCAAATTTGCAAAGATTTCCATTTGAAGGACTGCCAGTTGCACAGCACTGAAGAGCTGCATATGAGTGTCTGCACTTTAAGCAGGCTGAAAACATCCCAGCTGCCAAGCAGAGGGTGTGAATCTTCCATCTGCAGGCAGCTGAGGGGGGAGTGAGGACAGCCAGGCTGATACACAGTCACACCTCCTTAGGTGTGCTCAACTCACATCATAGGTTTTCTTTTCTCCCAGTCAGCTCTATCTGCCTCCCAAGACTTCTGCTTACGATTCTCTATATATTTAAATTAAATGGCAATTTTTTTGTTAAGTTTTTGTGCACTTACATATGTTTTACATTACTTCTTAACAATAAAACTTGTTAGGGGCAGAAATCATATCTTCTTTCTTCATAAGGAAGTGAAATAACTCAGTGATATGGAGCACGGGACAGTACTATATGAGATGGTTATAACCATAGAGGCCGAACGGAGTAAATGGACTGTGTGCGTTGTTCTCCACTAAGCTGCAGTTGTGATGGACTCAACGCTTTGGGTATCATCCTTTCTGAGGTTGGACCAGACTGTGGAGGATGAGGGCAAGAAAAGACGCCTCAGTTCAAATACACTTCACCCTCACTTGTGCGTGTATTTGTGTGTCAGGGAATAAGGCCTTATAGTCAGTACAGCAGTCACACAAAATAACGATACCATCAATGGCACTTGAAAGTTCAGAGAAAATACAAACTATTCAGTCTAGGCTACTCCAAGAGGACTTTCGAAACAATACAGCATATGGGTTTTTAGTGGGACATCTTGCCAGGAAAGCAAACTGCTAGAGGGAGTTCCAAATATGAAGAACACAATATTATAAAGCAAGAGAAAGCCAGGCATGGGGGCATGCACCTGTCACTTCACGAATTGGGAGGCTGAGGCAGGCAGATCATGGGTTTGAGACTAGACTGGGCCAAGGAAAAACCATAAAAGAAACAGTAGTGTCAGGCCTTTAGGGTTTAACCAGATCTGCTGACAGGTTCCAGGTAAGAAAATCCAAAAAAGAAATGTACCTGACTTTTGTCTTGATAGTTCCCAAGCCACCATCATATCAGCTCCCAGAGGAAGGCACAGCACATAATCAGAAAAAGTGGGAGGGCAGGAGGGATGCTGGAGGAACCCTGGTGCCATATTTCTCTGCTGGAGTCACATTAGATGTCGTTGGATGGAGTGTGGATTATGATGCCAATTTCTTGTTCATCTTTTAATTTCAGTAAACAAATTTCACTTTTGTTTTTGGCCCCAGATTCTCCAGTATGCTCCTCATTCCCATGGGAACCACTGTGCTCATAGGCCCCTTTTCCTCAGACCTTAGAAACCTTGTATGTTTCCTTGATCATGTAAGATTTCAAGGGCTGAAATCTGGCAGTAAACTATAAACAGAAGTATGTTCCTTGAAAGAATCCCTATAGGAAGCTGGTAAAGTCTCAAGTGTTGTGTATTAATGACATGAACATGACCGTGTCTAGGATTCCAAAGCCTCAGACAATAGCAGAAACTTCCCAGGTTCTCAGAGGAATGGGAAAGCCTCTGGTCCAAGTTCAGATTTTAGGAATGATTAACCTTCAGCCAAAACCGGTCTGCAGAAATCATAAACCACAGCTTCCTTCTCTTTGGATGACTGCAGCCTGTGACTGCTCACCTACAAAAACCTTTAGAGATTAGCAAGCTTCTCTCCTCCTTTAGCTAGATGCAAAAGCCCGCATACTCACACAGCCATATGTAATGAACAAGCTGCTGTGCATCTCCATTCCAATTTTCTGTACACGTATCTGCGTGCCTGCCTTTCTACATTCTCTCGTTCCTTTAGTCACGTCAACTCTGAAACTGTGTAGGTTGTGGCACATCCCTCTTGACCCTACCACCCCTCCTGAGTAAGACAGTTTTGTAATATCTTGAGTATCTCCTAATCAGGGAATAGTTGTGATCAAGGATATTATAGCAAAGACAGAGGGACTTAGGGAAATGTATCACTTTGAATATGTCATACCTCCATTCCTTCACTTGCATTCTGACAAATTTTAGTGGCCATATTTTCCAGTGAAGAACAGAAATGGAAGACCTCCTTCTGGAGGAGGCTCCCAGATATTTAAAAAAACTCCCCAGGATCAAATAGTTTTTAAGAAAGTGATTTAGCCAAACATCTCACAATAGAGCTACTGGCCATAGCTCCATCCATGAACGTGGAGCTCAGCCATTAAATATGAGCAGGCACCACGCATTGAGGAAAAGCTGCAAAATAGAGAAAAGTCACCAAAATAAAGAGACATTAAACAGATAAGAAGACAGGCTGTATAAAGAGGATAAAATTATTATTGACACTTTCAGATAGAAAAGAATTTGATACTTTATTAGAAGAACAGATAATCTTCTAGAAAATATATCAAAAAGTTAAAGAGCATGAACTCAACCAGTCCTTGAGCAGGAAACCAACCAATCCCTGAGCAGGAAACCAACCAATTCCTGAGCAGGAAAATGAACCAGTTTCTGAACAGGAAAGCAACCAATCCCTGGAAATGAAATCTAGCTAATATGAGCTTGTCCAAGCTCAAGAGGATTGAAATGTGACCAATTCTCTCCCTGAAAATCTTCTTCCTGGAAAAATTCCACTCCTAAGAAACCCTATAATAAGCCCTGTTCTTGTTCAGTTGGTAACTGCCCTTCTCTACCCTTGCAGAGGCAGCCACTCTCCTGAATTCCTCTTTTCTTAAATCTCTTGAAAGAGTTTTGGGTGGAGACCTTCTTTCACCGGGCCAGAGCAGAATCAGTGCTGGAAACTTTCTTTGTAGGGTAGAGCAGACAAGAAATGGACCACTCTGCTGGGAAACTCCCCTAGAGGGGAGGGAGCAAAGCAGAGCCCATGCTTCCCAGAAATGAGCAGAATTGCCAGATCCTGTGGGGATAACACCCCCCACTGGAACCCACCTTCAGGTATAGCCTGACTTCCTGACAAGTCAAGAGACCTTTCTCCTCACAGCTGTAGGTATTCTGGATAGAATACATTTTCTTCACAGATGTAGGTATAGCTTGACTTCCCCACAACTCAGGCTACCTTTTCCTCCAGAGTTGTAACACTTGTACCCAGGCATTTCTTAATCAAATTATACCATCTACTGTAATCAACTATTGGGGGGTAGGAGCAAAATGATTTCCAAATTGGAATCCTGTGATCTGTTAAGTTATGAACTACTAGGGAAGTAGCATGGATCTCCTAAGTTAGGAGTAATGTTTTATTGTTCCCAGATAGAGAATTTGTTTTATTATTTCTTTAAAAAGTTTAGATTTATTTATACACAGACATACATATTATATGAGTGCTTGGCTTACATGTATGTGTATGTAGCATGTGTGTGCCTGGTGCTTACAGAAGTCAGAAGGAATCTGATAGAATTAAAGTTTCAAATGGTTGTTAATCATTATGTAAGTGCAGAAAACAGAACCTGGGTTTTTTTTAAAAGCATGATATCTCTACATGATATCTAAATGATATCACTCCAGCCCCCTGTTTTATTATGTCTTAAGCCATAAATTATATTCTATATTTAACCTTACATGTAACTTAAGAATAAAAAGAAAATCATAACAAGTGTGGCAGAAAATTAGAACTTGACAGAAGATGGGCATGAGAACCTATATATATGTTTGCACACTTTAATGTATATTATAATGACAACTTTTAATTTTTCAAAATGATACAGGTAAGACAAAGAAGGGGAATCGAGACAATGAAAGGAGAGTATCTTTTCTTGTGAATTGTGAAGCTGTTCTTCATGGTGGGCCCAGATACTACCAATTCTTTGTTTCTGTTCTCATTGCTGTGTCAGGGTGCTTGACAGAAGCACCTGGGGTGTGTGTGTGGGGGGGGGGTATTTTGGCTTACTGTTTGAGCCTAAGATGGAAGGGAAAGCATGATAGAGTTCACAATGATGGGAACATCTGGTGACTGGTCACATCGAGGTAAGGTGGCAAGTAGGAAGCAGAGAGAATGGTCAGAAAGCAGAAGCAGATATCACCTCTACGCCCTGTCACACCATGTCAGGGAGGCTTGAAAACATCCAGGCCAACTGCAGACCAAATTCTCAGACACAAGAGTCTGTGGCAATGCTTCCCACACAAACATGACAGTATCATTTTCATAGGCAATCCTGGGCAGGCATGCTCAGTGAGAAGTCTGTCCCACAACTCTATTGTTGCTAAATGATAGACCTATCCATTGATGGTGTATGCCATTCCAGATGTTGCTACTTCCTCCTTTACTTGTTCTACCCTAGAAATAAGCAGAGTGAAGGACAAGTCCATTGCCACAATATTCTTCCTCTTTCCTACCTCAAGAAGACTTTGAGTCTGGCTCCAACCATACACCATTTCGCACTAGCCAAGTTTCTGTGGCTTTTTCTAGTCTCCCCAACAGTGGCTGAAGAAACAATTGCCTCTGCCTTGTATGTTTTGTTTCTTGGGGAGCTTTTGAAGAGCTAATATTATTAACTCAGGAAAAATAAAACTCTCCCCTGATTCTCAAGGGCCTAAAAAACTAAGTGATAATTTACATAATTGGGCATGTGTTTGTGTGTGTGTGTGTGTGTGTGTGTGTGTAAGAGAGAGAAAGCTGGTGCCTGAAGATGCTAGAGGTGTAGTACTCTCCTGCAACTAGAGTTATAGGTCGCTATGATATGAACCACCTGATGATGGTACAGAGAAACAAACTCTTGTCTTCTAGAGTAGCAGTATACATTCTTAAACACTGAGCCAAGTCTTCAGTCAGTTTTCTGTAATATTGAATGTTTTATTTATGATATAGGTCCTAAAGCTACTCACATCCTTCCTATTTGATTTTAATAAAAATAAAAATTATATTAATTTATTGAACTTCAATTACTCAAAATGCATGGTATATTATAAGTATCTGAATATAACAAACAAGTTAATTTTTATATCTTTGTTTTTTTTCTGTATCTGCCATGGTGAACTGAAGGGCTTACACAGTGAGTGCAAAGCTAACATGCAGCATGCATAATAATTACACATGATCATTAAACAAAGTTACCAGCGAGGGATGTAATGGCGAATAATAGATATTAATTCTTGCCCCCAAAGGAGGGATAAAGGGACACTGAAAAAATGGGTTGGTTTTTTTTTTTTTTTTTTTTTTTTTTTTTCTAAAAAACACTGTATGAAGCAGTGTAGATTGTATAGAAAATCAGAAAGATAAGTGGGCAAAATTCCCAGCAAGGTTAAATAACAGACACATTTTATTTTTAAGCCTATTTCCTAAAAGTTATTTTGTTTAAGCTCTTGGCTCAGTGCTGCTTTGGAATGTGTTTGTGAAGGACACTAAGGCTCTGCATAAGCATTATCTCCTGTGTTCCTAGCCAGTACCAGGAGGCAAAATAAACATTGGCTGTCTTGCCTGGGGATGAAAAGGTTCACAGAGAGCTGACTGGCCAACCCTGCTCTGCTGGCACATCTCTCACAGGTACACTGAGTCATCACAGACTGAACAAAAAGAAGAAACTTGGAAGCAATCATTTTCATTATCGTATGTTTGCTCCAGATCATCTACATCCCCAGAGAACTGAGTGATTCTGACAAAATGTGATTCCCTGAGGAATGGTGTCAGCCAGGCATGGTAGTGGCTTGTGCCTGTGATCTCTGCACAAGAAGGATAGGAAAAGAAGATTGCCATAATGTGAAACCTTGTTTCAAAAAACAAAACAAACAACCCTCCAAACTTCGAGTTGGCCATTCTAAAATGAAATAGAACTTGACTTGAAATTCTTTAAGGGCAAAGACTGCTTTATCTATCATATTTTATCGCTTTAGATCACAGGTGATCATAATCAGGTACCTAAGGCCTTGTTTGCTTAACGATTTATAGGAATTTCCAAATGGGCCTATCTCTTCCTGTTTTGAATGGATTTTCTTGAAAATTGCTGACTGAGCAATGTTAACTTATGCTTCTATATTGACGCAAACCTGCGGTTCACATCTCACCTATTTATAGTGTTTTCTGAACTTATTTACCAAAGCTTCCAGGGCAAGTCATGCTGGCACACGTCTTCAACCTCTGAACTTAGGAGATAGAGGCAGGCAGATCTCTCTGGGTTCTGTCAGCTACAAATATTTTTTTAAAAATCATTAAGGAAGCTTGTCTGCTTGTTATTTATTTATTTATTTTCTTGATCTGATATTCCGTAATTATGTATATCCAGATTATACTTGCTTTGGAAAGCCTGGGTTTTATTCTATAAAGGAATTATTCCCACTAATACTTCATTCCACTTTGGACTTTTAACAGTACAGAATGTGCATTTGGACTATCTCCAGCTACAAATACAGACAGACATAAGGGGTCCTTATGAAGGAACAATGCACAAACAAAAATGTTCATGGCGCACTAATGTGTAAACATTAAAGTTACAAGCTGTGGTCTGGTCCTTGATACCCTGCTCATTGGATTACACCACAGTTGACATCTATGCTTTGGTCTGAAAATTACAAATAGAATTACTTACTTCCTTTGAGTGCTTTCAAGAGATAGCTAATATGTTAGAATTTAACATTAAATGCTCACGTGTGTGTATGTGTGTGTGTGAGTTTCTCTCTCTGTGTGTAGCTGTATAGAGTCAAGCCTGAGTATAAAACATTTACCATCATACATATGTGGCATATTACTAGGCACTCTAAAGTTTAAATTTTGCAACTTTAGAAAGAAATCATTCCCATTAATTCTCCTCAAAACTTGGTAGAACTTCTTTATAAAATTGATATCATGTAGTCTTAAATACCTAATTGTACACAGTAGACCATATCAAGTGAACCAAGAAAGTCTGACCATATTAGTGTGATAAATAATGCTCCCAGAATTACTCAATAATCTAGTTACTGTGGAAATTATCAAATATACACAATTTTTTTTAAAGATTTATTTATTTTGCCGGGTAGTGGTGTCTCATGCCTTTAATCTCAGCACCCATGAGATAGAGGCAGGTGGATCTCTGTGAATTCAAAGTCAGCCTAGTCTACAGAATGAATTCAAGGCCAGCCAGGGCAACACAGAAAACCACTGTCTGGGGTGGGGATGAGAAGGTTTGTTTATTTTTGTTCTCACTCTATGGATATTCTGACTGTCTGTGTACCTTGTTCATGCAGTGCCCTCAGATGTCCTCAGAGGGCATCAGATCCCCTGGTCCTGGAGCTGTTGGTAGATGGGCATTACCATGTGTGGGCTGAGAACCAAACTTGGGTCCTTTGGAAGAATAAATGCTCTCCACTCTGAGCCCCTCTCCAGGCCAACACAGAGAGTTTATGTTTTAGAATGACAAGTTCCCATTACAGCCTAATTACAGATGTTTACTTTAGGCATTTTCAAAACATTTATAGTGGAACCAAAGAATCTGTACAGCCCAACTGCACTTGTACAGACACTCCTTGCTTTGGTTTATTTATTTTTATTTTGGGTTAAAAAAATGAAATCATCATCGTATCATATGCTCAACATCATGAAAATTGAAATACAGTTTCCAAACCAGCTTTGTTTAAATGTATTTACAAATGTTCTTTCTATGTGTCTAAACTATACGTACTAATAGCAACACAAACATATATTTGAACACAATTTTACTATTAAACTATTACAAATTAAGTGGGAAGAAAATATATACAAGTACAGGAGCATTAGACATTTCAAAGTACTACTTAACAAAGATCGCAAAGATGTCTTAAAAGTCAGCTCTTGTGTAGATTTAATTGACCTGTCCTATAGTGGACTCCGTTGATTTAACAATGTGGACATCTGTTGGCACTTTGGGTATTTGTCATGGGTATTAAAAGTATTGATATTTATATCTTTACATTAGGCCCAAAGTGGGCAGCTTTATGTATAAGTCAATAATTGATCAAATAATGTATATTAGCTATAATTACAATCAGTATACACAGACTCAATGTCTTAGCTGAGTTTATATTGCTGCAGTGATACAAGGATCAGAAAGCAAGTTGAGGGAAAATGAGTTATTCTGCTTACACTTCCATATTGCTGTTTATCATCAAAGAAAGTCAGAACGGGAACTCAAACAGGGCAGGAATCTGGAGGCAGGAGCTGACACAGAGGCCATGAAGGGGTGTTGCTTTCTGGCTTGCTAATCATGGCTTTCTTATAGAAACTGCTTTCATATAGAACCCCAGGACCACCAGCCCAGGAATGGCACCACCCACAATGAGCTGGGCGCTTTCCTCATTAATCACTAATTAAGAAAATGTCCTATAAGTTTGCCTACAGCCTGATCTTATGGAGACATTTTCTCAGTTGAGGCTCAGATGACTTCAATTTGAGAAAAGTTGACATAAGACTAGACCGTATATCCAGCAAGCACATGAGGAAACATCCTGGTCTTCAAGAGACTTCAAACAAACAAACAAACAAACAAACTTATCCACATAAACCAACCATTCTTATATGAGTATTTTGCCTGAATGAAATGAAACATAGATAAACTTACACACAAATGTCTGTAGCAGCTTCACACATAGTATCCTCAAAAAAGATGTAGTCTAAGTGTTCATCAACATGCAAACAGATAAACTATGATATACCCATAAAATGGAATACATTGGAGGCCAGGGAATGAATTATAGACACGTGTAACAACTGATAAATCTCTACAGGTGGATGATATGAAAAAAGAGTACATACTATTTACAAGAAATACTAGAAAATACAAAAAGAAACTTTTGCTGTGGTTTGATGAGAAATGTTCCCGTAGAGACATGTTTCGGCACTTTGTTCCTAGCTGGTGCTGCTCTCTGAGGTTACGGAACCTGTACAGTGGAGTCTGGCAGGAGGAAGTATATCACTGCAAACTGGGTTTGCCACACTCTCACTTCATTCTGGATGCTTCCTGCATGTGGTTGGGAAGGTGTGATCTCTGTTTCTTCCTCCTGTCTCTGGGCCCGCCTTTGGCTGCCATGCCTTCTGCTGCGTGTTACTGTCCACAATCAAGACAACTCCCTTCTTGGGGAGTTCAGCTGCAACTCCTTACAAATGGATCATCCCAGCAGGACTCCCCTCAGGAGGGGTGGAGAGATCATGAGCCGCTCACCCAAGTATCTAGTTGTTCCCTACCACCTGTTATATGCAACAGTGCCTTAACTGCACATGGCCTCAGAGAGGGGATAGAGTATTTAGGCTGGTGTCATAGTTAGGGTTTTTATTCCTGTGAAGAATCACCATGACCATGGCAACTCTTATAAAGAATACATTTCATTGGGGTGGCTCTCTTACAGTTTCAGAAGTATTTAGTCCATTATGATCATGAAGAGGAGCATGGTGGTGTGCAGGCAAATGTGGTACTACATCTTGTAGACAACTGACTGTCACACTGAGGGAAGCTTAAGCAAAAGAGACCTAAAGTCCACCCACAATGACACAGTTTTTCTAACAAGGCCACATATCCTAATAGTGCTGTTCCCTTTGGGGACCATGTTCTTTCAAACCACCATAACTGGGGATGTGGGGGTACCTCCATCTATGCAGCTACAGAGAGGCATTGATCTCGACCTAGGAAAGGCTTTCAGGTATGGCCTGCAGGGGAGGAGCACCCACATCCCTGTAATTAACTCCTCAGCTATGTCCTATAAGGAGGCCCAATAAACTTATTGGCTCCCCACAGTAAATTTATGGCTCCATGTACCACTGGGATCAAATATTGCTTATTTCTCTCCTTGGGGGTGGATTTTACCAACACCTCTCCAGTATGATGGGCTCTTATTCCTCTGGAACCACACGCCAAAATAAATGCTTTAAGTTGCTTTGGTTTATGGTATTTTATCAAAGTAACAAAAAGTCACTACAACAATTCTTATGTTAAAAAAATAGTCAATTGGTACAACTGGGTGGAGGAAGGAGTGACAAAAGAGAGTTAATGATGAGAACTTGTAGACTTGGGGACCTGGGGTTTACTCGAGTATATTCAATCAATGCTGTACACTTAAAATGGAGACATCTTATTCCAGGTTTTTATAATATGGCGTCATAATAAAAATTACATAACCCATGCCCGAGAGGAGTACACTAGTGACAAGTCTTGGCAAAGAAGGGGAAGATCACTGAAAATGTTTTTCTTTTTACGGAGTACAGTCTGTATTACATATTTACAGAGCCAGAGCAAGCACCCTACAGACACCACTCTGGGATTCCTGTGAGGCTTACATGCTCATAAATAAGCTTTGTCCTTCCAGAGCATAAAAACTGAGCTCTGGAGATACAATCGCCACAGAAAACTAAAGCCAAAGCACTAGGGACATGCAGGAAGGGGCCAGTACTAACCTGGCTTCTTTGCCGGGAACTCTTGTTATCTTGTTCTGTATTTATCCAGTGCTGTATTTAGAAAAGATTAAATCAAAACTGTGAAATTAAAACACGTTGAGTGACAGTTCTGAGAGACAACAGCTGTGGCATTAGATTTTCATCATGTCAGGCCTGAGATCTGTATTTCAGGTCACTTTTTTCCATTGGCACCCGTCCTGAAGGGCAAGAATTATCTTTCTACTGGCTATTTTCTAAGCCACCTGTTGTCTCCATGGGGTAAAAGATTAATAGGGTTTAAATGGGAACAAGCTATTTCAAAGGTCTAGGTTGAATGGGATCCTCATGGAACACTCACCTTCAGAATATTTTGATAGAGCAAAATTTTACCTGATATCAGCAATGATCACCCTGTGTGCTGCATTCTCTTGTAGGTGGGAAAACCTTTCTGGACCACACGATCCAGATGTGTTCCACAACTTAAAAAAAAAAAAAAAAAAAAAAAAGTCTACTGTTCTACTGTTTCCAAAACTATGTGACAAAGTGGTTCTTGAAATAGGTATACTTAATATATGCTCAAATTTAAAGTAGAATTCAAGAATTCAAGAGGTAGCAGGAATTCATTTTATTTTTCTTTTTTGCTTTGTTTTTTCAAGACACTTTGTTTCACTCTGTTTCTCTGTCTGTCCTGGAATTTGCTATGTAACCAGCAGCCCTTGACTTCAGAAGTCTGCCTTCCTCTACCTCCCAAAAGGGATGAAGGGCTTGTGCCACCAGGCCCTGCTTTCTCTTTCTTTGATTTTTATTTTATTTTATTTTATTTTATTTTATTTTATTTTATTTTATTTTATTTTATTTTATTTTATTTTATTTTATTTTATTTTATTTTATTTTATTTTATTTTATTTTATTTTATTTTATTTTATTTTATTTTATTTTATTTTATTTTATTTTATTTTATTTTTGAGACAGGGTTTCTCTGTAGCTTTGGAGCCTCTCCTGGACTTGCTCTGTAGACCAGGCTGGCCTCCAACTCACCGAGATCTGCCTGCCTCTGTCTCTCGAGAGCTGGGATTAAAGGTCTGTGCCACCCCCAACATGGCTATCTCTTTCTTAATAAATGCAAAATATTGTTGTCATGGAGTCAGTTTTGTCTATAAGATAAAGACATTTTTAGCTGGTTTGATAGTGATATTGAAAAAGTTACTGGCATATCCTACCCAGTACAATGTTATCAGCAGTCCTCAGCAGAAAAAGTTAGAGCATCTCAAATGTACTAGACTAAACGAAAAAAGCCAGTTCAGAAGGCTTCTTCTGCCCGATAGCATTCTCATGACATTCTGGAAGAAACAGAACTAAAAAGCCAAAAATAGATGAGTGATTTCCAAGGGCCAAGGTGAGAATGAGACTTGATCAGTAAAGGGTGCCTTTATGTTACGATTGTAGGGAAGGTACGTGCAAGACTATGGGAAAGAGCAAGAACTAGTTGTCAAATAGCATTAAAGTTATTCTATATAATTCATATCTTAATTTAAAAACCCCAGAATTTTCCAATAAGTGTTGTCTAACCCCAAATCTGTTTCTAACTAAAGGAAGAATTAAGGACCATCGTAGCATTGCAGATTTGAAAATCCCCATTAGATTCTAAGGTGCAATGAGTCGTCAGTCTCTTCTATTAACAGCAAGTGAGCTTCAGTTAAGGTTGTGAGCTTGGCGAAGACTCACTGGTACCACTGTCATATTTGCATCTGTTTTTAGATGTGGCAAGAGAGGCACTCTATATTTGAAATTTCGTTTTTGCAGTTAGAAAATTCAGAGACATGGTTGAAAGGAAATCCAAAATTCTTACCTGTTGTTTAAACCTGCTCATCAGTTATGTGTCAGAAAATGATAAAGGCTGACAGGCCTTTGGCTTGTGTCTATGAACCCTAAGTTTTCTAACCTAAAATGTGCTTATATTTTATATAACCTAAATATTGCATAACCTATCCACATATCTACTTATCTATTATTTGACTATAATCTCATCTTACTCATAGTAGTGATACTTATGTACAATGTGCATTTTAACAATAATTCCTAGGAATGACATTTAATATACTATTTGGTAAAGAAAAACAAAGACAGAGGTCAAACCTCATCTTGCTACCTTCCCTTTACAATGACAGATGATCTGCAATCCTGGAGTCATTCAGGCTCAAGTCTGGAAGTCATCTTTTATTTCATCTTCCAACATCTCCCCCACATCATGCATTTGTTGGGAAGAGGGTTGCGGTTTCCATTTCTATTCTGTCTGGTTCAGCCACCTCTTCCCTGAGTTAGCATCTTCTTTATGCTGCTCAGACCTGGGTATCTATCTATACACAGAGAAACCCTATCCCAATTCCCTCCCCCCCCCAAAAAAAAAGAGAAAGAAAGAAAAATTCTCAGGACAATACACAATTGGCGTAGAGGTTAAGGTCTAATAAATGCCATTCTAGAAGGAAATGGACAAGAAGATAAAGACAGCAAACACCCCAGGAGCCGTCAGATGCAAAGTTCCCAGTAAGCAATAAGTGGAGTACAGGTGGAGAACTAGAGGCAACGTCATGAAATTGCAAATGGCCGAGGCTAGAAAGAAGCCAAACATGACAGGACATTCCTGTAAGGCTCTCGGTGGGAGGCGAAGGCAGAACTGCTTCTATTCAATCTGGTTAGTCAGGGCTTCATAATGAATTAAAGACCAGTCAGGGCTACAGGGTAAGGCCTTGTCTAAAACTAACAAATAAGAATAATGCAAGAGACTGTTGTAGAAATTCTGGTTGTAATAAAGGAAACTCAGAAGCAGATATCGGGGAAAGGCTGAGATATGAAACAGAGGAAACGCCACAGTCAGATCTCACACAGCTGTCTTCCAGCTTCCTCAGCCTCGCTCCTGTGGCTTCACTACCTCATCTATCTTCCTGCACCTGCCTTAAATACCCTCTTCACCCAGTTGTTTCACATCCAGGTTAAGATTAAAGGCTTGGGCTACTGCTATTTGGTAATTAGGCCTTGAACTCACAGAAACACAGAAAGATCTTCTCTGTCTCTGGAGTTATGGGATTAAAGGCCTGGCACCACCACTGCCTGCCTGGGAGCCTGGAACACCCTCTGTAAACCAAGCTGGCCTCAAACTCAGATCTGCTGGGATTAAGAACATAGGTCACCACTTCTGGTCTTTTCCCCGGTGCTGGGATTAAAGGTGTGAGTTAGCACTCTCTGATCCTCCTGGATTGACTATGGGTGGGTCTCTTCTCTGATATTCCATTCTGGTTTTATTAAATATATAACATATCACCACAAGAGACTCCAATGTCAGAATAAGAAAATGATTGATTTAAACCCAGGCTTTCCCCTCAGCCATCAATATGGTTAGCGTCTATAGAAGAAGGCTATCATAAAAGTCTTGAGGAAAGATGGTTTAAGGTTTACAGAGTCAGTGAGTGGTTAGCCAGGCCTTCTTTCTTAAAGAAACTTGACAGTGGAGAGAATAGGTAGTGAATGAAACCCTGGGATCCAGAAGACAGTGGTAATGCCCAAGAATTATGTAATGGGATTGGGGCACAGTTGGGTCACCTAATCTGGAAGAACGGCAGAGGCTGGGCTTCTCTTGGGTCAAGGGAGAAACTAAACAAGAAAGTACAGGAAATAATGGGGAAAGTTTTTCTAACTCAGAAACTCTAGGAAGCATAATCAATCTTAGGCAAGTTTGCATAATCACATAGTGTTTTATGCTGGAAAAAATAGTCACAAAGTATTAATAGTACAAATATTGTCAGGCATGATGGTACAAGATTTTTAAGCCCAACACCAGGGAGGAAGAACCAGGTGGTTGTCTGTTGTAGTGGTGGAGGGTTTCTTGGTCCCGGGCGTCCAGAGGCCCAGACCCTGCTGCGCCAGACCCCTTAGCCGCCAGCCGCTGCTGCTCAGGCCCCCAGAAATGACTCAGACACTTATATTAAGTTCATGCTGTTTGGCCTATGGCTCAGGCACATTGCTAGCTAGCTCTTACATCTTAAATCAACCCATTTCTATTAATCTGTCTGCCGCGTGGCCGTGGCTCACCCTGGTTCCTTACATGTTGCTCCTTGGGCGGATTGCTCAATCTGGCTGACTCCGCCCTGCTTCTCCTAACTATGCTCTGATTTCTCTTCCTACTTCTTTTATGGTGCCTGTCATGGCCCAAAACAGCTCCTTTATTTAAAGATTAAGATTCACAGCATACAAAAAGACATTCCCACATCAGATGTCTGAGTTCAAAGCCAGCCTGATCTACATAGCAAAACTGGCCCTCCAAAAAGAAAAAAAAATTTTTTTTACTATCTTTTGACTTTTAGTATTAACTATGTAACTATTGAACATTGAAATGTGATCAGCGGATATGCAATAAGAAAATTTAACTGGTACAAAGAGATAGAGGAAAATGAGATAAATATGCCCTTTTGTAAGTATTTTTAGAATGTATGATTGGACTTAACCTTGCTGTAATCCAGCACTTGAGAGGCTGAGGCAAGAGGGTCTTGACAAAGTCAGCCTGTGCTAGGCTGGGCTGTAGGTGAAACTCGCTTAACAAAATAAAACAAATCTTTTGAGGGATGGCCCTCCCATGCTCTGTGGTAGAATGTGTGACGGGCATCATCCCATACCCCGGGTGAAGTGGAGGCTATGAAGGCTTAAATACATTATTTAAAGCCAGAAACACACTAAACTTTTACCTACTAAAATCAAGAGCTCTATGGATAATAGAGCTATAAACAGAATATCCATCCACTCAATAAATGTCACTTCATTATGTTGACAAAATCCATAAAAGTTTTTGAGATGCATCTGTATTTTGAGAGAGCCAAACTGGCCTCCAAATAGTAATCCTTCTGTCGTGCTGCCATGGTATGGCATGACAGCTTTAAGACACCCTAACCAGTCACTGTGTTTGTTGCGTCAATCAGCATGTTGGTAAATTGATAGAAAATTGTGGTTCTTTTCATTAATAAACTTTAATATCACAAATTTAGTAAAAACTCCAACAAAAACAGACAGTATAAAGATTACACCGACGTCTATGGCAAGATAGCCCAGCATATGAAACTGCTTGCTCCCAAGTGTGGTGACCAGAGGTCAGTCTCTGGATGCTCAAGTTGTCCCCTGACCTGCTGGAACTAGAACTAGTTCCTTCCTTGGCATATCTGGCTGGTTTGGCTGATTTAGAAGGAATGGCTCAGCTTGAAATATGGATATAAAGATATGAAGAACAATTGGAAAGAATCCTGTGATATATTTTATTTAACGTGGGTGCTCATACTGTTTCATGCTGTCTTGGTGAATAATCAATACGTATTCTCACCAGTGTGTTTATCATTATTACAGTATACATGTATGTAGGATCGCGGGTGGGAGTGTGTGTCACAATGTGCTTGTAGCTCTGAACCAGAGTGTGTGACTGGTGTGCTCAGGCCTTCAATGCCATACACAGCAGAAATGACTTTTTCACAAGGACAGCACAATGATATTTGGTGTGGCCATCTTGCATTTTACTTTTCCCATATTTCAGACAGAAAGATGAGCAAGCATATCAGAAGCAACAGACCAGTGGGCCTGGAGCTGGTGAAGGCTATGGTGATGTTGAAAAGAGAGATGTTTAAAACTGTTCACAGACCGACTCAGAGACCTGTAAAACATAAAATGTCCTTCACGTTGAGAGGTGACATTTCTTTAGGCCCACAATCTGACCCAGGAAGTAGTTTCTCAAATCTCTGTAAGAAATTCCAATACTAAATCTGTTGGGGGCAACATTGCTCTGCTCTGAAATAACAAAAAATTACCTAATATTTATTTATTTATTCATTCATTTGCAGTGCTGGGACCAAATCCAGAAAGTCCTGCATGCTATGCAAGCACTCTACCCCTAAATATAGTTAGGCTTTATTTTATTTTGTAATTAAAATTATTAATAAAAAGAAAGAAGTTGATGTGGAGTACACAGGCAAAGCAAACACAAAAAGATCAAGTTTAGAAAATCTGTTGGCCTTCCGTTATAATTCAAAATCGATTTCAGAAGAGGGGTCTGTGTAGTCAGCCTCTGTCTAGGCCTGGGAGGATTTTGAGATCACATGTTTCTAAGAGTCACTGGCAGGTGGCTGGTTTCTAGTTTTATCCAAGACATTCTGCAGCCCCAGAGTGATAAGAAATCCTGCTTCTGGGACAGTTACTTGGTTCAGGATACACTTGGGAAAAGGCTTATCTCTCGTTCTCTTCACTTTAAACTCTGAAGAGGAAGCAATGAACGTGCCCACTATGAAGACAGATTTCAACAGGCCTTCTAAAGCCCAGGACCTCTCAAAGGGCAAGGCAGCTAATCAACGCCCCAGATGACAGATAGGATGTCGCGATGAAGGTCTTGGTTTTTACAGTAAGTCACTGCCTCCACAGCTTGCCAGATTCCAACCTGACTTGCGTCACCACAGTTGTGGGTTTGAGACAAGGTTAGTCACTGAACATACTGAAAAGATAACGGAGGGCAAAACCTAAGACAGAAGCTTGAAAACAGCAGAAGTCAAGTCTGATCGGAGGACATCTCAAAGTGACTACTCAAGGACAAAAGTCCGGGGACTGCTTCCAAGAACAATTTGATCCAGACCAGTTAGCCCTTAAAAGCAAAGGAAACCACGCGACCAGCTAACACTGGGCGTGGCCGGGATTCAAAAGCTGTTGAACGTGTCGCTCCGGGAAGTGAGCGGTCTGCGGCGGAGCACCGGGGGCTCGGCACCGGCACCGGAGCGCAGAGAGCGCGCAGCCCGGCCGGGCAGGGGCGGTGACTCAGCGCTGAGTCAGGGGCGAGCTACGTGCGGCTGCCAGTGGCTTCAGGGACCTGGGGATCCCTGCTTCCAGGCTAAGGCCCGATGCTTTCGCCTCCTGTTTCCTCAGTCCCCAGACTCCACTTGCTCTGCGGGTTTTTGTTTTGTTTTTTTGAGTTTTTTTTTTATGGTTTTTGTTTGTTTGTTCTGTGGGCTTTGGTATTGTTTGCGCTTAGATTTTTAAGAACCAGCCCCACCGCCCCACACACACTCACCCCATTTTCCTGGCAGGGGGTAACATGCTGGTGTTGTTTGTTTGTTTGTTTGTTTTTTCATAGTTGCCAATCTTTTAAATTGGAAACTGGAAAAAAAGTTAATGAAACAAAAGCATGTTGCTAATGATACGTCAAATCATTGAGGCTAAGTTAATGTGGTCACAGTGGAGGCGCTGAACATGGGGTAACCATGGGGTGTCTTTAACTCGGTTCTGATCTGCTGTGTTAAAGAAAGCAGATCTTTGCTCTTTGTACAAACACTTTAAAAGCTGAACACATATTTGATAATCATTTGTTACAGAGAACCTCGGCAGTGCACTGGGTATTCGGGTCCTCTGACATCTTGTCTGGATTTTGCCAAGCATGGTGGTGATGATTGTGGCGATGCTATGTCGAGAGCCAACAGTGGGTATTGCGTTGCATGGCTCAGTACAGCTCAATAAAAAAAAAACAAAAACCCGGTGATAGGTCGAGTGATAAGTATTTAGGGATACCTTTGAGCTGATTTTTAAAATAATCCCAGGTCTTTAGAACCTGTGCCAACTGTTGCCAATTGCTCTGCAGGTTCTGGAGGATTCTATCTACCCCTCTGGATCCCTGAGTGCACCTGAGACAACCTTGGAGCAGCCTTCTGTTCGGAATGGTTTTCTTGCTCAGAAGAACTTTGAGGTTAGATTGATTCTTTATGTATAGGCATGGCCACCTGATTTTTATTTATTTATTTAAGGAAGTCCAAGACCCTAAACTGAGGGAGGGAGGGAGGGAGGGAGGGAGGGAGGGAGGGAGGGAGGGAGGGAGGGAAGATGCAACTGTGAGATGTGAGAGATGGGAAAGCTGAGAACTGGAATGTGATGTTTCTACTATTAACATCATAGAACATTTAACATATTAGGTTAGTTAGCCTTAGAAATTTTGAAAATGTTGTATAGAATATTTACAATTATATTTGTCAGCTGGTGCTTGAAAATAGACTTGTTCTGAGTCATAATTCTTACTTCCCAATTTATACTTCATGCTTTCCAGGTGAATTTGAAGCCCAAGTTCATTTGAAAATGTGACCTTGGCTCTAATTCTTAGCTTATCTAAGCCTATTTTCTCATCTGAAAAATGGAGATCATTATCATTGGTTCAACTTGTAGCCAGTATTCAGAGAGATGACTGTTGAGCACAGTGCCAGGCACATTTGTAAAATCCATCCTATAAGTTTTTATCTTGTTATTATTAAATGAGATTAAGCAGCTGGTCGGGCAACAAGAAATAGTAAAAGTAATAAAGTCTTTGAGAATCTATATCACAAGCGCAGTAACCTTGGGCATATCTTTGGATAAATTCTAAAGCATCTGTGCGTGTATTCATTGATTATTAGACAGAATCAAGTAAAGGGATTCTAAGTCAGGAGAGTGCTGCTGACCATCAGCTAGCCAAGAAGTGGTGGCTAACACAAAGCAATCAAGCAAGAGCTGTTTTCTTGCATCCTTACAGAGAGCAGAGCAGTCCCAGGACATCACCTTTGCCCTTTGTGCAGAGATCAACTCCCTGGATATACTGCAAGTATTTATTCCCCTGAGATAGAAACTTTGCAGGTGTAAGGCTGATGAGCTTTTAGCTGTAGACCAAGGTCAATGGCCAATCTCCCAATAGCTTTTCCTGCAGCTCTTGAGAGAGGTAGTCTCTGTCATTTGTACTTGTCTTCATCAGCTTGGACCACAACAAATTCTGTAGAGTGGGAAGTTCTGAGAGCCCACAGTGTCACATAGTTCCAGAGGCTCATAGTCCAAGGTCAAAGGAAGGATCAGGAAGGTCTCATTCCAAAGCCTCTTTGGTCATCTTGAAAGTGGAGGGTCTTGCTATGTGCTGAAGTGACCTGTGCTTTGTGCAAGAGTTGTGTTTGTGTGAGTGTGAGAGTGTGTGTGTGTGTGTGTGTGTGTGTGTGTGTGTGTGTGTGTGTGGCGAGGTGGGGGTGGGGTCAAAGTACATAATTCTGGGTTTAAAGGAAAAATCACAACCAATGTACTTGAAAGTTCTAGTTGCCTTTTATTTGGGATTCTAGAATGAGACTAAGTGTGCTTCACTGGGCATGGGACAGCTGAGGCTTGGGGAGGAAGAAGGAAACCGGCATAGAGCAAAGGCAGACTGATAACTTTAGTCAGGTTTCTTCAGGTGATTTTTCTGGTAAGGGCGTAAGCAAAAGGACTTCCTTATGACTGTGATTTGGTTGCCCGGGCCCTTTCCAGTTCATGGCTGTTGATCTCCCTTTTCCAGGAAAAACTAGTCTGTTTGGTGGTTATCTGCTCCCTTAACATTTCAGTATGTGACACTTAGCACTAATGACTTCATTAGAGTTTCATCTGTCAGGGCACAGCATGGATGTTTGTTTAATCCAAAGCAATACCTACCAATTCTAGTTAACATCAAGGGCACAATCCAGGCCACAGTGATATCATTTAAATGTTCTCCTTAAAGAAACAACTGCTGGCAAGTGGTGGTGGCACATACCTTTAATCCCAGCACTCAGGAAGCAGAGGAAGACAGATCTCTGTGAGTTCGAAGCCAGCCTGGTCTACAAAGCAACTTCCAGGACAGCCAGAGCTGCCAATACAGAAGGTTTCAATACAGAGAAACCCTGATTTGAAAAATAAAAAAACAACCCTATAAGAAAGTAACTGCTTTGAGAATTATTTCAGTCCTGTTAAGAATTGTATAGAAGTTTATTTTATGTGGTAAATTATTTGCTCTTATGATTTTCATTTATCTCTTCCATGAACTCATTTAGTAGTCTCTGCAATTATAATTTCGGAGAACCCTCATGGTGCTCATTTCTCCTTCTGGACTTTTGTTCAGGTAATTGCATGACTCGCTGTTAACCTTCTTCTCTTTCTGAGCTCAGACACAACTCCATCTCAATGCACAGGGAAAGATCTGCTTTCTTTGGGAGGCCTAGCCTAACGGATCTCACCCCACACAGAACTCATAAGACACATCCACCATCTGTGTCCCAGCTTCTCTTTTTAAACAATTATTTTTATTATTATTTGCAGTATTAAAAAGTTTACCCACTTGTGTCCAGTAGTCTAGCAGTCTGACATTCCTGGCCTCTGTCTAACAGCCTTCCCTGTTAACCAAGTCAACAAGAAATAACGAGAGTTCATACTATCTGCATCCAGGAGAGAATAAGCATGGCTCCCTGGCACGGTTCAAATTATTTTCTGAATTTTCACTGAAGTTTCCTCAGGGAAGGAGAAAGAGTAGCCCTGAACTCTGCCTTTCAGAATTTCAGAATTTCAGAATGGAA
Source organism: Phyllotis vaccarum (assembly GCA_033318265.1). Classification (NCBI taxonomy): domain Eukaryota; kingdom Metazoa; phylum Chordata; class Mammalia; order Rodentia; family Cricetidae; genus Phyllotis; species Phyllotis vaccarum. Next base: position 46,700,959 of record JARWLC010000014.1, on the reverse strand, counting down.
AAAAAAAAAAAAAGCCAAGAAAGAAATTCCAGAGCACCAGAAATGTCCTTGCTGGGTGCCTTATGGAATCAAACAGGCCTTGACTCACTAAGGTAATAAATGACCCTGAAGCCCTGAGTAAGAAAAAAAAAAATCAAAGGGACAGAGAGTGTCACCAAAACATGACAGTGATGACCTAATTATTTGTCCCCAACAAAAATATTCCTAGATCTCCGCTGGGATTTTCCACAGTCAGACCAGATGCCACAGCTGGCATTGATCCCAGTAGAGAAGTGCCTGTTTTCAGTATCCTTAGCAATTTCTTGGATGCTGAGGAAAACTGAATGGTGTAAAAACAAATCCTTCCCATGTTTTCAGATGTCCAAGTAGTCTTAGTGTTGAAGATGGTTTATTCTATAGGTACACACAATTTATCGGATCCTGAGTGTAGGGTGACTTTGCTAGATCCTTAATAAGTTCTGAGGAACACTGAAAATTTTGGATAGGCTATCAGCATGTGCCACAGGGTATTTCTTCCTGACATCTGTGTGGACACAGTGTGCCTACTGGAATAGTTGCTAAATGTTTATCTGCACATGGCTTTTCTTCTTCTCAAGATCCTAAGCTAGAAGGAGAGATTTGTATGAACTAAGGCAAGGCTAATTTACTGACAACTGGCCAGGTATATTCGTGCTTTCTTGGGTAGCCAAGTCAGGCCTGCCTCTAGCTAAATGTTTACCTGGGGCAAAATCTACCTTCTAATGGAAAAGGAAGGTAATTTTCCGGATCTAGAAATGAAAATTCAAGAGATCAAAGTAAATCTAACAACAATCTTGAAAAAAATTAGAAGACCCTCTGTTAGTATGTTGCAAGCTACAGGTTTCATTAATATAGGAATGACTGTAGTTGAACAATAAACCATTCATTGTGTGACTAAAACCAGTGCTAGTTAATGATACTTACAGTGTTTGCATGGACTTCGCTCTTCCACACAAGTTCCTCACCTTTCCACAATACTCTTGAGGCAGACTAGCACAATCTCATCCATTATTCTCCCAATTTAGATGAATTAACTGTATCAAAAGATTACATGCTTTATTGAGTCACCTAGAAATGAGGCCAACTCTAATGCTTCTGCTGCCAAACATAGCAAGCCCACTAAGGATAATGATTGGGTTTTATTACCCAAGGGCAGGCATTCCTATAGGCTTTGCATTTTGATAGTATAGGGATTGCACACACACACACACACACACACACACACACACTTTTTTTTGAGATACAGTTTCTCTATGTCTGAACTCAAACTCACAAGATCTGCCTGTCTCTTCCACCCAACTGCCACTATGCCCAGCCTGCTCAGCCACTTTTGAATAAGAGGTGAGAGATGCTTGGCCCTGAAGTTTTTTTGTATATTTTGTCTAGTGAATCACTCAGACCAGAAAGAAGTCCCAGAGAATTTGTTGTTGATAGGAATTGTTACTACGGTAAACACTTGGTTATTGTGACAGGGATGTGTCCAGTCTGGCATGGTAGTACATGCCAGTAAATCCCAGCACTTTGGAAGTTGACACAAAATGATAGTAAATTTGAGGGCAGCCTGGGCTGCCTAGCAACACCCTCCTCCAAATTACTAATTAATGTTAAAAAAGAAAATGGATGTTCCATAATAAACCTACCCTTGACCAGTTTCTTCTACAGGAGCCCTGGCCAGGTGGCATGCTTCAAGAACAGCTCTTCAGTGAGTAGTAGGGTAAGATGCAAGCATACTGTGTCTCCAGGTGCATCCACAAAGAGGGAACCTCCATGAACTTTTTGGGTGCTCAGTAGCCCCAACCTAAGTGAGGGACAGTGTCTGAGGAACCAGCCTACTTCATTCAAGATTGAAATTTCTATCCGATATCATGAGAAACTTTGCTTTGACCTTCTAAAATTCAGATGTGCATAACCCTTTCTGAGAATAGATTCCCAACAATAAACAAATGAACATATATAAGTCAAAATATAGGCTATGCCTATAATCCCGTCATTCAGAAGGTAAATGCAGGTTTGCCTGGATTTGAAGTCAGCTTGGGCTACAATATAATAATACCTTGTTCCCCAAACCTAATATGTTGCAAAAACTGTTTCCAAGTTAGCTTTAACTTGACACAGTCCAGAATTACCTGAGAAAGGAGTCTCGTTTGAGGGATTACCCAGATCAGATTGGTCTATGGACATATTGTCTTCATTGTTAACTGATGTTGGAGGGACCAGTCAGTTCTGAGTGGCACGGTCACCTGAGCAAGTAGCCCCTGGCTATATAAGAAGTCAGCTAAGCATGAGTCTGTAAGCCGACTACCAAGGACTCCTCCTCCATGGTTTCTGCTTCAAACTCTTGCTCCGACTTTCCTCTTTCCCTCTGTTATGAAGTGTTCACCTGTAAGGTGAAATGACTTCCCTCCTCTGAGATATATTTGGTCAGAGACTTCCACCGCAGCAACAAAACAAAACCAGAACACACACACATACACACACACACACACATACACACACATATGCACACACACACACACACGCACACACATATATACACATACACCCAAACTCACACACAGCCACACACATCACATACACCACACACACACACACACACACACACACACACACACACACACACACACCAACACACACACACAGGGTTCATATTAAATACCAAGACTGACAACCTCTACTCGAACATCTCCTAGCCTCTAAACACAGTGATCAGAGCTAGATGTGATATGCATATACAAAATAGGTAATTATATCAGCCACAAGTTTAGATAGTCAAAATTCAACACACACAATGGTAAGAGTAGTTCATTTATAATTATAATAATAATGATGACCATGCTGGTGTTGATGATAATAAAAAATATTTACTAAATGCTTAGTGGTTTTATATCTCATTTATTCATGACAATATTCACAGCACTGTTGTTCTTAGTTTACAGAAATAGAACCTTGGGCTGAGGAACATGTCCAAGGTCATTTAGCTGTTCAGTGGATGAGCCATGATTTAAGTCCAGGTCTGTTGGCCTCCCAGGCCTGTCCTACTATGAAAAGCATACAGACAAGATACTCATTCAGTCGTGTACTATCTGTGTATAACAAAGTGAACAAAAATTTACACATAAAGACCCATAAGGCTGTGGCTTAGCATCTCTGTCATTGACTTTATTTAAGCCAGCTCAAGGGTCCAATATCCACCATCAGGAAAGAACTGTTTTATTCAGGTGTCATTCTCTGTGGGATAATTTTTACTTTGGATTATTCTTCTCTGGGAAGAAGATACTACCATTTGGGAATGTGTTACTAACGAACAGGGAAAGCTAAAGAGAGCAGAGCTAGAAGATGAGAATGTGCACCAGTCCACATGGAGCCAAGTGTGCACTGGGAGAACTGGCTGCTTATACTGTTGATCCCTGCTGGCCTACCTGGCGCTACTGACCGCTGATGCTGATCCCCAATGTGTATGTTGTAGATGTATCTGACAGAGTGAGACATTCTGCCTCCTCCCACAGGCTCCCTTAGACCCTCAGTTTCTCTCATTCCCAGCACCCTCTTTAGAAACAGAAAACTCATTCAGGTGCAGAGACACTTGCCTGTAATTCCAGTTACTGGGAGGTGGAGGCAAAGGCGTCAAGAGGTGGAGCCAGTCTGTTTCAAAATATGAACAAAGAATAAAAGAAGTAGCAGAGGGGTCGCAGGTTCAAAGATAGTCTCAGCTGCCTAGTGAGCCTGAGGCCAGACTGGGCTACTTGAACTATGTCTCAACAACAAAAAGAAACAAGGCCTGGCTCATGTGCAAATAACAAATAAAAAATAAGTCATGAATTATATCATGAAAAAAGACTTGCCCTGTGGAAGGGGACGGCCCTTCAGATCCTTCCCTCCAGTTCTCTGTCATCCCTAGATGTTACATGTGTCATTTCTCTGACCTGTGACCTCTCAGGCTGTTGTTCTCTGAGAACAGAGTCAGATCTTCCATGTTCTCCATATGCAATCTTAACTTGTGTGAAGTTTCCACAATGTTAAGATTGGAAACAGGTAGCAAGGTGGCCTAAATAGGGCTCCTTTTGGACCTTTCCCCACTTCAGACTGGAGAAATCTTCATCTCCCTCATTGCCAGAGCCATGAACCATTTTGCCAAAGCTGGTCACCCCGGTGACTGGCCCCTTCAGGCTCTTAATCTGTGGCAGCTCACAAGCCCCTTGTCTCTTGTAAGTGATGGCTTTCAAGTTTCTCCTCTTCATGCTAGCCTTAGAAATGTTGCCGAGAGTCTGGCTTTCTCTGTCCATACCTCCTCTTTCTGAGGTACTATGTTCTGCTACCCTACTGGCAACGTGGGTACACCGGAGAAATGTAGGAGAGGCAAACTTCAGCTGTGAGCTCTGCTTCTTGTTTCCACAGAGTGAGGAGTCTGTTGTGTGAACTGCCTTTATTATTGTCTCTTACGGGGTTCCGTGTATTGACCTCAACTTTCCTCATAATTTAAGTTTAGCAGTCACTTTTCACAAATCTTCAGGGTGTGTTGTCTCTAATGGGATGGAATTAACATGGGAGGGGATGCTATGCTTTGAGGATTTGCAGTTACACTTCCATTAGCAGAAAAGCAATTAAGATGTGCAAAAAGCATTCTTTTGTATGTGTGAACAACTAATCAGGCTGTTTTTTTTTTTTTCTTACATAACAGGCTAATTGCCTTTTGTGCTAATGGTGACATAAATATAAACTATAAAGTTTTAGTCACAGTAAAATTTCATTCCAATTTCCACTGACGTTGAAATCTTCAGCTGGCTGGTGTGGGACCTTGTTAAGGGTGTGCAATACAACCACCTAAGTGTCATGGCGCAACAGTCTCAGTCACTTTTTATGTCAGTGGTTACATCCTCTCTTCATGCTCTAGGCTCTGAAGATCACACCCAAGGTTTATTTTCCTTCATGAGATCCAGAGAACGCCAGCACAGGGCAAGCCTTGGGGAAAGAGCAAATTATAGCTGGTCCCCTCCTCCAACTGCAATCTGTCCTTACATTTTGACAAATATTTCATTTTAGTGTGAAACAAAGAAAACACACACACATTTACAGCATCCCTCCAGAAAAGTTGAGGTAAGTTCAGCAAAACACATCGTCAAAGTGCTGATGGTCATTACCTCTCAAGAGTGAAGCTACATTTTAAGTTACTTTTCCTAACTGCTTAACATAAAGTTACTTCAAATCACTTCTTTTGTATAAGAATTAACTATCAAGGTGGAAATTACACAGTTAAGAAATTTCTGTAATCTTTCTAAATTTGACTTCTAAGAAGGTCAGATAAATGGACTCTTTGCAGTTTGGTGACACAGAACTTCAGTGTGAATGACTCGTTCTCCTGGGACACAGTACAAGAGCTTGACCCAAAGCACTGCCCTCCTGTAAATTCTAATTCACTGTGAGAGTAAACAGAATATCAGATGCCAGCATTGCAAGGGGCAGAACATGTTGGAAGGTAGTTTGGAGGTGTTGCTTCCGTCTGATGCAGGCAGGGTGTGGGGATTCAGGGAGAAAAAAAAAATCCCACAAAGAGAGAAATGTGAGTCTTTGTAAGTCCAACAAAAGAAAAAGGATGAAAAGGAGGAATGAAAAAAGAGATTAAGAGAGGAAAGAAGAGAGACAGAGAGACGGAGGATGAGGAGGAGGAGAGGAAGAGAAGGAAGGGGTGGGGAATACATCCAGGTATTCTGAGAAAGGTCTAGACTCCTCACCTTAACCCTGACTTTTACCCAGTGTGTCCTTCCCAAAGTTGGTCCAAAGACTCAGCAGCATGAGAATCACATATTAATCCTACCTCTGCCCAGCTGGCCAGAAATCCAGCATATTAATGAAGTGATGGCTATGTGGCAAGCCCAGTTCTGTGGTTGGGAGACTGCCCTGGCACCTTTCCTGCTGACATGTGCCACTCCTAGAGTGCTGGGTCACTCCACCCTCAAACTAACTCCTGGCTGAACTGGGGCATTCTGGCTCCTATAAAGAAGAGGCTTCAGTCCTGATTTTCACACTTGAACTTTTGGTTCAGAGTGAAAGCCAAAAAATGCAACCTATCTGGAGCTACAGCCAGGATGCTGATGCTGCCAGGCAGTTTCTGGCTTACTGGACCACTGCCTCCTACTTTTGGGTCCAGAGGATACACAAAAGACCAACCTCCTACAATGTAAATCTTGCTAACACGTCACTCATCTTAACATATTTCTTTCTTTGCCTAAATTTTTATTTGGTAATGAGTTTTATACTTTGCAAAAATATATTACACATTTAGACTAGCATGATATAGATGGAATATAAGAAATACATGTTCATGTGGGAATGCCTTTCTGTATGCTGTGAATATCAATCTTTAAATAAAGGAGCTGTTTTGGCCCATGACAGGCACCATAAAAAAAGTAGAAGGAGAAATCAGAGCATAGGTAGTAGAAGCAGGGCGGAGTCAGACAGACCGAGCTGAAGCCCAAAGGAGCAACATGTAAGGAACACAGGTGAGCCACAGGCCACGTGGCAGACAGATTAATAGAAATGGGTTGATTTAAGATGTAAGAGCTAGCTAGCAATGTGCCTGAGCCATAAGCCAAACAACATGAAGTTAATATAAGTGCCTGAGTGATTTCTGGGTGCCTGAGCAGCAGCGGCGGGCGGCTAAGGGGTCTGGTGCAGCAGGGTCTGGGCCTCTGGCCGCCCAGGACCAAGAAACCTTACTACTACAACGTGTAATATTTATTTAAAAATAATGGCCTTGGAAACTAGAAGAGATTTATAGGAGGCAGAGTTTTATTTTTAGTTCTGGATCTACTCTACCAAGCTTAAATCTTCACGGACGTTGCTATTGACATAAGATTCATTGTATCATCACCACTGTTCTAGTATCATCATGTGCTTACTCTGCATAGAACTGTCAAGTGCACTGGCTTTAAAATGATGTGAATGATTCTTAATCTATACCATGGGCTGTGACTTAAAGTAAATAAACATGTTTATGGTTCCCATTAACAGGGTGTAAGAAAAACACATAGTAAATCTAAGGACATAGACAAAATAGTGAAAGACCCTATAGTATGTAGATTATCTCAAAGGCTTGCTTTGGGAACTGACAATAGAATCCCATATTTGCATTTTATTTCCATATAATCTCTTACTATCACTTTACATCTAGCTGGAAAATTTACTTTTAAAAACACACTGATGAGTCTCAGTTGCTAGAGCTCCTGCCTAGCATGCACAAAGACTTAGGTTCTGTTCAATCCCTAGCACCTCATAAAATGGCATGTTGTGCTATTGGCCTGTAATCCTAATGGTGAAGACAGAAAATCAGAAGTTCAAAATCACCTGGGCTACATAACGAGGTCTAGGATAACCTGAGTGGCATAAGACTTGTCTTGAATGAAGTAGCTGAGAACTGGAGTTGGTCCCCTGAATCCATGTAACTGTCCTGTAGGAGTGGAAGCCTATCACTTGTAATTTCAGTGTTTAGGAAGCAGTTGGGATCCCCAGAGCAAGCTGGTAGGTTAGACTAGCTAAATCTGCAAGCTCTGGACTCAAGTGGGAGACTCTCTCTTCATCTATAAGGTGAAGAGTGATCAAGGCAATAATATCTACCTCTGGCTTCTATAAGTGCAAGGATATATATTCACTTGCATGTACACGTGGGTGTAAACACACACACACACACACACACACACACACACACACACACTACACACAAACATAAGTAAACAGAGCCAGTGAGATGGCTCAGTGCTGCCTGAGTAAGCACCGAATTTAAACCCACAGTGGAAAGAATACCAAATGCTAAAAGGTATCCTCAAATGCTCATGAGTGCACCCACGCTTACAAACATACCATATATATATATATACACAAGAAAGAAAAAAATTCCTTTTAAAAATAGAAGCACATTACTTCGTAAATAAGTAAATAAGTAGTAAATAAGTAAGTAAGTAGTCTTATTTTTAAAATCCTCAGGATAGACTTTCCTGTGATTCACAGGTCCTGGAAACAGTCTCAGCAGTTACAAGCACTCCCACTGATAAAATGGCAATCACTGGTCTGTAGTCCCCACACTCAGGCAGAGGTAAGACTCAGAGTTCAAAGTTTTGACCCCAAAATTATCAATAAAGTGAGATTAAAAACTCAGGAGCTGAAGAAGAATTAACCCTCTGTGGTGGTTTGAAGGAAAATGCCCCCCCCCCACAGTGAAGTGACAAAGTGTGGCTTTGCTGGAATAGATGTGTCCTTGTTGGAAGAAGTGAGTCACTGTGGGGATGGGCTTTGAGGTCTCCTATGCTCAAGCTATACTCAGTGTTGCAGTTTACTTCCTGTTGCTTTCCAATCAAGACAGAATTCTCAGCTTCTTCTCTAGCACCATGTCTGTCTGCATACTTCCCATGTCCTACCATGATGATAATGCACTAAATCTCTAAAACTATAAGTCAGTCCATTTAAATATTTTTCCTTACAAGAGTCGCTGTGGTCATGATGTTTCTTCACACCAACACACCCTCTAAAGTTTATTAAATAAATGCACCAAAAAAATTTCTTTCTTCTTTTTCTCCAGCAGTGTCTCACTCTGTAGTCCAAGCTGGCTTCAAATTCAGACACCTCCTGCCTCAGTCTCCCAAGCGATGGGATTATAGATGTTTGTCACCAAACCTGGCAGCTAAAGAGACAAATTTCAATCATTGGACACCAAACCAAGTATAAAGTTTGTTGGAACAACTAGCCTCTAAAGCTGATGCTTTCAGACAATTATGTTTTTATTATTAATCTTTTATTTTAAAATATTTTTGATGTGGGAATGTCTTTCTGTATGCTGTGAATATCAATCTTTAAATAAAGGAGCTGTTTTGTCCCTTGGTGAGCACCATAGAAGAAGTAGGTGGGGAATCAGAATAGGTAGGAAAGGAAGGGTGGAGTCAGGGACAGATCGAGCCAGCTGCCAAAAGAAGAAACATGTAAGGAACACAGGTGAGCCATGGGCCGCGTGGCAGGACAGATTAATGAAAATGGGTTGAGTTAAGATGAAGGAGTTAGCTAGGAATGTGCCTAAGACATAGGCCAAACAGCATGAACTTAATATAACTATCTGAGTCATTTCTCAGGGCCTAAGCAGTGGCGGGCAGCTAAGGGGTCTGGGGCTGCAGGTCCAGCGGGGTCTGAACCGTAGAGCAAGCTGGGCCAGAAACTTTATTGTAACATCTTTTCCTCCTTATTATTATGTCTTTTTATCTATTATCCCCCTGCTCCCCGTTCCTTCCCTCCTCCTAATACCTCCCAGTCAGCCTTCAGACTTCTCCCCATCCTCCCAATCCCCTCCCCCAAAAGGACAAGAAGTCCCAAGGTGCGTCAGCGCAGTGTGGCACATCCACTCCAGGCAAGTCTGATTTCCTCATCCCAATATCAAGACTGGGTTAGGTGTTCCTCTGCAGAGAATGGGTTCCAAGGTGCCAGCCCACACACAGGAACATAGTCTGATCCCACCCTTCAGGGCTCCACACACTGCTCATGCCAATGGACAGTTGCCCATCCTTGGAGGGCCTAGCTCCTTTTCCCAATGTCCCCAGTAGCTGTTTCTGATTCAGTGAGTTCCCCAGACCTCCAGCCAGCCATCACTGTGGATCTCATACTTCCTATCCCCTTGCTCATACAGACTTTCCTCCCCTGCTTTCAGCTGTAACAGGAGCTTGGCCCACTGCTCAGCCATGGATCTCTGCCTCCACCTCTATTCATTGTTGGATGTAGGTTCTGTGATGACACTTAGGGTGGTTATTCACTTGATTATAGGGGAAGTACTGTTTAGGCACCTCCTCCACTATTGGTTGGAGACCTTGCCAGGGACAATGAGTTCTTGGAGGTTTCCCTAGCACCCGGCCTATTTCCAACTCCACATTGGCTTCCTCTATTAAGATATCCATCTCTTTCTATCTCCCTCTTTGTTGCTCCTCTCACTCAACCATCTCCTCTCATGATTTGTTCCCACCTCTGCTTGGTTACAACCTGTTATGATCCCAATTTGCTCAGGAGATATTCTCTATTTTCTCTTCCTAGGGGAATCTCTGGGTGTCTCTCTTAAATTCCTTCTGGTCCCAAGATGTTCAGGGGTTGTGGTTTGCAGCTTGGGTATTCTTTGCTTTTTGTCTAAAGTCACTTGTGAGTGGGTACATCCCATGCTTCTTCCTGGGCTTGGGATACCTCAGCCAGGAGGATATTCTCCAAGTCCATCCATTTGCCTGAGAATTTTAGGATTGCCTTACTCGAGTTCCATTCCCAGTAACCATTTCCAGCCACCGTGCAGGCGGCTCACAACCACCTATAACTCCAGTTGCAAAAAAAAAAAAAAAAAAAAAAAAAAATCTGATCTTTCTAACCTCTGGAAAAACATGCAGCGTATGGCATATTCTCCAATACACACACACACACACACACACACACACACACACACATATGTGATTAAAAATAAAATCTTAAAAAACTTATTTTACGTATGTACATTTGTCATGCACATATGAAAATGTGTTTGGGGTCAGAGGACAATTTTAGGAGACAGTTCTCTCCTTGTACCATGTAGAATCTGGTACCTAACCTGACTTTCAGTCTTAAAGGAATCCACCTCATCCTTCATCCACTGAGCCCTGTTGCTAATCCAATTGCTCCAGTTCTCAATGCCATATCAGAATTTGTCTTCTTTTGACTTGCCTGGTATAGATGAAATGCCAACACTGTTCCAGGGATGCTGAGTAGAGGAGGAAATGACATCTGTAAATAAGGGGAGTAGTACCTGCTAAGTACCAGGGGAGGCATTCATAGATGGCTGGTAGAAAATAAAGGGATGGGAATCTGTTTTTCTTGTTGGTGATTATATTGACCGTTTCACAACAGAAGAGCACAATTAAGTTCTGATTGGGATTATAAGAGATGAGTGACCTTGACTTTGCAGGTCTCCAATCTGAGCAGTTCAGACTTCAGCTCAGGAAGTGTGCTGCAGCCTTTGTTTTCAGGCTAGTCTTGTCCCTACGTACACTGACCCCATAAATGACGAACACTGGTTAGCGAGGACGTCTGAACTTCCCTTCCCTGGGTCCCAGTTTGACTGGGAGAAAACAGAAAGTTTTCATGAGATTAGACATCATTTGCGCTTAACTGTTTGGATGAAGCAAGCTAGTAAACCTGTCAGAGAAGAATTTGCATTTCTCAAGGCTGAGTGTTAATTCTAGCCAACTTCTCATCAAGGGAAATGGATATGAATGTGGACTCACATTCGAAGTCTGTATCTCTGTGGCTAGGATTTTAAGCTTCACTTCGTGTGCTTGTTGACACATGAAGGTCTTCCTTTTTGGATGTCCAAGAAGACTGAAAAACAAATTGCAAAACCTCACCAACACTAAGAGCTATTGCATCACCCCACCCTGCCTCAGCACTTCCCTCCCACTGTGCCCGGAAGATTTCCTCACTTCTGAGCACATCGCCAGTGTGAACTGACATTAACACTGGAGTCCTTTTTAAAAACACTGCCTCCCAATGACCATCCACAGGATGGAGGGGCCGGATCTCAGTTTCTACATCTCTCTCCATCCTAAACAAAATGGAGAAGAACTGACAACTTCTGTTGTCATGACAACAGCAAATAAGATACCAAATGTCTTTTATTTCACATCTTTCTACTATGTGAGTAAGCAGTGAAAAAAGTACTGTCTAAAGATTACTACAAAAAGGTGGTGGCGGTGCACACCTTTAATCCTAGCATTGGGAGGCGGATGCGAGTGGATCTCTGAGTTTTCGTCCAGCCTGGTCTACTGAGTCAGGATAGGCAGGGCTACACAGAAAAACTCTGTCTCAAAATACAGACAAAACAAACAAAAGGCACAATACAGTCACCTCCAGCAGTGCTTGAGAGGAGTGAGTTTAAGGCCATTCTCTTTGGTGAAGCATCACCGGGCAGAGGAGGCCAAAGAGCCCCCAAACCAGAACTGCAAGATACAGTATTTGTGTGATAATAATGGATGTAGCCCCAAAGAAAGAGCTAATTCATACGAGGCCTTGATATTTTACCACCTCACTGTTAATGATCAATATCAGTTAAGCTAGGTATTGTTATAAACATTTCTGTCTTTATTTTTTTCTATTTCTAGTACATCGATATTTGGTACATTAAAGGCAACCAATTAATTAACTGTTTATTGAATGAATTAATTAATGACAATAAGGAGATAAGAATTACTACTTAAGGAAAAACAGTTTGGCTTTTGTTTTGCTGTACAAAAATATCTCTTTATAACTAGCTATATTTAATTTATTTTCTTTTAGACCCTGCTTTCCCAAAACATTGCTTCTCTTCTCTCTCTTCTGCTTACAGCTAATAGAGGGAGCCCTGCAGTTTCAGACTGATTTTGAGTTGCTTTGTTTTGTTTTGTCTCATGTAGCTCAGGCCAGCCTTAAACTGAAGGTGCAGCTGAGGACAACCTTGAACTTCTGATCTGTTCTGTGAGTATGGGCATACGCTACCTATCCGAGGATATTCATCTGATACTCAAATCAGTAGAAGCTCGGGACCTTTGTATAAGTGCCATGATATTTGCATGTAGTATATGCATGTCTTCCCTTCCGCTCCTGGCTAACTAACAGTGAGAACTGATACTATGAAATAGTTCTTAGCATATTGTTTGGAGCATAATAATGAGGGTAAATATCTGCACATATTCAGCACAGATTCATTTCTTGGTTTGTTTGAGTTTGGAAGCAGAGTCCCTGTGCAGAGGATGGACCAGTTGTGCCTTTCACCAGTGTACTCTTCCCAGAACTCTTGTTGACTGACAGCAGAGCGTGAAAGCTCTTTATCCTTGAAGGCTGAGAAGACTGGCAGCCATTGTTTCTCTCTGGCTGACTGAAATGTGTGGTATTGAAGCGGGCCTTTATCTCCAGTTCCCTTCTGTTTATCCATCTGGAAAGAAGAAAAACAATACTCACTGGTCTGGTATGGAAATGATTGCCAAGAACCTTGTGATCCACACAGAGAAGGTGACACCAGTTGCTACATCTTACAGATGTTTCCCTGTGACTAATAGGTGCTCACTGCTTTTGGAGATGCTGAACAACAACAACAAAAAGACATTGATTTCTAGACTGTTGTAATATGTATACATTCCTCCTATGTTACAAACATTCTTTAGCCTGAACTTTCACACCACAGGTGTATTAGTCTAGGGTCTCTCAACTGGGTGCGCCACACTCCTCTGTGGAATCTGCAGTTGTCCTGGCTTCTCTTTACCTTCTCGGGTATAGAACTAGCCATTGTGTCCAGGTCTTTTTCTCTCCCTCCCTCCCTCCCTTCCTCCCTCCCTCCCTCCCTCCCTCCTCTCCCTCCTTCCCTCCCTCTCTCCGTCCTTCCCTCCCTCCCTCCCTCCTTCCCTCCCTCCCTCCCTCTCTCTCTTTCTTTCATGAAATGAAAGGGTATTGGAGGAAACAAGGTGAGTAGAGTAGAAGGAAGGATAGAAGAAAGGGGAGGAAGAGGAAGAAGAAGGAGTAGGAGGTGGTGAAGAGGAAAGTGTGACATGGAGAAAGGGGAAGAGAGTCGGGGGTACCAAGGGCCAGCTAGTAAGCACAGAATCAGAATGTCTTTATGTTCTAGTATCTTTTAACATGTTTTTGTTTCCAAATGCCATTAGATCTTTAAATTACTAAAGATAAATCTCAAGGTGACTTTCTCTGTAGAGCATCGTCGTGGGCACTTCCAAGACTTCCAAGTCTTCCTGTACCATTTTCCAGTCTGATCATATCCCTTCCATTTCTTATCTAATCTATAAAACACCTGCAGATGAGTCTGGGTGGAAATAAATTCAAACCCTTATACCTTTTCAAAGAACCATTAGTAGCCTGAATCGTATTCGAGCATGTATCCTTTGGTATGTTAAAAAAACAAAACAAAACCTTTGTCTTCCTTCCTGTCATCTTCCTGGGTGTAAACTCCTGGAGATGGAAGCAGCAGAAGTGTTCTTCAGCAACACCAACAAGTGTCTTTGCCATCAGTGTGCTCACTCACTTCCAGGGGCTCTGATTTAAGAGGACCAGAATGGAAGCAAGGCTTTGTGTACTGCTTTATTTCATTTGGCAGGGTCTCCAGCCATAGCCCAGGGAATCCTGGAACTCAGCACAGAGGGAAAATCAGCCTTGAACTTAACCAGGATCCCCATGTCTCAGCCTCATAAGCACAAGGCGTACAAGCATAAGGCACCATTCCTGACAGAATTCTGCTTTTCTCCCAAGCAGACACTTGGGCAGTGCTACTTAGAAAAAAAAATCTTTCATGATTTCCATTTTGAAGTATGCTCCTTCAGCAGACAGTAAAAGTGAAAGGAATGAACTGAAATTTCTGCCTGATAGTGTTGTGGTTTCTCTCAGTATGGTTTCTCTGTATGGCCTTGTCAACCCTCCCAAGCACACAAGAGATTGTCAACCGTGAGATGAGAGAATGGTTAGGCTCACTTGTGATCTTGGGCAAACCCTTAACTCTCCAATATAGCTCAGTTACAGGATATATATCCCTACAGAGTACATTGCAGATGGCCTTCCTAAATTTCAGCCTGCTCTTCATTCCTGTGCAGCTGGGCGTTTGATTCCAGAGTTGTCCAGCCTCTGGAGTAAACTCTAATGCATCTGAATTACTGGTGACAATTCTAATCCTCAAGACTCAGGAAGATGAGCCCTGCCCATCCCGTAACTACCATTGTGGTCATTAGCATCTGATCAAACCAAGGCTAACAAAAAGGAGACATTTTTTCAGTGTTTTTAGAGGGATTGCTAATGCATTGCCTGTTCTGAAAAGGAAGCAATGCCCTGCTGGCAGCCACACTGCAGAGGGGATTAGCATTAGGAAGTATCCAATCCTGAGTTTCAAGACAGTGAAGAGGCCTGGGAACCTTGGGACACTGTGGGGTCACTGATTTCCCATTTCTCCAGACTCCCAGTTACTTGTGCCAATAAATGGTCTATTGCTACAGCTCACACCTTTAATCCAAGACCTTTCGAGGTTCGTTACAGAGCATCTCCATGAGTTCAAGGCCAGCTGTACCACAAAGCCCAGGCTCAAAAAGACAATCACACAAAGGAGACAAAAGGGCTGGAGAGATAGCTCAGCTCATAAAGTGTGTGTGGACAAGCGTGAGGGCCTAAGGTTAACTACAGCACTCACATAAAAGGCAGTGCTTTTGCCCAGAGCTGGGATGCAGGGACAGAGGCATCCCTGGGGCCTTGCCTAGGCTGACCATGGAGTCTCAGGTCCCAGCTGGAGATCCAGAGGAGCCATGCCTGAGGTTGACCTTTGACCTTCACATGTATGCATACACACAGGCATATCCATGAGTACACACACACACACACACACACACACACACACACACACACACACACACACACACACGCTTGCACTCCTATAGGATTTTTTAATCTAATTCACCAAATGTCAACTAATATCAGAAAAGTTACTGGACCCACATAGCAAACATTTGATTAGTGATTTCTTAGTCTCCTCAGACACTCTCCCTTTTTTACCAAGAGCACAAATGACCTTAAATCAGTGTCTGATTGACCGTGCCTTTCCCCCAAGTAGAGTGAGAGAAACCACAAGAGAGTAGCACTGTTAATGAGGGGGACTTGGCTGTCATTGTCTTGGGATCTATGGAATTATGGAAAAGAGAATGAGTTAACCTTTTTAGGAAGGGAAGTAACAAATAGTCAGCAGGTGTTGATATCCCTAGTCAATAGCTGAAGAAAGTGATCTCAGATGAGCCAAACTTACCCATGCCTCACTGCACAGCTGGACTTCAACCAACCTTCACCCAACTGCTATCATCACAGCCTTCAGGGCACTGCTGTCCTCTGTATCCTTCAGGGCACTGCTATTCCCTGCATCCTCTAGGGCACTGCTGTCCTCTGTATCCTTCAGGGCACTGCTGTCCTCTGTATCCTTCAGGGCACTGCTGTCCTCTGTATCCTTCAGGGCACTGCTGTCCTCTGTATCCTTCAGGGCACTGCTGTCCTCTGTATCCTTCAGGGCTCTGCTGTCCTCTTCATCCTTCAGGGCACTGCTGTCCTCTGCATCCTTCAGGGCACTGTTGTTTTCTGCATCCTTCAGGGCACTGCTATTCTCTGCATCATTCACTGCACTGTTACCCTCTGCATCCTTCAGGGCACTGCTGTTCTCTGCATCCTTCAGGGCACTGCTGTCCTCTGCATCCTTCAGGGCACTGTTACCTTCTGCATCCTTCAGGGCACTGCTGTCCTTTGCATCCTTAGCTGTACTGCTACCGTCTGCATCCTTCAGGACACTGCTACCTGTATCCTTCAGGGCACTGTATTATTCATTGCACTGGTACCCTACATCATTCAGGGCATTGGTACCCTCTGTATCCTTTAGGGTACTGGTACCTTCTGCATCTTTCAGGGTACTGCTACTCACTGCACAAAACATGTGATTCTCTTCAAATTGCCAAAAAAAATTATTATTTTTTTATTCTTTAGGTCAATACAAAATCATTGCTTTTTTTTAATGATTATAATCTTTGCTTTACCCCAAACACTGAACTTTTTTTTAAAGTGTTAATTAAAAAAAAAGTGGAGAGTTGGGATTAGTATCTCATACCTATAACCCTGGAGACTAGCCTGTGTTATGTAGTGACTAGCCTGGACTTGAGAGTGTGACCCTGACTCAAAAAGGAAAAATAAGCAAAATAGCTGCTGGTTGTCTTCAATGAATATTTGCAGGACCGTATTTTTGTTAGGATCTGGGAAAAATTGACCATCACTTCTGAGAAGAACTCATGGACGTCATCTAGAGATATAAAGAATAGTTCCATTTAAAAGTTTAAAACCCCACAATTTTGAGGGTAAATGTTAGAAGGAATATAAACATGCAGGTCAGTAGGTACACCTGGAACTCTGGTATTGCTCATGCTAGGGTGTGCACATGTGTATCTGAGTGTGTACC
This sequence comes from Phyllotis vaccarum, assembly GCA_033318265.1. Taxonomy (NCBI): domain Eukaryota; kingdom Metazoa; phylum Chordata; class Mammalia; order Rodentia; family Cricetidae; genus Phyllotis; species Phyllotis vaccarum. Next base: position 46,683,951 of record JARWLC010000014.1, on the reverse strand, counting down.
TTTATGTGTATCCCTGTATATATCTGTGGATATCTTTGTACCTGTACGTTTTGTTTGTACCTATATCTGTACATGTATCTGTGTGTGTCTCTATGGCTGTCTGTCTTTATGTGTGTATCTGTATGTATCTATATATCTTTGTGTGTGTGTGTCTATGTATATCTGTGTCTCTTTGTGTGTCTGTGTATATCTCTGTATGTCTCTGTAATGTATACCTGTATCTTTGTGTATTTCTAAATTTCTGTGTGTCTGTGAATGTCTGCTTATCTCTCTCTCTCTCTCTGTGTGTGTATGTCCGTGTGTATCTCTATGCATATGTCTGTGTGTGTCTTGTGAACGTCTGTGTATCTGTGTATGTGTTTGTGTGTCTGTGTATATCTTTCTTTCTTTGTGTATGTGTGTGTGTCTGTGTGTATATCTTTCTCTCTCTCTTTCTCTCTCTCTTTCTCTCTCTCTCTCTCTCTCTCTGTGTGTGTGTGTGTGTGTGTATCTCTCTCTCTCTCTCTTTCTCTCTCTCTCTCTCTCTCTCTCTCTGTGTGTGTGTGTGTGTGTGTGTGTGTGTGTGTGTGTGTGTGTTCGTGGTGGTTTCTCTCATTGTCTCATTCTTGGCACTCAGTTAGTATTCAGGAAAACCAGATTGAAAATTTGGAATCTGTGCCGGCATGGATTGAAACTGGCCTCCAGTCACTAAGGAAAAATCAAAACAAAACACACAAGAATTTAGAGAGGACATTTTTGCTGCCAAAGAGTAATTTTTCCTTGATGTTATTTCTTATCCTGGCCAATATTCCAATGGAAAAAATAGGCTGGTCAAGAGTTCAATATAATTCTCTGTGACATTCAACCAAAAGTAACAAAATAAAACATTTAGAGGCTGGGGATGTAGTTCAGTAGGTAGAATGCATGTCCAGCAGGAATGAAGTCCTGGGTTCCATCCTGGGTGCCATAGTAAAGCAGGTATGCTGCCACATACATGTAATCTTAGTGGCTAGCATCAGCTACATGGTGAGATTAAGATAAGAAAATTGTATTCTTCCTGGATGTGTGTGTGATTATTTCATTAAAAAATGTTTAAAACAAAAACATAAAAAACAAAATAATCTAACTTTTTGTTACTTGGAGATTTAGCCCTGAAGCTTATTAATAAAATAGTTATTAGCGTTTCTATATGTCAGGTGTCACATACTAGATACAGATGCTTGGGGTGACTCGTGATAATAAAACAAAGCAGCTCACACAGATGAAATTTCCAGGATGGGCAGGTTTCCAAGAGTACTGCAAACAATTTATCCTGTGTTCTTCCACAATGCTTAATAAACAGAATTTAGAATGCGTGGATTTTGAAAGCACAGGTTAAAATGTGGTCTATGGTCTCTGCTGAGTCTAATGATAGGTGAGGAGTACCAGAGTGTACTGAGTGTTAAGCTGGCTTGAGAAGACAGGGGGTAGAACCTCTCTTTCCTATTGATGTGTAGGCAGTAGCTCTGGGGCAAAGGAAAGGCTGATCTGATGTAGGTCACAGAGAATTTTGAAGATGCTGACTACTAAAATTTCACATTTAGAAAAATATTACTCACATATATTTGTTAAGCGCGTTGTATGTAACTTAGTAGCTTTTTGACAGGACATTTCAGCTTATGGTCATTTCAATGATTTCTGTGATTTTCCCAAAGAAAGCCATGAGTTTACACAGGCTGAGACAGTATAGTCGCAGAGTTCCATCACTGAACAGAAGGTTATCAGTCAGACCCTGAGGAAATGGCTGGCCTTATCAGGTACAGTGCAAGTCTCAGGAGAAGATGGGAAAGTGGTCATGATAATAAAAGTAGGCATAGAGAAGGGGGCCCCTTACGTGACAGGGTGCCAACTGTTGTTCTACTGAAATCTCACAGCGACTGGCTGACATGGGCAAATTGCTCACTGCATCTGTCAGGGGTTTATAGTCATTCTTTACTCAACAGCAGAGCAAGGAAGGGTAGAACAGTGATCCATTCTCTACCATCAGGGATTCTGATCATTCTGAGGAACAGAGCCGTTTTACCTTCAGAAGTGATCCTTGCCACTTGCAGAATAGACGTCAGTGCAGAACTGCCTTTCTGGAACTTCACTGCTTGAGAGGCCAGACCAAGTACATGCTGAGGCACTTTGGAAATCTCCACACCCAGCTAAGATTTTTTTTTTAAATTAGTCTATTTGGAGATGACTTTATGGAATCAAACATCTGTGTATTGTGTGGTCTCGCACACTGCTCTATCTCCTCCTCTTCCCAGCAGAAGACATGGCGACTTTTGAGCACTTGCTCAAAGCACGGGAAGAACAAACCCAGTGTTGCTTCATTGATTAAAGGGTCCCGTGAAGCCTCCAGCAGCTAGTGCCACACCACAGCCCGCCCAAGCTGCCAGCAGGAGAAACTGAGCCAATGTACATTCAGATCTCTGGAGAGTGCTTGTCCAGAATACATACGTTGCAAAAGTTAGGGATATTTAGTTTGAGTAATGGTTCAGATGGTTTGCAAATAGCACACATTCGTTTTTATGTTGCTAAAGACTCCTCACTAGGAAACGAAACACTTGTAATTTAATATGCAATGTTCTCAAGAGTCCCAGGCCAAACCACCTCAAGCTGTGAAGGCCTTGGCTCTGGAGAGATAGGCAAGGGTCAGGGCAGGGCAGGCCCTGGCCTGGTGCCTCCAGAATAAACCAAACAGCCACAGGAAGTGGTTTCGGTGATTCAGTAGGTGGCACACTTCCTTTTGAGTCAGAACTGAATCACAGCTGTGAGAGGCAAAAGGAGATTTTTTTTTTCTTTATCCTGACTGATTTTCTCGTCCCGAAAGTAAAGCTATCAAACTCTGTCAAAACCCTGCCTCCTTTAGTTTAGTATATTGAAATGGAAAGGGGAAGAATCAACGTTTGGAAACAAGAAGAGGGTGGGGAATACAGCAGACTGGACTGAATTTTGATGTGTCTTATCATAGGGCCACCTTCTCAGAGATGTGAAGGAAAAGCTACCATAAGGTGTCACTAGGGTCACTAGGGTCCTGCTTCCCTCCGCTCCTATCTGACCCACTTCCAATGGAAGCCTTAGATCAGTTACATAAGCCATGTTACTTAAAATGGCCCTGTGGGCTCTTTGCTCACAGAACCTGGCTACTCCCTTGTCTGCAGGACAGCCGTCCTGGGTGCTGTCCCAAGCATGGCCTTCACTGGGCTCCAGTTGAAATGATCCTGTTCTGAATGTACTGAACGCTGTTGGCAATGTTGTAAATTGTTCTGAGGCCCAAGGAAAAAAACCCCACAGATATCAACAAGTCACAAAAACAGGCACAGTTCTCCACATCTTTTCCCTCATGTATATCTTATTGTTTACTATTAGAAGTTCTGGAAATATACATATATTTAACTACATTTTTATCTGATGACCTGTACTTCAATATTTCTTTGTTGTTTCTTTCAAAGCCATCTTATTTAGATTGGTAGCATGTTTCTGAACATAATTTCATAGGCCCAGGCTAAATGCCCTATATTTTTGTCTTATTCTTAGAAAACTGATAAACAGGCTGGAATCAGAAATCTTATTACAATGCTAATATCTCATGTTCTTGCTATGGACCAGTCCAAAAGTTTAAAGAACACATTGCTTTGTGTTCAGGTTAAAGATAAACAAGAATTTGTGACTGTTTATATAGCTCAGTGCTTAGTATATTTATATGCAGGGCCTTGGCTTCTATCCTCAGTAGTATAAAGTGTGAGTGTGTGTGTCTGTGTGTGTGTGTGTGTGTGTGTGTGTGTAAGGATTTGTGGTGTTGTAGAACCTTATATAAGTCTCTCAACCTCTCTCATTTCTTTATTCTATAAAATGGGTGCCTAACACAAGAACAGTATTACCATGAGAATAAAATAGTTTTCCATGTTGCCCAGGACAGGCCCCTGCGTATACTCAGTGTTTAAAATCACTTTTTGCTGGTTCTCTTTATTTACAACCTCTTTTCACTTCCTAGTGGTACAGCATTTGGACACACAACATGAGCATGCTAAGTCTCGTCTTACCCAATGACATCATGTACATCCAGCTCCTGTACATAACACCATCCATAACACCTGCAGCATGTGACATCAAGTGGCATGTTGGACTCCTTAACAGACTGGTGGGGAAGAAAGCCAGGCAGTCTTCAAAGCCAGCTGTCTGGGCTGGACAGCAGGCTTATGGATGGCAAGCAAATTCCTCATCTGACTCATGGGAGTGCCAAAAAGATCAGCAGGGGGCAGGGCCAGCAGCTGCAGCATTCACCCACCGTAGACAGACGAGCAATGAATGTTCAGGTCAAAGCAGGTAAAGGCTGGCAGTCAAGTAGAAATGCACATCCCCATTAGATATGAAAAGCCCTTCAAAATCTCCCATCTCCTGTATTCTTCCGATGCCTCCTGAATCTCCTGAGTTCCTCCAAGAGGGCATTCATTCACAGAGAGCAATGTGAACAGTAGGACGCTCCCCCTCCCCCAGGAGGCAGGGCCAGAGCATCGTTGACATCACTGTGTGCTCACCTGTCTCAGATCCAGAACATCATGTACTGTGGTTGGTTGATTGTAGTCTTCACTAGACTGTGAGCTCCTAAGCACAAGAAATGTCTCCTAAATGCTGAGGTTACAGACAAGTGTCAGCATGCCTGGGAAGGTCTCTGCCTTATTTATTGCCTAACCAGCTCTGATCTATACCTTCTTGCATATCCCACAGTAGCTGCTCCATGTTTGCTAATGTTGAAGACATTAAAAAGATAAAATAAAATCAGAAAAGAACGCTGTTGTCATGAGAAAATTTGGAAGAGAAATTGGGGACCTTGGGTGCTAAGGTCCCTGAGTGTTAGCTGGACAGGCTTCCTTTGAAAAAAGGAACCAAAAGTCTGGAGCCACTGAGCCAGTATGGAACGAAGGGGATGGAAACAGAGCAGCTATCGTTGCTGAAGTCTGGCATTGTCAAAGTGGAGAGCTGAGTGTGAGTCTCCTGGAAGCTTCTGTTGAAATAGCTCACAGAGTGGAGTGACTCAGCAGTTAGAAGATGGGACATTCCTCACAGCTTCCCTGTGAGTGATGAATCACACTGCCCTGGGTGTCTGTAGACCCAAGTGGCAGTGGGCAGTCTCAGATATAACACACACCCTTTTCTTGTCATGCTATCACTGGGAGTCCCAAGTCACACTTAACTAATCTGGAGACAGACAGGATTTGTTTGACAGACGTGACCACATCCTGCAAGTGTGGGGATTCTTTTGAGATCAAAAGATCCCATTTCTGAAAGCAAGACTTAAATGTCTAGACTATATCATGAGTCCTGCAGCGTGCACTGTGCCTACCTTTGCTGTGTGATCACCTTTTGTTTTCCATGAGATAACACTTACTGTTGTTTACTTGTGAGTTCTTTGACCTTGGCAGATAGGCTTTAAGAACCAGGCTTGGTAGGGAACCCTATGCTTCCATCTGTGTCACTGAAGAGAATGTTCTCTAGGCGTGTTGGACAATGCTAGTTGCCTTTCAAGTAGGGAGGGATCCCAGGAGAGCTCACAGAGATCAGAAACTTTTCTACAAGAAGAAGTGGATTTGAGGATTGTATGTGTGAAATAGACTAAATAAAGTTTAATTGTAGTTCTAAAAATGCTAAATGCTTTTTCATGCCTGCAGGCTGGAGTAAGTTTTACATCCTGTTGTTTTCGACATGCAGCTGAGATTAAGGAGGAAACTTACACTGTCTTCCACAGTCATGTTTGCCACCACCACCAATATAATCCTTCAGTAAGGTCTCAGGCCATCAAAGACCCAGAGTTTCTGTGGGATCTTTGTATGCATAGTGCTGAATATCCTTTGGAGTTTGTTTCCCTTCACCCCCCCCCCCCCCCCCGCACCGTGTGTGTGTGTGTGTGTGTGTGTGTGTGTGTGTGTGTGTGTGTGTGTGTGTGTGTGCATGTGTGTCTGTGTGTGCATGTATGTGTGTGTGTGCATAATCTAGGGGTTATGCCCATCTCCGTGAAGGTGTGGAGACTGGAGGCCAACATCAGGTGCCCTTTTTGCTCCACACCTTATTTTTTGAAACTTCTCTCCCCCAAACTGGAACTCATTCTGTCAGTGGGGCTGGCTGGCCAGGCTTCTGGGACATCCTATTTCCTGCCCCGGGGCTTCAGATGCACACCACATCCCTGGGCTTTATATGAATGCTGGGAATTCCCACTCAGGTCCTCTTTCTTGTACATGACTTTATCTAATGAGACACCTCTCTAGCTCCTTGATTAGTTTTCTTTAGAAAGAGCATATCATGACGTAACCCAGGCTGGCAATCCTTCTGCCTCAGCACTGATTTTACAGACATGTGCCGTGCACCTGGCCTTCTCTGACAGAGGAATTTGAACCTACAAACCCTGCACATCTACTCAAGGGTAATGGTGACTTGGGGCTTGTAGTCCCACTCCCTCATTTTCATTGCTGACCTCATTATCATGTGCAATATTTGTTTCTTTTGGTATGCAATATTCTTTTTATAGGCCCCATTTGCAGTTAAGAAATGGTATTTTGCTTGAGATAAATATTTGTGTAACAGAGACAGAATATTCTGCAAACAGATTTACTTCGTATTTCAATTTTTTGTTTTAAGTTATGGAATAATTGTAAGTCCTTAGAATACCATTTTGGATTGCCTGTGATAATTTAAAAATCCCAAGTAACGACCAGGCATGGACACACACACCATGGTGACACACAGCACTGTAGAAGCTGAGGCAGGAGGTTGCCAATCACCTCAAGGAGGAGAATGAAGGTAAGAGTCCAGGGAGAAGAGCGGGAAAGGGGAGATGAACATGTATCTGTTTCGGTAGTTTCCTGTGGATTCTTCAAACTCTGGAGGGCAGGTGAGGTGGCTTGACCTGTAAAAGTACTTTCTACCAATTTTGATGTCCTGAGTTCAATCCCTGGGACCCACATGGTAGAAGGGGTGGGGGGAATCTTGAAAGATGCCTCTAATCTCCATGTCCATGCTGTGATGCATGCATGCACATGGTCACACAACAGAAAAATAGGTAAGTGAATAAATGCAGTTAAAAATTGTAGTCAGAAGTTTCTGTCCCATAAGAACCTCTCAAATACTCAGAAGCTGTTTTCCAAATAATTGACTTGGAGGTTTAATATTACAGTAACTGCTGGGCCAGTAGCTCAAGCAAATACTAACTACATGTACATTTAAACTATCCCATAATTCTTATCTACATTTAGCCACATGGATTAGCACTGTTTTGTTCAGTCCAGCGTTCTCATTTTACTTCCTCTGCATCTGGCTGGTATCTCCTTTCTCTTTGCCTTTCCTCTTCCCAGAATTCTCCTCGTTTGGCTGCCCTACCTCCTACTTCTTGCCTAGTTATTGACCAATCAGTTTTTTTTTTAAAATTAAAAACCAATACAAGGAACAAATCTTTACAGTGTGCAAGAGCATTACCCCATAATAAATAAATAAATAAATATGAGATTAAGCACATAGAGGAATGTCTGAGATATCTATAATCTCATAACACAGGAAAGATTCTGGATAACACTTACAACATAAATGTTATATGTCAGGAGTCATACTAAACACTATCTTATTAACACCTTTAAATGTTAATAATAGGCGATCACTTCTTCCTGCAACAATTTAACTGTTAGGATATCATTCTACAACTTCTTCATAATTAATTTAAGCAAATTGTATTTCTTACACTATTATATAAAGACACTCGCAAATAAATATTTTTAACGATATCTGTTTTGGCCCTGACAAGTGGAATCACTAAATTGAACTTTATGATCTTTCTGTAGATTTTTCTGTAGACCAGGCTGGCCTTGAACTCAAAGAGATTCTCCTGCCTCTGCCTCTCAAGTGCTGGGATCAAGACGTGCACCACCATGTTCCACTTCTCATACATTTTTGTTTTCTCCTCTGTGACAGGATCTCACCATGTTTGAGGCTTCTTGTTTCAGTCTCTCATAAAACCTGTGTCCATTCAGAGTCTTGTGAGTGCTATACTGTCTTCTAAAATAATTGTGGTAATCCCTCTCTGCTACCATATTTTTGAAATATAACCTGCAGTAATGTTAACAAACATTTACTTATTTTTAAAAAGATTTTCTTAAAATTTTGGGTATGTGTCCATCTGACTGTGTGTATGTACATGGCTGTGGGTGCCCTCTGAGGCCAGAAGAAAGGATCATATCCACGAAGCAGAAGTGACAAGTGGTTGTGAGCTGCTCCACTTGGGTGCTGGGAACTGAATCCTGGGCTTCCAAAGTCTCAAGCATTCTTAAGCACTGACCCATCTCAACAGCCAACAACAAATATTTACGGAGCAACAACTATACTTTGGTGCTTCTCTAAGAACTGGGAGATTGAAGAAGAAAGGCAAAGACCCACCTCTGAGAATTCACAGTACAAAGACAGAATTTCTCAGCAGACACATTTGCTGAAGGAAATGCCACCTTGGGGCCAGGCTACACCTCTGGAACCATACACCCAAATACACTCTCGCCGTAAGTTGCCTTGGTCATGGTGTTTTACAGCAACAGAAAAATAATGGCAGTAGGCTGCGAAGGATACTTGAAATAGGAATAAAGCAGCATGTGTGTCTTAGGGTTTTTATTGCTGTGAAGAGAATTCATGACCACGGTAACTCTTATAAATGAAAACATTTTATTGGGGTGGCTCAGTTACAGTTTTAGAGGTTCAGCCCATTATCATTATGGTGATGTGCAGGCAGATTTGTTGCTGTAGTAGTAGCTGAGAGTCCTACATCTTGTAGGCAGCAGGAAGTTGACTGAGACACTGGGTAGTATCCTGAGCATAGAAAACCCCAAAGCCTGCCCCCATAGTGACACACTTCTTCTAACAAGGCTGTACCCACTGCAACAACCAATTATGCTACTTCTTTTGAGATTCTGGGGGCCAATTATATTCAAACTACCACAGTGCATTTGTCCTTATCAAAGTGTGTGATGTACACATGGCCCAGAAAGGCTTTAACTGTAGGATTCAATGTTGTCATAGGAAGAAACTGTTTCTAAAATGCATAACTTTACTTCTAGAAACTCTGAGTGTGAACAACTCTAAAGAGGAATAAAAATTACCTATAATTCTTGACATTAAAAAAATTTTGCCTTTACCTTTCTACTTTCTGTTTCATTACTTAAACTTTTGTAGAAAACTCTAGTTTTGAACTTTCTAGGAATGCTCATTCATTCAGCCTTGTAAATATGTAAATAGCAGTATTGCGGATTAGTGAGGTCTGGACATCAGTGGGAAGACTTTCTGCTCACAAAGGATGTCAGAGTTCTGTGTGTTAGTAGTTAACAAAAGATTTTTTAGTGCAGCAGCCTTTAGTAATTTGGTTAAATCCATTCCCTCTCCCTTCTAAAATAGCTACGTGGCATACACACAGGCTTGCATTTTAATTAAAGTGGGTTAAAAATTCATTCCCATGGGTGGAAATATTTGCAAAATGCTAGAGATCATCAGAGAAACCACAGAAGACCACAGGACAGGCACCAGGAATTACAGTGTGGGCTTGAACACCACCAATAGGAAAAACCTTGCTACAGCAATCTTGCAGATTCTTGAAGGATATCCTGCCACATCTAAAGAAAGGGTAGGGGGCAACCCCAAACCACAGTAAATTCTATGTCTGTCAGACCACTAAATAACACCTTTCTGCTGCATGGATTTGCAAAATAAGGAGTCTCTTGACACTATTTTTCCTGTCATAACCTATACTCACTGCATCAGCAAGTCCTGTTGGCTCTATCCTCAAATTAAATCCTGACTCTCAGCTGTCTCTCACCACCTGATCAGCACCATCCTCTCTCACCTGAATTATTACTGCAGATGCTGCTGCTGGGTCTCCTCCTTCCTCTTCCTCTTCTTGGATTTTTCTAGGCGGCTTTTGGCTGTCCTGAAACTCTCGTTGTAGACCAGGCTGGCCTCAAACTTACAGAGATACTTCTGCCTTTGCCTCCCCAGTGATAGAATTAAAGGTGCCACCATGCCTGACTTATTGGCAAAGATTCTATCAGGCCTTTGTTTGGTTTCTTTTGGTTCAGAGCTGCAGAGGTTCCAGCCTAAGTTCAGTCAGCCTTATTGGCTTAGGCCTGTGATGAGACTGAGTATCAGTGAAGTAGTGTACTCTGTGGCAGGAAAAAAGCTAACAGAGTTGAGAATGGGTCGGGTCCCACTATCTTTTTCTTTATGTTTGCTAGTTGAGACAGGGTCTCTCTATGTAGCCCTGGCTGTCCAACTCTGAGGACTAGATTGGCCTCAAACTCGGACTGAGTCCTTGGATTAAAGGCATGTGCCACCTTACCCATCAGGCCAACTATTGTTTTCAAGGGCATGTCAGTAGAGATTTAACTTTCTCCCCCTAGGCCTTTCTTTCTAAAGGTTCCAGTAATTCCCAATAATACTCTGGGCTGGACAATAAACCTTAAGTATTGCATGGGGTACTTATCAAATCAAAACCTGCTCATCTCAGGCTTTACCCCTTTACAAGTCACCAACAGATGTACTGGTCACATTCTTGCTGCCTCATTTTAGCAAGTCCCCTTGGCTCATGAACCTAACACGGTGTCTAAGAACCAGACTTGGTAATGGGATTGGTGTCTTGGCTTTCATGTCTCTTGAATAGCACTTCTTTCTCCTTCCAGCCTCCAGGGTTCTTCCTGCTGTGATGCCTGCTCCATCTGACCTCTGATGTTTTCTTTCTTGGCCACCTGGTTGTGCTGTGGGTTCTTCAAGCATGCACCGCCCTGTGTCCTTACATGTGTAATTCCACCTTCCTGGAGTGTCCTTCCTCTACATGGCCTCCCAATCTGATACTTTTGTCATATCTCTGTTCAAATGTCACCTTCACTTCAATGATATTTCTACCCATTTGCAAAAGCAAACCCTGTGTACCTGCTTCTAGGCTTTAATTTCTTTACTCATTTTATTTAGTTTTTCATGTCATCCATCATAACAACAAATAAATATATGTGTGCCCTATGCTCCTCTGTGCCTAACACAGGGGGAAAGCATTTATGTGGTCACTGTATTGATAATGAGCGTGACAATGAACACACTCCTGGACAATCCTTACAGCCTGCCAGGAACTGTTTTGTTCTACTTATTAAGTTAACTTATTAAGATCAACTTATCATTTCATATCAACTTTCTAAGGTAGGAACTGTTACTGTTTGTGCCTCACGGATAAGCAAGCTGAAGTGCAGAGAGATTACATAATCTTCTCAAGGTCACGGAGCTAGGGAATGCTGTGGAGATTTAAACACAGACAGGAAGCCGTGCACCCTTGATGAGAATTATCAACTAGCCAAACAAGGACTTTGCTTTGTTCATGTTCCATTTCTAGGGCATTAGACTAGTGTTTGGTACTCCGTATAAATCAATGAACTAATACACAATATAATATGTGCTTTGTACATTTTATATATTGTACATTTGTCTTGAGGATCAAAAAATTGGCATACAATGAGCTTAAAGCAGCCACTTACATGTAGTCTGAACTCAATAAAAGGGGAAGGGACCTGCATGCAGATGCCTTCCAGAAGGGGCTACATTCCTCCTCTTAGCAGTAAGTAGGTATTAGGGCTGGTTCTCAACCCTCAACAGTTCTCAAGCTATGTTCAAATCTACCATCAAATCTATAATGCTAGGCTCAGCTCAATTAAAGTCTTCAGAGCAAAAAGAAAAAAATTCAAATAATGGAATTTTCCCAACTCTTGCAAAAAATACCAAACAAGTATGTTGATTTTTTTTAAACATTTTTTTCTCTCCTCTCATATTTTTCTTTTTCAAACATCAGCAATTAGGTCTTATCTGCTGAGTAGAAAAGTGTGTGAACAGTACCAAATACTAACAGGAAGAGACGGAAATGGCTCTGATGGAAACCAGGAAGCAGACGTGTTTTATTTATAAATACTGGGTCTGAGAGGCATGATTTACATCACCAGAATTGCATAGTCTGGAAAAACAAGTAAAGTGGGCATGTAAACATTTGTATAGCTACCTAGAGGTTTGAATCTAGATATAGACATATAGTTATGTCTTAATGTACTAAATCAGAATTAAATATATATATGTGTGTTTCATCATGTAACCATTGAATTCCAGAATATTCTGCTTCCTGAGTGAGTTAGGAAAAATATTGAGTTAGGAAGGAAGAAATGAAAAAGTAGAAACCTCCCATTGGGGTCCTTCCAGTGGCTCCCTGTCACTTAAATTACGACACATGAAAGCACTGGAGTACAAACTGAGTCAGTGTCTTCATCCTGCACAGCTCTCCTACACACTGACAGTGCCACAGCTACGCGGTTGTTCAGACCCTAACATATTATGAAGATTTCTGTTCTTCTTGTGACCATCATGAAAATAGGAAATGTGTTTGTTTATGTGGTTGGTTGGTTTGGATTGAGTTTGTTCTCACTTTTTGGTTTTAGGTGTTTGAGACAAATTCTCTTGTAGCCAAGGCAGGACTTCAAACTCCTAGGCATCCAGGGCCCACCTTTCTAGGGCTAAGATTATAGATGTTTTCCACCAGGCCTGACTGAACTTCCTTGTTTTAATTAGTAAAACTGAAACCAGATAAACTTATTTTTATAAGAAAATATCCATATACTTTGAATTATCTTCCTTAATTATTTTTCGCAAAACAATCATCTCAATATAGGAAACGAATGGTAAAAAAAATTTGTAGCTCCATAGTAAAAATAAAATATCATGTGAAGGGCCCAATTATGCTTTTGGAAAGGATAAGTGAATTGTAGCTATTTTCATTAGTGGGCATTGGCTACAAATTCCCACTTCAGTCAAGCTTTGCTGTCGTCCCCCCAAACCACACCTTTTATGTAAATATTAGTACAATTTCTACCACAGGCATAAACCATAGGGATGATAAGCAGATCTTCTCCAGCGGTTCCACTGAGCTCCTCCTGACTGTAATGAATCTTCACCAGTCAGCAGGAACATGTTTACTTAAAACATTTAAACATTCACTTGGTACAAAATAAGAGAGCCGCAGCAGTGTGCTTAATGGTAATTCTCTTAGCAAAAGAAAAGAAAGAGAGACAGACATATCCCTTATCTAAAACGTAAGATATGAAATCTCACTCAGACACACAAAATTAAAAAGCCATTTCCCCAAAAGCCAAAAAACCCCAACGAAAACAAACAAACAAAAACTTTACAAAAATTGTCACGTGTGGAAAGTCTCCTTTCCCTGGTTTTCGTGTTCTCTCCAGTGCTGGTATCCCCAAGATCTCTCTAGTCCATCTTTTACAATGCCATTAAAGAAAGATCATCTCTTAGGCCATGCTAATGGAACCAGTCTGAACATGACAGCCCAAAGGGCAACTTGTCCTCTACAGAGGAATTCTCCCTCGTCTAAGAACCAGCCTGGCACCCACAGGCCAGCATCAGCATATGTTATCACTTCTCTATATCAGTGTGGGATCTGCTCCGCGGATCTTTTTTCTACAACTGATAAGAAAGTTGTACATAGCATGCTTCAGAAAGAAAACCTAAATAGACACAGGGGTGTGGCTCGGGTGGAGTGCTTGCCTTGCATGCAGCCTGCTCTGGATTCCATCCCCAAAAGAGCTGGAGCCAGAAAAGGACTAATCTTCATCACTTTTTTCTCACCATAGTAAAATACCCTGACGAAAACAAGAGAGAAAGCACTGTCTTCATGTCCTGGAGGTAGGAACTGAGGGACCAGACTTGAAGCAGCTGATCCCTCTGTATCCAGTCCGGAAACCATGATGAATGCTTGTGTTCAGCTCACTTTGCTGTTTGTATTCAGTCCAGGACCTGAATCCATGGAATGATGCCATCCAAAGAGGGTAGGTAGGTGTTACAACCACAACTCATCTAGCCAAAACAATCCCACACCGAAATGTTGAAGGCCCATCTTTTAGGAGATCCTAGGGCTCATCAAGTTGGCGGCTGAAATCAACCACTCCCGTCTCCCTGCTTAAAATATGGATTAATAGATAAACTGCTTCAAGTAGCCTCATATTGCAATCACGAGCCCCCTCTGCTTCTCTCTGGCATCCAGCTTCATATGAAGACACTGCCAGCTTTAGGTTGCATTGTAAACACACCTGGTCACACTATGTGGAATAAAGCAGATATTACCAGATTCCTATTTTGGTCAAGTGTAGTGAGTTTGAGGTTCATGTAGCAAAAAGCTTTTTTATGCTAACACAACTTTGCATGTATGCTAGACAGCTTTTCTTCAAAGTAACAAAATAAAAGAGATAATCAGTGTGTGGTCAGAATGAGAATATTTCCCAAAAGCTCAGGCATTTAAGACAAAAATATTGAAAAGTTTATGCTAAAATAGATCTCAATTCAATAAATTCAATGAATTAAAAATATTAAGAGTAAAGTCAGGTATGCTGGCACACACTTTTAATCCCAGCACTCAAGAGGCAGAGACAGGCAGAACTCTGTGAGTTCTAGGCCAGCCTGGTTCCAGGACAAGTTCCAGGATGGCCAGGACTATGTAGAAAGACCCTGTCTTATATATATATGTATATATATATATATATATATATATATAAACTATATAACATGTATATAGTTATTATATATAATATAGTTATATTTTCTATAACATATTTATATAATACAATATATTACATACAATATATATTAAAGGTAGTCTCTCTGATTCTAGATAAAATGTATAAGAATGATTAAAAATAAAATTGAAACCATATGTACTAGTTAGGATTACTATCGCTATGATGGAACACTATGCCCAGCCATGGGGAGGAAAGGGTTTATTTCACTAACAGCTGCCTATAACAGATCATCAAAAGCAGTGAGGGCAGGAACCTGGGGATGATGAAGAGGCCGTGGAGGGTGCTCCTTACTGACTTGTTCGTCACAGTTCAGCTTTTTTTCTTACAAGATCCAAAACCACCCACCCAGGGGTAGCACCACACACAATGAGCTGAGTCCGTCCCCATAAAATACTCATTAGGTAAATGCTGAACAGCCAGGTCTTATGGAGACATTTTTCTCAACTGAGGTTCCTTCCTTTCAGACGACCCCAGCTTGTGTCAAGTTGGCATAAAATTAGCCAGCACAATGTATAATTTAGAATATAATTAAAAATATACAGTGTCGGGTGTTGCAGGCCGTTCTGTCTGGGCACTCCTTCGGGGAGGAGGTGAGAAGGCATTCACAGTCAGTCTTCGTTTCTCAAGTCTGTAATTCCAACACCCAGCACCTGGGAGGCTGAGCCGGTAAAACCAGGAGTGGGACCTGGCTGGAATGGTCCTGGAGTGAGACCCTGTCTCAAACAAACAAACAAACAAACAAACAAACAAACAAACAAACCAAAAATAAAACCCACAAATAATTGTATTAAATCTGGAGAGTGTTCTAAGTTAGCATCTAGTGAAAATATTTACAGAGCTTTATGTAATTATTTATTTGTTTGTCTATGTCTTTGTGGTGCTGGGCATTGAACCTCGAGCCTTACACACAGTATGGAGACTCTCTACAAGTGAACTTCATCATAGATTTCATAGATTTCAATCATAAAGTGCAGTTTTAAACCTAAACTCAAGAATCGTCTTAGGACCACTCAGTCTATCACACTCCAGGTTTACAGCTGGTTACAGCTGCCTTCACTGTGTCTCACTGATCCTCTTAATCCAATGGATTAATGCTTTCTTGTTAAACTATCTTTGGATCACCAGCCCACAAATAATGACCTGGAGACTTATTGCTAACTATGAAAATCTGGCCTTAGCTTAAGCTTTTTCCCAACTAGGTTTTATAACTTAATTAACCCCTACTTTTTTTAAAAAAAAAAATTGTTTTTAATTGGCAATTTAAAAAAATGCCATTGGTATTTGACCTGCAAGTCTTTGTGGTGGAGTCAAGATCCATTGGAACTTGAGTTATAGACAGTTCGGAACTGCCAGGTGAGTGCTGGTCCTCTAGAAGAGCAGCCAGTGCTCTTAACTGCTGAGCCATCTTTCCAGCACCCCACCCCCATTTTTTTAAATCTACATTCTGCCACGTGGCTCAGTTACCTTGTCTTAGTATATCTCGTCCAATTTTGAGTGCCTAGATTCCTCCTCCCAGTTTCTCTCTCTCTCTTTACCGGAAATCCCACCTATTTTCTCCTGCCTTGCTATTGGCCATTTAGCTCTTTATCAAGATAATCAGAAGGAGCCTTAGGCAGCGACATATCTTCACAGTATAAACAAATATTCCACAATGGCTTATAAAGATTTCACAGTTTAGAGCTGAGCATGCTGGCAAATGCTTTCCCTCAGCACTTGGGGTGAGGAGGCAGGGGGATCTCTGGGTCCAAAGCATATAGTGAGTTCTGGGATAACCAGGAAGTCTCTCTCTCTCTCTCTCTCTCTCTCTCTCTCTCTCTCTCTCTCTCTCTCTCTCACACACACACACACACACACACACACACACACACACACAGAGATTTTGTAGTGAAAAGCATAATATTAGTATATTTTCTTGCATCCCTAAGTTTAGAGATGAAAATAAGGACCAGACAATTTTGAAGGTGTCTGGTATAGTCACAGTACTCAAAAGGCAGATGGTTGGCAATTGGAGGCCAGCATCAGCTATCTAGCAAAATCCTGCATCAAAATACAAAATCAAACAAAACATACAACGACATTTAAGAAACAAAAGAATTTAGTATGCTTCACGGACATAGGGATTCTTTCCTTCCTACCCCTTCACATCCATCAGTCACACAGTGTTGTCCGTGCACAGTAAGGGCCTCTCCTGTCTTTGATACTTCTTGTCTTAGTCTCCCAGCAGACTACTGAAGGAAAGGGCTGCCCTGTCTGTCCTCCAGTTTTAGTTAATTTTTGGTCAAAATACCTGGAAAAATATTTAAGGAAACAGAAAGTTTTATTTTTACTCACAGTTGTATCTTTCTCTGTGGCAAAGAAGGAATGGAGGCTGGAGTCTGGAGCAGCTTCTCACACTCCTGCACCCATAGTGGGTCAGGAAACAAACAGAAATGCATACTAGCAGCCCATCAGTTTTTCCATTCTTTTTTATTTAGCTCAGGACTCCAGCTATTTTGAGACCATTCTCACTGTTTAGTCCTGGCTGGCCAGAAATTTGCTGTGTATACCATACTGGCCTTAACTCATAGAGATCCCCCTGCCTCTCAAGTGCTTGAACTAAAGATATGCAACACTATGTCTGGCCTTCAAGGTGGATCTGAAAAGTAAATAGAAATAAAAAGATTTGGGGGCTGGTGATGTGGGAATGTCTTTCTGTATGCTGTGCATATCAATCTTTAAGTAAAGGACTGTTTTGGCCATGGCAGGCATAGTAGAAGAAGTAGGTGGGGGATCAGAATAGATAGGAGAAGGAGGGCGGAGTCAAATCAGATTGAGCCCAGGAAGAAACATGTAAGGAACACAGGTGAGCCATGGGCTATGTGGCAGACAGATTAATGGAAATGGGTTAATATGAAAGAGTTAGCTAGCAATGTGCCTGAACCATAGGCCAAACAGCATAAAGTTTATATAAGTGTCTAAATCATTTTGGGAGGCCTAAGCAGTGGTGAGCGGCTAAGGGATCTGGAGCGGCAGGTCTAGGGTCTGGACCTTTACCGGACTGGGCCAGGAAAGCTTATTGTAACAGGCTAGGAGATGGCTCCGATGGTAAAGTGTTTTCTGCACAAGCTTGAGGACCTGTGTTCAGCAGCCGCTTGAAAAGCTAGGCATGGTGGCATGCAGCAGCAATACCAGCAATGACAGACAGATGAAGGACACTACATCCCTTAACCAGCCAGACTAAGTCAATGTACGGAAGGCTAAGTGAGTATAAAATAGTGACACTGAATGTCAGCTACTCTACTCTTTGTACAAATACACACACACACAAACATGTGCACCACAATACACATGAACAAACACATATAACTCAACACACATACACACACACAAAAGCAAAATCCAATAAAACAGTCAATTAAGCACAAAACTCCAGTGTTTGTAAGGTCCAAACAGCATGGCACTTGCGTCCTGGTAAAGACACACATACTCTGACTCTATCATAGTATGACACAAACGTGAAGTGGAAACAGCTATAGGTCTAAGAGGCACATGTGCAGGTGAGGGTAAGTGGAAGAGAAACAACCTAATGGTGTCTTGGTTTTGTTTTCCGTTTCTGAGATAAAATATCTCAACAAAGGCAATTTAGGAGACAAAGGGTTTGTTTTAGATCAATTTCAAGAAATATTCCGTCACAGCACAAAAGCCTCATCAGCAACAGCTTGAGAAATGAGCATATCACATCCCCACTATTTGAAGAGAGCACTAGAATCCTGCACTAGCCTTAGCTTGCTGTCTCCAGTGCTGCATAATCCCAGAGCCCCTGCACAGAGAGTGGAGGCCAGCACTGGATAGTCTTCCCACCTCACTAATGTAACCAAGATAACGCCCCACAGACATGCTCACAGGCCAACCTGATCACGACAATCCCTCACTAGGATTCTCTTCCCAAACTAGTCTACAGTATGTTAAGTTGACAACTAAGTTCACCACCACAAATAATTTGAAATACAGTGTTAAGGGCACTGTTTTTATTGTCAAACATGTGACTTAAAAGAGAGGATAGTTTGGAAAGAAAAGAAATTCCTTATCTACAGTTATGGCCTAGACAGGTCTCCAAAGAGTAGCTATGGCAGAGATTTAGATACAAGGCTGCACGTGCACAGCCAGTTTAGAGCTAGGAGAACTTTCAGGAACCTCGTGGCCAGAGCAGGAGTTGCTGAATTGGCAATAGGTTTTAAAAACCACACTGGAAAAAGAGCCAAAGCACAAAGGAGAGGCCTGTCCCCTGGACCTCTTGATCAGGGGCAGAAGCAGGAGTCCCAGTAGTGTGCCTTTTTACCAGCTCCCCGGAACCCTGATGCAGTTCGTCTTGGACCATGGGAGAGATTCAGGTGGACAGAACCCCAGCCTCCAAGCATGAAAACACCTTCCTACCTCCTCTGCCCACCTCACTGGGGTCCTAGATAGTTTTTCAAGGACACAATGTGTGAGTGGAAAAAAGTCTCTATGGACTGTAAGGTGACAGCCTGAACGTCCTTGTCTGTGTGCAGCTTCTGAAAGCTGTCTCCATTCCTTCTAGGGTCTGATGATGAAAGGGGCTATGTGGACATTGCACTGACTGGAGCATTTTCAGTTAGAAGTGGTAAAAATTGCTGCTCAAGCACCCGTGTGCGCATGCACTCACACACACACACACACACACACACACACACACACACACACACATGCCTACAGAGCTATTATTGAAACAGAGTCTATGTGTAACCTAGGCTGGATTGGAGCTTATGATTCCCTTGCCTCAGCTTCCTGAGTACCCGGGTGGTAGATCTGTACTTCCACACATGGCCAAAACTTGTATTATAAAGTTGATTGTTCAAGTTTAAAAAAAAAAGTAAATTCTTTAATACGTATATCTGTCTTCCAAAGAACTAATGAACCCATATAAATATAAATAAATGCTTTGAGATAGGGTCTTATGTATTCTAAGCGAGCTTCAAACTTGCTATCCAGTTGAGGATAACCTTTATTGTTCTGCCTCAACCTCTCAAGATCTGGGATTATAAGCATGCACTTCCAAACTCAGTTTATGAGAACTCAGCAAGAGCTCTACCAATGGAATTACACCCCAGCCCCCTTTTTTGACTTTACATGATTGCTTCACAGGGCATGGTAGTATCTGTCTGGAATCCCAACATACGGGAGGCTGTGGCAGAAGGATAAGGAGTTTGAGGGCAGCATGGTCTACAGCAAGACCCTGTCTGTTAAAACAATAAACAAATATAAAAACCAGGCACACTCCCTCCTTGCAGTCACTATAGCCTTCAAAAGTATGTAGGACACCTGATATAACTTAGTGTCCACAAACTTAAATTCTAACAGAGAAAGCAGGCAATAGGAAGTGACGCATCGGAAAGTGTTAAGTGCTATAGAAAAATAAATACAGAGGAAGAGAGAGAAGAAAATGTGTCACAGTAGGACTATGTACCTGCAGTATGTATTAAAATGGTTAATTTGGCATTTGAGGCCTAGCTGGCAGATGTAGCTCAGCCCTGCTTCTGGTGTGCTTTTTCTGCTTCCTGGTCAGCATCATGTAAGACACTGGTACTATAACCTCATTGCTGTGGACCAACACAATGTAGCTGACATGCTTCTTCCATCTTTGGGACAGTGAGTCCCTCAAATCCTCCCTTTCTCAAGTTGTCTCTCTGATACTTTGTCATCGTGGCAAGTTTCCTGTTAGCCAATTGGTTTAATAAAGAGCTGAACAGCCAATAGCGAGGCAGAAGAGAATAGGCCGGACTTCTGGGCAGAGATAGGAACTATTGGAACAAGTTTGGCACAGGAGATTCACCTGGAGGAAGTCAGATGTAAGTACTGAGGATGTAAGGTAAGGTAACAAGCCATATGGCTTCTTATATTAATATGTTATATTAATATAAATGAGTTAATTTAAGTTTTAGGAGCAAAGCTAAGCTAAGACCAGGCTTTCATACTCACTAAGAAGTCTCCATGTCATTATTTGGGAGGTGTTGGTCCAGAAGAAGACTGGCTACATGGCAGTGTAGTCAGAAGTCAACCAGTCCTAACAAACAATAAAAATGAGGTATGGATGTTTATCAGGTAATTTTGATGTTCTGAGAGCAGATATGACAGTTATAGTCCTGCCTTGACAATTGGGAGCTGTGTCCCAACGTCTAGTAACATCTCTGTGCCTCCACTTTCTCAGAAACATGAGGAAAAGGGTAATTCCTACCTCAAATACACTGGAAACATTTGTGAAATTGATAAATAAAAACGCTTAAAAACAGAAGCTGGAGCCAGGTATGGTGGTGCCTGTAATCCCAGCACTCAGGAGCCTGAGTTAGAAGAGCCTGGCGAGTTCACAGCCAGCCTGGGTTTCATAGCAAATACCAGGCCAACCAGAGCTGTAGAGTAAGACCTTTGTTGTAGAATATTATTTTAGGATGTGTTACATTTGTTTATGCTGTGGGACATTTGTTTAATGATGCAAAGATGGGTTGCATTCTTTTATGTGGCATTTGTTTAACTCTGTGAAGCTGTGTTACTTTGCCTGTGTAAAACACCTGATGGTCTAAGAAAGAGCTGAACGGCCAATCAGGAGGCAGAGAGATCTGGGGAGTAAAGACAAAGGAGCTAGGAAAGGAGAAGAAAGGGACACCATAGACCAGCCACCCAGCCACAGAGCAAACCACGGAGTAAGAAGTAAAGGAAGCTACACAGAAACAGAGAAAGACAAAAGCCCAGAGGCAAAAGGTAGATGGGATAATTTTTCCTTAAGAAATGCTGGCTATAACTAAGCCAAGCTAAGGCCAGGCATTTTAAAGAAAGAATAAGCCTACATGTGATTTATTTGGGAGCTGGGTGGTGGGCCCCCAAAAGAGCCAAAGAGGAAAAAACAAAACAAAATCCTACAGACCTTGTCACCCAAAGCAAAACTGAAGGACAACAGCCCAGAAGCTAGAAAGCTGCACCAGGGAACAGAACAATCTAAACAGTTCGTGTGAGAGGTGGCACTTCTTTCTTTCTGTCACAAAGCATACCCCTACCCTTCTCGTGGGTGATTATCAGCTGGGAAGCCGCAAATTTTTCTGGGTACTAAGATAGAGTAGGCATGGTTTCCATTAGCCTGTCAGATGATGTGAAAAGGATAAGAGCAAGAAAGAGCTGGACAGAGAAGAGATTCACACCAGCAAATACTCAGACATTCAGCAGATGTGCTCGGATCCACAGCTGTCCACTGTGCCAGACTGAATAGAGAGCAGGGATTCTGAGGAGACAGAGGTACTGCAGGGCTTACCCTGCCCTTATCTATTCCTGCTGGTTTGTCATCCAGCCCAGTTCCAGTATTGGTCCCTGCCCCAGAGCAAGGAAACCTCCGATATTCATACAAGGTTAAGTGTTATTTTCCGGTGTAGATCCAGCATTTACCTCTGTGACCATGGAGACCTTTTCATTTTCATTTCTTGCCTCCCAATTGCGAGTTTCTCTAGGAATTCAAATGACATCCCTCTCTGATTTGTTAAAAATCTTACTTCTCAACATTTAACATGACTAGAGCTCACTCTAATTTTATAAAACATCACTAATACAAACCTAAGCGAACAAAATTGTGATTAACAGGATATTCAGGCTTTAGTGCCACCTACCCGGGATACCAGCATTTGGGATCTAAGCACTTGGGGCCAGAGGATTAAGAGTTCAGGGCAGTGTGGTGCATCCATGCCTTTAATCCAGGCCCTGGGGAGGCAGAGGCATGCAGATCTCTGTGAGTTCAAGGCTAGTCTGGAGTACAGGGCGAGTTCCAGGATAGATATCGTGACTACACAGTGAAAAAAACCAAAACCAAAAAGTTCAAGGTTATCCTTGGCAACATAGCAAGTTAAAGGCCAACCTGAGCTACATGAAATCCTATCTCAAATAAACAGTACAAGTTGAGATCAAACTGAACTAAACCAAACTGTTAGGATTTTACCCAGAGCAGAGGGCAGCTTCCAAACCAGTGCTGTGACTCTCCTAAAATCTAGCAGCTCTGTCGTTCTATCATGGAGAATTTTCCTTGTTTTGTTGTTTTTCTTTCTGAGATAAACTTACTATGTATTTCGGGGTGGCCAGAAGTTCATAATCTTCCTGACCCCAGTTCCCGAATGCTGGGGACTTAAGAGTTTCTATATAATCTTAACATATAACTCCAAGTTTTGGTTTTGAGACCCCACTTCTCTTCTCTCCCAGACTTCTCCCATTCTCAAGTTGCTTAAGTTTTTACTTTATTGTGGAAAGCTGTGTAACTTTTCAAACTCCTTTGCTTTACCTAGACTGAGGTTTTAAAGTTCTTCTTCATCCACAGTGAGCAAATATTTAATGTAGTGATGAATGTAAGAGACATTTATTTTAGCCACTATTAATTGTCCTAAATGTCTTAGAATGCACAATATACTCCTTCCAAAATTAAATTATTTAATTAATTTGTACATGTACTGACCAGTGTGTATTTGTATGTGTTAGTGCATGTGGAGGTGGAGGAAAACTTGAAGGAGTTGTGGCTCATCTTCTCCTTTGAGGTAGGATCTTCTGGTTCGTGCAGCACCTGCTTTCATTTGCTGACCTCTCTTCCAAGGCCCCTCTTTCATACTATCAACTGAGTACTAAGGAAGGTAATGCTCGGGTCTTTGAGAAACAATGGGGAAGTGGGTGATGGCGTTGTCCTGGCAACGCTTATAATGACCTGGCAAAAAGAGATAATATTTAAAAGAAAGGAATGATGTGGAGAACCCTAGACCAGGGATGGTGGTGCATACCTAAAATCCCAGCACGTGGGAGATGAAGCTTCATCAGGAACTCACAGTCGTCCTGCCCCAAATAGACCAGGCAGGACCAAAAGCTAAACCTATGTAAAAAAAACAAAAAACAAAAAAAACAAAAACAAAGAGGAGACAGGGAATAAAAACTAAAGAAGCTTGTGAGGACTCTTGAAGGTTGATATCTTCCGCTCCAGACAGGTTAAGCAAGATTTCCTGACCCTGAGATTAGATATGGAAATTTAGAGGAGACAAAGACAGTCTGGGCAGAACTGAAAGGCTTTAGGGCAAAGGAATCTGGGTGACCTGGGCAGCAAATGCAGTATGGCCTGCGAGGTGGGAACAAATGATGCTTGGTGCTGGAATGTCAAAGGAGGCGAAAGTTCTTAAATGTCTCAGGTTCTTATGGGCAGGTGATTGCCAAGGTTGGGATGTGTACATCTATAATTCATACGTTATAAACACATTTTTGAGTTTATGTTGTTTGGCCTGATGGCCACCTCTCATATTACTGGAAGGTAGTGTCTGTTATGAAAAAAAAAAAAAAAAGTCATCCACAATTTTACTGAATTGTGACCCCATGAGCTACAATAACCACTTTAATGTCAAGATATGCCATGTTACAGTGATAGCATGAATGTTACATTGGTAACTGTGGTGGTTTGAAAGAAAATGGCCCCCAAAGGGAGTGGTACTATTAGGAGGTGTGGTCTTATTGGAGAAAGTATGTGCCTACATGCTGCCATGCTTCTCCTCATGATCATAATGGAGTAAACATGGGAGAAAGAGAGCAGAGGGCTCCAGTCATTCAGTGTGAGGATTTGTAGAGACAGGATCTACCCCCTTCTGCCTGAGGATTCAGTCATGGTGAGAAGTTTCTCTAATGGCTTGCTCCTCAGTCTGTCAGTTTACCCCAATATCTGGCTCTGGGATTTCATTATAAGACCGAATAGAATTTATGCAGCGGTGGAACAGCCAGGGAAAAGGGTGAAACTGTCTTCTAGACAGATCAGGGCAGGACTGCAATGCCCCGCAGTTGTGGCTGCCTAATAAGACCTGTACAGTGGCCAGCCTATCAGTAGGTCTGTGCTCACAAATCCTCATCAGCTTTTCTCTGGACCACTATGTCCCGAGGTCCTGTGACATGCTCGATGTTTCAAAGACGGAGAAACAAAGGACAAAGATAATCACAAGTCAGGGTTTCTCACTTCAGCACCATTGCTGGAGGAAAAGAGGATTCTCCACTGGGGTAATATGCAAGACACCGTGGGCTATCTGCCATCTTGCCTGACTCCACCCACTGGATGTTACTAGCAATTCAGCTGCTCCCCCACCCCCAAACGTGACAGACAAAACTATTTAGACACTAAAGTTTCTGTAGAGTTCAGTGTGCTGTGGAGGCCAAAATTGTCCTCGACAAGAGGCACATTAGCTAATATGACCAGAAATACTCATTCATCTGAATATCAGAAAATATAAAGGTATACAGCACCATGCCTGATCCAAGAAACAGCCTTGATGAGTTCACAAGTGCAGTGGGCCTGTCAAGTCCACTGCTTTGACCTGGCCCTCTTCTGTAATGCTCCCTGAGTCTTGTGTGTTTGTATGTGTGTGTGTCTGTGTGTCTTCAACCCCATTAAATCTCTTGCATTTTGACTCATTGTGAATGTGTCTATGTTAACTACCAACCACTGAACAAAGAAACTTTCTTGAGGTCTGAGAATAGCACTGTGGCTTAAACAGTTTTAAGAGGATACTTTTCAAGACTTTCTCTCAGGCCCAACAAAACCTTCTAGAATGACTAGAATGAGTCCCTTTGTGTGCACACATTTTCCTCAGCAGAAACAAGCCTGTGGCAAAAACACAGAGACAGTGATGGAACCAGTTCGGGGGATGGTTGGTTTTCCATTTCTTGAATGCCAGGTCTGACTATTTTAGATTTGTGTGAAATGTAACCTATAGTTAAGAGGGTCAAAGCTTGATTTTTCATGACTCAAAAAAATCTGTGCTGCATAAATGACCAAGAATCTCTGAATTTAACTAGTCATTGAGATCACATGAAATAATCTGGCCCACATCAGTGTTTTAAATAGTATAACGTGCTTTAAAGAAGGAAGACTCTTCTCAAAGACTGTGTGGCAGCGACTTCCCTATGGATTTCATTGTCCCCTTTAATAGGCCTGTTTATTAAAATCATCTGTGGTTTAGTTTCCAAAATATTAGCATACAACTAGAGTTTAACAAATTTGTTATTTTAAAATTAAAACATTGCATTCTAGGTCTAGACTCCAAAGGATGATTCAGGAAATATACCTGATTCCTTTTATTTATTTTGTTTTTTAGGTGGTGTCTCACTATATAGTCCAGGCTGAACTTTAGTTTGGAACTCATCTGTCTAATTCTCCTGAGGGCTAGGATTTCAGGCATCACCACACCACTAGTTTTTGTTAGCCTGAGATTTTTGACATAACAATGAGGCAGGCTGTCCTAATTTTTTCCACTTATCTGCAAAATCTAGATTTATATATGAATATACACACATGTCATACACACATATGACATCAAAGTGAAGTGGTCTTTGGGGGGGGGTGATGATGGGGAAAGTTGAGTGTGGGGGAGAGAAGGGTGGGTATGAACAAAATACAGTGATGTGTATAAATGAAGGAGTCATAATGAAACATTACTTTGTTCATTAACTGAAAAATAATTGTTACAAAAGTAGTGTTTAATTGTGATTAAGTTGGGGTTTATATGAATATGAGCTTATAGTCATTGTGGTGACATCACACTAGGATTCTCTTTAAGCACTTTCAGATTTTCCAAAATATAAGAGTTTTGATCTCTTCTACATGCAACTATTCACATGAGCTAAACACTAAAATGTAATCTAGAGATCAGGACAGTTTGTACTGTGTGCTTTGCACTTCAGCCTAGCAAATCATGCCACTTTCCCCAGGAACTGGCAAGCTCTGAGAATGCACACTTGTCCTAAGCAGATGGAATGTGTGCAGTGTGCCTTTCCCTCCAACACATACAGTCCCCAGCTACACAGTTGCATTGCTGCCTAAAATCTACATAACTAGCTCTTTTACAATGACTTGTGTTAAGAGAAACCCGGTCTGTATCAGTTATATTTCATATGTACTCTTTTTTATAGGGAAAAAAAAAAAAACTCGTATAACTTTACGTGAGCAGCAAATGCTATCACCAAACTAAAACCAGTCAATTACAAAAACCCTTGGCAAATTCCTTCATATACAGATACTCTCTAAAATTCTGAGAGATAAGAAAGTGTTCTACTCAGATGGAAAATGGTGGTACCCGTGTGGGCACCAGTATAAGTCATTTATCTTTCTGGATTCAGACATAAATAATATCTATCCCTAGACTTCAAAATGTCATTGACTGACTGAAAGATATAATTATTTTAAATACCAGTAAGAAAGAAAAGCATGGCGGATGTACTTTATCATTAAACATCTTTTTCCTTTCTTCTTTATCTCTTTATTCTTTCATTTTTTTGTTTGTTTGGTTTTTTTTTTAAAGTAGTTTTTACTCACATGAAAGGGGAACGGTATTAGAATGTGGTGGTTTCTGTGTGGTTCTACAATGGATGGTTTGAAATGGAAAAGTTAAATGGAAGGATAGCCAACTTAGCGGGGACTGGCATATGTTGACTGTAATTATTATCACTTTGGTAATTCATGTTTTATAGTTAAAATGTGCTTTGATATTAGTGCTAAATATGAAAAATGGACCGATACGATATAATCCAAAGAAAGACCTATGAATGAACCAAGAAAAATATTCACACAGAGACAGAGGAATTTAAAGCAGAACCTACTTCATCATTGCATTATGAAACTGAGGAGGAACAGCCTAAGGTTATTAGAAAACTAACCTTGATTATTCTGGTTACCATTCAAGAATTATCACCACTTGATAGGCATGCCCAAGTTTTTTCAAAGTTAAACCAGATCCTGTACAATGTAATATTTGAAGGGATTTAAGAACGCAGTAGTTTCATATGGTATGTGTTCACCTTTTGTAAAGCAGATGTTAAATGCATGAGCAACTGAGAACAAAATTATTCCACAAGAGTGGAAAGATTTAGCTACAGCAATATCCAAAGCTAGTCCTCGGTTACAATGAAAAGCATGTAGAGAGAGGAAGCTAGGGTTATAGACCATCAAAGCAGGGCTAGAGGTATTGAAATTTCCTAAGAGAACTTCTTGATGAAGGCCTGAATGCTGATTTGCAAAGACAAATTACACTCAATGATTACACATTGGCTCTATGCCATATATCAGCTTTGAATGCTTGGGGTGGGTTGAAGAGTCAGGGATAAGATCCGAGTCATTTACTCATATAATACAAGGTTCAAAGGAAGCCTCCACTAAATGTTTACAAGATCGTCTGCAGCTATAAATAGAACGATATGAGATCCAGAAGTTAGACAAATATTAATTGAGCCTTTCGCCTCTGAAATTTTTAATTCAGATTGTCAAAAGGTGATCAGTACCAACAGATTAATGGATTAGAAATACAGCTGATATTGAATATCATACTTATGATATTTGGATTGGAGAAGTGAGTTCTAAAAGTTTTTAAAAAATCAAAAGGTTAGATGTTTTAATTATGGTAAGTCGGCCATCTGAAAAGGGATTGTAAGCAAGGGATTCCTAGGAATAATTTTTTCCCCTAGAGATAATTCAAGGTGAATATTTTATTAATTTTTGAGAATGTATGATAGGTTTACACAACATTCAATCATAGAAAGTACAAATCAGGAGAGATCAATTATGAACTCTTAATTGTAGTAATATTTTGTTTGTGCTCTAACAAATAAAGCTTGCCTGAAGATTAGAGAGTAGAGCCAGCCACTAGCTAATCATAGAGTCTAGGCAGTGGTGGCACTTGAGGAGGAGGCAGGAAGATTAGGAATTCAAGGATACCCTGGGTCAAGCAAGATTGAATCCAAGTGAGAAAAAAACCCGGTGGTGGTGGTGGCTCACACCCTAACTCCCAACACCAGGAAGATGGAGAAAGAAATAAAAGTCAGGTGGAGAAAGGATCTCAGCCCATTCAGTCTGAGGATTCATAGAAATAACGATCTCACTCCTTTTTGGTCTGAGAAGTCATAGAGGTAAGAAGTCTCTCTAGTTCCCGGCTCTTTTGTCTCTGACCTTTCAGTGTTTACACCAATATCTGGCTCTAGGATTTATTTTTTAAAGTAATTGGGATTTTCACTGCACTTAATAATTTGACCCACAATTTTACTAACTACTTAAGAGCTAATTTATTTCAAACCTTTACAAAATGATCTGGATTTAAATAGTCCCAAAAAATTGTCAGGTGAGGCTAAAAGAGAATTGGCTTTGGTAGAAAGGAAATTACTGGATGCACACATAGATCATTTGGATTCAAAGCTTGATTGTGCCTTCTATACAGTCTCCTACATGAATTCTTGTGCAGATTGAAGATAATATCTTAGAATGGACAGAGCTGAAGAATCAGGAAAGAGAACTGAGTCATTTACCAAAATTATAATTTTTTATAATATATTACACAGAGTAAAAAATACCTATGTAGAAAATGTTTCTGAACTGATTCTGAAATAAAATTAAGACAATTATCAGGAATAGACCCAGTGGTGCCTTTTACTAATGCTGAAATTGCCTCATTATGGACAGAAAATTGACACTGGCAAAGCCTTAAAGTAATTTTGTGGGAGAGATTAGCAACAAATATCCCCAAAGCAAGAAACTTTAGTTTATAAAGATAACGAATTGGGTCGTTCCTCATACTATATGAAGAACACCCATTTCTGAAGCCTCTATTCTATTCTGATGCAAATAAACCAGGGAAGTGAGGTTATAATTCAGGAAATTTAAGTAAAGTGGCTCAAAGCCCTATGATTTTGTTCAAAAGCCATAATAATATGCTATTCTCATCGTATTATTAGATTTTCCTGAACCTCTTAATATAGTTACTGACTCTCACATTGAAGAAAGAGTTGTTTTATGATGTGAGAATGTCTTTCTGTATGCTGTGAATCTCAATCTTTAAATAAAGGAGCTGTTTTGGCCCTTGACAGGCACCATAGAAAAAGTAGGAGGAGAAATCAGAGCATAGGTAGGAGAAGCAGGGCGGAGTCAGAGACAGACTGAGCCAGGCGACAAAGAAGAAACATGTGAGGAACACAGGTGAGCCACGGGCCATGTGGCAGACAGACTAATAGAAATGGGTTGATTTAAGATGTAAGAGCTAGCTAGCAATGTGCCTGAGCCATAGACCAAACACCATGAAGTTAATATAAGCGTCTGAGTCATTTCTGGGGGCCTGAGCAGCAGCGGGGTCTGGCATGGCAGGGTCTGGACCTCTAGGGACCAAGAAACCCCATTACAACAGTTTTACATATTGAAATAGCTGAACGTATCCCAAATAAGTTATAATTAACTTTGTTATTTGTTCAATTACAGAAAATAATCAGAAATAGAAATCCCTTTTGTATAACACATATCAAATCTCATATGGGTCTGCCAGGCCCTCTAGCACAGGGTAATAATGAGATTGATGAGCTATTGGTAAAAAAAAAAAAATGTACTAAGAAGCTTCAGAATTTCATAAGAAACACCACCATGTTGATAGCAAAGAGTTGAAGAAAGATTTATCTGTCACTTGGCAACAAGCCAATGACATCATAAAAAAAAAGTTCTACTTGTTCTTTGTAAAACCAAGCTCCATTACCTGCAGGAAATAACCCAAAGGTACTCAAAAGAAATAAAATTTGGAAAATGGTTGTATTTTATTTTGCACAGTTTGGAAAATTAAAATATGTGCACCATACTATACATACATATACAGAATTTCAATGGGCAAGTACTTTAAGTTCTAAAAAGAATTATTCTATATTACACATTTATTAGAAGTCATAGGGATACCTGTATGAATTAAGACTGATAATGCTCCAGCATATGTCTCTAATAAAATGAAACTGTTTTTTGCATATTATAACATAAAGGATATTACAGGTATACCACAAAATCCTATAGGACAAGCATTTATAGAAAGATTTAATCATATTTTAAGATATATGATTAATAAACAGTAATAAAGTCTCCCAGAGATATATTATACAGTGCTTTATTAACTTTAAATTTTTAAAATGCTAATGAGAAAGTAACAACAGCTACAGAGAGACATTGGATAGTAGAAAAAAAACTGTTGAGTTAAATCAGACTGTATACTTTAAATATGTGTTGACCATAGAATGGAAGCTACTATATTTGTTACATTGGAGAAGAGGTTTTACTTTTCTTTCTACAGGAAAAGAAAAGCTATAGATACCATCAACAATGATAAAGATTAGATTAAAACAGGAGAGACCTCTTGATTAGAAGAGACAATACTTCATCAAGTGTTACCATTCAGTTGCATGAATAAATGAGACTCAGGGATCTCTGAGAAAGTCGGAGATATTAGAGAGAATAAACACCACAGTCAGATCTTACCCAGGAGACTTCCAGCCTCCTCAGCCTGGCTTCCCTTGGCTTCCCCCTCCTCTATGCCTGCCTTAAGTGTTAAATACTCTTTTGATAAGTTAAGGGGTGGCCCCACCACTGCCTGGGAACCTGGAATTCCCTCTGTAGTCTAAAATGACCTTGCTCAGTTGGGATTAAGGGGGTAGGTCACCATTCCCAGGATACTCCTTGTGCTGGGATTAAAGGTGTGAATCACCACTCTCTGATTCTCCTAGACTGACTGTGGTTAGATCTCCCGAACTTCTGGAGCTTTTATTAAATACCCGCATAGACTGTGGGTAGATTCCCTCTGATATCTCCGAAACTTCTGAAGCTTTTATTGAATCCCCATACCATTCAATCTAAATTAATTTATAATACTAACAAATGCCATTCATTTGATCAAATATAACCTGCTCAAAAGAAAACTCGGAAAAGTTAGGGTTGGGACAGGGTTTTGTTTTTGTCTTTCCAGGAGAATGACGGCATCCAACTAAGGAATCTAAAGATCACTGGACAAATGAAACATTTGAAGAAAAAAGATGAATAATCCAGAGAAAACATCTCAAGAAAAAAGTAAATTGTCCTAATAGTATAGCACATTTTCATCAGGATAAAAATTTTATAAAATTTCCCAAGTGTTGTTTCCCACCACATCAAGAATGGACAACACCTAACTGTCCTAGGACTTGGCCGTTATCTCAATTGTTCCCCAAAGATGCCATTGTCCCCAGACAACAGGAAGCATTCTAGAAAACATGACACCCATATTCCCAAGAGGTGGTGTGAGTGATTTTTGGTCATTCAGTGGGTGGATGTTTGTCATCATTTTTGAGCATTGGTTGCAAATTGATACCGGCCATGGTAAGGGAAGAAACTAAGCAAAGGAAGTTGGACTCAGGTAAAAAGGAGGGTATAGGAATGATGGGGTAAATGGTAATTATTGGATGTACTAGGACCATTTGTTGAAGAGGCTATCTTTCTTCCAATGTGTGTTCTTGGCATGTTTGTAAAAAAAAAAAAAAAATCAGGTGGCTGTAGTTGTGAAAGGCTTCTGTATAGATCATCTATTTTTATTCCACCTATATACATAATGTATTTCTGGTATCATGCTGTTATTTATAATTTAAGATCAGTTATATGGTACTTCCAGTAATGTTGTCATTGCTAAGGATCATTTTGGCTATCTTAGTGATTTTTTATGTTTTTATATGATTTTTTAATTATTTTATTCTTGAGATTGTAATGCGATAACATTTCCCCCTTTCCTTTTTCCCTTCCAAACCCTTAAATGTTCCTTGTTGTCTTTCAAATTCATGGCAATTTTTCCATTAATTGTTATTACATGTTAAATGTATATGTACATAAATATATATTCATTAATATAACCTGCTCTGTCTGTAAAATGTTTCTTGCATATATGTTTTCATGTGGAATATTATATTAAGAAGAAAAATATTAGACTCTAGAATCTGAGGCATTTCTTTAATATGTACTAACATTTTAAGTATCAATGTGGTTACTTTGCCTTCACGTATCTTCTTTGTTTCTGCCAAAGACTCTGAAATAACATTTGAATTATTTTAGGTAAGATATTATGAGAACCATGTATTCTCTAATAGGAATGCATCAAAATCACCTATGGTTAAGGCCATTTACTATAATAACCATAGAATTGATAGTCTAATTAAGAAGAACTTTTCAGTCTACATGAAACAAGATGATAATTAAAAAGTAACAAGCATATCCAAGCTATAGGGTATGCTGCTAATTAAGTAGAATCATGTACTACTTAACAATGAGGCTATGTTCTTAGAAATGTGTCATTAGGTAATTTTGTTGCGTGGACATTGTAAAATGACCTTTCAGACTTCTGTGTGCAGCCTAATGCATACCTAGACCATATGGTATATGTATACAGTCTGGCCAATAAATATGTGAAGCTGTGGTGAACAAAAGAACAAGAGAATAGTCAAGCACCAGAGAAAATGATGCAATCAAGAGACATAATAAGCCTGGTGTGGGTGTAACAGGGCACACTGTCTTCCTGTAAATGTTTTATATATTCTCTAAAGTAAATGTATAGTACAGTAAATAGATAAGCCAGTCATTTACTATCACTGCCAAGTCATTTGCATCAAATACAATGGCGTGTCCTGTACATTTATGTCTGAGAGAGTAATGGGTTTGTTTTTGCCAGCACTACCACAAACACATCAGTGAGGCATCATATGACATTATTACGTGAAAGCAATGTTCTAGGCTCTACTAAAACCTTACAAGCCTGCCTTTGAATGTATAGTCTGATATAGATAGATGAGTGCCTGTATATAAATAACTTATGCTCTAATAGCTATACAACTTTTCTAAATATCTCCAATAAATGCTTAAATATATGACCCTATGGGAGTCATTTCCATTCAAACCACCACATATTGCTTAGCATACTACTAGTATTATATATAACATTAATGTATTGCCTCCAAAAAACCCAGCTGTTGAAACATAACAGCTAATGTGATGGTATTTAATGTATAGTTGGACGAGGGGACTCCCTCTGAATAGAGATCTCATGCAGCATCTGGCTTTGCTCCACCATGAGGACGTGTCATTCTTTCCCCCCCCCCCCCCCTGAAGTGTAGTTTTAGCAAAGAGCAGTCTGACTGCAGTCAATCCTACCCTTCCTTAGTCCTGGGCCTCTCAAGCACCAGCAATGTGAGAAGACATTTTGTTTTTATTAAAAGTTTATTTTTATGTATTTGTGTTTGTGAGTAGATGCATATGTGGGAGGTGAGGGGACTGTGAATGTCTGTGCATAGAAACCAAAAGAGGTTATCAGATGTTCATCTCAGTCACACTCTGTCTATTCCTTTGAGTCAAGATCTCTCCTTGTATTAATCAGGGTGCTCTAGAATAAAACAAAACAAAACAAAAAAAAAACCCTTATAGAATGAATCTCTTATCTGTCTGTCTGTTTATATCTCTATCTATCTATCTATCTATCTATCTATCTATCTATCTATCTATCTATCTATCTACCTATCCATCTTTGTTAATCCCAACAGTCAATAGTAAGACCACTACCAAAATTTAAAACCATATTTGAAAGAAGCTTTAATTAAATACTAACTAGGTGGATGGGCTTTGGCCGGGTCCATATCCTGTTGTCAGTGGCTTACGTATTTCTCATCAGGACCAATCAGACTCAAACATACATCCTGATGTAACCTCAGGCCTACATCCAATAAGGATAAGTGTACATTCTGATGTATCTCCTGCCTGTGACCTTCCATCCACATATAATTGAGTATATCCACGAAGATGGGTCAAACAAACTTGTTTAGGGTGAAAACAGGAGGCTTTTTATCTCCCATAAACAATAGCCTCCAGCATTTCAGAAACTATGTGACCTTAGGCAAGAAACTTGCAGATCAGAGGCATTTTTGACTCATGGATCTCTATGGCATAGTAATTAAAACTTAAAATGTAACTTAGTCTCTCATAATAGCTGTCTGGTTCAGGAAATGTGTGTGTGTGTGTGTGTGTGTGTGTGTGTGTGTGTGTGTGTGTGTGTGTGGTGTGTATGTGTAGAGATTTAGTAGAATGACTCACAGGCTGCAGTCTGAGTAATCCAACAATGCTGCTATAAATGGAAAGTCCCCGAACCTGGTAGTAGCTCAGTCCACAGGCCCGGATGTCTCAGCTAGCCTCTAGTAGACTCTCTAATGCTAGTAAAGAAGTGGACTTGCTAGCAAGGTGAGAGCATGCAGGCAAAGAGAAAGACCTTCCTTTTCCCAGGTCCTTATTTAGGCTTTCAGCAGAAGGTGCGGCCCAAATTAGAGCTGGGTTCCCCAACTCAAATGATCTGGACTACTATGTGTGTTCCTATCTCAAAGATCCAGATTAAAAGTGGATCTTCCTACTTCAAATTAAGCAAAATCCTTTACAGGTGTGCCTTCCAATTTTTGAGTTTTAGCTAATTTCAGATGTAGTCAAGATGACAAACAAGAACGGCCATCATACTCCCTGATACCGGAGTCTGTTTCAGATAGACTCACAGCCAGCAAGCCCCAGATATCTTTCTGCCTCTCCCACCTCAGAGTTGGTGCCAGACATGCATGAGACAGCAGGGTTGCTATGTGTGTACTGAGAGGGTCCATAGAATCTCTGCCCCTCTGACTACTTAGCAAGGGTTCTTAACCACCAACACATCTCTCCAGCTCTAAGAAGACACAATTCTATTCTTTATAAATAGCCAGTATCTGCCATTTTGTTATAGCAGCATGAACAGACTTAGTTACCTGGAGAGTTGCATATAGTTCACCTGTACTAGCTGTTACTGTCATTTCTACTGAATTCCACTCCACAAGCAAAGTCCACAGGCTCCTCCTGCTCATTCTAGCATCTGAAGAGATGGAAAAACCATTTTTAAAAATATACCAAACTCTACCTGACACGTGACTATAGTTAAAGCATCTGGGAAATAGAGGCAATAGGATCAGTCAAGGTCAGTTAGAGCTGCAAAGTGAGTTCAAACCCACCTGACTGCCATAAGAGCTTATGTCACAAAACTAGTAAAAAAATAAAAATAAAAGTTTAGTCGGTACGCTTTGCAAACCAAGTGTCATAAGCTTTTAGCAGGCCATACCATCTCTTAATAATTTAGCAGCATTTAAAGGATGAAATATGACTAGATGGGTCATCACAGTTCACAATTAAAAACATCAAGGTCCACCCATATTATAAAGTATACCTCATTGTTATCCTTATTATTATCTGTGTGTGTGTTTGTGTGTAATATGTGTAGGTTGTGCAAAGGTGCTGTGTTTCCTAAGTAGAGATCAGAGAACAGCTCGGTGGAGTTGATCTCCCTCTGCCTTCCTTATATGATTCTGAGGGTTGAACTTAGGTGGTCAGGCTTACATGGCACGTGCTTTATTTGTGGAGCCATTCAACCCCTAAAGTAAGTGTTCTCATGTAGAATTTATCTCAATACCTCTCTTCCTCCCCCCCCCCCCCCTTTGTGTTAGGGAATGAGCACAAATGACCACATGCTTTAATGCTAAGCTAGCTCCCCAGCCTTCCAGGTGGATTCTTTACCCCATTTCCTTCTCTATGGGTTTTATTAATCTGCAGCCATTAGCTCTTCTGCAGATTATTTTCCCACTCAAAAGTCATTTAAATGTCTGGCCTCTGAAGCACAACAGTTTATCTAAAGTATATTATTCTAGCTATAACAAAAACATATCATTCTGGGCCTCCTGCTGCTTGCAACTGGCTCCTTGCTAGCTCTGCTTATGCTTCAAAGGTCTTTGTAGTGGTTTTCAGTTGGCCCTCAACTGCTCCTAGTGGATTCTGTTTGTATCCTTTTGCATTGTCTCTTCAAGTGTAGATTCTGTGGCTCCATTATTCAGTTCAGAAACTAGTTTGTTGACCTGAGAGGAAAAATTAACATAATTTTAATTTAATTTGAGCATGCCAAGTGCCTTAGAGTGTTAGATGAAGTAGCAGAGGCCTTTCTAGTATATATTGATGCACATACAAGCCTTTGGGCTATCGAGTGCAAGGGGGGACATACATTTTGTCTTATGAATTAAACTTTCTTGGGATCAGCTTAGTTTTTTCTTCTATAAGAAAGATGTTTCTGGCTGTTCATAATTGAAAGCCAGATTACTCCTGGCTTAGGCAAGGAAGGAAATTTCCTAGCTCACAGAGCTCTGAAGCACATGGTGAGGTCAGATTTCAGGGATAATCAGGTCAGCATCCCAGCTCAGTTGACCTTTTAAGTTTCTTAGATCTGCCCATGACTGTGTCTTAGTTCTTCTTCTGTTGCTATAACGGAATACTTACATCTGAGTAGTTTATGTCTCAGAGGGCTGAGACGTCCAAGGACATGGTGCTGCTTCTCTTGAGCATCTAGGAAGGGCCCCTCTACTGCATCTGACAGAACACAAGGCAGAGCTAAGATTTACAATAAGGCCACCCCATGATAGCACATTAATCCTTTCATGCCAGCAGGGTCATCAAGATCCTATCAGCTCCCACAGGTCGTATTTATAAACATCATTAACATATGAACCTGGGAATTACATTTCTTACAGGGGACCCACAAAACACCTCAGGCCACCTCAGCTTTCTTGTGTCATAGTTGACAATGACTGAAACTGTTCCATCTCAGGAGTTTTAGAGAAAGAGAGAACTGTTCCTGGTAACTCTTAGGGGGAAAGGAAGGTTCCTAGAAGCCTTCATAAAATTCTTCTGATGATTTTGGGCAGTGCTGTTTGGACTGAGTCAGTCTGTGTAGCCTAGGAACAGGATTAAGCTAACAGAAAAATCTACTTTTTAGTAGCTTATGATTTACCTGAGCCAGCCCGGTTTTTATGCAGCAAGTTCCAGGATGCCCAGGGCTACACAGAGAGATCTTGCTCCAAAACAAGAAGCAACAAACACTGCCATTTTCTTGCTGTCCTAACATGGCAGAGAGACAGACCTTTTCCTGTCCTCCACTTGTTAGGATTCAGCTCTACTGAATTAGGACCTTACCCTTAGGCCTCAATTTACCTGTCACCCCCTAAGTCCTTCTCCACACACTATTACATATGTGGCTAGAGCATCAACTCTGGGGGAGACCGATTTAGTCCATACTGGTACCCTAATTTTACCTTTTGAAACAGGGTCTTGTACTGTGACCCACGCTTGCCTGTCAGTTCAGTCATTCACTGTATAGTGTAGACTCACTCCAAACTCAGCAGCCTCTGCTCAGTCGGGATCCCCAGTGCTGAGGCTGCAGCTGCTAGCCACCAGCCCTCAGTGCCTAACTGGTAGCCATTGTTCACACATTCAAAACCATTTAAAAACTTTAACTCAGCTTGGAGCATGAATTATGAGTGGTGGTAACAAAGTTGAACAAAGCACAAAGGCTCGGAGCTTACCGTTTCACTGAAACAATATTTCTTTTAAAAGTATTTTAGATATTTCATGTGTATAGTGTGTTTTGATTGTATTCACTCCTATTTCCTCTCATTCTCATGGGACGCTAGTCCTTCCAGCCAATCTTCCTTCTGCATTCATGCTCTGTGTGTGTGTGTGTATGTGCGTGAGTATGTGAGTGCGTGTGTATGTATATGTATGTATATGTGTGTGTATGCATGTGTATGAGTGTGTGTATGCATATGTGTGTATGAATGCATGTGTGAATGTGTGTGTGTATGTATGTGCATGAGTATGTGAGTGCGTGTGTATGTATGTGTGTGTATATGTGTGTGTATGCATGTGTATGAGTGTGTGTATGCGTGTGTGTATGAATGCATGTGTGAATGTGTGCATGTGTGTGTGAATGTTTGTGTGTATATATAAATGTGTGTGTGTGTATATGTGTGTGTACGTATGTGTGTATGAATGTGTGTGTAAATGTGTGTGAATGTTGTATTAATGTGTGAGTTTGTGTATGAAATGTATGTGTGTATGTGTGAACGTGTGTGTGACTGTGTGTGAATGTGTGTGTATTTGTGAGTGTGTATGAATGTATGTGTGTGAATGTGTGAATGTGTTGTATATGTGTGTATGTGTGTGTGAATGTGTGAATGTGTATGTGTGTATATGAATGTATCAGTGTGTGAACGTATGTGTATATGTGTGTGTGAATGTTTATGTGTGTGGGTGAATGTGTGCTTGTGTGAGTGTGTGTGACTGTATATGTGAATGTGTGTATATGTGTGTGCATGTGTGCATGAATGTGTGTATGTATTAGTGTTTGAATGTGTGTGTATGAGTGTGAATGTGTGTGGTATGTGTGTGTGTGTGTGTGAATGTATTAGTGTTTGAATGTGTATGTATGAGTGTTAATGTGTGTGGTATGTGTGTGCATGTGCACATGAATGTGTGTGTATATTAGTGTGTGAATGTATGTGTGATGAGTGTGTGTATGTGTTAATGTGTATATGTGTGTATGAGTGTGTATGTGTGTATGAATGTGCATATGTGTGTGTAATGTGTGTGTATGAGAGAGAGCACTCAATATGGTTTGGGTTGTTTTATGAACATGGATTAGGTATGTACTGTATTCGTGCTGTTGGCTGGCTTTACTGCCCATCAAATACTAGGAGTTTATATTCTGCAGAGCCGGGTATCTGTCAGGCATGGTTTGAAGTAGATGTCGTTTTCCCCGCTTCCTTCTAAACTAGTGCTTTGAACACAGTTTGCTATTCATACACTTGAAGAGATGATGAACCCAGCTTCTCCCATCAGAGGAAGGGGTTAATTAGCTTAGTTTTCAGCCACATCATCTGACTGTCAGAACATCCAGGTATATTTACACAGACATTTCCAGTGGGCAAGGAGCCTGGGCACGCACTGCTGTGTGACCCAGTTTTCTCCTTGGACTTGGGTCCACTCTTGGGTCTGCCCTTGGCAAGTCAACTCTGACTGATCTTTCTTCTGTGCCAGAAGCTGCTGTTGTCAGTCTGGACTTAGAGGCTTCTGTGTAGACAATGTGCAGTGGGTCCCTTTAAGTATCCTGTGCCCACTCAGCTTTCCTTTAGGAGCTCAGACGCTGAAGATTTCATGATTCTCCAAGCTGTTCTCTTCTTTGACAGTCAGTATTGACCTTTGTGCTGCTTAGTTCTTGTGGAATTAAATTGTACACAAATAAGTTTTATGACATTGGGGATTCTTCAAAATAAAGACTTGGGTCAAATCATGGGTCAGAGCCAATTAATAATGCATGTTGGGTTACAGTAAAATACAATAACTTCACATTCTGATAATTCTGGGTTGGAATCACTTTTAATTTGACAAGTGTGGGATTTAAGACAGTTACTCTACCTTTATTGATAACAGCTTGTCTTTAAAATTTTAAAACATAAAATAATAAAAATATAAAATTGAAAATTGTAAGGTTTAGTTAAGATAATATGCATAACGGTACCTTGTGTATTGTAGTATTCCAGGAACTTGATAGAATGATTTTTATATGACAAGCCCTAGATATGTAAATTTATAATTTTTTATATTTAGGGAAACATGTTTATCACTTCTTCCCAAGCTACTCTATAAGGACTTAGAAGTTTAGAGAGTAAGAAAGACAGAAATACAATCTTTTCCCCAATTAAGAAATATATGCTCCAGATTGCTCCCTGATCCAAGCTTTTTGATTTCCATGTTTGGTAAGCTAGCTCATCAGTATATTTAAAAAAAAAATGGATCCATAGAGAATGGAAAGTGTTAATCTTCTTTAAAGTGGAGCAATTTTGTTTTCCTTTATTGAATCAGGAAAGCTAACTGTCAAAAGGAATAAAATGGTAACAAAACTCTTATGTTCCATCAAGGCTTGAGTCAACAGTATTTTGGGAAACAAAGATCACTGCGAAATAAGGGGGGGTCACCATCCGAGACCTTGTTCTAAGTCTCCCCAGCTTCAGCTTAGAGCATTTATTCCATGGGAAATCATCCCAAGCTCCCTATTTTTTCTCATCAGAATCTAATGTTAGGACTCCTTGATATCACCACCTACGTAAACGAGGTGAACAGGAAGAGATCAATAGCCACCTTTTATTTTTAAAGAGTATTTTCCATTTACCTCTGTCTTGCTGGAGTCCCTCACCCCCACTTCCTTTCATGCAGAGTCACAGCACCTTCACCATAAAACAGGCAGGTGACTTTGTAGTCATTCTGGAGAACCAACCAACTTTCCAGAAATTTCCTTCCTTCTGACTCTTGTTCAAACTGAATTTTATCAAACAAAATGTATCATATCCTAGAAATGCATTAATATAGTTATATATATATATTATATATTCTATGTAACACGTAACACATATACTGTGAGTTATAGTGCACATTTCAGTACATGTACACAGAGTTTGAGGTCAAGGTAATTGGTCTATCTATTACCTGATTCATGGTCACTTATTTGTGTTGGGAACATTCTAGATCTTGTTTGTTTGAGACAAACTCTCTCTATAGCCCTGGCTGTTCTAGAATCACTGTATAGACAAGGCTGGCCTCATTTCAAAGAGATCGGTCTTGCTCTGCCTCCTGAGTGCTAGAATCAAAGGTGTGAGCCACCAAGTCCATTGGTTTCTTTTAGTCATTTGAAATGCTGTCGGTCTTAGCAATTTCATTGTTCTGTGAGCATTAGAAGTCACTGGATGTTAGCTTTATTTTGTTTTTTAATGTCTTAGCTTTAAGGTTACACAGGAGAGCTGCTACTGCCAGGTAAAAACACATATCTTTTTGTCAAAGTTGGGCATTCCGTTATTCTGTTATCTTAAGCAAGGTTTGTTATGTATAAATAGCCAAACTAACTACTGCTATCTCTGTTGCAAAAGGTATATATGTAAGTGAAAGAAAATTTCGAAGTTGTGGGACAGCTTTCACTTTTGGTAATAAGAATGCCATCCAGGCTCCTACTGCTGTGTTCCTTGTGACAGGCTCTACAGAGGAAGACTAGATGGAAGGTCACTAATTCCTGCAACTCAGACTTTCCCAAACACAGCCTTTTCTAGATAAGATTGTGGCTAGCTTTTAAAAGAACATGCCAGGTTCTGCTACTCGAAATAAGATAGTGGATGAATCCAAGCTGAAGCTGTTTCCTAGAGTGAAATTAATTTGTACCAATTTCAAGCTGCTGTATTTAAACATTTTTATATTTTACAACAATATGAACCTTAAAGACTACAGGAGACATACAAGGCGCTGACCTTTTTAGATGAGTAAGTACTACAATTAAAAAGATGCTGCTGAACAAGCTGACATGCAAAAACAGAAAGGCTACAAAGAACTCTACTTCAGAACCTGGATCAGGCCAGTCTTAGAAAGGTGTATAGAAGACGAGCTTTCTTTAAACTACTAATTTCCCAGTTTAAGATAGAGTTGGTTTTATAAAGTGAGGTATTATAAATAGTGCATTTATTGTACTTAGATTTTCTATATGTAAACTACACACTATTGTGTTACCAAGGAGAGAAGTGGGTGATGATGTGTTGAAATGAATCTTCAGAAAGATGTGCCACCTCCATCTGCAAGTGTTGAGATAACACTGTGTCACCATGTCGATTTTCATGTGATGTTTGGGAACCCAGGGCTTCATGTGTACTAGTCAAGTACTCTAACATCCCAGTTACATGCCAGTTCCCCCAATTTTAACTTTTTGGAGTTACAATAGGCCAGCAACATGTGCACACACATATGTGCACATGTGAGCTGATGCTTGTGTGGGCACATGTCTCTGGAGGCCAGAGGTCCACACCGGTAACTTCTACCTATTTTTGGACCCAGGGTCTCTCACTGAATCTGGAGCTTGCAGATTTGGCTAGGCTTGCCTACTGGAAAAGGCCCTAGGACCCTGGAGTTTGCCTCTCAGCTTTGTGATTGTTGGTGTGCAGCAGTGCTCACCATTTTTTACTTGAGACAGGATTGGCTGCAGGAAACATGCTGAACTTGAATT
Source organism: Phyllotis vaccarum (assembly GCA_033318265.1). Taxonomy (NCBI): domain Eukaryota; kingdom Metazoa; phylum Chordata; class Mammalia; order Rodentia; family Cricetidae; genus Phyllotis; species Phyllotis vaccarum. The sequence continues at coordinate 46,641,548 of JARWLC010000014.1, read as the reverse complement.
TACAAACTTGCCTGCCTCTGCTGAGCATTAGGCCTGAAGGAAAACCAGAACTACCACACTTAAGTGTTTTGTTTTGTGTTTCTGTGGGTGCTGGGTTCTGAAAAATCTCCACACTTCCTTATTAGAACATCGCCCTTTGACCCATCTCCACACTCGTTTTGTTACCAACACAATGCTTTATGACTCAAAATGTCTATTTTTTTTTTGTAGACATTTTCAAAAAGTTCAAAGAAAAGTATTTCACCAGTCAAGCGTTTCTGGAAATGAACAGTATTAACACTGAACTCTGAAAGTTCTACCTCAAAAATATCACTTGGTATCTCAGTCAGAACACTGTTCTAACAATGCGACACCATGATCAAGGAAACTCTCAAGAAGAAAAGCATTTAGTTGCGGGCTTTCTTACATAGATTTTAGTCAAGTTGTTATAGGTCACTCTGGAATGAATAGTAAATATGTTTTATTGAAGCTAGTCTGAGTTTCTTTTCCATAAATCAAAAATCCTGATACATAGAGCAAGTTCAGCATTCAATATACTCAGACCCAGCTTGACAGTTAGGAGAACTCACGTTACTTAACATGCTTTAGTTCCCCAATGTATTAGTTTCACAGGAGTGCCCTGAACGGGTCATAGGTACTATAACACATTGCTTCCTTAAAAAATGGACAAATTCACACCTTCAGGAGTAAGGATCTTGTGTGACCTTTCTTTACAGAAAAGAAAATCCACTCAGTGGCTGGTCCAACCACAGAACTGAGAAGTTACTCATTTCCCCCTTTCACTGATTCCTTTGCTAATCATACTTGTCTTTCACCGAAGTGAAAAAAGTTGACAATGCCCCTAATAAAACATATAATTGCATACAAAGTGTATGAAGTCTTCTGGCAACATGGGAATCATATTTGAAGGCACATAGATATCTTTACATATATGTGTGGACAATGAACAAGAAAAATTAAACTTGACTCCAAAAGGATTTTGAAGGTGCCAATTACTACAATGGTTATACTTATTTTTAAGAATATTTACTGTTTTTCAAATGTGGAAAAACTGTTGAGTGTTTTTCAACTTAACTCCTAATGTCTTAAGGCATGTCATGGGAGTGGACGGAATGGCATCTAAATACAAAACTACCTGATTACATCAGGTTCATTATTTTAAGATTAAAGTGCTTAGTAATTTTCATTAGTACAAAATTAGAAACAAATCGTTCAGAATGACCTAAGAGTTGGACTGTAATGCTAAGTGTCTGACGCGTGCCATGATAATATAATCAAATTTCAAATAAACTGTCAAGCAATTATACAAAAAAAGAAAACCAAAACACTTTTATTTTCCACAAGGAAGAATAGGAAAAATTAAGTCATTTTCCACATAGTTTTCTTAAAACAGCCTACAAGGACATATTCAGCACCAAATAAAAAAGAGAGATTACAAACAGCCATAGAGTATAATCTATAAAGCAAACATTTAATATTGCACTTTGTTTTGCCAACATTTTGAACTTTACTTTCCCTATATGAAAAATTAGGAAGCTATCTTGAACACTAGAGCACAACTGTGACCCTCACGTTATGTCAGGAAATGACCAATACTTAAGAAAACGTAATGCCTCTAAATGAGTGCAGAAATATTTAATGGTTAAAAATAAAACTTTATTTCACCAAGTCTTATAATTTTGTCACCCAGTGCCAATTTTTATCATATTGGTCATTCTTGGTTATATGGTATTTTGTAAAGAATATGGTGAGTGTCCCGATGCCATGCATATCAATTGTTCCCTAGTTAGACAGAACAGGAAGAGTAAGAGGTGTTTTCAGACAATCCCTCCCAAATGAAACAAAACCACCAAATGCCCTTTATGCTAAATAGCCCATCAGCTTCTTCTGAGGGGGGACATTCACAAAATGACTTAACGATAAAAAAATATTCACCCCCATTTCCTTAATATTACTACGGGAGCACAAACCCTTTAACGGAATCACTTAAAACGCGATTCATTTTTACAGTGGGCTTCCTTCACCCTGTCAGCATTATTTCAAACATGAATTGTTTTCCATGTTTTCTTAAAGGCCACTTATGGAAAAGCCTATTTTCTATGAAGCTTTAAGACAGTATTTAACCAGATCAAGCACCACGCCAGAGTTACCATTATTTTCAGTCACTTTACTAACTGTGGGTTAGATGGCAAGGTAGATAGATTTAACATATTTTTCACACATATGTTGTGATTATCAGAGATGCTGGTGTCACTAAAAACAGAAGAAAATTCCTTTAAAAAATCACTACCTTGTACTTGGGAGGGTGGGGTTTATCCTTTTTCAAGAGAGCTGGTACTGAAGAGTTGTTCTTTCTATACTCAAATAGACTTTGGATAGAAAAAAATAACAAAGACAAATTAATGCTATGTATCCCAGCAAACACTCTAGTATTTGTAATTATAGTTACACACTTTGGGGATAAGTTTGGGATTTTATTCTCTTAATGTTGAGGAAATGTATAAATTGGTCCTCTCCAATCACAAGGGACATATACATTCTGGCTTATTTTAAAGTACTTTGCATCAGCAACAATGATTTCCAAACATATGTGTTTTGGAGGTAATTAGTAACTCTGTATAAAAATAAATGCACTTTCCCTCCCTTCCCTAGTGACTGGACGTCTGCTTACTTTTAAAATAATAAAAATAGTTCTTAAGAGCCACAGCCCTTAACCCTGTGCTGGTGCTGGCCCACTGTCTTCTCAGTCCCCTCTGGACTCTGCTTTCTTCTTCTAGGTAATGGTAAGGGGATGTGGGTGTGTTATCAGTTTTGTGTATGTCCCATCTCTGAATTTCCCTCTCCAAAAGCCAATCAAACAACAACAACAACAAGAAAATAACAGTGCAACAAAACACAAGTAGCATTCCGACAGTTTGGCAAGTGATGCGTTCACCTGAGATTAAGTGATTTTAGGCAGTCAGTAACAAAATGCTGCTCTGCTGTCAATAGTAGAAAGGCAACACATTCCCACAGGAACCGAGGTGTACAGTTCTCAGTCTCTCATTAGTCTCCTCTCCTTGTCCCGCCCCCCATCTGTTGCGTATCTACTACAGTAGGCTGCAAAAAGTACAGCAAAAAGATTGGCTTGAAGGCATTTGATGTTTGTAAATAAATCCACAATAGGATCCAAGCTGAAGAGGTGATACATAGTCAGCCTAGTGAGACAATTCTGAGCATATGCATACGCAGGTAGAGTCCAGGCTACATTAACTTAAACAAACAGACAGAAAACCACAAACTGTCAGTGCGTGTGTTTTTTTTTTTTCATGTGAAAGTTTTTCAAAGCTTTCTTTTGTTTCTTGTTGTGCTGACCACAAACAAGTTTATAAGTATCAAGAGTCTGGCATAAATGGAAAAAAAAAAGCTGTAGTGACATTGAACTGCACAATGTAAGCATTGAGCATGTGCAAATTTTCGAATTAGAAGGACCACATCCTTCTTTGCAACGGTGTCTTGACACGTCTGACCACAGGCTAAGACGACCGCTCTTAGCACGTGCAGTTTTAAAGGAGAAAGCTTAGATCTTCAAGCATGTTGGAGCAGCCCCAGAATGCTGCTGTAGGATTCTAAAGCATGATCACTGGTTGTTTCACGTATTTGCCATTTTCTGGGCAAAAGCAATTCCACTTCCTCTGAAAAACGTGTCTCCAAGATACTTCTCTGTCCTCAGCCGGAAGAGATACAGTTTGGAACCCATATCAACTTGATTCAATCAAGTGTTTCTTCAGCGAGAGGGGCAGGATGGTCTGTCCTCAGACGACTGATCAGGATTTGGATCAATCTAGTAGAAACAAGATAAAATTTGCAAAGTTAACTTGATAATGTGTAGGAAAAATGCAACATGACTGCTTTCGAGTACTAGTCAGCAAAGGTAATTAATATAACCAGAGCATATATGTAACTTCTTAGCAAATGATAGCTTAGTATTCTCTCCACATCAAGGGTTATGTGATAATGAAAGGGTGTTAGCCTATCACTCTCTCAAGTTACTAGGAAAAACTTTTTTATGGATGAGTATTTTCACTCAATATTGCAAAACTTAAATTCAGTTATACATTGGCGTAACCATCAAACCACTCAATTCCTCTGTAAGTAACTTTTGTTCTTATTCTAAAGTGTCTCTGTATCTCTTCTCTAAGCTCTGTGAACAACCTTCCTGAGTGTCCTGTGAAAGTAACTCAAAGATCTTCTGGACAAGTCCTATTCACTTTAAATGTCAGACAACCCACAATACATTAGAAGTTTTATGCCAAATGCACATTTTTGAAGAAAAAAGCCAATTATCTTTCAGTTAAATCACATTCCAGTGCTATTTTAGGGTTGTGCAATGTTGATCTTATAAATGTGCAGAATTTATGACAAATTAGATAAAAGTTAATATTTTCTTCAAATGTTCCACTTGAAAGCTATGAACACTCAAAGCATATCAGAAACAAGACAAGCAATGTTAGAATAAAAATAAAATATAAGTACAATATAAAAATATATAAAATATAAAAAAATAAAAATACAGTAATAAAATTTGTGAGAAATGGTAGAATGTTTGCAATATCTCTAACATGTATTTTTATGAACCATAGTAAGACAGAAAAAAATGCCTAATCAAAAATTTCCAAGGACAGATTCTGAACCCTATAATCAATGAAGATTTTACATGATCACATCTAGAGAAGGCATTTTTCCAGGTATGACATCACAACAATTGGTTTAAAAGTAAAGCAAGTTCCTTCATGCCTAATGAGTATAAAAAGTATAGAATAATACTATAAAATAGTGGAATAAACCATATAACCCAGGGCCTTTTGATTAATAGTTATTTTGGTATCAACGGCATTTGAAAGATTCTGTAGAAATGTATACTGCTGGCTCCAATAATGCTAGAAAGTCCTGAAACTGTTGAACCCACCCCTTCTTGTCCTTTAGCTGGGCTGCTCTTCCTGACTAGACTATCCCACCTGTGGAGGAGTTACTTGTAGTTTTGAAAATTCAGTTTGATAATCACCTTCTCAGATAAGGCCTTCTGATTTCTAAGACCCAATAAATGGCTTGTTAGATGAGTGGTGTTTTCTAACACTTTTGATACTGGATTTCGCTTCTAAGTTAACGTGAGCTTATCCAATGCAAGTATATTCATCTTATTCACATGTGTGCTGAGTGTCATCAGCATGAGGTGCACAATTATCTAGCAGTGTAGGCTTTCTATTTAAGAGGCTATTTAGAAATATGCTATTTCTTCCTATGACTAAGAATATTATAATATCCAAAAATTAGATTTAAAATTATGAATATAAATTCTATCTATTTAATTATGTTTACAAAATACGAGCTTTTCTACTGACACTTTACAAGGAAGTCATTCATTCAAAAATGCTAATCAACTGGAGTTTGATCATCATCTTATTTCCTGAATGAAATCTTACTTATGTGTCAAAGTCAGAGGACCTGACCATCAAAATTTTTAAAGTATTGTTCTAAATTTTTAAGCAACTATCTTTCAAAAGCCTGCAAGTATTGTTGGAGACCCAGCATACTTCACACTGGACTCAGTGCTTACCTCTGAATAAAGAGGAGGTGGCAAGAACCGAAACTCCTGGATATATGCGAACAGTGGTCCTTGAAGAGCTCTCTCAAAATCATCACAAGCACTCATTGGTGCGAGATTACGTCTTTGTTCCTCGGTTACTACTTCTGCATAGCTGGGTGGTGCTGAAGGAAAAAGATACACGCAATTCGAACAACATGTTCTTATGCATGTCAAAATACACAGAATAGTAGATATTAAAAAAATGTCATGTAAAAGAATAATTATTTGTTTGGTGATTAAAACAAGGGAGACATACAACAAATCTTAATATTAAGGTTATATATGTTAACTAAGGAAAAGATAAAAATTCAACAAGGATTGTAAAATATTAAAAACAAAAGAAAAAGTCTTAATAGTAATAGAGTGTGCTTAGATCTGTATTATCAAATTACCTTCAGGTCTTTCAGGAAGGGATAAAGCAAGCCAGTTCATGTTCATGCTGCACTGACTGCTCACACTCGAGGTTCTGCTACCGAATGGGTGCAGAGGGATGGTGCCAATGACAAGCGGTAAATTAAGGAATAAATCCATAGCTCCAGGAATATCCACATAGACCTAAAAAGCAAGCAGATGCTGGGTCAGCATTCTAAGCAGAACATTAAAAACACTTCATTCTGACATTAGTTGGGATTGTTTCTAGAACATTTTTCTTTTATGTAAGAGCAATGCCCTAGGTTTAATGTGTGATAAAATCATTGCAATGTAACATTTTACACACACCTATATGCCACCGAACTTAGATTAAATGCAATTAGAAGCCCACAGAGATGAAAGTAGCAAGAACCTCCTCCAGGAGCACCTACCATTAGTGAATACTCCACACGGATTATGCTACAGTCAAGGATGGAAGGGGAAACTGGAGGAATCTTTAGCAGCTTGCCATTCCATGTCTCCGTCTTCCCCGATGACAGTGACTCCCCACGTAGGTTTGCCACAAGCTGTTTCACTTCCTTCATTTTCCCTTTGGCATAGAAAGCCTGTGTTTGGTAAATGGCCGCCTTTGGCACTACCATCCGAGAAGAGCAATTCTCAATCTCAGCAAATATCTGTATTGATTCACCTGGAGAAGGAAAACATGTATTTACTATTAGAAAACAAATAAGCTAACAGCCAAATAATCAAAAGTGTAGGTTTCTGAAACTCAGCTAACTCTAGGAAGGAGAACCTATCCTACACATAAGGAAGGTAACTTACTGTCATAAAAATGACCTACTGACTTATAGTGACTACATACAAAAAAGGAGACTACAATTTGTGACAAGAAAATGGGTATGTACAACGAACACAGCTTTACTAAGGGATGCTGAGTGTTCACATGAGCCAATACTGTAAGTTCATACAAACTGCTTTTAGTGGGCATACATACACCCCATACATACCTGGGGTGTAGCCTTTCCTCTCAATCTTGGCACTTAAGGATATTGGGCCTGAGGTGCAGAACCAGCAACACAGTGTCTTGTCTTTCGTGCCTGCTTGGGGTGACTGGAAGAAATAGAGAAAAACATCAATGTATGAACTCATAAAAGTGCCAGAAGGTTTTAAAAAAAAAAAAAAAATCAACTAAGAGAATCAATTCTGTTCCCCTGATAGTCTTTTAAATTAAAACTTCTGTCTCTATATAAACTTCTATTCAATAAAATAAAAAAAAAAATGGGTTAAAGGCTCCTATTTCAAAGCAGATGTTTAGCCCATTGTGTACAATAATAAAATCTAACCAAATAAAAAAAATTAAAAAAAAAAAAACCCTTTCCAAATTCCACGTATTGTTTTAAACTTGGTTGCAATTCCAAATGGCAACATCTTATTTTGAAATGTAAAAAATGTTAGTAAAATGTAAACATTTTTATTTACTTTAAAGCTGTTATTTATGTTCAAACCAAATCACTTTTAAGCCAAATTGAATATATATTATAAAATGCAATTAAAAAAAATTGTTTTTTTTCCCCACGGAAATGATGAATCCCCGTCATTTGACACCTATCCCGAATTGGAATAATGCAATGTGGTACGAAGTTTAGACTGTGACAGTTTCAGGGAAGAGATTTAAGCCAGTATCTTCAGTGATTAATACTGTTTGTCAACTAAAATCATTTAAGGACCAGACCTTGTTATTGCTGTGTTCTGAATAAAAGATACTTCATATCACACATTGGACTTTTAAATTTACTTAGCTCAGTGTGAAAAAAGCACATTATCTATTTGTTTGTGTGCTCTACTTATATTTTAAAATAGAAAATTTTAATGGAATTCAATAAAATTGCTTTATTAAAGCTATGACGACTGCATAGATTAGCAATGAAGAATTCAGCCATTTCTTACCAGTAATGAAGGAGTGTTGATATCTATATGCTCAAAGACTGTAAATTCCTTCCTTAATTTTACTGGTAGAAGCCAAGGCCTATGCAATTCAGCTTTCACCCAATAGCGCACACTACCATGTCGGCCTTCAAATGAGGTAGCAAGTGGTCTGTGTAAAATATAAAAATGGATATATTAATCTTACACCTCTTTCAAAAAATTCAATAGTAGATCATGTTACCACGCTGTACTGTCTACAAGGCACCACATGTAGAAAGACATGACCATGTCATACTGTCTGTGGACCAATGAGGTCCCACATGTATAATTTCTTAAAACTTTCCAAAGGGGATAAGTCACTGGGGAAAGACCTTTTATTTTCAAATAATGATAAGAGTTAAATGTAACAGAAATTTTGTTTTCAACGCCCTTTAACCTAAAGAGTCTACTTTTAATGTTGGTGGCAAAATCATGAAAGTTGAGCAAACTATTCTTGAAAAGGTAAAAAAAAATCTAATTTAAAAATAAAGAATGGTCTCACTATTTCTACCTAAAAATCCTAGACCCCAAACATTCAGAGAAAAATTCCCTATACTGCTCTACTTTTGTTAACTAGGAATTAGAACTCTTTTTATAGCAACTAATTAAGTATAGTACAGAAAAGGCCTAGAATAGCCTCACAATTTCCTATTTCATAAATTAATAGAAACAGAGGTGATCTTTTTACACCCTGCCCACTCAGTCTAACTCTCCCCAGGCTGTTTCCCACCTGTACTTTCCAAGGCTTGAAAAGAAAAATATTCCCATTATTAACCTATGTCAGAAGAATTAGAACTGTTTCTGGACTTGGCCAGATTGTAGGTTTTGTTGTCTGTAGGTTATAACAAGTGGTCTGCTCCATTAGAGAAATGTCCAGTGCTGGAACTTAGAAGGCAGTGGGTCATATTTTTTTTTTTTAAATTGGTAGAACCATCACTATTTTATAATAATTACAAACTCTACATAGAATTCCAACGTAGTATTAGTAAGCATAGTTATATACATTCAAGGCCTGAGAAGTTGTTATGAGCTAAGTTTATTTTATAGATCAACCAGTGCTAGCTTAGGCTTTAGTATCTGCTAAAAGGCATAATGTAAAAATGTTTACGGTCTCTCCCAGCAATCTTTTCAGCTGCTAAAAATGTACTATATTCAAGCTTTCCTCTAAGGGAGCTCTGACAGACGTTTCCTTTGAGTCCAGGTTATGACATCTTAGTGTAATATCCCTAGAAATAGTATGAAAACTACTGAATTTTGTGTCTAAAGAACAGGACCCTCCAGTCTTTACATCTAACGTTAATCATTCACATCAGAAGAGGCAGAATACTGAGTTATGATCATGTGAGCCATGAGACTGGACAGTGCTCTTTTAATAAAACATGATAATCAGCAATCTGATCGAAGACTTACTATTTGATTAACATCTTCTGATTCACCAGTCCTATATTAAATATTAATGTTTTATATCTTTCAAACACCACTGTGGAATACTAAAAATTGAGTGTGCTTTCTGTAATTTTGCCACATTAGATTAAAAATAGCTCTGTGTTTAATACACTGTTTTCCTTGACCAAGTTTCTGTAATGAAAAGGGTTTTTTTCAAAAAAATAAAAACTAAAAGTATTTAAATATGGAGTTGTCTAATTTTATAAGATTGTGCCTAACTAAGAGTGTCCAAGAAAAATTCTACTTCTTATAATACTTACGTCTGTGGAAGCTCAAAGCTAAATGCATATTCATGCCTTCCTGAATGAATAGTGTTGAAGCCTTCTTCGGAATTATCATCATCTAAAAGAACAGAAAGAAAACAAAAGCTCGTTAAACACCTACATTCTTAGGTGGCCATCTTCAAAGATGTTCTGAATGATCAAAGCAATTTGCCCTCATCTTACTGATCAGCATTCTAATCCCCACTTCATTATTTGCTCTGGCTAAAATAAAAACCCTTTGCTCTTCATCTCCCTCATCCCAAAATGGTGGTGATGAACACTTATAGGCTGTTTTCTTTTGATGGAAAAGAGATCCAAAGAGTGAAAAAATTAACTGTCATCTTGGTTACTGTTTACTGAAGTGTGCATAAAACTGTGTAACGTTTCTTTAATTGCCGATTTTGGTGAATACTGACTTTCTTGAGGGCCTATTTGTGCTGCACCCAGGGAGCAGGAGGAAGGCAGCTGGGACCTGCCAGAGGGGGTCCTGTCAAAAGGGAGGTGGTGTGACTGTCATATTTCAAAGCTAAAAATATTCACTTAAGACAACAGTCAAAAATTCAACTGGTTCTAGCAGCAACCAAAATTTGTTGCTTTGTAAATTTAATTACAAAAGGACTGATCTTAAGAAAACGGCCTTTTTACAAAGACACATTTTGTTCAACACCCTTAAAGAAACCGAAGTCTAGTTGCAAAGCGTCTGAGGTGATGAGCTTTCATTTCACAACGTTTCTTCACTCGAATTTGTTATTTGTGTCATGAAAATAAATTAACAAAAAATGTGAATAGGGTTTGGAGTAAAAAAAAAAAAGTCCTTTTTGGGGGGGCGGGGTCTAGGTAACACACCGTCCTGGCTTGCATTTAGCTAGGGGTGGGGGCTGGCTCCCCACAATTCTACTTTTTGTTCACTTAAGTATTGAATATACAAAAAATAAAAAATGACTTTCATCCCAAATTTTGGCGACCCGCCTATGTGTACAGTGCTTCCCGTGCCTCCTGGGGAGCCGGGGTTCCTCGGCTTGCTCCCTCCAAGGCGCCCAAACTTCGCTTCCCTCCCGGCTCCCTTTTGTGCCAGCTCAGCAGTCTCATCGAGGCGAGCTGCGGCCGCGGCGCCGCGGTAAACAAGTGCCTGGCTGTCAATCAAGAACTAGACTAGAGCAGGAGAGGACCGGCCTAAACCGGCGCTGAGCAGATCCCAGCCGGCCCGCCCGCGCGCGCCCGCCGCCGCCCGCGCGCCCCGCTCGCTATACATACGGCATACGTCGCGCGGCGCTCGCGCCCGCGCCGCCTACTCTGCTGGGCTGGGGGCGGGGCCACGGCGCGCCGCGCTTCCGCTTTCCACGCCCCAGCCGGTGACCGGTTCGATCTGGCTCGGGCCACCCTGACACCTTTACTGTTACAGCGGTGGGGGAGGGATGGGGCGGCGGCGGGGAAGCGACGGCCCCGGGGAACAATGGGCGAGGCCGAACAGTCGGCGGTGCTCCTTCCCCCGCCTGTCCGGCCGCTGTCACGACCCCTCGGGTTATGGGTACCGGCCGGGGGACGACCTTCGCGGCCGGACTCCCTCCAGTCCCTAGGGCAGTTTAAGCAAAGCTGCAGCCGGGGGCCACGGCACCTGCGGGCGACGGCCCCGACGGGGTGAGGGCCCGGGGTGCCCGGCCTGGAGGGACCTTTCTGGGCGCACGCCGGTTTCAAGCCTCGCCCCAACCGGCGCGAGCCGGCTCGCCCCACCCGTCCGTACCCAAGCCAATCAAGGCCTGGCATCGCCTTAGCAACAGGCTAACAAACCCAGCTCCGCCTATCGCCGGGCGCCCGGGGCGGGCGCTCAGCTGCCAGGCTAGTTTGAGAGCTCCCGTTTGAAGTCATTGAAACTATTCCAGCCTAGAGCTCGTCCACGCGGGGCCGGGCTTGCGGGCACCGTGCAGGTAGTTTTCTTAACTGTGAATGGTGCAACGGGTGCAGCGTTTGTCCCGGGAACTCGCTCTGCTTTCCCCTACAGTAGGCTTAACTCCTCGAGGAAAAGCCTTTGTCTCCTCTCTCGTTTATTAAAGGCTGCAACGTCCGAACAGGCTCAAAAGCAAATTCGTCTTTTTTTTTTTTTTTTTTTTTTTTTTAATACAAATAAGAGCACTGTCATTTCTGTATGCCTTAACAGTGTGGACGCTGGGGAAGGTTAACGAAGGAGCCATTTCAGGATACAGAATACCTGGTGTAGCTGCGTAAATCCTAAGAATTGGTTTCACCTTCATATCTAAAAAAAACCCGATGTAATTCTGTGTAACTTAAAGCATCCTCCATTTCTCATTTGCCTTAGTTAAATTAACATCTCCCCAGGATGTACGTTTTAGATTTTAAAAAAAAATTAAAGTACGCCTCTATCTGAAAAATCGCCAGTATTTGCACTAAAATACTGCATTAGAAAGGAGAAACAGAAATTACATAACCAGTTTTAACATTATATTCTTTTTGGACTAGGAATTAAGTCATCGCCACCACCTGACGCGTGTAACCAATCTGCTGAGAGCAGAACAAGCGCCCCTCCTCACCATCCCCCAGAACTGGTCCGAAACAGGATTGAACCGCTTCTAACAAAGGGTGGAAACTTAGAAAAACAAGCTTGGAGTCGCCTATATTTCCACATTGTAACCACTTAAACAACACATTGCAAATTTCAGGACCCCTTCTCCCTTTGACAATGCTTCATCTTCCTCTTGTACCAAAAAACCAAATCTGATGTGCCATATACTTTACAATTCCATCTGTCTGCCATGGGTTTCATTGAACCCACGTTCCAAAGTTAGGACATGATGCTCCGGATGAAAATTACTTACCCCGAATGGCTTTTAAAATGGACTTAATGCTTTGCTTAATGATAGATATTATCTTTTAAAAATAAATGGTGGTTGATGTACATTTTAAAAAGAATTGGGAAAAATAGAAAAAAGCACGTGGGGTGTTGATGCCATATGTCAAAATAGCCATGGAAGCCCTTTATCAAAGAACAATAAGTCTTTAAAGTCTTTTGCAAATGAATATTAAAATCAGATACACCTAGCAACCTTCTTAAAATGTCACTACAGTTCTTTATCCGTGCTCATTATTGGAGTTCATTTTTGGATCTAGGATTAAAAAATAGAAGGGGGAATCCAATATTGGACTGCAGTTTTTGCAAACGAATCTGAAAATTAGTAAAATGACCGAGTCAGATTTTAACACAAGGTGCGAGAGAATTCCAAGAGCCTATGGCAGATATGAACTGGCTATAGATGCAGTTGAGTAAGTGCAGTGTGCAGTCACTTTGCAGACGCCAGCATGCATTACGGCTTAACACGCTTGAACGTCAAGGAGAAACTACATCTTCTAAGTTTATCAAACTGCCAATATGAACTGCTTCAAATGAGATTAAAGTTCTCATACAAAGAAACGAATCTAGTGATTAAAATAAAAACTTACCTCTTTCGTGTCCAATTAGGATGTCCTTATGGTTGAAATATTCTACTTCTTCAGTGTAATTCTGTGTATAGGCAGTATTGGAGCCGGCGTTTCTAGATTCAGTCCAGCGTACTTTTGCATGTCCTCTTGCATGTATTTTAAGAGATTTCACTTTGATTTCCCCAGTAACTTCTAAATTCACCCTTCCTGAGACAGTGTCCCCGCTAGAATACACGGGGACATTGCTGTCATTAAGACAGTCAAAGCTTATTGTCAAACTCTTCACCTTTCCCAGCACCATGATTATAACAAAAATCTATAAAAATATAATGTAAGACCAAAAAAGTCAAGATCGCATATAAGATGTGATCTTCACTGATCAGTGTCTTTGCCGTGCAAAGAAAAAAAAAATCTTGCAGGCCGGATCAGTGATTGTCTACAAATAGTTCATTGAGATTTCTTAAAAAGTCAGGGCAGTAGGGAAGCCGCTGCTCCACACTGCTGCTCGTCTCAGTGGTCTCCTTACAAAGACGGGCGGCTGGAGGCTGCCAGCTCACTTTAAGAGCCGCTTTGTGAAAAACAACCCCAGTGCGCAGGCGCACGCCGCGGCTGGCGGCCAGCCTCCCTGCGCGCTCCCTCCCGCGCGGCGCGCGCACCGCTGGCCCCGCTCGCCGCGCGTTCCCGGTACAGTAGGTGTGGAGCCGGCTCTGCGGGCTCCGGTGCACGGGCCTCTGCGATTGGCAGGCGGACGTGCCGCCACCCCCGCCCAGCACGCGCTCTGCGAGCCGGGTGGAGGGCCCCGGTCCGGCCGGGCCAGGAGAGGGTGTGCGGGGATCTGCGAGACTTGGGGGAAGGGGAGAAACCGGTCGGGCAAGCGAGCGGCTGGTGGCCGAGTCTAAGCTGATCAATTTTCCAAAGAAAACGTAATGAACAGCAGACAAATATTGTTCAGAGACGAAAGCATTGTTGACTTGCATAGAAACAACAAAAGCAAGCAGCATTTTGTAGGCTGGGTGGCAAGGGACTAAGCCAAGGCCTGAGAAAACGTACAACAATGCTCTTCAGGGCAGCCCTTGTCTTCATGGGCCGTCCCAGCCTCCTACAGCATCAGAGCCAACCAACTTGTCTGTGTGTAGGCCTGACCACTTCCTCGAAGGGAGAAAAAGTCCTTTTTCAAGACACCACCTACTGCTCCATTCTCAGATTATAACTCCTGTATCCGCAGGAATAAGAATAGAGTTCACACCCCAATTTACCGCCATGCAAGAGGCAGCTTGAATATAGTGATTTGGCTGACATTGTTTACAATAAACTGAAACTTAGCTAGGGAAGCATATGCAGTAATTTTGGTTTTTAAGCATGATTTGTTACATAAGTGAGGCTTATTTTGTAAAGTCTGACTTTTAATTCAACATGCTAACTGACAATGCTACATCTCAAAGACAGGCACATTTCTCCTTTGTGAATGCTTTGATTAAAACAGGCAGTGAGTTCTAAACATCACCAGGACTCAGAGGGTGATGGCATAAACTAAAATTATTAACAGCTAACAACTTCTAACAACTGCTGTTGTTAGAAATAAAATAAAAATCTGTATTATGCATAACCAAAAGATGGGGGTGAGGAGTTTGTCCATAGTTAAACACTTTAGATTCTTTGGCATAGTAAATCTGGATAGATTGAATTACAGCAAACTAGACACACTCATCTCGCTGTTTTCTTTATTAAAAAAATAATAACCTAAATTTTTATTTAGTTGAATTTTAGTTGATAAGACATATTGAACTAAAAATGTAGAATGTAACCTTGTCGATAATAATTACTGAGCAAGCCATTTATCTCAAGAGTTTAGCTCGTCTTTCATAAAATTACACATTTGTGTATTTAAGTGGTGGTGGGGGTTGGGGGGGCAATTTTCTTCTCTCGGTTGACACCTGGTGGATACTCTAGGTAAAATACTGGACCCTTGGGTTAACCATTGGTATCAAATACTGCTGGTGTTTTTCTCCCCCTAGTGGTAAAAGCTAGGATGTCACGTTTTGCTCTGTATAAGGTCAATAGTATGCTTTAGGCATTCAAATAGTACAGAGCAATGAGTCGAGTTAAAAGTGGAAACAACAGGTACATAAAATATTTTTAAAGATTTTATTTATTTATGAGTATGTATGTTCACCTGTGTAAGAGCGTGCAATGTATATGTGAGTACATGTGAAAGCCAAGAGATGAGTGGCCTGAGATGCCCTGCAAAAATAGCTGGCAGAGTGGGTGCTGTGAATCGAGCTCAGGTCCTCTGGAAGACCAAAAAAACGATCCTAACTTTTGAGTCAGTTCTCCAGCCCTCGGTACATAAATTCTTTATCAGACTGAAGGCTAGTGGGTGACTGAGGTTTTGGTAAAATCTCTCCAGTTCAAATATAACACATTTCTGGAAAATTTAGAATCAATATTTAAGTACATGAGAACTGCATTTAATGGAAAAGGACCCTGGAGTTATTTGTAGTTTGCAAAGTTTCTAGCAGAGTGATCACCCACATCTCTGTAGGATTTATTTTGTTATTTGATGCTCCTAAGATTTTTTTGCTTTGTTATATTTATCTTGCTATTATTCTAAAGTGACGTCTCAAATGCTTCTTCAATAATGGACAAATTAATAAAATGTTACCCGCCATCGTTTTTACCTATGTTCCATCTTTTAGCCTTCCCCCTTTTCATTTTAGATTTTGTCACAAACTATTCAAGTGTCTAAACATATTTATTTTGTTTTCCTTTTCTATTTATTCAAAGCACAAAACCACAAGAAACAAAAATTCATTTCTAAATAAATAAGACTCAAATTTTGACTGTTATTTCTCTCATCTTTAATAACTTTCCATTTACAGACTCAAAATGTCTCCTCTCTGTACCGATGGAGGTGCTGGATTGTGGCAAGCTATCTTGGGCTTTTCTGCTGCTTCATTGGGCCTGTGTTGTACTTTGCTTTGGATTCCAGCTATTCATCTTCAAACCACAGCAGCTACTGCAGCCAGCCTACACCTCATATGCTTTCTCCTCCTACTCATCAGCTAACTCTCCGTTCTTGTCAAGCACATTGCCTCCCCCTTGGCTGGCTTGGCTTGTTTTTGCCAATCTGTAGTTTAATCCAATCATATACCATCACATCTCTCTCCTATACCATCTCTTTCCCTCTCTCCTGGTCCTTCCAGCTGATTCAATTGGAAGAGTTGATTAAATGCACCAGACTGAACAGGTCCCAGTCAACCCTTCCATAGTTTCTTCAGGACGTAAGCAATAATCTCCATTATAGTTATTCCATGGATTTATGAATTGAAATTCTACCTTGGCATGTAAAATTTTGAATTCAAATCTTAAGAATTGTTCAAATCTGGATATGACAAATGTAACAAAAGTACTATGTCTGAAGACCTTTTAGATTTTATATCAATGTGCTCACAGAAACATATAACAAGCAATTTTAATGGAAACTTTGGGTGTTTAGGTGTGAGAACAGCCAAGCTGATAGGAAGATTTGTGTCTTAAAGAAAAATCTAAAACCCATGTTTAATCTTAGCCCTTGGCAGGTATGTGTTGACAGAACTAAGCTTTAGACTTCCTTAGTGTTGATTCTGGTTTTGAGTGTGTTTTTTGGACTTAATCCTTTAACATCTCAAGAACTTGGTAAACTGACAATGTAGGCAAGAAGGAAGATTTTCAACTTAGCAAAATGAGAAGATTTACATGATCCATATGAAATATAAATGTAAGTATGTTGTCGGTTTTGTGATAATTCTTCAGTTCTGTATTGGTTTGTGCTTTTCTCAACTAAGAGCTGGTGTAGTTTGTGTTTTCAGGCTGCCGTTTAATTTCTTCATTTGGTTTTCTCACTAAGGCAAAGGTGCCCACAATTGTGCTCTGCACGGAGAGTCTGTCCACTCCTCACACATCAGGGAAGTCCTTCTGTATATGTGGAAGGCCTCTCTGCCTTCTAGGCTGCAGGGAGGCTGCTCCCGAGTCTGTAAAGGTTTTCTGTGGACTGCAGTGGTTTGGAAAATCTTCATTTCTTTTCAGAGCTAGTTTTGCCTCTTTCATTCATTTGCCTTTCTTTTTCTAATCTGTCTGTTTGCTGTTTTTGAGCTAGACTCTCACACTGTAGCTCAGACTGTCCTCAGAGTCTTGACTCTCCTGCCTGAACGCCAGGAGAGGCCAGATTTCCACTCTCCTATCTTGGGACTTTTCATCTGGCATGACATTATATTTACTATTAAAAAGCAAAACAAAAACCATCTCTCTCTCTCTCTCTCTCTCTTGAAGATACTGTAATTTAAAGACAAAAGTCACCAAAAGGCATTAGTTCTTAGTTTTGTATAGCAAATTTACATTTTGCAGACCAAAAATTTATGTAAAGGGAACTTATCTCACTTACAGTCACCTATATTATCTCTATTGATAACTGGGCTTATTATAAATGATTTAACAAGCCAGGCAAGGTTGGACCATGTGGGAGGTGGATAGATCAGGAATTGAAGGTTAGTCATGGTCCCAAAACTCTTGCCACCACTATTCCCTATGCTTAGGGAGGGTTTCCAGACAGGGCTAGTTTTACTGCCGTTCTTAACCACCTTTATTTACTGGAATTGAGCTTTGGTCAAAGGAAATCACCACTTACGTTCACAACCAGCTCAGTTTTCCTGCTGCTGCTGTTCTTACCTGGGAGAATTTTACTTTGATAGTTATGATTAAAAACAAGCAAGAAAGCATCTGCCTGGAAAAAGCTGAAAGGCCAGGCAATGTAAGTTTAAAAGTTGGTTGAGGACAGGCTACTTTCAGAATTCTAAATTTTCCAAGTGACCTTTTAGTTCAGGGTCAGGAAACAGATGGTAACTCAAGTTATGAAATAATACATTTCATTTATGGCCTAGTGAGTTTTCATGCATAACTGGCACTTGGGTTTATACTTATTATTTTTGTAATATGAACCTTTTAATTCCTGCATTAGCTGTGTCAACCAGCGTATCCCACTGGAGAGAAGTTGCAGCAGAAATTCCTACTCAGGATTAACCTGGCCTCCTTACTGCCATGCATGCATTTTACTTCAGAGAATTCAGCAGACATCTGATGCATTATCACTTTGGACTCTGACACACGTGTCGCTTATCCATTTATCCGTCAGACACACTCCCCTAGGAAAAAACAAAGAAGATTCTTTTTCCTCCAGCAGCCATCAATTGCCATTAGCTCTCTAGGAACAGACAGATTGCAGAGCCTTTTTCCATCAACACAGGAATTCTGGCTAGTTTGGCCTTGTGCAGGAAGCATACAACATCTGTGAGTTCGTGAGTACAGTAGCCATGTGCTGTCCAGAAGACAGCATGTACTGCATTCCCTGCCTGTCTTCGGCTCTATAAATGTTTAAAGTGTGCTATCTTTAAACAAATTTTCCTAGTCAGATTGTAGAATTTTGGGAGAAGATTTTCTAGCTAACCACAAAGAGTCACGTGAGATTGATGAATTAAAAATAAGCTCAAACTGCCTATTTAAAAAGTGAATACAGCACCATGATATTCTTACTAGGGTGCATGTCCAAATCCATTTTTAAAAAGTTAAGGGTTAGCCATGATTGATTTTTGTTAGCTCCACACAAACCAGAGACATATTTAGGCAGAGGGAATCTTAGTTGAGAAAATACCTCCAAAATGTTGGCCTGTAGACTAGTCTATGGGGCATTTTCTTACCTAATTATTTATGTAGGAGGTTCAGCTTGGGGAAGAATACCATCCCTGGGAAGGCGGCCCTGGGTGTTATAAGAAAACCAGAAGAATAAGCCAAGAAGAGCAGGCTAGTAAGCAGCACTCCTTCATGGGTCATGATTTAGTACCTGCACCCAGGTTCTACAGTGGGATTATGATGTTACATTGTAAATAATTGTCCCACCTATGAGTTTAATAAAAATGCTGATTGGCCAAAGGCAGACAGGAAATGTGGATGGGGCTTGCAGACTAGGAAAACTTCAATCAGGAAGAACAGAGCAGAAATGCCACAGAGAAGCCACAGAGACAGCACGATGAGATACCAGCAGATGCAGAGGAAAGAAGTTGAAATGCTGCTCTGAGAAAAGGTACTGAGCCGCATGGCTGAACAGGATAAGAATCATGGGTTAGTTTAAGGGTAAAGAGCTAGCAAGTTGTATGCCTGGGCCCCAGGTCAATCAGTGTACAATTAATATGAGCATCTGTGTGTTTCAGAGGGACTATGGGATTGTGGGTCTGAAAGTCTGGGCCACCAGATTAGGCCAGAAAGTCTGGGCTAGAAACCTAATACAACAAATGGCAGCCCAACGTGGGTAAATATACCCACATAAAGCCAAAGAAAGCTTAAAAACAGTTTAGAGCACGAAAACAGAGCCAAAAACAGCTTCTCCGTTTTGCTTTACAAGTGGACCATAGTAAAGAGACTGAGTGGTATATTGGATTAAATTACAAAATGGTGTGTTTGCAGCTTGCAACTTAAACTGAACAAGGCCTGTTCCTGAGCCTCAATGTAAGCAAGGAGCTGTGTATGGTGGATCTAAGGTTTCTGTGAATAAGGACAAAAAGGGAACAGAGTCAAAAATGGTTTCTTAGTGGCGATGTTTTCTTGGATCAGCTCTGTTTGCTGGAGGCAAGCAGAGGCTTGACTTTTTTAAGAGAGCCTTCCTGATTCAGCCTTAGAGGCAAAACACTTGTCTTTTAAGAGGCCCTGCTGCCAACTACTTAAATGGAGTTAATGAGCAGCAGATGGAAGTGCTTTACTTGGTGATTATATGGACCCTAAAATTCCCCAGAGCGTAATTGTGTGTTCTACCAGTACCTGGGCTAAAAAGATAAATCCTATGAAGCTACACTAGGGGCTGGGTCGAGTCAGTCAGCCACCCTAGTGAAACCATTAATCCTTAGCTACACCTTGGCAGATTAAAGGTGTGGACAGAAACAGAATAAGAAAAGAAATAAGAGATATACAGAAAGACAGATTCAAAAAAATCTCTAAATGGTTTAGAGTATGTTTAACAATATATACGTAGGCTTGAGAGAAAAATGGGCTTCAACTTCTTTTCCTCTGTATCTTCTGGCATCTCATTGTGGTGTCTCCATGGCTTCTCTGTGGCATTTCTGCCCTGTTCCCAGAGTTTTCTTAGTCTGGTAGCCCTGCCCACACTTCTGTCTGCCTTTAGTCAATTACCATTTTTATTAAATTAGTAGGCAGGACAGTTATTTATAATGTAGCATCATAATCCCACTACAAGTTTCCTGTCTTGAGTTCCTTCCTTGGCTTCCTTTCCTAACGGACCTTGACCTTTAAGTCAAATAAATCTTTTCCTTCCCAAGTTCCTTTTAGTCATGCTCTTTATCACAATAATTGAAAACAGAGTAGATGAGATTAGAAGGCAATATTGGTACTAAAACGCATGCAGTATTTTTACTTTATCTTTTTTAATGTATGATTTCTAGTTGTTTTGAGTACTTAAACAAATTGAAAAGGTGACCAAAGTTCACATTCTCCACAGTCGCTTCCACATGCTTATGTTCTGTTTGTTTGGAAAATATTATTATGTTGTATTAGTTATACAACATAAGTTTTAAAATATTTTCTTGCTTCTTTGAGAATTGGATAGATTGTATTTTGGTCATATTCACTTTCACCCCCTCCCCCAAGCTCCTCCTCCATCCATTTTCTGCCTCCTTTTAACCCCATCCTGAACTTCTGTGTCCTCTTTGAAAAAAACAACAGCCACAAAAACCCTTGACTATGATTTGCTTTATTTTTATTTATGTATTTATGTGCGAGCTTTGCTTTATGTCTGTGTAACACATGTGTCCCTGGTGCCTGTGGAGTCTAGAAGAGGGCACTGGATCCCCTGGAACCTGAATTACCCAAGTTTGTGACCCGCCATGTAGATGTTGGAAATCAAATCCAAGTCCTTTGGAGAGCAGCCAGTGCTCTTAATCACTGAGTCATCTCTCTTCTCTAGGCCCTGGACTTCATTTTGTGCTGTTCACACACTCCTGAGTGTGAGGCCATCCAATGGAGCATAGTTGATCAACTAGAAACCAGAGGGTTTAAAAAACTGAACCCCTCCCCCACAAGCTGGGAGGGGGGGTGGTACACACCTTTAATCCTCTAGTTCAAGGCTAACCTGATTTACAGAGCAAGTTTTAGAACATCCATGTCTACAAAGAGAAATAAGGAAATAACATATCAAGTTCCCAGAATAGTACCAGTCGATGAGTAGAGAGATGAATGAAGGGCAGTTTGATTTTATGCCTATTTAGCAGAATAAAAGTATTAGGTTTATCCCTGGAGCCCGTGAACTCCCCAATCAAGGGTCTAGGCTAGATTTACAATACCACTGCTTTATTGTCTTCTGTGGAGTCAGCCTTAAATGTGATCAGAAAGCAGTTGATCACCCCCATAACAATGTGCAGTGGCGCAGTATTGTACCCACAGGCCTGTGTCTTGCCACATTGCTCATTTTCACAGGCACCGTTGTATGCTAATTGTATTTTCACACTATCCTCTCTGAAGTTCATTGCCACATTCTTGCTCATTTTCCTATAACACCCTCCCAAAACATACTCTTTCTCTTTTAAATATAGATTTTGTATAAAAGAAACAAATTCATATTTATCGTTCTGAGTCTGGCTTGTTTAGCTGAACATTTTGTTCCTTATTTCCATCCATTTTCTGTAAATGACAGTTTGTCCAAACAAAAGCAAAGCTCAACACCAATGTTGAACTATTTTTATTAAAACGATGGGAACGATTAAAACAAAACAAGTTTCTTAAAATATCTGTATCACTAAAGCTGATGTTAAAATAAGTTTGATAATCTTCAGCCCCATACTTTTTATTAACAAAGAATTAGGTTGTGGCTTAGATAGGAAGATGATTTGAGCATCCTCAGTGTCTGGCAGGTACAGGATTCTCTCTTGAAGCAGTACTGTTTTCAGATATTTTCCACTGAATTTCTTATCATTGACTCTTGTTAAGGGCTCAATAATGGAGTAGTTAATTAGAGATTAAGTAACTTTACCTTATATTAGTCATCCTCTTACCAGAATAAATTAACTTCTTTAGTTCCCATTTTCTGGAATTCCCGGTACCCATAGACACCATTCTTGAGGCATTTGATAGCCTTAATAATCACAGAGATTTTCTTAGATTATGGAAAATCAACCTAAGTCAAGTCCCTCACAGATTGTTTCCTTCTCCCTGAATGGTCTGGAAACTGTTATCTCCTTCATTTCTTGGTGGAACAATAATAATTAATATTGTGGAATACTAATTTAAAATGCATTACATTTTTATGCTATAAAGCATTTGTTTAATGATGCAAAGATGTGATGCGTTGTTTGAAATTGCATTGTTTAACTCTGTTAAACTATGTTACTGTGCCAGTCTAAAACACCTTATTGGTCTAATAAAGACCTGGCAGGGCTGGCAGGCAGAAAGAATAAAAAGATGTAGTTATATATTGTATATTTGATAAAATTTGTCTGGAATATCAGAGGACAGAATCACCCACAGCCAAGGCATGAAGGTCAGGGAGTGGTGACCCACGCCTTTAATACCATCTCTGGGGAGATAGAAATCTGTCTGAATCTCTGCGGAGTTCAAGGTTTAACAGCTAGGTAGTGTTAGCTCACACCTTTAATACTAGCCCTAGCAGAGTTGGAGGATATAAAATACCTGGAGAAAGAAACAGAAGGCAGAAGAGGCAGAAATTCATCCATTGTCTCTGAGCAAACCAGTCAGACGAAGATAGTACTTACCCTGTTCCGCCCGAGACCAGGTGAGAAATGACTGTGCTCTTTCCTCCTTCTGATATTTCAGCTTTTCCCCAATGTCTGGCTACAGGTTTTATTATAATCTAAATCAGATTCGTACAACGAAAAGGAGAAATCTGGGGAGACAGAGGAATGAAAGAAGGGGCCGCCGGCCACCCAGCCACAGAGCAAACCACGGAGTAAGAAGTAAAGGAAACTATGTAGACATAGAGAAAGATAAAAGCCTAGAAGCAAAAGGTAGATGGGACAACTTAAGAGAAGCTGGCTAGAAATAAGCCAGGCTAAGGCCTGGCATCAGTGACAAAGAATTAGCCTCCGTGTGATTTATTTGGGAGATGTCAGCCTCCACAAAGAGAAAAAAGATTAAGAAGAAAAACCCAACTACATGTAGAATGGACATAACTACGGACTTTATGGACTTTGGGGAAGGATGGCGTAGACGTGCGAACTCTGAGGAGCTGTGCAGGGCGCCCCATTCCTGTTGGCGTTATGTTGAAATCAGAGCACCAGGAAGAACTCTTAATCTCCCACCATCCTTTCTTCTCACTCTTTTTGTGCTCCTGCCAGAGAGGGAAAAGTTGCATGAGCCGGATTTCTGACCACTTCCTGCTCCCACAGTCTATCACTGGCTCAGGGAGCAGGTGAGTGTATCGGTTCCTTGGCTTTAAGATTGAGTTCCAAAGCCCCAAAACACACACAATAAAACACAAATTGATTATTGGTATAGCTTATTTGTATTTTACAAGGCAAAATAACACAGTGAATTTTATCTGAGGTAATTTGGAACATACACAAATATGTGGCTTTAATTAAAAAGGCAGGAAAAATACATCAGAACTAGGTTCCATTTAGGCAGGGTTTGTTTATACCTATCTTGAATTTGAGCCAAGAATCTTCAGTTTTGACTAATTCTTATATGTTATTCAAAATTTGGGCAGAGCCTTTGGCCTATTTGAAGATAAATGTCACTTAGTTCAGTATTAAATCTGAAGATTATTGGTACTTGGAACTCAGTATTTACCAATATGGAGAGGATCTGAGTGCATGGGGCTGCATGTGCAGGCAGGGGTGTGCCTAAGGAGTGAAAAGATTCACATGAGAGGTGAGAAAATCTTCATGAGTTTCTGTTGACTGATGAACAACATATGTATCTCAAAAACATACTTGAGGCGACACCACCTTTCTTCACAACCATAAAGACCAATTGCTCTTCAAGGTACAGGATTTACATCATTCCCTAAAGAGTTGGTAAGTAGTTTTGACTAAATAATTTGACAAAAATAAGGGAAAGGCTAACTTGTGGGGGTATTTATGAGGAGAATGGAATGTGAATTTTTGGGGCCTGCTGGAAGACTCCATTTTTCTGTACTTTATTAGCTTGGTTATTTGCTTTTTGAGCCAAGGTCTTCATCAGGCGGTCCCAGGGCTCTGAGTCCCTTGTCTCACAGTGTCACCACACCCAGTTAGAGTCTGTTCTCTACAGAGGAGAGGGATGTCGCTTCTGAATGACTTTCAAAATGAATCTTCTGAGTTGCTGGTTGTGTCTCATTTCACAGAAGTATGAACAGATAGGGCAGAAAGTCGTCTCCAGAGTCAGGGTTCCTCTGTCCTTCTGACAGCCATTTGCTGCTGCTCTCCTAGTGTTTGCTATGACAGTCTGTGCAGATGTGAGCCAGAGGATTGTTGACCCTCCTCCTCTGCTTTACTGTGACACTGAATTTATCCCTTTATATGTGCTATCTTTACCTGAAATTTTCACTGTATTATACACACACACACACACACACACACACACACACACACACATACACACACATATGGTTTATTTCTAATTATTACTTAGTAATTATACATATTTTTGGTATACATTGTGATAGTTCAATAAGTGTATCCAATATGTACTGATAAATCAAGGCAATTAGCATTTCTATTTTCTTATCATTTCTTTGTGTTTCACTTTTAAGCTATATATTTTGGCTATCTTATCTTTTATTATTTATAAGCTATTTATTATTGTCTCATTCTATCTTGTTTTACTGATATACCATAATTAGTTTAAACTATTTTTAAAAAATATTTATGATAATCCTTTAATGAGTCAACTTAAAAAGATCTCTCTTTCCATTTATCCATGTATACCTATGGGGCGAATGTCCAGAAAGAGAGTGCATGCCATTGTAATTTTGATTGCCACGGCCACCTCCACTCATAGAGAATTTATAACATGTGTGTCCCCACAGAAATAAGACAAAGTACATCAGTATTCAACAAAGTATATTGCCAACATGTACCTGATTATGGCGAGCAGTTTCTTTCCACCCCTCTCTCTCCTCTCCCCCCTCTTTTTCCTGCTTCCTCATTCTCTCTCCTTGTTTCATTTCAGACTTTTGAAACTATCTCAAATACATGGAAAAATTACAAATACTTGAAGCCACATCTTGCTCGAACCATTTATGAATAACTGGTCAGTCTATTGTGTCTTTACCCCTGAATAGGACAGGCTATGTGTCTTATGGGATATTTCTTACATAAAGCAACAAAACATCTGCGGTAGTTTAAACAAGAATGGTCCCCATCAGGTTGTATTTGTAAGCTTAGGGAGTGCCGAGGAGTGAGGAGTGGTGGCCTTGTGGAGGAGGTGTGTCCCTTGTGGTGGGCTTGAAGGTTTCAAATGCCCATGCTGGGTCCAGTATCTCTCTTTACCTGCTGCCTTTTGATCCAAATGGAGAACTCTTGGCTTATTCTCCAGTACCATGTTTGGCTGCATATTGCCATGTTTCTTGCCATGATGACAATGGACTCTGAAACTGTAAGCCAACCCTAATTAAATGTTTTCTTTTTATAAGAGTTGCTATGGTCAAGGTGTCTCTTCACAGCAATAGAAAGCATATTTAAGACAGAAGTTGGCACACAGGACAGGAGCATTTGTAGTAGGAGGTTTCTGACCCGGACTTTTGGGCCTAACCTCAAGGTTTAGGCCCGCAGACCCACAGACCTGCAGAGACACACAGATACTTACAATAGTTTTAGTCTGATCGGCCTATGACCCAGGCATATAACTTGCTAACTCTTTACCCTTAATCTAACCTATGACTCTTATCCTGTTCAGCCATGCGGTTCGGTAACTTTTCACAGAGCAGTATAGTTGTCCTCTGTTTCTTCTGGCTTCTCTCTGGCATTTTGCTCTGTTCTACCTGTTCCTAGAGTCTCCTAGTCTGATAGTCCCACCCACACTTCCTGTCTGCCTTTGGCCAATCAGCACTTTTTATTAAATTCATAGGCAAGGACAATTATAATAACATAATCCCCCTATAAGCATTGATGTGATAGGCCTGACCATGTTTCTTGGTGGAAGATGGACTTTAGGAATTTGGGTTAGGAAAGCACTTGAATGCCTTAATCTGGGCTCAATGGGCCAGAATAGTAGGATCATGGAATGCAGTGGTGTGGAGGGTGATTTGAACTGTGGGGTTTTAGATCAAGATATTTCAGATGAGAAGATGATTAGTATGTGACCTAGAGAGCAGTCTTGTAATAGTTTGCCTAAGGATATGGCTGCTTTCTGCCCTTGTCCAAAAAAAAAAAAAGTTGCCTGTGACTAAATTGAGAAGTTGTAGATTAACAGCTTTGGCAGAGGAGATTTTCAGACAGTTTAGTATTGACTGTGTTGCTTGGTTATTAGTGGCCATGCTTATGCAGATCTATAATGAAAAGGAGCACACTGAACAAGTAAAAAAATGCAATATGTACAGTTTTGTGAGGAAAGGGGCACCATAAAGGGTGAACAGATTTTAAAGAAGCCTGATGCTGAATGGAGAAGGAGTAGTCACCTCAGAGCAAGACCTCGGGCAGTTTAGCTTCCAACTCCTGAAAGGGAGTTTTAGAAAAGCTTAGGACTGAGTATGGTGTCACATGGTTTTAATTCCAGCTCTCAGGGGGAGAGGAAAGAGGAGCTCTGAGTTAGAGGCCAGTTTGGTCTATGGATGAGTTTGAGAATAACTAAGCTCAGGTAGTGAAGGAAACCATTGAAAATAGAAAGCTGTTGAAAATACATGAGGAGCAAAGAGGGAGATGGATACTTTGAAAGAGGAAGCCAATGTGGAATGGGAAAGAGACTGGGTGCTACGGAAATGTCCAGGAACTTGCAGGATGTCCCTGGCCAAATCTCCAAACAATGGTGGGGGGGGGTGCCTAAATAGGACTTCCTCTATAATCAAATGAGTAAACACCCTAGGTGTCATCACAGAACCTATGCCCAACAGGGAATGGAGGTAGGGGGCAGAGATCCATGGCTGAGCACTGGGCAGAGCTCCTGGTCCACCTGAGAGCAGAGGAGGAGAGTCTATATGAGCAGAGGGATAGGGATTATGAGGAAGGTTCCCACAGTGATGGCTGGCTGGAGCTTTGGGGAGCTCACTGAATCGGGAATTGCCATTGGAGTTTCATCAGGAGAGGGAGCTGGGCCCTCTGTGGGTAGGAAGATTTTAACTGGCATGAGCAGTGTGTGGAGCCATGAGGGTGGGATCAGATGGTGTTTCTGTCATGGGCTGGCACCTTGGAACCCATTCCCTATAGAGGAATATCCCACCCAGCATTGACTTGGGGGTGAGTGAATCAGATATGCCTGGAATGGATGTGCTGCATTGGGCTGACCCACCTTGGGACTTCTTGCCCTTTTGGGGGAGGGGATGGATAGATGAGGAGGGTGAGGCTGAGGGCTGACTGGGAGGGATTGGGAGAGATGAGGGAGATACATTTATGGAGATGACTTTTTTTAAAAATGAATATAAAATTGAAAAAAAAGAAAGACAAAAAGAAAAATATATTTCAATGAGGGGCCATGTTTCAGCCCCAGCAAGCAACAGACTTTGGCAGCTCAGTAACATGGTTCTGGCTTTAGAGTCAATGATACAAGAAAGAGGTAATGGAATTTTTCTTTATGGCTCAGAAAAGCAGCTGAGGCCAGACATGTATTAGGGGTGTCCTGGTGTGGAGGCCCAGAGAGGCCATGTGTGACACTGTGAAGGTCTTAGAGACCCCAAGATATCGGAGATGCCAGAGTCATGTGATACCTACTGAGGAAAACTGCAGAATGAGTGTGGAACCAACCCAAGAGAACAAAGAATGTTACAATCAGCAAAACTAAAATGAGTTGGAGATCTGATGAGTGTTTTGACAGGAGACATAGAGATGCAGAGTTTGGAGTTTGTGCAGATGTTTTGGCTCAATATTTCTTCCCTATGCTTTCTTGCCTTCCTTTTGGAATGATACTGTGTATCCTGTGACATCATGTGTTGGAAGTATGGGATCTGCCCCTTGATTTTGATTTTATAGGGGATTACAGTTAAGAAATTGCTGAGTGTCTCAGAAGAGACTTTGGACTTTTAAGTAAATAGCGTTGAGCCAAAAAGACAATGGGAACTTTGGAAGCTTGACTGAATGCATTTCTACATTATGATATGGCTACAAGCCTAAGGGCAGAAATGTATTGATTTGAGCAAGAATGGCCCCTGTAGGATCTTATTTCAATGGTTAGGGAGTGGTACAAGAAGTGGTGGCCTTGTTGGAGCAAATGTGTCACAGTGGGGATGGGCTTGGAGGCTTCACTCCTTTCCTGATGTCTTCAGATTCAGATGTGGAACTCTCAGCTCCTTCTCTAATACCGTCTGGCTGCATGCTGCCAGGTTTCTCACCAGGACAATAATGGACTAAACCTCAGTCCCAGTTGAATATTTTCTTTTATAAGAGTTGCTATGGTTATGGTGTCCCTTTGCAGCATTATATGCCCTAACTAAGACAGCCTCAGCATCAGGGAATAGTTTTGAGCTCTGAAGCCACTGCACCCAAACCTCAGGTTCTTGGACATTTTGCTAGTTTTTTTCCAGCCTGTAGTAAAAGGTACCTAGCCCAGAATCGTGATGTGTCTAGGATTACAGTGAATCAAACCAATTCCAGTCTGAAACGATTTCCTCCGTCTTCCTATATGTCCATGACTTAAATATTGCCTTATAACTCAACCCAGATTGTTTCCTCGGCAGGAAATAGGAAAAATTGATGCTGTTCTTTGGACAAACTATCAAATATTCCCAGTTTTGATCAATCTTGTTGCTGACAGTGTTCATTCCAACCATTTGATCTCAGTGGTAACTATCAGGATTCTCTACCGCAAGTTAATTTTTTTCTTTGTGGTTAATAATTTTTTTGTAAGTTACTACTGTAAAGTTTTGTAAATGCCTCTTTTGGTATGAAAGATTCATTTTACCAACTATTTCCTTTAGTAACAAGTCTCTGCTAGATTCAGTAGGTGATGACTAGCTACCTTCACTGCTTTGTTGGTCCCTTTGTTCAGATTTGGCCAGTGGAAATTCTTCAAGCCTTCTCCTGTGGTCCTTGGCTCATTTGCAACATTCTGTGGGAATCCTTGTTTGGTATATGTGGGGCTATTTGGTAATATAATAAAAATTTTTTAGAGATATCAGAGGGATCTATCCACAGTCAGTCTAGGAAGATCAGACAGTGGTAACTCACACCTTTAATCCCAGCACAGGGAATATCCCAGGAGTGGTGACCTAGCCCTTAATCCAATCTGAGTTTGAGGTCATCTTAGTTTACAGAGGAAGTTCCAGGCTCCCAGGCAGGCAGTGGTGGGGCCATGGCCTTAACTGAGTATTTAAGGCAGGCATAGAAAGCCAGGAAAGAGGAGGCCAGGAGAAGCCAGGCTGAGGAAGCTAGAAGGCAGCTTGGTAAGATCTGATTGTGGTGTTTCTTCTCTGGTATCTCCGACTTTCCCAGAGATCTGTCCCTGAGTTTCCTTTATTCATGTAACAAGAGTCCAGGCTTGGTTTATACATGACCTCTCTTGGACCCAGAATTAGCTGTTCTTTGAGGAATCTCTTGTAGACGGTGGTATGTAGGATCCAGGTTCTGAGCACATTTGATCACTGGGATGTGTCTGCTTCTGTCCTTCTTGCTAAGCAGACACATATTTGCATATTTGTCGATTTGTTTCTATATAACAAGTTATAAAGTAACACCTGACCGCATCTTTAGGTCCTACCCTGCGACACTGAACTAATTTTTCCCTTGTTCTTTTCTTCTCTGATGATGAAAATAAATAGAATCTCAGTTTTGTATTATCCTTACGATATTTGCTGATCTGATCAATTCCCCTCTCTTGACCTGTGCCATATAATTATCACAGAATAACAAAGGCTGGCTACTTTAACAGGAAAGAGATTTACTTAGTTCTCATTCTTTTCTTAGTCTCTTGAGAGGGCCTTCTTATGGCTGATACAAGATGGATGATAGCATGAAGAAATAAAGTCACATGATAATAAATGAAACTAGAGGTTTGCATGTGTGTGAGGCAGAGGTGGTGGGGGAGAAGCAGGCACACTCCAGTATTATAAGCTACTCTCCTTAGAGCCTTGTCATCTCATGAAATATGACTCACTCTCATGAGATAGCCTTAATCTGTTGATGGACTTGAAGCTCTTTCACCTAATGCTCTCCTGTTAGACTTTAACTCAGACTCTGGCACACTGGGGATCAACCTCACACATGAACTTTGGGATGAATAAACATATCTGAACTATGAATGTGGGAAGTCTTTCAGAACGCTGTGAGTTACCATTGGATAATAAACTGTTTTGGCCTATTGCAAAGCAGCTTAGTGGCAGGTGGGAATTCCAAGCACAGATAAAGCAAAAGAAAGGTGGAGTCAAGGGAGATAAGGGAGATGTTGTGAGCTGCCACTGAGAAAGCAAGATGTAAAGAAACTTACGTAATGCCATGGAGCCATGTGGCAATGCACCGATTCTCCCCTCCCCTCCCGTCCCCTCTCTTTCTCTTCTCTTCCCTTCCCCTTCCCTTCCACCTTCCTTTCCCTCCACAACACAAAGAGATACTTGCAAAATCAGTAATGAAAAAAAATTAGTAATTTGACAGAGGGATAGGCAAATATATGCACAGGTTTTTCATGAAAGAAAGACAGTCTGTTAAAAAAGACACATGACCAACCTCATGTACCATGAGTAAAAGAAAATAAAACCTTTAGGCAGCACCATTTCACACAGCTCAGACTGGCATAAAATTGCAGAATTTCACTAAGGTGCTGGTGAAGAGGACCATGAAGAATTTACACTGCTGGTGAGAGGCTCTTCAAGTGCCCATGAGGAAGTTAGCATGGTCTCTTATATGCACACAAGAAGGCACGTGGAACCAACGACAGTACTCCTCATAGTACAAATACAGAAAAATATGTAATCATACAACCATAGAAGAATAATATGTAGTATAAAATTCAAGTGAACGATAGCTCTGGTCACCTTGTGTCTGAACCCCAATATTATGTTTAGTAAGACTAGAAAAATGGGCAGAGATATGGATAAATTTTAACATGAGATATGCAATATTGCATATTGTTTATGGATACTTACATGTGAAGTAAAGGTACAATAACATACAAGTTAGTGATAATCATCAAAATGAGGTAGTTTGTCTCTGTCATGGGAAAAGAATGGGATTAGTGTGTATTGGAGATACACCAATGAGCCCAGCCTGTGCTTATACTGTAAACTGGTGGATATGTAGGTATTATTATTATTATTATTATTATTATTATTATTATTATTACTCTCCTTATATTTTGATAGACTTCAAACACTGTGGTTAATGAAGGACTAGCATAGTGGAGACACACATGTAATCAGCACTAGGAATTTCAGGTGGGCCTGGGCTTGAATAGGTATGGCTTCATAGATTCATGAGTGTGAATTCTTGGCTCATCCGGAGTAGCACTATTAGGAGGTGTGGCATTATTGGAGTAGGTGTGACCTTGTTGGAGGACGTGTGTCACTGTGTTGGGAGGCTTTGAGGTTCATATATGCTCAAGCTATGCTCTGGACACATTTTTCCTGCCTTTGAATCCAGAAGAAGAAATCTCAGCTCCTTCTCCAGCACCATACCTGCCTGTATGCTGCCATGTCTCACCATGACAATGGACTAAACCTCTGAACTGTAAGCTAGCCCCAATTAAATGTTTTCTTTTATAAGAGTTGTTATGGTCATGGTGACTTGTTACAGCAATAAATACACAAAATAAAACAAGTTTACAGGAAATTTTATCTCAAGAAAGTAGAAGAGCTGGGACAGAATTAACTGATGCTATTGCATAGTGTAATGGCATTTTCTAAGACTATGACACTCAGTGAGTTTATTACCTGCTGGGTTTCCAATGATCTGAGTAAGCTATGAAACCCATTTATTTATTGCAAAGAAATATTCTATAGGTAAAGAAATGCACTTAAGTTCTGGGGAGATGGTTCAGGCGTGTCAGGTGAGTGTGGCTGTTGTCTGAAACTCCAGCTGAGGAAAACGGAAGGCTAAGACAGGAGATTGCTGGAGTGGCTAGTGACACTAGCTTTGTATTTTATCAAGAGACCCTGACTCAAAGAATAATGTATAAGAAAACTTAAAAAAAGAACTCTGGAAAATATCAATCAACCTTTTTTTTTTCTTTTTCTTTCCTTTTTTTTCTTTTTCTTTCCTTTTATTTTCTTTTTCTTTCCTTTTTTTTCTTTTTCTTTCCTTTTTTTTTTATACTGGTGCACATATGAGTATGATCACTAACATACACATATGTACCCCACACCTGCAAGCAGACACCTACGCATATTCACACCACATACATGCACATGAAGAGATAAAGAAGAAGTTAATATTTTAGTTTATTAGTGCAAAAATGCTTTATTTTTCTACTCAGAAAATAAAAAATATATTACATCCAAAAAATTTAATAATGTTTATTTAGATTAAAAATACTTAAAGATAAAATTTTTGTTCCTGTTAGCCTGTAACTCTTGCTTGCTAATGTAAGTAATGGTTTTCTTCCCCAGAATATAAATAACCAGTCACTTATTGCCTAAGGAGTATTCTTTTCCTGGCACTATGTAGCTGGGTCATATGGGTCCATAACACATAAAAATCTAAGTGTGATTACAGTTCCATAAAGAAGACCTATATGCTGTGGTCTCCTGGGCTTAGGTCTTCCAGATGAAGGACTGAGTGACAGCCTTACTAGGGTAGGCTATTGAAGTGTTTTTTCTCATTGCTGCATGATGGTTTTGTTTATACAGCTTTTTCAACACCTACGAGACATTTTAATGTGACAGACATTTAAGAACATTGTTATACAAATTATTCATTAAGCTTATGGGTCTGTTTAATGAAAAACAAGTTCTCAATAGGCTAGATTAAAACATAAGCAGCGACTGAGAATCGGTTGAGAACTCATAAAGAAGGCTTAGCCCACGGGAAATTATTTCTCATGATTCAAGTGGCTATGCATGTAAATTCAAATCAAAACCAACAGTCTGAAGGCCCCAGATCAGACACCACATTCTGACCTCTGCAGACACAGGTATGCACACGATGTGATGTATGTACATATGTTCAGGCATAACAGTCACGTGCATAAAATAAAATAAATAAACCTAGAAAAGAAGAAAAAATTAAGAAAACATTTAACCTTTTTGAAATGTGTTGGACGGCCAGTCCGAACATTTTTGAGGGCTTGGCGCCATCTGCTGGTTGAACATCAACTTTTTCCCCATTCCTTTTGATTCTCTCTGGGGACTTTTTTTTTTTGAACTATGATTTTTTTTTTTTTTAAAGGAAATATTACTTTTAGTCATAAGATCTAACAAACACCATGAGTAAACAAGTGAAATCATTTAAAATATTATCCTCAGGAACTTGGAAACATTCTAAATGCATGTTTCTGTAAATATAACACACACACATACATATATAAAACAGTTTCAATATCAAGTTTTAAAATATTTGTTTTTCATTTATTTTTGAGAGTGGTGCAGATATAAAACTGTCACTTTTTCTTTAATGTAAAAGAAGGCTCTCTTATTAAAAAAGATAAACTAATTTTTAAATAAACCAATTTTATTTATGAGACCAAGTTAAGGAGTGAATGTGGATATGTGAGTATTTACCTAATCAATTAAATTAATAAAAGCTTCCTATTCTAGCTCAAGTTGGTTTTGAACTGTGAATACCCCCGTCTTCCTCTCCTTGGAGCTCTGTGTGCAACTTGGGCATATGTGCATATTTTAGTATCAGACATTGTTTTCATTAATTAAGCGCACTGTACATTAATAGAATGTGGGTATATATTTCTTTGGAGATGAATTACTTACTTTCAGCAGCTGGCCTCTATCCCCTTCCACAGTCATCCTTCAAATTGGGCATTTATATCCCAGCTTAACAATTGAAACAATAGCTTAGACATCGAAAACATAAACAACTAGAATTTTAGGAAAAATTTAAGGATGTTCAAGCAGAACTGTAGCAGATGCTCAAGCTGTAGTGAGTGGTTATATTAGTATTAGCAAGATTAATATTTTGATTTTGGTTTGAGGCATTTAATGGAAGCTAAAGTTCCTTTTTGCATGAATCCTAATTGGCCTAATAATAAAACCCACAGCCAGATATCAGGGTAAACGCTAAAAGATCAGAGAGACACAGGAACAAGCCACAGTCACTTCTCGCCTAGCCAACTTCTCAGCCTGAAGGGGGAGATCATGTCTCCACAAATCCTCAGACTGGATGCCCCTGAGATCTTGTCTCCACCCTCCACATCACTTCCTGTCTCAACTTTCCATGTGCTGAGATTAAAGACATGTGACTTGGGAGTGCCAGGATTAAAGGTGTATGCCATCACTTCCTGGCCTCTATGGCTAACTCTGTGGCTGGCTCTGCCTTCTGATATTCAGACAGACTTTATTTGTTAGAGCATACCCAAAATATCATCACAGTTCCTAAATTTAAACGCTTTCTGGTTGCATTACTTCTAAAGTTTCTTTTGTTTTTAATGTTTTGAATTCTGATGATAATTTCATTCATGTATATAATGTGTTATAATAATTCACCCCATTACCCTCTGTTTGTTCCTCTCAACCTCCTGACCGTTTTTACTTAGCTATTTTTTGAGCCAACAGAAAGCCTGCAACTATTCTAGGTGTTCAGGATCTCAGTGTAGCACCAGGCTTTCTCAGGGTGAGCTTTTGTGTTGGGGTGACATACTTCAGTTAGCAACAACTGTCAACCAGAAGCAGAACTACAGAAGGTGCTGGGATGACATACTTAGTAGTAGGATTATGTTGTTACATTGTAAATAATTGTCCCACCTGCTGGTTTACTACAAATGTTGATTGGCCAAAGGCAGACAGGAAGTGTGGGAGAGACTTCCAGACTAAGAAAACTCTGGGAACAGGAAGAACAGAGCAGAGATGCCACGGAGATGCAAGAGAAGCAGCTATGCTGCTCTGAGAAAAGGTACCGAGCCTTGTGGCTAAAGAGGACAAGAATCATGGGTTAGTTTAAGAGCAAGAGGTAGCTAGCAATATGCCAGAGCCATAGGCTGATCAGCATAAAATTAATACAAGCATCTATGTGTCTTTGTGAGAGTGCGGGTCTGTGGGTCTGAACCTCGAGGGTAGGCCGGAAAGTGTGGCCAGAAACCTGATACAACAATACTTCAGTTAATAAGAATAGTCAGCCAGAAGCAGAAATACAGAAGCCAGAAGCAAGGCTAGGGTATTTAGATACTTCTCAGAACTATGGACTTCAATGGATTAGTTTTTTTGTTTTTATTTTGGCAGATAGCACCATCTATTTGCTGAGCTTTAAAGCTTCAATATGGAGTCAGTTGTTCTTAGGCCTGGGGCCCCGTGACACTCCCCACTGCTCTTAATGAATGAGTCAAATCATGGACTCGTTCTGCTTTAAAGAGATGTATTGGGTCCTTAAGACAATGAAATTTAGCAAATTGATACACAATTGGCCATATAATTTACGATGCAGGGCCCCACCATCAATCCAATCAAAGTGAGAATTC
The DNA here is from genome assembly GCA_033318265.1 of Phyllotis vaccarum. Classification (NCBI taxonomy): domain Eukaryota; kingdom Metazoa; phylum Chordata; class Mammalia; order Rodentia; family Cricetidae; genus Phyllotis; species Phyllotis vaccarum. The sequence goes on along the minus strand of JARWLC010000014.1, from coordinate 46,605,716 downwards.
AAAGTCTAGCCAGTGCTGATAGCAAGGAACCAGTCAAGGGGACCAAGAGCACAGAGGTTGGTACCAATGATCAGTATTATAGGTATGTCTTTGTCTCTTTCCCTTTTTGATGTGTTCTTGGGTTTGGTTTGCTAGTATTTTATTAAGTATTTTTTGCATGCGTGTTCATAAGGGAAATTGTTGTGTACTTTTCTTTCTTTGTTGAATTGTGTTTGAATATCAGTGTGACTGTGGCCCCATAAAACTAATTTGGCAGTGTTCCCTCTGTTTCACTTTTGTGGAATACTTTGAGGAGTATTGGCATCAACTCTTCTTTGAACGTCTGGTAGAATTCTGCAAAAACCGTCTGGCCCTGGCCTCTTTTTTGATTGGGAGACTTTAAATGACGGCTTCTATTTTACTAGGGGTTATAGGTATATTAAAATTGTTTATATGATTTTGATTTCACGTTGGCGACTGGTACCTATGGAGAAAATTACCCATTTCCTTTGGATTTCCAATTTGATGAAATGCAGGTTTTTAAAGTAATTTCTTATGTCCACTTGATTATTTCCTTATTGTATATTGTTATATTCCCTTTTCATTTCTGACTTTTGTCAGTTTGGGTATTCTATCTCTTTCTTTTAGCTGGTGTGGATAGGGGTTTGTTTCTCTTGTTGATTTTTTTCAAGGAATCAGCTCTGTTTCATTGATTCTTTGTATTGTTCTTTTCGTTTTATTTTTATTGATTTCAGCCCTCAGCTTGAATATTTCTTGTCATCTGCTCCCCTTTGATGTGCTTACTTTTTGTTCTAGACCTTTCAGGTGTGCCGTTAAGCTGCTGTTGTGAGATCTGTCCATTTTTTAAAAAATGTGGACACTTAGTGCTTTGAATTTCCCTCTTAGCATCACTTTCATTGTGTCCCATAAGTTTGGGTACTTACTTTCTTGGTGTAATCTATTTGGTGTTCTGTATACTTGCAACTATATATTCATCACCTTCTTTATGTTAGCAACTGTTTCTTGTATAATTTTGTTGAAAATATTTTCTGAGTCTTTGGGCTGTGATTCTTCTCCTTTGTCTATTTCTATTTTATTCCTTTCCTCTTTAAGGACCTCTATCATCTTCATATAGTGATTTTAATCTTTTTTTTCTGCTTCAGCTATGTTGGAATGATCAGGGCCTGCTGTGATAAGACATCTGGGTTCTGATGGAAACATCTACATGGCTGTTATTTATTGTGGTCTTATGCTGGCATTTAAGTATTTGGGTTTTTGGGTAATTATAGGTTTAGGTGCTGATCTCTGGGTTTGTCTGTTGGGTGAGTTGTTTGTTCCTTGGTTTTTATTTTCTGTCTGGATTTTAAGAGAGTATATTAGCTGAATGTTGTTTGTTTTACTGATCATCTCAGCTGATCTTTTCACAGGGAATGTTTCTGTGTTGGTGGCTGGGGCAGGTAAAGACAGGGGAAGATGATCTAAGGATCCACGAAGCATGGACCGTGGGAAGGGGGAGATGCCTATGGTGTTCTGTTGCAGTTCTAGGCACAACCCTTAGAATTAGCACTAGAGTAACAGATAGTGTAGGGAAAGCTCCTTGGGTATAGTTTAAAAGTGTAAGTACAAATAATTATAACGTATGTGGCTACAACTTGTTACCCCAAACAATAGTGTTTTGCTCAGGAATAAATGTCAAGCATGTATTTCTTTCTGTGGAGGGTCCTTAAAAACAACCAGAAAGTGATTAGTTATATTCCCCTCAAACAATTGTGTCACCCTTGTGCCACTGGAGATTAGTTTTGAATTCTGTTTAAGATAATGAAAAGCATGGACTGTTTTTGTTCATTTATCCTACAGTTTCATTCATTTTGACAGTCAAAGAACTGTTGTGTATATGGTAGGCTCTGAATGGATTTTGTCAGAGATGGGGAGAGAACAGAAAACAAGAAGTGGGAAGAGGAAAAAGATAACCTGATGTTTTTCAGAAAAGATACAGCAGGGCATTTTGATTGTGATAATATGGCACTGTGTGTATCAAGAAGAGGGAAGTTCACATCCCTGGGGTTTTTCTCTTGTATGCCATGTATTGCCAAGCACTTCATCGTCATCCATTCATTAATCCATTAACAGTGGATTAATTGTTTAATTAATTGTTTAATCATTAATCCATTAACAGTGGAAGGAATGAATTGTTTCCATTATTACAGATGGGGAAATTGTGCTGTTCTGTGTGATTAAATATATGACCTAAGATCACACATGTTACAAGTAGCATAGTCAAAATTTAAGTTATTTACTCAGTCATTCATCCATTCATTCTGCAAACATTGAAGGAGTTGATATAGCATCCTTCATCAGGTTATCCACCTCCCTCTTATACCTTGCAGTACCACTTAGAAGCCAAATACTTCTCTGAAGTATTTTCAGTGAAAACATATTTTCAAAACTCCAAATGTTATTTGACAGTCCTGATTGAAAATCAGCATATACCTCAAACTAATGTCTGCAAACTCAAGAGTTTAGCCCTGATTTTGTCTTTTTCTTAGTGCCCATTTTTTTTGCAAATTATACAACCATCTCTGCATCATGAAGAGTTGTCCTTAACTTCCTGCTCTCTTCCTTTTAACTCTCAGCTTGTTCCTTCATGTTTTTCAAGGCTCCCGTTCCAAGCCTCCCTTTCTGTCTGCCTTGCATCTGGCAGCGAGCAGGCCTTATGGTACTGAGAGTCTCCTCTTTCTCCCAGAAGGGATCTTCACTTCCTCTCATGTTCATGGAGTGCATCCTGGACCATTTTTCTCAGGTCTCAGCTTAGATGGGATCCTCAGAAAAAAATTGTGTCTGCAAAATTCTAACACAATTTTTAAAATTTCCAACTCTAAGTTTGAAATTCTGGGTCTTGATGTGTATCCTAGACTGTCCTTGAACTCATATTTCCCTGCCCCGCCTCTCAAGTGCTAGGATTATTCGTGTGCAGTACATTATGGAGATCTATTACTGTATTTATAATACTTTATTCATGGCACTTGCAAATATTTAGAATTTTTATTTTACTTATTTATGATGTCTGTTCCCTCTGTTGGCTGTTTTGTCTTCATCACTGACCTGCATCCTTCCTTCTTGTCTTCATATTTTGCTGTCATTATCATATTCTATGAGTCCATACAGTTTTATCTGCATCATTCTTTGCTACAGACTATGGCTTACTACTGGTCTTGGTACATAGAAGTTATTTGGTAAGTACTGGCTTAATCAAGAAATATACTCTTTTCAGTAGAACCTCTTAAAGCCTATTGCTATATTCGGAATGCTTCCTCTAAGACAAATATTTAAGTATCTTCTACAGAAAGGAAGTTTGTGTGCTACACTATCTCCAGCATTTAGCAAGGTACACATTGTAGCTGGTGTTTGGTGTCTGTTTTCAGACTGAACCATGATTAAAGAGGTTAGGTCATTCACATGATGTGTATCTCTGTGGAAGGCTGGGACTTAGGCTCTCTGACTCTGGCCTTCTGAGATACTGGCATAAATGTGTAATCTGAGGAGAAAAAAATATTTTTAATCCTTTAACTCATGATCTACATTTCCACTACATGCTATAGATTATTTCCAAGTAAATTCTGTGATATTATTAGCAAATATAGTTGATAATGACGCTGCCTTCTGCTTTCTCAAGTCTTTTTTATAAAATGACAATCTGTACTTGATTGGTTCTTTGTGGTCATCAGAGATAAACTTTCCCTAATATAGAAGAACAGGTTTCTACAATGAACTCAATATGCTTCTTAAAGAAGTCTGGAATGATTAGTTTCATTTTGACTTTTAGATGTACACTTCATTATAACTCTTATAACTCCAGTAAACAGCAGCAGTAGATTAACATGGGAACAAACTGCTTTTTAAAACACTAGGGTCGTTTTTGTGTTAAACTAATTATTAAATGTTATAATCTGATACTCTTTAAAATAAAGTATCACATCTCTTACAATTTTGTTTGGTAAAAAAATTTCATAAAACAAAGTTTCATATACTATGGTTAGGTTCTAAAGCCATGCCTTCTGAGCTCTGATGTCAAGTCCCATTTAAAGCAAGGTTCCCACATGCACCTCTCTCTCTTTCTTTGTCTTCTTTTGGGAGCTTCCCCATTTATCCCTTCTTCTTCCTTTCTCTCTCTCCTTCTTGCCTTCTTTGCTATTATAATCATAACTTTCTGTTAATCATAACTATATTCATCAGACAATAAAGCTCTTTTCTACATAGAAACAGCGCTGAGTCTCCCGCTATTTGCTGCTGCCTTCTGCCATGTTCCCTCATTCCCATGTGCGTCCATAGAAATCCTCTGCCAGATCTCCAGGTATATGCAAACCATGCCAAGATACACACAAAATTCTAGGAACTATGGCCCAAAAGCCAAAGTCAACTTACTCTTTGTCTTTATATGGTTATAATTTTAATACTGGCTCTTTTCATTTTTAAATCGTTGGCGAAAAGGTTGAAAGAATTGTAACATACAACATGAGATTGCATAAAGCTTGTATTTTGTGTGCAAAAACAGTTACTGAAACCCAGCTCTTCTCCTTTGTTTATGGATTATCTATGGTTGTTTTTAAACTATACTGCAACAGTCAATAGCTGACCCTGACATCTTTAGCTCTGACCCTGTGCAGAAAATATTTGCCTAGCCCTCCTCTAAAACATGACAGCAATGATAGTACACACTTCCAGATCTCACCTTTAACTTTCTCTGAGCTCCTTGTGTTCTATCCAGGCAAAAGGCTTATGAATGATTCATGTGGTAAGTAGTCCTCAGCCAACTGGCCAGTGGGCAGACTATGCCACCCTTTTGTTTCTAGGCAGGAATGACACTATGTGAGTACTAAGTTTGAATGTCTGCAGTGGTGACTGCCTTGGCCAAACAGATTTTCCTGACTTTTTCTGTGGCTTCTCTTGGATCTCCTCCCCAGCCGCAATTGTCACTGGCATTCAGGTTGGACAGTGTGTTGTCAAGGAAATACAAGCTCAGATAAATGTGGCCTATTCCCACATCAATGATTTACAGTGCCACTTTGATGTATAAACTACCCAGGTATGATGAAAATTTATAATCAAACACTGAACCGCTTTTCCTGACTACTATAGGTAAGACAGGTTTTATTAATTGATAGTTTTATTTTGTATGACATTTATTAGTCAGATTTATCCTGAAAGATGCAGTTGATAATTTTCTCATATTTTGAACACAAATGCCTATTCCAGAAGAGTGAGTCTTGAAGTATTGAATCAATCTTTTACACTGCAAAAACATCCTTTCATCTTTTGTAAAATTTATATTTTCTTCTTTTATATAAGTAAAAGCTTTTTTTTAACTTCCTCTTCAGAAAACTTCTGCTCAGTTTTTACTTTGCATCAGTATTAGACAGGAAAAGCAAAGCGCAGAATAAAAGGTGACCAAGATAACTTTTTCTGTCTACTAATTATCTATAGTTTCTTAATATTTGAAAAATGGGTATCTCAGAACTCTGCAAAAGCATCATGTTTCTTTAAAAAATACTTTCATTAATACTTTGATAATTTTATACAATGTACTTTGGTTATATTCACCCTCCACTATTCTCCTAACTTCCCCCTAAATATACCTCAGTTCATTACCCCCTCATTCCACCTTCCTTTTTCCCTTCTTCTAATAACTCACTAACTCTAATTTGTGTTTCCTGTGTACTCCTAAAAGTGGAGTCATCCACTGCAGGGTCCTTTACCTACCAAGAGCCACACTCTTAGAGCAAACTGACTGATGTGGGGTGTCTTTCTGTATGCTGTGAATATCATCATTACTAAAGGGACTGTTTGAGCCTATGACAGGGCATCTTAGAAAGAGCAGGAAATCTGAGCATAGATAAAGGGGAAGGAGGGCAGAGTCAAGAGAGACATGATCCAGCCACCCACCAAGCAAGATGTAAGGAAATAGGTAAACCATGGGCCATGTGGCAAGACAGATTAATGGAAATGGACCGATTTAAGATGCAAGAGCTAGCTAACAATATGCTTGAGCCACAGGTCAATCAGCATGAAATTAATACAAACCTTTTTGTGAATATCTGGGGCTAAGAGAGGGTCCAAACCTTTGGGCTAGGCTGGAAAGGCTGGGCCAAAAACTTATTACAATTGACTTTTTCCTCTGAGGAAAGTTTATACCATGTCAACCTGAACAACCTAAAAACTTCATAATTTTGTTTTTCCTTAGAACTGAATAAAATTGCATTGCATATAGGTGTCTTGTTACTACCCATTCATCAGCTGATGGACAGCTAAGCTTTCTTCATGTTTTAGCTATTGTGAATAGAGAAGCTGTGAACAAGGTTGGGCATGTGGCTCTCTAGGAGCAGCAGTATACTTAGTTGGGTATAACCTATCTTTAGTTTTCTAAAGGAACTACCACACTGATCTCTAGAGTGACTGCACCAATTTGCTCTCCCACCAACAGTGTCTGAGGGTTGTCTTATCCCCACATGCTTGCCAATATTTGTGCTACTTTTTTTTTTATTTTATTAATTTTGGCCATTCTGACTGGCATAAGTTGAAATCTCAGAGTAGTTTTAATTTCCATTTCCCTGGTGACTTAAAAAAAAAATCTTCCTAGGTATTGTATTTCTTCTTCTAAGAAGTATCTGCTTAGTTCCAAAGCTCATCTTTTAGTTGGTGGTTTGTTTTCTTGGTGTTTAGTTCCTTGGTTAGTCTAGACACCAATCCTCTGCCAGTACAGCTGGCAAAGGTTTTTACCATTCTGTAGGCTGCGTCCTCATTTGCTTATCAGTTTCCTTTATAGTACAGAAGCTTTTAATTTCCCGAGGCCTCACTTGTTTATTGTTTATCTTCTCTTGGCGCTTATAGTCCTATTCAGGGAGTGTTTACCTGAGCCTTTATCCTGAAGTGTGCTCCCCACTCTTTATCTAGAGTTTTAGTTCAAGATTGTTCTTTGATTGAATAGAATTTGATTGGTGTGCAGGATGAGAAGGATCACATTTCACTCTTTTATATGCATATCTTTCTCTCTCTCTCTCTCTCTCTCTCTCTCTCTCTCTCTCTCTCTTCTTTTTTTTGAGGCAGGGTCTAACTATGTATCATTGGCTGGCTAGCCTGGAACTTTCAATGTGGACTATAGTGGCCTCAAGTTCACAAAGAGCTGCTTACTTCTACCCTCCAAGTGCTGAGATTAAAGGTGGACACCATCATGCCAAGCCATTATTTTTTTTTGTATTTTTCTATTTTTTTCTGTAGCCATTAGTAAAAATCAATAGTCTAAACTTTTATTTATCTGTTTGTTCAGTATTTTATAGCTGTCTATGCTCTGAATAACACTTACATGTAATTAGTGAGGACTTCCTAGCATATAACACTTAATCCTCTTTAACCAGTACAAGCAATAGAACAGATATTTAAAAGAGTTAATTGGAAAATATCCCAAGGAATGAAGTATTTTATTTGTTTTGCCAAGATTAATCTTTATTATTTGAATAGACTTTTTATTTTCATATTTTACTTTGTTAAAAAATAGGTTTATTATTTCATCTCCCTTCTCTGATGCCTCAAGTCCACTCATAAAATCTATTATAGAATAGATTCCCCCTCCCAGGGAGACCCCTGTGCCCTCCCAGTCCTTTCCTCCATATCTATCCTCTCTGGGTCTGTGGATTGTAGTCTGGTTATTATTTATTTAATGACTAATATCTACATGTAAGTAAATGTGAACAATTCTGAGTTTGGGTTGCCTTACTCAGGATAATTTTTTCTAATTCCATCCACTTATCTGAAAATTTCATAATCTCATTTTTTGCTAACTGTTAATACTCCATTGTGTAAATGTACCATATTTTCTTTATCATTCCTTCTGTTGAAAGACATCTATGTTCTTTCCAATTTCTGGCTATGATGAATAAATCCCCAATGAATATGGTTGAGCAGGTGTCCTTGTAGTAAGACGGAACGTCTTTTGGGTGTACAGCAAAGAATAATTTTGCTTGACCTTGAGGTAAATCAGTTCCCAACTTGCTAAGGAGCCATCACGTTATTTTCTATAGAGGCTGTACAAGCTGGGACTCCTACCAGCATGGAGGAGCGTTCCTCTTGCTCTACATCTTTGTTAGCATGAGCTGTCACTTGTGCTACTGAGCTCAGCCACCCTGAAAGGTGCAAGATGGAAGCTCAAAGTAGTTTTGACTTGCATTTGACTGAGGTGTTGAACATTTTTAAAAGTGTTTCTTAGCCATTTCAAATTCCTCTATTATGAATTGTCTGTTTAGATCTGTACCCCATTTTACAATTTGATTGTTATTTTTTGGTGTCTAGTTTCTTGAGTTCTTTATATATTTTGAATGTTAGTCTTCTATCAGGTATAGAATTGGTAAAAATCTTTTCCCATTCTGTTGCTTTATCCAAATAATGGTATCTTTTGCTTTCCAAAAACTTATCAGTTTCAAGAAGTCCCATTTATTAATTGTTGATCTTGGTGCCTGTGCCATTGGTGTTCTATTCAGAAAGTCATCTTTTGTTCGGGTGCATTCAAGATTATTTCCCATTTTCTCTTCTATAAAGTTCCGTGTATGTGGTTTTATTTTTAGGTCTTTTGTCCACTTGGACTTGAGTTTGTGTAGAGTGATAAATATGGATCTATTTTTATTCTACATGCAGACATCTGGTTTGACCAGCATCATTTGCTGAAGATGCTGTTTTTTTAGTGTTCATTTGTGGCTTCTTTACCAAAAATCAAGCATTCATATGTGTTTGATTTATGACTTGGTCTTCAATTTGATTCCATTGATCAATATGTCCGTTTTTATGTCAATATCATTTGGTTTTGGATTACTGTATCTCTGTAGCTCAGCTTAAAAATCAGTTGTACTTTCAAAGTTGATAAAGAATTGTGTTAGAATTTTGATGAGGATATCATTAAATCTGTAAACTGTTTTTGGTAGGATTGGCATTCTTAACTATGTTAATTCTACTGATCCATGAACATGGGGGATCTTTCCATTTTCTGATCTGATATCTTCTTCAATTTATTTCTTTAAAGGCTTGAACTTTTTAATAATCCAAGTCTTCCACTTTCTTGGTTAAAATTACCTCAAGATATTGTATAAGACTTGAGGCTATGTGAAGGGTGTTGTTTCCCTGAGTTCTGTCTCAGCTCACTTGTCATTTGTTTATATGAGGGACAACAAATGTTTGTGAGTTAAGTTTGTATTCAGCTACTTTGCTGAAAGTCTTTATAAGCTAAAGGAGTTCTCCCGTGGAATTTATTTGTGTCACTTATATATAAAATATTACTATCTGCAAATAATGATACATTGACTTTTCCTGTGGTGAGACTGCTAGAATGGAGGGGCATTTGAAGGAGAATATAAGCACCACTGTACTGGAAATTTCCTACAATACATGAAGGTGATTTTACTGAGTTGTCTTAATAAAGAGGGAATTCCATTAGCAGAATTGGGTTGGTTTCTGTTCAGTTGTTGATGGGGTGGGCGGTGTCCTATGAAAATCATCAAACAACCTAAGCTGTTGCCAACACAATGGGCTGCTCTCTGAAAACTGACCACAGGGCCCCTTTGTAGAGGACACACCTATACAACTCATTGAACATCTTGAAATAGAGTTGGTTCCTATATGAAGCTTTTATCCTGTGTTATAGTGTTTTTGGTACAGGAAGATACTCTGCAGGCTACCAAAAGAGAAGCATAAACTCTGACCCAGCCACAAAACTGTTGACCTACAGTCTTGCCTGGAAGATACGCTACATCAACAATGGCACAGAACTGGTGTGAGGAGCCAATTAACACTTGACTTCAGGCCCCTCAATGAGAAGGAACTCATATCAAACACTGTTTAGGTGCCTAAGAACCAGAGAGTAGATATCCCAGAGCTAAACACTATTGATCTAAAAAAAATCACTGAAAACACTCTTAATGAAATTTTACTATACTCATAGATCATTGCTTATTCAATCATCATCAGAAAGGCTTTTTTTCTAGAGCAGACAACAAATGAAGGATCCACAGACAGCATTAGGCAGAGAGAGAGAGGAGAGTCTTTGGAACATACAGCTCTAAATGTTCCGATTAAATCCTTCCCCCCAGAGTTCATGAAACAATAAGAAATAGATGTCAGAAAGAGTGTAAGGGCCAGAGGGGATAGAGGAAACCAGGAGAACAAAGTACTCTGAACCAATCAAGCAAGGAACATATGAGCTCACAGAGACTGAAATAATAAGCAGAGGGTCCACAGGGTTCTGTACCATGTCCTCTGCATATATACTATAGCAGTTAGCTTAGTATTTTTATGGGACTCATGACTATGAGAATGAGTAGGTCCCCAATTTGTCCTTTCCTTCTGTTGGGTTACCTTGTCCAGCAAGGCAATGTTGTATATTTTGCTTCATCTTATATTTTATTTCATCATGCTTGGTTGTTATGTCTTAGAAGCCTGACCTTCTGTCTAATGAGAAGCAGAAAGAGAGTGGATTGGGAGGGGTAGAGAGGTGGTGTCTTACGGTTTTTATTATTGTGAAAAGACACCATGACCATTGCAACTATTATAAAGGAAACTTAACTGGGTGCGATCTTGCACTGAGGTCAGCACTCCCTTTGTCCCATTTCTTAATCTGTTTTCTCCTTGAGCACAGATTTAGCTCCATTCCACTTCCTGGTGCTCTTTTTCTCCTCAGATATTTTTCCCTTGCTCAATTTCCTCCCCTTTATTACATTTCCTTATTAGAGTTAACATTAGCAACTACAGAACAGAAAAGTATACTAGGCTGTTTTAAGATTTCATTTGTCAACATAATCCGAAATTCTTCACTTTAGTCTCAGGCAGACTCTCCTGGAAAGAAGAAAAAACAGCCCCCCTCCCTCAAACCAAAAACCATTACAAGAATGATCTCAAGGCCACATACTAAAATTCTTCTCCTCTGTAACCTCTTGAACATCCCCCACCCTCATCCCTCAGTTCATCAAACCACATTCAACAACGCCGTCGTCCATGCTCCTTCCAGTATGGCATTTCACTGCTTTCCAAACAGAGGGTACCAAAGTCCACATTTCTCAAAAAAAATCCCAAAGACAAAATAATCCAAAAAAACCCCAAAAAACCAAAACATGGTCAAGCCTGTCATAACAATACCTCAGTCCCTAGTACCATCTTCTGTTTTAGTTAGGGTTTTTAATTGCTATGAAGAGATATCATGACTATGGCAAATCTTGCAAAGAAAACATTTAATTGGTGTGGCCCACTTACAACTTCAGAGGTTCAGTGCATTATCATCATGACAGGAAGCATGGCAGTGTGCAGGCAGACATGGTACTGGAGAAATAGTTGGGATTCCTACATCTTACAGGCAACAGGAAGTTGACTGAGACACTGGATGGTATCCTGAACATAGGAAACCTCAAAGGCCACCCCTACAATGACATACTTTTTTAACAAGGCCATATACATTCCAACAAAGCCACATATTCTAATAGTGAAACTCACAATAATGGGGCCCAATTACATTCAAATTACTACAATTGTGGAGAACTAGGAGGAATGGATGGAGGGAAACCATGTATTTATGAGAAAAGAATATATTTTTCAATAAAAGAAGACTCATTTGTTATTATTATATTATATATTTACTTATTTAATGTACCATGAGTGTTTTGACTGCATATATGTATATGAACTGTATGCATTCAGGGGACTGAAGAGGCAGGGAAAGGGAACAGATCTCCTGGAATTGGAGTTATGGGTAGTTGTGAGACACCATATAGATATTGGGAACCAAAACTTTTTCCTCTGGAAGAGCAGCCAGTATTCTTAATCACTGAGCCTCCAACCCCAGATTTTAGTTTAAATATTATTATTATTATTATTATTATTATTATTATTATTATTATTTTATGTATGTGAGTATTTGTGGGTTGGCATGTTGGTGTTGAAAATCAATTCTGGGTTCTCTGGAAGAGCAGCTAGCTAGTATTCTAATCACAGAGTACTCTCTCCCTCCACTCATCCCCTCTCTCTGTAGTTTTAAAATTTTACCCTGTGTAGTTATATATATATATATATATGGTTATATATATTTAGTTTTTATATATATATGTACATATACACACACAAATATGTGTGTACAAAAGATGTGGAGACATGTAGAAGAGGAGAGCTGAGGCGAGATATTCTATACCTTGTATATACTTTTCTATGGCTTTTGACCATGTATATGATAAGTAAGAAAAGTTAATACCAAAAAAAAGGAAGGTAGAGAGAAGACAGAGATTGTTGGCAGTAGAGGAGACCCAATGTGACTGTCCGACATGGTGAGTATCCTGCTAATAATGTGATTGTGCACACATTGCCTCATTATTCTCATAGGCAAAGTGCAATTAGGAACATTTGTTTGATTCGGTTGGTATATAACACAATCATAGCACACTTTTAAAACTTTCAATCAGAATTTAAAAAGTGCTACAGTGCTGATAAGTATACATATGACTGTATAAAATGATGACTAAAGTGTTATTTTTCCTGACTTCTGTAGAGGATTGATTCTTTACCAGTAACTAATGTCTGAGAATCTTGTTATTGACAGGCATAGAAATCAGGCCAAGATGTCACACTGAACAATTTCTGTCACACTTAGTTGGCCAAAGCAGCTATGGGAGCAAGTACAGTCATTTTTCTTCTATTGTTCCATGAAATAAAAATAATTTTAATAGAGTATCAGTCCCACAGTGAGGCCCCTATCTAAATAGATCCGGTGGAGGTAAGATGTTCTCACTGTAGGATGGGAGCATGTGGCACTATGGGAAGCCTTCATATTCATGTTCAGTTGTTCTGAAGCCCTGTACATTAAAGCTACATGTTCTTTGTCCCTCTAATTTTGCCTTTCCTCTCTCTACTCCCAGTCCTGTACAAACCCTGGAGGAGCTTGGACTGTGGACCTTAGGACACTCCCATTCAACAGGAAGAAGGAAGAAGCCTTACAACTATCAGTGATTGTGGGATGGAGAAAATAACCTCTCAAAGATGTTCTAGTCTCTTGAAGCTATGAATAGGTCACTTATAGGGAGACAGTGACTCCATAGGTATGACTGAAGTTAGGGAGTGTTTTGTTTTGTTTTTTTAGAAAGGAGAAAATGAACATCTATTCATCTTCCTGTAGGGGGATTGTGTTGCTTCATTGCAAATAATTGTCCCACCCACTGGTTTAATAAAAAGTGATGACTGGCCAAAGGCAGGCAGGAAGTGTGGGCAGGGCTACAAGACTAAGAGAACTCTGAGAACAAGAAGCACAGAACAGAATGCGAGAGAGAAGCCGGAAGAAGCAGAGGACAACTATGCTGCTCTAAGAAAAGGTACCCAGCCGCATGGCTGAACAAGAGACATGGGTTAGATGAAGGGTAGAGAGCTAGCAAGTGATATGCCTGGGCCTGAGGCTGATCAGCCTAAAACTAATGAAAACATCTGTGTGTCTCTGTGGGATTGTGGGACTGAGGGTCTGTGGGTCCTAAACCTTGAGGCTAGGTCTAAAAGTCCAGGCCAGAAACCTCATACTACATCTTCCTAATAGGGTATAAACAACAGACAAAAGAGGCAGTTCCACCTGAGTCTAGCTTAGAGTACCACTGAGTTGATTGGGGTTATTCATAAAGTGTGGCTTAAGGTTTACCTATGGAAGCATGGGTGATTGAATGGCAGCTGTATCACCAATTGAGTATGAATGATGATTCCTGGACACTATAACTTTGCACATAGCTCAACTGATTAGAAAGCCTCTCTCCATAGCAATATTACCGCTTATATAACTCTGGAGCCAGGCTTGTGAGTCTTGCATGTTTCAGGAGCTTCCTTTGTTCTTTGCTTCCTGAGTCTTATGAGCTCCACTCCTCCCACTAGAGAGGAGGATGTTGTAATTTGCTAGGACTTAGGAGGGGAAGGTGGGGCAACTTGGTTACCTGATTTCATACATGTGGAAGAAGAGGTGGAGGAATGCCATCCATCTCTGGCTGTGCTGGAAGACAAAGCAAGCTATGAGCCATAACCTCTAGGAGATAGAAGTGCCTGTTTACAGCAGCAGGAAACTCAGCCACTTGGACCTGTAACCCTAAGGTTTTATGACATATGCCAACAGCTAAAGTGAGCACTTCACTAGAAACTGCTGCAAACAAGTTATGCAGAGTTAAGTGTGTGGCTTTGTACTTTATTTTTCCTAATATCACCCATAACTATATAACCTGCAGCTGAATCTAAAGATAAGCACACGTGACTTCTATGCCATTGCCTTCATAACTTGTGTGACTCCATTTTCAAACAATTATTTCTATTGTTTGGTTTTACAATCCTATGCTCAATTTTTATATATTTACTTGATATATTTAAAAAGATTCATTTAAAATAATTGATCTTATCTTAGGACAAAAGTATGCTTCTCTTCTAAATGGAAAATAAACACTCGTAAGTATAATATACCTACTAAAGTGTTATAATTAAAATATTACTAAATCTCTCTTTTCTATTCTGAGCATGAAGCTGGACCTCTCATCTTTCAAAAGCTGTACAGATACTCTGAGGGGACACTAGAATTGATGTTTTAGTATGAAATGAGAGAGAATGGGAAGACTCACCTGAGCCATCAGAATGGCAGATTCCCTTTGGAGATATTCTTTGTGACATGTGGGCCTAGCCTCCCTTGCAATATACATAATGATGTCAACTCAGGTCATTTGTTATTTCTAGGATGACTCTTTTCTCCAATTTGGGTACTTTACAATTTTTCTCTCTGAACTAGATAGTACTAAATCCAAGTGCTTCTGTCTTCTCGTCTGCTCTTCCAACCAGAGGATGACAAGTACACCAGAGAACCACTTCAAACATACATTGGAATGGCTTGAGACCTTTCAAAATACTGATGTCTGGGCTTAAACACAGAACTCTTGTTCATTTTTCTGGGACAGTGTGGGCAGTCAGGGCTGTGACAACTCCTGGGTGATTCTAATGTGCAGTGGAGAAGGGCTGCCTGTGAGTGGCATTCTTAATCTAAGTTTTAAAGGAGATTTATTTTGTCTTAAAAAAAAATTTTTTTCCATACAGGAATATTTTAGAACGAACTGAATGATGAAGTATTTGTAGGTATTTTAGCAAGTTGTTAGAGTAGGAAGGTTTATAGAGCTTTTTAATTTTATAAAATTACTGTGACATAAACCAGAAGAGCTACAGCCATGCTAACCCAACAAGACCACTGTTTTTAATTCTTTATATTAAAATCTAGCTTTTATGTAAGGCACTTTGGGAGTTATTATCATTTTTTTTAAATAAACTGTGAAGCTTAGGTAAGAATCAAACATTTTATAAGAATAAATAGTGTGAGTAGTAAACCCTCCCCTTGCCTCAAGAAAATGCTTTGGGCATTTGGCATTCTGGTTTATCATATACGTTTCTTCTGAATAACATAATTTTAAAACTGACATTGGTCACATAGGAGGAAATACTTTCTTGCGTAGCATCTAGGAATGGCCGTGACCATTAAAAATAAATGTATCCTCAGGTTTCCTTGAATATTCTGAATAATTGGATGATCTGGTCAGTGCTGCTGTGTTAAAAGTCCTGGAAGAAAGCCAGATCATAAAACCACTGCTTTGCAAGGAGAAAATTATTAGCAAATTCATGTGATGTACTCATGTAGCATGTGATTAAAAGTCAGTGTGGATTCTGCTGTCCAAGAAAATGCTACTAAAGAAGGCTGCTGGTGCATAGTTTACTGAAGTATGTGGCATCAAAAGTCAAGCTGCTGAGCCTGTGGGAAAAGAACTTTCTAAATGTGCGTTATATTAGGCTGCAGGGGGTTGCTGTACATTAATCTCAAATGTCCCAAACAGTCTCATAGGCTTGAACACTTGGTTTCTAGCTTGTAGAGATGTTTGGAACCCTTAAGAGGTTCAGCTTTGCTGGAGGAATTGGGTCATTGTGAGCACAGTCCTTGATTTTACAGCCCAACCCTCTTCCTATTCATTTTCTCTGATTTATGACTGCATATGCAACAAGGCCAGCTGGCCTCAAGATGTTGCAACTTCACCTTCTCCACAAAGGTGCAATGCATCCCTTAAAGCCCAAGGCTTGAATAAAACCATTTATCCTTAAATTGCTTATTTTGTTAGAGTAACAAGAACACGAACTAATGAGAATTTGAAGGCCCAAGACCAAGTTTTACATGGAAATACTTCAAGGCTACATAGCAATATCATCTTGACAGCATGAACTAAGAAACACATGAAAAAGAAACAGAGATGGAGGAGGTAATGCAGAGTGGAGAAACAAAAGACCAGTGGAAAAAATAAGTATTAGTTTTATGGCTGGCAGTGGGGACACATGCGTATTTTCTTAGGTATTGGACACCATGTAAGGTGATCCCCTTGGTTAATGACCCATATGAATGATCTGCCCTAGGATATAAGGGTGATTTAGTACCAACAAAGGCAAGAAGTTAACAGTGTATGTATGCCAATTTCATGACACTCAGATCAGTTTAGATGATGACTCACAAAATGTTGTATCAGTTCTTTTATGGATAAAGAAAAACAGATCACAAGATAAACCTTTCTGAGATTTCAGGAAAGGTTAGTAAAATTTAATTTCTATGATAGAGGGACAAATGGAATAGTAAATAAAAACCATATTGATGGCTTATAGTTCAAGTGCAAAAGAATTAAGTTATATGTAATGTAGCTGCCTTATTTGGCTCTGGTTAATTTTGAAATTGTTATACTTTGTATAAACTCAATTTCAGCTGTATGCTGGTGAGTCTGGTTTTGGTAAATAGATAGCAGGGATATGAGAAATACTGCTATTGAATGACTTACAAAGTTCCTTTTTCAGGTCATGCTAAGTCACATTAGTAGCAATGTAGATTCTCTCTAGAAACCATTTGATGCATAGATGTGTGCCCAATAGGGCAAAGACATTCTTGTAAAGCTGCACCAGTTGCTCTCAAGATCCAAGTCAGTCACATTTTATAGCTCACTGAAGATCCAAATCAACCACTGAATGAATTCTGTGTGCCTACTATTCTAACTTGGTCTTGTTTTTTTTTTTTTTTTTTTTTTTTTGTAAGTTCTATATGGTGTGTTGCAAAAATTGGTTCCCATCTTAGTATCTATTCTTTGATTTTTTTTTCTCCACCTGCCTACACTGGATAGCAGTAATAGCAAACTCCACTTTACAAGGTATTTCCACCCCCTTCCACCTGGTTCCTTAGAAACTACTAAAGGGGAATCATGAGCACAGGCGTTCATCCCTGAGGTATCCTGTGCTTCACACACAAAAAAAGACCATTTCTAGTGAATTCTGGCCAGAAAACATGAATTAAAATTATATTCTGCATGTTCTGAAGCAGAGAAGGACTGAATATTTATATCTTTGGAAGTTTAATAGTGAGGGTTCCTCTAAAAATTAGGTGTGGTTGAAAATTCCTGGAGAACCTCTTGAAATTCCGCAACCTCAAATTCCTTCTGTGGTGTGTGATGCCACTGAGTCTTCAGGTCCTAAGAGGGAGGCTGGTTGTTAAGTACATGTTTCTCCTGGGCGAAAAGAGGGATTACCACAGTATTAATGATGTGTTTACCACCCCCCCTTTTGACATACTGTCAACACATCATGGCCTAAAAGCTCATAGGAAGCAAGAGCACAGTGCTATTATTAGAATAAAGCACAGGGGCATAGCGCAAGGAAAATAACACAAGTCTATTGTAAGTCTGTGGGGCAGGCATATCCCTTGAATATAGTGAAGCTCAATAGAGCCTAATACTATAGCTAAACCATCTGTTTCTTTAATTTTCCAGATGTCACCACAAGTATCATAGATTAAGAGACTTAAAAATAATAATAATAAAAACTGTGAGTGTGGCATGGCTTACTGGTTTGAAGTGTGTACTGCACTTCCAGGGAATTAGAGTTTAGTTCTTAGTACCCAACTCAGGCAGCTCACAACTGCTTGCAACTTCAGCTCTAGGGGATCCCACAGCCTCTTCTGGCTTCCATGGAAAATTTCACTCACATGTGCACAACCTCACATAGACATACCCATATACATATAGAAAATGAAAATAGATTTTTTTCTTACATTTCTGGGTGTTGGAAGTATGAAATGAAGATATGAATTGATTTTTCTGTCCTGAGGCTCTCTCTCAGCTTTGTAGACAATGATCTCACATCTTTATGCTGTCTTTTCTCAACATGTATTTGTGAGTTCATTTCCCCTTTCAAAGAACTCCATATGACCTTATTTTGCTTTAAGAGCCACAGAAGGGTGTCTCTCTAGATGGAAGCTAGGGGATTAGAGCATGTCAGTATATTGATTTCCATAGAACACAACTTAGACAACCACTCCCATTTGATAACTCCTGGTCTAATGACAATATACTCACATGGCTAGCATAGTGAGCCTCCAAGACATAGTAGCATGACTACTGCTACAAGATTTAGAGTATTTGTGTTGAGGACTAGATGTCAGATGTTGTACAGCAGGCCCTGTGACAAAGATAGCTGTGATAGCTTGAATGTTACTTGCCCTCATACTCTCATAGGAAGTGGCACTATTAGGAGGTGTGTGTCACTGTGGGGACAGACTTTGAGGTTTCTTATTTTCAGGATACTTCCCAGTGTCTCAGTCAACTTCCTGTTGCCTAAAGATGTAGATATCTCACCTACTACTCTAGCACCATGTCTCACCGTAATGATAATGAACTGAGTCTCTGAACTATAAGCCACCGAATTAAATGTTATGCTTTATAAGAGTTGCCATGATCATGGTGTCTCCTCATAGAAATAAAAATTCTAGCTAAGACAATGGTCAAAAGCATAACTCTTGAGAAACTTGGTTATTGAATATAACTCATGTATGTATGTTTGTGTTATATGTCTTGTTACATCATGTTGTATGTATGCACATATAAAGTGTAGGATTTGATAATAGCACCCAGATCAAAAAGACAAATCTCAGTTCCAACTGTCAC
The DNA here is from genome assembly GCA_033318265.1 of Phyllotis vaccarum. Lineage (NCBI taxonomy): Eukaryota > Metazoa > Chordata > Mammalia > Rodentia > Cricetidae > Phyllotis > Phyllotis vaccarum. The sequence goes on along the minus strand of JARWLC010000014.1, from coordinate 46,586,703 downwards.
ATCTTTTACTTTCACTGGCCATTTACTATCCTTTCTCAATAATGTAATGGCCTGGAATGGGCTGAAGAACATGCAAACAAACATAATTTAAAGTAGGGATTATTTTGTATTTTTTTTCTATACTCTTCCCCTGACATTCTCACAGCTCTGAATTTTTTTGCAGATTCTTTTCTGAGGAGAGGAGACTTAATCTTAGATAAGGCTACCTATTTACTCAATTAAATCTCATGTATACTTACTGTTTCTTGGATTTCCAATATTCAGTAATTATTTTCTAGCTATTAAAAGCTGATAAACTTTATCTTTGCAAGCACTTATAGTACCAAAAATACGCTTGTAAGTTTAGATAACAGAAATTCCCCAAGGTGAAAGCCAGCAGCTTCTATAGACTCTCCCTCACTTCTTTCCCTATTGTAAAAATTATTCACTGGCAATTGGTTATATAAAGAATTAATATTTATTAAGTGGTTATATAAACACTCGCTGATGCAAATTGAGCCTGAAGGCAATTCTTGAGAGTGGAACTGTCCCACACAATGGTACCATTTCTCTCCCCAAGAAAGCAGGAAGAAGCAGGAAGGAAGGCAGTATGCAATAGGGCTCTCAATGGAGTCTAGTTGTTGCCTATTCATGGTCCTTAGATCCCAAAGCTATGCCTCTAGATCTCCCTCAATAATGCCTGAATCCCACCACATCTCCCCGTTTTTATCTAACTAAGAAAAGTTTTAAACCTAAGTATAAGACTATATACAATAGGAATAATGATAAGATAATGTCTATGAGAGAAAAGGCAATAACATAAAGTTCAAACTACAATTAACAACAAACATAAGGTATATCTTAAATGTCTAGCATATTGGTAAGTGGCAGTATACAGATATTACTTCAAAGCTATTTATCTTGAATAATATGAATATAATACCTGGATGCTCTTAGCTAAGATATGAGATGGTAGTAACCTTCACTATCTAGTCTTTAACTGCATCAAAGACTTGAGAAGGAAAATATATGACCTGAATAAGCTGAAAGCAAAAGAGAGTAGCTTCCACAATTTAGGAGAGGACAGTGATAGTCAGCTGGCTGGACAGTCTCCCACAGCTTTTCTTCAAAGTTGGAGCATCTACCTTTTTTTGTCTACAGGCCTAGGACATCTGACAGATCTCTTCAGAAGCAGAGTATTTTGAGAAACTCTTATCTTGGCAGGTTTCAGTCTCTATCCTTCATCGTGCTCATCTGGACTGGACAGTGTGCGTACTGTCAGCAGTTGAGGCATGGGCAGTTCTTTGCCCAACAGGTCATTGTTCGCCAAGGAAGACAAACTTTTTGTGGAGTGTCCTTGATGCCCAACACCATCTTGGGAAAGGTATAGTGATGCCAGGAGTCAAAATGCCTCTCATGGCTGAATTCTGAATAACAAAACAGTAAATGCTATATTCTCTAGGTCTATGAAGTGGCTGAGGATTCCTGTCTATCTGTTATATTCTACTATATATCTGAGAAACCTAAACATCATGACTATTACATGGCAAACCTAAATATAACTATGATCTGCAGCTCTTATCATCCTAAAGACTAAAACTTATATTGCAAAAATAGACAATCTATAAATGGATGCACAGTTTTTGAATAATGACTTCAAGTATGACAATCATATAAACATTAAGCAAAGATAAATGTATAGTATAAAATGACAACAGTATCCTAAATATATATTATTATACAAAATATCTAAACAGAGGTATACAAAATATCTTAAACAGAAATATAGTACACACACAAACAATACACATATATTATGACTAGTATAATTAAACAGAAGTAGAAATTGCATAGTAGAAATGACAATATGCTTAATATGATTTAGTGTGCAAAATATTTTAAACAGAGATAGAAGCATGTGCAAAATATGGCAATACAAAATTGAATAATTTCATATTAATATTCAAATTACCTTAGATATATAAAATACTTTCAGTTTTGAATTTGTATTAATATACAAATTATATCAAGTGGACATATAAAATAATTTCACATTTGTATAAATATATAAGCATTTATACCAGTGCAAATTATCTATGGCTCAAATTTGGCTAATAATTGTTTACAGGCAGATACAATAATCTACCTGTCCTATCTACTCTGCTCTCTCTTCTTTAAAAGGAATTTCTGAGTCTATATGATTGTTCCACCCACAAACCAAATATAACTTATAAATATCTTCACAGGATAATTATCCATAACCTTTAGAGGACAAAACTTATCGGGAGGGTGCATAGTTTTTCATAGGGTTGTTTCCTGCTGACTTGTGGGTGATGGTATCTCTGTGGTATCTTTAAATACTAAGACAGTAGTTAGGTCCCAATGGACCGACTATAAACATCTATAACCATTCTCAGAGTACTGGGTGAGGCCACATGGAATTCTTATTAGAGATGTGACATGAAGGATAACCATAATCCTAGAAAGCTATCTTGCAACTGTCCTGAATAGTCTATACTTCAAAAGCAATCATTGAGTGGTATACACCAGGTAGAATCACTGTGATAGGGTCCAATCTTCTTTCTGGATACTTTGAAGGTTGCTAGTAGGAGAATTTGTTGTTTACACTGGAAGACTTAAGCACCATTAATATCAAATGGAGAATTTGTGTTTCAGGAGAAAATTGTATGCAAAAATGTTTTAATAGGTCAAGGAAGAATAAATACACAGAGAGATAGGATTAGAAATAAAATTGCAATAATATTAGTTCCTATTTATCTTGGCTATCTTCTGTCCCACACCAGGTGGCTTTTCTGATATGAGACAGAATCTCTTAAATTTTCCTTTACCAATGTGCTTGGGTGTAGAGAAGGAGAAATCCACTTATTCCAACTCCAAAGCCAGATTGATTTATAAATAGTCAAGATCACATTTTTTTAAAAATAGATTTACATATAAGCAGTGGGAATTGAGAATTTACTCTGTATTGCTTTTGGTACCAATAGGCCTCATATTCCTTTGCTTGTAATCCTTTTATAATTGACCTCCTTTCAGCTTTAGACATCTAGGTATCCAGAATCCTTTCAATTTTTTGAAGATGGTTGTGTCTGTTCTTCTGTAAACACAGAAATGAAACCCTGACCTAGCCTTGTTATGAGAGTTTTCCTTACCATGTATACAGTTCTCATATCTATGGACAAGCCATTACTTCTCCTCTTCAGAAGGTGTCTCCTTTTCCAATCAGATCTTTATTAATTTCATTGGTAACCACATTTTTCTTGTTCTGTGGGAACAAAAGAAAAACCCCTTCCCCACTGAAGCACACATCCTGGCCTCCATTTGGAGGTCAGCACGTCCTTGAAGTAGACAGGTTGGTTATTTCAGAGGTTTTTTTTTTTTTGTTTTTTTGTTTTTTGTTTTTTTTTTGTTTTTTTTTTCCTATTACCTAATGTCTCTCTGTAGCCATTGTTCCTTTCTCATCAGCATTAAGAAAATTCAAGGTTAGTAAGGCATTATGCAATCTCTCCCTGGGTTCTTTGGTTCTCCTTACTGTTTATGAAGCATCTCTTTTAAGGTACAATGAGATAACTGCTTGTCCTGTAGGATTATGTGGTATACCTGTAATGTGCTTTATAATATAATATCCAACAATCTGCTTTATCATTTGGAAAATATTCTGGGAGCATCGTCAGTCTTAATTTGAATAGGAATTCCCATAATGGACAAGTCTTACAAATGGTATGTAATTACAGAATCAGCCTTTTTAGAACTCAGAGAAGTTGCCCATTGTATTCCTGAGTGTCAATGGTATAATGTACATATTTCATCTTTCCAAATTCTGCAAAATGAAACACATCCATTTGCCAGTTCTCATTTCTTTGTGTACCTTTAGGATTGCTTCCAGCAGGTAATAATGGTTGGTTATAGAAGGAGCAAGTAGGACAATTCTTTACAATTTCCTTGGCCTGGTACCAAGTAATGGGAAAGCTCTTTTTTAATACTTTGCTATTAACATGGACCCAAACATGTTCCTCAGTAGCAGCCAGGACCCAGATGTCATTATGACACCATGTAGTAGTAGAGGCTACTCAGATCAGCTTGGCTTTATTTGTAGTGTGTTCCCCACCTGGCCTCAGGTTACAGCCCAGACCCTGGTCAACCACATGGCCTTCAGTAGTTACTGAAGGTATAGATATCAATATAGACCCTGGATACTATAGACATGGCCCTTGGCAAATCCTGGCCCTAGGTGGCAGCACAGGCCACTCAGATGGACATGTTGCCAGCAACAGCATGGTCGTCTGTGGTGGTATATTTTATATTTAATAAACTAAGCCTGGAATATCAGAGGACAGGGCTACCTCTTCTAGCCTTTGTTTGTTTGTGTTTTTGAGACAGAGTTTTATGTGTAACAGTCTTGGCTGTCCTAGAACTTGCTTTGTAGATCAGGCTAGCCTTGAAATCACAGAGATCCTCCTGCCTCTGCCTCCCATGTGCTGGGACTAATGGTTTGCACCACCACTGCCTGGCTTCTGAATCTGGTTCCATTCTGTTTACTGTTGTAGTTAATCTCTGCAAAAAGTCTGTAAAAGTCTATTTTTAGTTTTGAATTGCTTTTGTGAAGGATTCAATTTTCTCTTCTATTTCTTAAATTCTATCCCATGCATTTAATGCCACCATACAGCATAAATCCGGGGTATGCTCATCATATAGTAATTATAAAAAGCATAATCTCCCTCCCTAAGAAGTTGGTCTTGCTAGATTACTATGCCTTCAGCTCTGCTTCTTTGTTCTATTGTTTTAGCCTCCTCCTTCCACCATGTTTTTCACTGTAAAAGTGGCCCAGCCTCCAAAACAGCAGTAACCATATCTAACCAGACCTTAGGGATAATTCAGTTACATGTTGACCCGGAATTTAACGTTTGTTTTTACAAATGGTGAGTGCATACTGTATGTAACAATTGCTTCCTTGACTTTCCTTAATTCTAACATTTGTACCAGAGCTCAATTAACTTCTCTACATTTTTTTTTTATCATTTTACAATTTCTTTAAAGTTACTGGATATAATAATGTTTATTGTTTGATAGCCTTAGATTGTTTCTGTGTAATCTTACAAGACATTGTTGAGATTGGTTCTTTGTATTCCTCTGTTTGGGTCTGAATATCTTTGTTTTCTCTCTTAACAGACTTCTCTAAGATTTTCTTTTTGGAATTCACATTAACTTTTTAAGTAATAAAATGGAAATAATCAAACCAATAGTATTCGTAATAAACAATATGATAAACATTATGATGATAATCCCATCTACTTTATCTTTTCCTTTACTGGTTCTAGCTTCAAAGAATCTAGAGTAATATTGAAGAAATACCAAACATCTACCATTGCTTTAAACAAATTCTCCATTTTAAGAAAATCTAGTTTATTCACCAAGCTTTCTGTTAGTGATGATTCAGATGACTGTGAAATGGGGCAGCTACCTAGTGTGGTAGCAGCCCAAGAAGGGGTCCAAGAAGAGAAAAAAACATAACCCACTAGGAGAAGGAGATTACTGTCTGAAAAACCTTACTCAGATAAAAGTGAAGAAGAAACCCATGTGTCCGGCTCTGCCTAAGCTTGGAGGCTAACTCAGAACAGAAAGCCTGGCCCTCTGGTAATCATTCCTCCAGCCATATGTTGCTCTGGCTGGTAAGCAGCTTTTTTGAGAATTCATGCCCCAAAAGTTGAATTCCAAATAAAACACGAGTGCTGGTTAGTATTTAATGAAAACTCAGAGCACCAGATATTGGGGAAAAGCTAAAATATCAGAGAGAAGAAACAGACCGCAGCAGTCACTTCTCACCCAGCCAACTGCTCAGGGTCAAAGCTACTATCTTCAGGAGTTCTCAGTCTGGCTGGTTGCTCCTGCAGAATACTTGAATGTCTGTCAAAGCCTGCCTTAAATATCTTCTTTGCCCAGTTGTTTCAGTTCCTGTTTCAACTCTGCATCATAATCCTGGAGTTAGGATTAAAGGTACAAGCTTCTACTGTTTGGTTGTTAGGGTTTGAACTCACAGAAGCAGAAAGATCTTTGTGTCATGTATGATAGGATAAAAAGCATGAGTCACCACTCTCTGACCCTCATGGCTTGACTGTGGGTGATTCTGTTCTCTGATATTCCAGGTTGATTTTTATTAAATATAAAATATATCACCACAATCCTCAGACACCAATAAGGCCACAGGTGGTGACCCAGACCCTGGCCATCCTTGTGACCTTTGGTGGCAACACAGGTCATGGATGTCAATGAAAACTCTGGCTACCATGGGACCATAGACCCAGGCATGGCCCTTGGCAGGAGCACGGCCTGAATATCAACCCAGTCCTGGGTAGGGCAAGCAGGTCACCCACGTCAGTCTGTACCTTGCTGCCTTCACTTCTTCAGTTATGCCTCTTTTCACAGCTTATAAACTGCTCTGACTTTCTTTCTTCCTCATTTCTCTACCATATATTTGCTCATCGTAATCACAACTACATGATGGTACAAGGAGCTTCCATCCAGCCTGGACTCTGAGGACCTACGCTGACCTATGGATGCCTTCAGCCAGCCCAGACTGTGAGGACCTATGCTGGCATGTGGTTGTCTTTCACTGACCTGGGCTGAGTTCCGACAACCATTTCTAATCCCACAATTAGAGATCCTGGGGTTATCTCTTTTTTTTGACTGGTTAAAAATTATTTTTCCATAATCTCATAAACACATATATAGAATTTGGAAAAAAATATTCTGACATAAATAGAATTTGTGTACATTATAAATGTTTTTTCTTTCTTCCACTATAAGTATGTGCTGTGATAGTTAGAAAGTTGATGTTAAATCCTTCCATTGACATATCTTTTCAAAGGGATGAAGGAAAATTAATGGCCTCTAAAACAATATAGTAGAAAAAGAGCTGGGAAAATTGGCTCAGTGGCTAAGAGCACATCCTGTTCCTAGAGAGGACCTGAGTTGGATTCCATGCACTTGCATTTAACTTTAATGATCACTTAAAGCTTTATTTGTAAACAGTTTGAGCATAGTTATGATATAACTCCAGAAGATTCAATGCCATGTTCTAGTTCATATGTGTACTGAGAAACATACACCAATATAGAATAAGATCATAACCAAGTTTTCAATCTTTAAAAGGAAGATTTCCCAGTGAAGTAGCAACAGCTTATGGAAAAGGAAGCCTAGAAGCTTGAACCTGGTTTCCTGCTCTTTTTCTGATTCAACTCAGTTCTAGGCAGGAGTGGGTGAGCACAGTAGCCTAGGTGGAGGCCAGTTCTTTCCCTTGGAGCTGATGACAAATGACAAGGAAGCAAGGGAGAAGCTAGGGAACTTATGTTTGTTGTAAGAAACTATATAACCTCACCACTAAGAACATCTGGTGCAAGAATGAGTAGTTCTTCTGTCAGGAGGCAGGAGTGAGGGGCATGTAGAGTGTAGGTTGGTCGAAGGCACTTTTCCACTGGTGACATGAACATTCCAGCAGGCAAAAGGGGAGAAATATGTTTTGACAAATATATCTTGGAACTCTTGCACTTTTAGTACATAGGATCTAAATAACTTAAAAGTGGCAAACTAATTTTATATTACATTTATTTAGATTTTTAGAGTTTTAGCAACTCAACTTGTCTTTGTCCTACAGCATTTCTCTGATAGGAGATATTACAGTTCTTGGAGTAAAGCTTTAAAAGGACTTGTTATGGACACAATGTTTATGGGTTCCCAGTTTATTTATTTTTCATTATAACATGTGAAAATGTTAATTAAAACCTATATTTATTTATTTATTGCAATTGCAATTTGATCACATGTGTTCTTTCCCTCTCCTTCCTCCATACCCTCTCCCACCCTTCCCTGCTCTCTTTCAAATTCATGGCCCCCTTTTCATTAATTGCTATTGTATGCATGCATGTATGTATATCTATCTATCTATCTATCTATCTATCTATCTATCTATCTATCTATCTATCTATCTATATATCTATCTCTCTCTCTCTCTCTCTCTCTATATATATATATATATATATGCACACACACATACCTGTATACACACATACACACACACACGCTCCTAAATATAGCCTGTTCCATCTGTCTAAGTGTTATTTGTTGTATGAGTGCTTTCAGAGTGGATCATATGGCACTGGAAATCTAGTTGTATTCTATCTGAAGAAGGCCATGTCTTCCATTTACAGCCTTCCTTGGTTGCCCATGCTGTTGTTTGTGTAGGGTTGGGGCCTCCTGTTTTTTTTTCTGAATCCACCTCAGCATAATTCTTTCTGTCCTTCTTCAGCTCACATGTGGAGAGACTTTATAGCTAGTGCTTATTATGTTATTAGGAGACACAATCCCGCAGCAAATTTTCTGATCCTCTGGCTCTTACTCAAACCTGTATTCATATAAAATAGGAATAGTTAAGCACCGTCAGTTATTTGTTACTAAGAACTGATTTTCTGAAAGTATTTCAACTTTTGTGCTATAAATGTGATACAAGTATTGATTGAGAGAATTATTATCAATGCATTAATTTTGAATTATTTTTAATTCATATTTTGATTCTTAGCTTTTAAACTCATCTCTATGCTTGTCATAATTATCTAACTTATCAGTATGTTTAGGGACAGAATTTGTCATCATTTCAAAGTCAAACAAATGCTCATTGTTCTAGACTCCCTTGGAACTCTTGTGCGATTTGTCCTTAGTCAATTTTTCATTCTCCTAGGAATTGAAGTGACATGTGATGGCCCAAGAAGTGACAGGAAGAAACTGTCTCTGGTCATAGGCAAGTGATTGCCATGAAAGTATTGATATCCAGTTTTCTATAAGGGCAGAAATGTCAGTGAGTTATAAGATCAGTTCTGTGTTCCCTGTTTTTGTGGTGGAGGTGGTAAAGTCTGGCATCTGGAAGTAAGGTGCTTTGGCTCCACAAAGTGGACTTGGGCTGTTGGCCCGGCTTTTGAGTGGCTTTCTTTATTTCTTTGTGTGATGTACAGTGCTATGAATTTTGACAGTGGATAAAATCATGCATCTATCCTCTTTGCTATGCAACAGCTCACTAAGGCTCTCACTTTTTCATGCCGCTTCTTTATAGCACTTCCTAGTCACTACCACTATGATCTATTTTTTTTTCTCCCTATAACTTTCCATTCACTAGAACAATAAAAAATAACCTTTTGGTAATATTGCACTTTAGTGCTCACATAAGTAGGATGCACACAATAAAAGGCTCCAACTATCAGAATATGGTACAGATTGAGTTTATTCATGTAAAGCACAATAAATGTTGCTGTTATTATCTAAGGATAAAATAGATTGCTATTGTTTCTTTATCTTTTTATTAGTAACAATATTACATCACACAAAGAAATAACTTGAGTAAAACTGGGGGAGATTGAAATTTGCTGTAAGAAAGTGAAAATTGTTGTCAAGGGCCTGTGCATTCTGAGTCCAGTACAGTACCGAGTGGCTGTCTACCTAACAACGCCCATTCTTCTAGAGGAACCCCAGGTGCCACAACTTTGAATTAATCATCAAGATTCCCACTCTAACTGGAGTGTGAATGACAAGGGTAGCTGCTTTGCTTTCCAATTTGATGGAGCCAGGAAGGCGGAAGGTGAACAAATCATGCACTGCTTTATAGGTCATAACAAGTGCTTCCAAAATATTGCCCTCTCTGACTCTAGACAGATCTCTCATCTTTAGACATCAAGGAAACAACAGAGGAAAAAATGCATAGTCCTTAACTGTGCTTTCTTCTCATGGCTCAGAGCTCATGGTGTATGCCAATGGTCTTGTACAGAAGTACCATATGGAAGGAATTCTTGGAGGTTATGTAATTTCAAGAGGTGTCTGGGATTATATTGGGATCCTTGTGATATGCACTGGAGAACTATGGCATTGGGTTGTGATCATTGTTAGGACTGACATTTCTAAAGATTTTTTAAAAGAAAGTTTTCATGTTTATTCATGAACTCACAGCATCTGTGGCTGCCTTCACAATATCAAACTGGGTCCATTATCTCTCAGGAGCTACAGGAGTGGTTGCCTGGATGGGTAGGGGAATTATATTCCTTATGGGTGTTGTATTTGGTAATTTTCTCTTACTCAATAAGAGAATGCCCCACCTATGTTCATGCAAGAAATATGGGTTAAATGCAGTGGACCAGGGTGCTAGAGAACAGGCTCAGAGGTTAAGAGTAATTGCTGCTTTTACACATGGCCATGGTTTGATCCTCAGCATCCACATGGTAGCTCACAAATGCCTGTAATTCCAATGTCAGGGGATCCTCTGCATACACAGAAATACACATATAAACTTAGTAATTAAAAAAAATGAAGTGGGTTATATTGTGAGGGGAGCACACACATGCACAAGAAAGTTAAATAGGTAGTGGGGAGCTTTGGGGGAGAAGGGATTGATGGGAAGAGAAAGTAAAAAGAGAGGATAATAGGAGAATATTATCAAATTATATATGTATGTTAAATAGTTAAAGAATAAAGATTTTAAAGTGTCAAACCCTCCAAAGGCTTTATGTTAAAGAATGTAAGGATGTGCAATCACTTACATCAGTGTCTTTGAATAATTGTTAGTGTCTCAGTAAATATAAGAACACCAGCAAAAAGACACTAGCTCACTCTTCTTGTAGGCTTTGAGGACTGGGTTTCACAGACCCGGGTGGGGACCATGACACTGGTGTAGTAAAGTATTTTATGGATATAGCACCAAAGCCATAAGACATGTTTTCTTGGCCAGTATTGCATAAATGCTCAAGTGAGGAACCATGATTAATTCTCACATTACCTTGACACGTGTGTGCGTCAATAAAATTGATACATGCTTTTGTTTAAATGATTTAAATAGGTAATCTGGCTAGTGTATTTGTATCATCCAGAAAGTTGACCTGGTGGCACTCAGATGTACTCTTGTCACTGGGGATGTTGAGATGGTGCAATTGTGAGCGTGAGAGCAGTCTGCTTCATCAATGGAGTCCGTTGCCAGCCTGAGCTTTGTAGACAGCCTGTCAAAAAAGTACAATGAAACACAACAAACAAAGCCTGGGGATGTAACTCAAAGGCAGAGTAATTTCCTTGAATTTATCAACCCACATTTTTTTTTCTTTACTGGAGGAAAGAAAGTGGACCTATGTATCTAAAAAGCACAAAATTAAAATTACCCGAATGTTTTAATAAACTAATTTAAAAGTCACCAATAGAAGGCATGTGATATTTTTAAAGCTATTTCCATAGTTTTATATTTGATTTTTTCATAACAAAAAATGAATGGCATAAATTAGTATGATGGTGGGGGACTCTCGCGGATCTCTGAACTCAGAAGAACTGCAAGACATTGAAAAAATTAGTGTTCTGAAGTGCATTAATTAATACTTTTGACTACCCTGACCAGTAAAGATCCTGAGAGAGATATGCTCCAATTTCAAATCCAATTAAAATTGTACCCGTTACCAAATTAACCCATGTACACTCAAATCTTGATATAAAATGACATAGTCTCAAGACACTGTTCAATTAATCAAACATGCAGAAATATGTCAAGGCAATTATGAATCCACCTATTCTGGTATTATATATAAATCTTCAAACTCCTTATAGATTGGAAGTGGTATACCCTGCTTCAGCTCTTCTGTCCTTCTTTGAACAGAAAACACTGAATGATATTCCACCATATGCTTGTTTAAATGCAGTGGAAAATGTTCTTTTCTAAACATATGGTGATAGAATTAGGTGTCTCTGAATATAGCGAGGTTGAAAAGGAAACACTATAAACTAAATTGAAGGGATTGGCTGCATAAATATCTATACACTATATTTTCTTTTGGTTATAATTGTTTTCATAAAGACAGTTCTAAGTACTTACGGATGAGGAATATCTGCTGTCATCCTCCATCTGTCCATTGACTGCTTCTTCTTCCCATGCTCTGTTGACACCTGTGAGACTCATGTGCCCAGCTCCTCTTGGAGGAGTTCTGGCATCATTCCAACTCCATCGTGTTTGTGTAATGATCTATAGCCGACCGTCTGCTCCTATTCACACACTAGCTACCTTGCTGCACACCACCCATGGGATTGCTGTCTGTGGCTTGTCAAAGGTCTTCAGTACCATTTCTTCTTACTTCTGTGCACTCAGTGTTTAAGGAGAAGAAAACCAGGGAAATATATTGTGTGTGATGATAGGGAAATTGGCTATTGTCATGAGACCCCTAAGGTTAAAAAGTAAGTTCTGGGGTGGTAGTGCTTATCTGTAATCCTTTCTTTCAGGAGTGTGAGGCCAGTGTTCCACAAAAGAGGATCTCAACACAAACAATTAAAAATATGTTTTGAAACATAAGATATAAAACATTTTGTTTTCAGGTAGGCTTAGGGTAATGACACTGTACACTATTTTATCCAGTTATTTACAACTTCAATTTACCTGTAGATTAAGCAGCAAAGCTAGTCATGTTGTGTATTTGAAAACCAAGCCTTTTATTTGAAGATATCAGCTCCTTATATTTCATTGATAACTAGTTCTCAGTTTTTTTGATATGCCCGATGGTAACAAATATGTGTTTACTTTGCACGTACATTGTTTTCAGCTTAATGGATTGATAATTGATATGGTAAGTTTCACCAATTTTAAATACTGTTTTTCCAATTCTTAAAATATTAACTGATTCACAAGTCTGACCATCAGCAAATGATTGTGGGTTTCAAAGCAATAGACACAGATGATACATGCTGTCAAGAGCACTGGCTCATTGTCCTTCTACGGCTTATCTGTCTGCCTTCTTTTATGACACTTTATGTAGCTGAAAATTGAAGAAACAAATCATTATCTCTAGCTTTCCCAGTGCACAGTTACTTTCTAATTAACTTGTTTTTGTTTCCCCTTTTGTCAGGGGAATACTGGCTCTCGAGGCAAATGCTGTGATGAGCCAAACCCCATTTCCCAGTGCAAGGCTTTGTGAAATTTAGTATATATTACACTCACTTGGAGACCTGTTGAACTGCAGAGTGCAGGGTCCTACTGTCGTAATTTTTGATTCTGTAGATTGTGCATAGGACTGGGAATTTGCATATGCAATGAACTTGCAAGTGATGAAAATGTTGGTCTTCAATCATGTTCTGAGAACCTGATGACTGTCACATGGACAATGACTGGCTCTCCTATCTGCCAAGAGAGGCAGTGAACATTCTTTTTTTGAAAGGGCCAACCAGCTCCATGTTACCCAGGCTCTCCTCTGTTTTCTATTTTTACTACAAGGTTTTTGCTCACTGATGCTTCTCTTATATATTCTTCCACCAAAGATACCCCACGAGGCCTTATGTTCTGGTGTAAAAGTGAGCAACTTTCCCTGATTGCAAATCTTACACTATCTTTTACTGTTGTAGCAAGATCAGCCTTTACCAGCTCAGGAACTGAAGGTGAGCCATGGAGTTGGCAGCTTAATCACTCAAGTGGCTCTTCTATTTGAGGAAGTAAAACTTAATTCTCTGGGTTTGGTGAAAAGGGAAACACACACACACACACACACACACACACACACACACACACACACACGAGTCCACATACATTTCCAACAAGTCAGAGCCTCACCGAGGGTGCTGATGAATAGCAAGCCTTCAGCAGATCAGAAAAACTGGGGAGAAGATGTGGAGCATGTGAGCTACTAGACAGTCAAACATGAAGACTTTTCTGAAGGCCAACGCTTAAATATTCATGTTACTATTCTTTCTGTTGCTTGTTATGTTCTATTCCTTCTTTTTGTTCTGTTTTTCTATCCCAATATTTCCCTTCTCTGTTCCCCTGTCCTGATGACTTCCTTCTCTCATTTATTTTTTCCCTTACAACTTATATGCCTCAGCATAGTCTTTCAAGCAATATAAAAGTTACAATGTGATTACATTCTATTTCTGAGTGCATGACTACAATAAATACTAATAAAAACACATTTCTCATTTTCTTTACATGATTAAACATGTTATTACAGGTGAAAAATTATTCCCAAGAACCTACAATCATTTATGTCCATATAACTTATTATATTAACAATGAGTAAACAAGCAAGGTATTTTTCTCATCCAGTTCTTTTACTGGTAAATTTCATTTTGTGATTAGAAAGAAAATATCAATCACTTTATTATTTATGTCAAAAGATAATCCTATAAAAATCTTAAAAGAATCACAAATCTTCTTATTTTTATTTTTAATATTTTGCTAATTTTATAAAAATCTTAAAAGTATCACAAATTTCATCATATATAAAATAATAAAATATATATTAGTATATAATATTAAATAAAGTAATTTAATATATATTTTATCATTTTATATTATTATCTTAAATACAATAATACAATATATTATTTTATATGTATTAAACAGTCATTTCTTCTTTAAGTCCTCAGGGTCATACCCTTTCATCAAGTTTTTTTTAATTAAGTTGTATCAGGAAACTGAGGGCAGAAATTAATCATCATTTTTGGTGTCTAACCCATGGTAGCAAGAAAGGCACATCAGCTAGCAATAGCCAGGCTACCACTGTTTTTGTTCCCTGACCTCAATAAGTCACTTGCTCAGCTATTAAAAGTGTGCCCTTTTAATTTAAATTGTTCCTTGATTAACATAAGCCATCAACATAAACATCTTTACCTAACCTTAAGCCATTAATTTAAAGTTTTGTTTTAGTTATGATGCACACTGAAACCCATGAACACATCTCTCAACTTTAAGATGAAAAGAACTTGAGCTAGCCTAGTTTCTGGGACTCAATTGTTTTAAATCATTAACCTAAACCACAGTCTACACAGCTCTAGGAGAGAAACTCATAAGTCCTACCTGTGTAATACTTCCTTCCTCTTATTTTCTCTCCTCCATAGCTCCTGCTTTATCGGGGGCAGGGACAACACTATATCCTACCTTTACATATATTAATTTCTCACTTTACTAACCGCTATCACAATCCTTTACTACCTTTGTTAAAAATCTTCAGTCATCAAAGTTTTATTTAAACTAGCACTATTATTGTATAAGATCATTACTTTAATTAAACAGTACAGCTTAAGAGGAAATCATCTTCATAAAATCTACAGATAAAAAATGCCCCCTAGGATGGGATATTTCCATGAGATAATCATACGACCTTAAAAGGCAATGGGGATCTTTCCATGTCCATTTATACCACACCAGAGACCAGAGAAAGATGGCAGCAGCACACATGTAAAGGCATAGAATAGCAAGAGACATTCTGGAGTCAAAGCCCTTGGAGATTTGCCTGTCTGAGATTCACCATCAGTGCCTTGCTTCCGTCACTTGCTGCTCCTCTGACATGGGAACCAGAATTTTTCCTTGATAGCTTTTGTTTTCAAAGCTGAGGCTCATAAGAATGTGATTCTGTTCTGATCTAGCTACAAGGACTCTTACTTGAGAATTAACCAAGGAAGAATTCCTTGAGACAAGCAAAGGATACATATTTTACATATTTTGAGCTCATTTAGCTTTGTCTCATTTGAAAATTATTGTTCATCTCATACTTTATCTATGAAAGATAAATAGCCATTTTATTCTTTCAACTAGTATATTGAGTAAGTCTGGTGCATATTTTTGACAAATTCTGATTTTATGCATTATTGGACTGTATGAACATGCATCTATTAATCAAGCAGGATGAGGTTCAGTCTCCCCATTTGTAATGTAGGAATGAAAATTCCTCATGAAGGTGAGTGAATGAAACAACAATAAGGCATTAATGGTGACTCCTTAGAGAAGAACCCTCTGGATGATTGCAAACTGCCCACAGTAGTACTATCATTACTGAAATTTCTAAAGAAATATGAAGGAATGTACATAACATTTTTTAAAATGAACCTTTGGAAGAATGAGAGAATCTCATATTTGGAAGACTGGTCTATATCATTTATTCAGATTTTATTCCCTAAATATTTACACAACAGGTGCTACACATTCTTGAATTTGTTGTCTTTGATACAGAGTTATTGATCCTATGAATAAATACTGGCAATGGCAGGCTGTTCATTACTTGAAACACATCTTTTCTGAGTTCTAATTTCAGATGATTCTGAAGGTCTAATACCAACCTGACAGTTACTGGTCTGAATCTTGTTTGTGCTCAGAGTATCCTAATCTGCCCATTTCCTTTTTGAGGTCATAAGTTAGAGCGTAGAAAAATGAGTATTAAAATTGGACTGATACATGAAGTATGTAAGGGTATGAACTCAGGAATGTAGAGATCACTGGGGTATCTGTATATCAAAAGTGGGCACCTATCTGTTCATCTGGAGATGACATTTTCTTGTCTGGTAACCGTTAATGACCCTCAGGTTAGGTCAATGGATTGAAGTGACAAATAATGAGTAAAAGTTATAGACTCTATTTTATAAAGAATTAAGAAAAAATTCCTTTCTTGACTTTCTTCAGTAATGAGCAATAATGTGGAATGTGAAAGTGTAAGCCAAATAAACTTTCAAAAGAAAATGGAGCTGGAGAGATGGCTCAGCTGTTAAGAACACCAGCTGCTCTTCCAGACAATGTGGGTTTAATTTCCACACACACAACTGTAATTCTGGCTTCATGGATCTGACACCCTCACAAGACATACATGCAGGAAAAACAACAATGCATTTAAGTAAAAATAAATAATACTGGTATCATGGTGCAAATCTTTAATCCCAGAACTTGGGGAGCAGAGGCAGGCAGATCTCTGTATTCAAGACCAGTTTGGTCTTCAGAGTGAGTTCTAAGATATCTGAGGCTATACAGAAAAACTCTGTCTTGTAAAACAAGACAAAGACAAAAAAAATAACAAAAACCAAAACAAAAGAAAAAGAAAACAAAACCAACAAAAATTAAACATCTGTAGGGATATTATGTTGTTCCATTGTAAATAATTGTCCCTGCCTATGAGTTTAATAAAAAACACTGATTGGCCAAAGGCAGACAGGAAGTATGGGCGGGGCTACTAGACTAAAAAGACTCTAGGAATAGGAGGAACAGAGCAGAATGCCAGAAGAAGCAGAGGACAACTAGAAAAG
Source organism: Phyllotis vaccarum (assembly GCA_033318265.1). NCBI lineage: Eukaryota > Metazoa > Chordata > Mammalia > Rodentia > Cricetidae > Phyllotis > Phyllotis vaccarum. Next base: position 46,569,648 of record JARWLC010000014.1, on the reverse strand, counting down.
GTACCGAGCTGCATGGCTGAACAGGATAAGAGTCATGGGTTAGATTAAGGATAAAGAGTTAGCAAGCTATATGCCTGAGCCTTAGGCCAATCAGCCCAAAACTATTGTAAGCATCTGTGTGTCTCTGCGGGTCTGTGGGTCTGCGGGTCTACGAGTCTAAACCTTGAGGTTAGGTCCGAAAGTCTGGGCCAAAAACCTCATATTACAAACATCATTTCTGCTTACTTCTTTCCTTGCAAATGTGACAGATGCAGTGAATAATGTTGATCCTACAGATGAAGACAGTCAATGGATAGGATAAGGAACAATACAAAGAGACTCTGTGTCCCAGGATGACCTTTTAGGATAGAGTGACTTTCCAGTCCTTAAGTGCTTACCTCTGGATTGTTAATAATATAAGACTTCTGTTTTATCTCTATATCTATATCTAATAACTTTTTTTGCCAGTGATTTGACTAATGCCTCCCCATAGCACTTCCTTCTATCTGGGGAGGGTCTCTCCTTAACTGGTTACATGGTATCCATTCAGTCGTAGAGACTCACTGTGACTAGGAATCAGATATTTATGACAACATTTACAAGAGGAGAAAGATACTACTTGAAAACTCTAACTTCTAAAAGCGACTTTATCCTAACAACTTCTAAGGATTAAAAATAAAATAATTATGGTAGTAGATAACTTTTTGTTATATTCTGCCTTATAACAAACTGAGAGACATAAAACAAGAAAACAAATGTCAGGAATCATAGTTTTGATCTCATGGCCTCGGGGATAAGCTGAATTCAGTGAGGCGTTTCTTACCTGGAAGCTCTCTGTATGCAATGGTGGTAGATGGAACTAGCACCAGACTATGTCTATGTCATTTCCTCCCCTGTGAGGAGGCAAAGCTTGTTATAGACTTTGCTGGGGATGTTGGCCAAAATCTGTATGTCGTTTCAGTGAAGTCTTCAGATTTCTTCAATTGCAGAAGGTAGTGTCCTAAGATGTCCAAGTAGAAGATGTATTCATTTAAAAAAAATTATTTTTATTTTGTGTGTGTGGGTGTTTTGCCTGCATAGATGTTTGTATACTACTTGTATGCCTGGTGCTTACAAAAACAAGAAGAGGGTATTGGATTTTCTAGAACTCAAGTTGCAGATAATTGTGAACCATGTGAGGGTACTGGGATTTGAACCCTTGTCCTCTGGAAGAGCATCCAGTGATCTTAATCACTGAGACATATCTCAAACACTTGTATTAATTTTCATAAATATGTCATTTAATTATTGACATCATTTGAGGTCTGCTTTCACAGGAGTGTGTGTGGGCTGTGTGTTTTCATGTGTAAGAGCATCAAGAACATGTTTCAAGAGCAGATCTGGGATGTAAGCTTCTTCCTTCTCTCCCCACTTTCTATTAATTCCTCTTTTTTTTCTTTCTATACTTAAAAAAAGGGATATATTAATTTAGATCCACCACCTCAAAAGCTAAAAATGTCATCAGATAGCATCATGGCCTTTTAGGAAATTTTCCATCTTATTGTACTTGCTCCTCAAATGTGTGGTTTCATCACCATATTGTTAAGCAGAATCTCTCACTATCCACCCTTTGCCCACAACAGTGCTCACCCCAACTATATACAGAATAGAAGAAATATACTGTCTCTTTCCTTTTGCAAGGTCTCATTCCAAGGTTGTTATCAAAATCAGGCACAGTTTTAGGTGAAATGCCTTCAATGTTGTTTCTTGGGTGCTTTTTATTTGAAGACTTCTAAGTTATACAAATGGATAGCAAGAGGCTCCTGATGTTCCCCACAACAAAATAAGCAATGGTCACTGTTGGTTACCTATAGTACTCAATGGTTAGATAATCCTTGCCAAAGATCCAAATGCATTGGTCATAGGCCATGTTAAAGTTAATAGCACTGGATCAGAAACTTCCTTCTTGATGACTAGCCCTCATAAAGCCAGAAACTGCTATGTAGGTACTCTTGGGGAAGACTTGTCATACTTAGCTATGGATATTTTGTAAAATACTAATAGGTCATTAAAGATGAACCCACTGTTGCAATAGTGGCAAGTGTGTTATTCGGTAGTATGATGACTATTCTTGATTGTCTATTGACTGAACCGTAATTATTTGGAATCCAGAAATGGAGGGCACACATTTGAGGGAATTTTTCTTTATTTGAAGTGAGTGGATCCACTTCTAGTTTGGACCTTTTAGGTAGGTCTTTGACTTTGATCAGTTCTTGAGAGGAGAAGATGGGATCGGGGCCATGACTTCTGTTGGAAGCCTATATAATGACAAGGAAGACAGGCTTTTACTCTTTGCATGCTTGCTCTAGACTTGCGAAGTTTCTTCCTTTATTGCCTTAAAGTCTATCCCTTTGAAATTCCAGCATATACTGAAAACCAGCTGAGACATCCAGCCTTGTGAACTGAGCAACTACTGGACTCTTGGACTTTCCATTCATAGCAGCCATTGTTGGATTAGCTGGACTGCAGTCTATAAGTCATTTAAATATATCCCCCCCCCTCTCTCTCTCTCTCTCTCTATATATATATACATATATATATATATTCTATAAGTTCTGGTTTTATAGAGGACCCTTAGTAATACAGGTAATGCAGGTAGTAGACTCCTTTTACTTTCTGACTAGGTTTGATTCTGCTTCATTTGAATTTATATAAGAAAAGATAGAGAAATAGTTTTCTTCAGGGGAGAGCACATGGATTGTTTATCAAAACCAAATGGTCAGTTCTGCATACCTACAAATAACATTATATGGACTGAGACTGATTAGGGAGTATCTACACACACACACACACACACACACACACACACACACACACACACACACACAGAGAGAGAGAGAGAGAGAGAGAGAGAGAGAGAGAGAGAGAGAGAGAGAGAGAGAGAGAGAGAGAGAACCACCACTACCAACAACAGTTAAAGAAAATGAGGGCATGGATTTGAAAGAGGGATTTCATGGCAGTGTTTTGGGCTAGGAAAAAGAAGGGTAAATGATATAATCATATTATAATCTCAAAAAATTAAAAAGTTTTCTTAGCTGGAGAGAATGCAGACACTAGGAAAAGCTATTGCTGTTGCTTTTGCTAAATGGATATGATGAGCCTAATAAATCATCCTCTAAATAATCAATCATATTTACACCCATACATTAGCACTGCTATCAACTTTGGTCAGAGAGGCTTCTCTCTGCAGTCTACTACAGATTCTGGTAACTGGTGAAAGTACTGAGAACAAATGACTTGAATATTTAGCTACAACCACATCATGGAAGAAGGAGCAGAGAGAATGAAGGGCTGAAGGAAGGGTCCGAGAGAGGTGTGAGCTGCTGACTTATGGGCACACTATGCCTTGATCTCACAGAAGCTGTGGTTACCTGCACAAGATCTGCACACGATTGGACCCTCAAAATCTAGTCATGCAGGAAGAGGGTCTTGTAGGTTCCAATTATTCTTGAGGACTTATATGAAGTTACTGGTGGACAAGGAAGGGAGAAATGTCTTCTTCAGTAGTGTGGTGTGTCCAATAGTAAGATATCCATATTTCTGTTAACAAGCTGTCACCCACACTCCTGTAATCAAAACTAATGAAGCTCACTGGATCACAAATTTAAAAAAAAATCTATGAAAGTGGAGAGACTTCACTGGGAAGAGGAAGGAAATTAGCAGAAGTTTGAAGGGGAAAAGAGAATGTAACAAGGGGGAAGGGGTGATGGAAATACATTATGGACATGGCTAAAAACATAATAGCAACACACAGAATTTTGTATAATTGATATACACTAATAAAATAATAGGAAAATAAACATGTCTTTCTCATCTCGAGATACAAAAGTGTATAGCACACAAAGAGGAAAATCAAGGATACTGCTATCATTGATGACAACCTGTTTCTCAATCCTAGATGAAGATTCAAGCCCTTCTGACAGGGAGGTGCTTATCAGGGGTTGTTGATTCACTTTCTGGGCTCTTATTCTATACTAGAGTTCTCCATTCCCCAAGAAGTCTTGGCCTTGTAATTCATCAGTCCATTTATTCTACTTTCTGTCTACACAAAGGTGGGTTATCAGTGTTAGCTTTTTATTAAACATTTACCTGATTTTTTACATCTAAGATGTCAGTAGCTTTGTCAGAATTCATGTTCCAAATGATGACATTTTGTTCAGCCCTGTGCTGTGCTTATGCTGAGGCTCTCACAGCCTGTAATAGATCTAAAATAGCCCTACTGCTTAGGGAAGCCATAGTTTTTGTAACATCACAGAGCAATGTGGTAATGACAGTGCAGATAATCCTACTGTTCTGTCAGTGGTATAAAACTATAGTGTATGGGAATTTCATAATTTATGATATTTGATAGTGACAAAATACTGTATCACTTTATTTAAGCCCATTTTCCTTCCTCTTATTGTAAAGGCATAGATTTACCATTGCAGAACTTTCTTTCAGGGAAGGATCATTTGGTGCCTGAGGGCCCAGGTCTGAAAAGGGTCTAAGAAATGTCTCAGGAATGCACCTGACAGCCAATGGATTCAAAACTTGGTTTCATGCCAAAAGTTTAGCCAGTAGACTGAAAACTTGGGTTTGTTCTGAAAGTTTAGCCAACAGTTTTCATGAATTACTGTACCCCATGCCCGTTTACTCAATCCTAAAATTCCAAGAATGTCATGCCCCTCTTATGTATATATTTTTTAAAAAGCCCTCTCACCCCTGAACTTAGGGCCAAATTCCTCCACTTTTCAGGAGCAAAGGATTTTAGCCTGGGTTTGTTTGTCCAAAAAAGTAAACTGACCCTCATATGTTTGCATCAGAATCCAGTTCCCTGGTGGTCTTTGTGTTCCCTCAACATGGGTACAATTCTTACAATAACAAGCTTGCTGTAAACAAGTACAATGTGTTATCTTACCACTCGCCTCATACTGCATTTGCTTTTTTTTTTTTTTTTTTTTTTTTTAGTTTTGTTTGAGGTCCTGGGGATTAAATTCAGGACCTCACATATATTTAGTAGGTACTATATCATAAAGCTATAGCTCCAAACCCGTATCTCTTAGTTAAATCATGTATTTTTTGATTGGATTGATGGATCAAGTGCTGTTCATCACAATCTTAAGAGTGGTAGGCTGTATTATCTATTATACCATGAAGTGTGGCTATGCAGGAAGCTTCATCATCTAGGTTTAGCTTATGCTGCTGTTCACACAGTGATGAAATAACTCATGATGAAATCACCTAATAAGCCAGTTTTCAGACCATATCCCTAAATCTGTGCAACATATAACTGTAATTTTCCTTATGGATTATGCATCTGTGTTTTAGTACATTGTATTATAGGCCTGTGACCCACACACCTTCATATTTCTTCATTTTAAGCCCTTCTCAAACTTGGGCTCAACATGAGACTATTGGGTACTCATCTTCAAGATTCTTTAATGGCAGTTGTTTAACAGAGAGATTGTCAAAGCACTTTCTCATTCCTGAAGCGCTTTTCACATGACAGAAGAGTTGTAGATGCTGCCACTTCAAATCTTCCCAAAGAGTTAAAATTTTCTGCACTTTGTCACATTTTACAGTAATTTTTCCTGATAGTGAATGGGTATTTAAAAAAAAAATCTCTGTCCAGATGCCATTTTAAATTTTTAATCCACTATTGTTGAATGAGCCCATAAAATTGAGAAGGAGCAGGAAATGGTAGATGAGGTTAGGGTGGAAGAAGTTGTGGGGGGAATTACATCAATACAATATTTATATATGAAATTCTCAAAAACAAAATAGTTAAAAGCAAAACAATAAAATTGGTAATGGCTTCACAAGGATATGACCATGGTACACTAAAAACTATTGAATTATGTAAATGAGAAAATTACATGCTATGTGAATTATTTATAAATAAAGGTTTTATTTTATTTTTTTTAAAAGCTCAGAGTGAGATGCCCCCCTTGTCTTCACATTCACAAGTCCTGGCTGCTGTATATTTAGCAGGCTATTTTTAGCTTGTTTCTTGCCTCTGGCCTTGTATCACAGGCAGAGGGAAGCAGGTGCCGGTTCAACAGTCTGCCTAAATCTCAGCTTCAGGCCATCCCATCCACTTTTTCTTTGTGACATTGCTATAGCATGTAGTGTGTTAGATGTCATGCCTCTTTACCTGTGTACCCTGATTTCTTATCCTTCTTCACATTTCTCTTAATTTCCTTGAGTGTTGTCTGTTACTCCCTTAGGCACCCTCCACTTCTATTTATACTTTTCCGGAAGTTTGTTAAGCTCAACTAATAGACTCCTCAATACGCCCCCACCTTTACTTGCCTCCCTGCCCCAGGGATAGTGACACTCTTTAGAGTTTATTTATCTAGCATTATTCCAGCTGCTAGAAGCTTCTTTCATCATTGCACCCTAAGGAGGCTTGCCAGAGTCTTTCCTGAAGTCCAGTCTGGTCTTCAGAAGCCATGTCTACACCCAAGATCCATGCTTAAGAAACAAGTAGCTCCAAGGAACATCACGTTGGCCCAGGCAATTCTCACTTGGACCAGTGATGTGGAGGCCATCAGTAAAGGAACCTCACATTTGGTGGTGTTTGTTTACCTTTTGCTTCAGCTGCTTTGCTTAGTATAATAACTCTTCTTACTCCCTGCTTTTAGAATCTGGTCATCCCAGTAGAGTCCGTTTAAATGGCACTGTTCTACAATGCTTTGCTGACAGCATTTAAATTTACTTCTCATTCTCACTAACTCACTTTTCTCTTTTGGGAATCTGCAGGGATCAGTACCAGAGCACATATTAACCTAACTTATTAATTTAACAAGGTCTAAGTTCCATAAAGTTAAATGCTTTGGTCAGTATACTTTATTTCTCCAGGGTATCTTAAGGCAGTAGGTTCTTAGATATGTTTTGAAAGAATAAGGTTGGGTACCATGTTATAAATCTGACAGTTTAGTGATAAATTCTGAAGGAATTTTTGTCTCTTTGTTTTAAAGTATCATCAACATAATTTTCTTCCCTGTGTGTATTGCTAAAAAGAAGCTTTTAGAAGAGCAGCCACATCATGAGGGTTTCTTTATTTTAAAAACAATATTTATAATCATTAAAGAACTATAAACCATCTAACAAAAAGCCCTTTTTGGAGCTATGGGCCAGTACTGTCTATGAGGCTTGCAAAACGTACTTTGCTTGTTTGAGCACCAGAGGTGGAGAATAAGACCATACACATTGCTGAAGACAACATGCACATCAGAGCTGGACATGATCTGATTGCTTTATCCATGATGACTGACTTTCATGATATCGTAAGGTACCCTTCAAGCTTCCAAAGGAGGGAGGCAATCACCATCCTAACCAGCTGTGATGTCTATGAGCCACATCAGTGACCAGCATGGCATGACAATTCTAAGGATGCTATAGTGGCACACATACCTTGGTAATAACTGAAAGCTCTCTAGATGGACTTACAATTAGCTCATCAAGAAAGAACCCACATACATATATGAATGCAACCTAAATGAACTCACCAAATTACTAAGGAAATATAGCTTCAACTAAACATCTTTTGCCATGTGATGCGGGAATGCCTTTCTGTAAGCTGTGATTATCAATCTTTAAATAAAGGAGCTGTTTCGGGCCATGACAGGCACCATATAAGAAGTTGGAGGAGAAATCAGAGCATAGGTAGGAGGAGCAGGGCAGAGTCAGGAAGATCGAGCAAGCCACCCAAGGAGCAACATGTAAGGAACACAGGTGAGCCATGGGCCACATGGCAGACAGATTAATAGAAATGGGTTTATTTAAGATGTAAGAGCTAGCTAGCAATGTGCCTGAGCCATAGGCCAAACATCATGAAGTTAGTATAAGCGTCTGAGTCATTTCTGGGGGCCTGAGCAGCAGCAGAGGGCAGCTAATGGGTTTGGTGCACAGGTTTGTGGCTCTGGGCCTCTGGCCGCCTGGGACCAAGCAACTCCACTGCAACAGTCATTTAATGACAAGTAGCTGGCAATTAATGGGAACTCCCAATCAAGTGAGGCTATTTCTAATGCTATCAGTTGCTTTCCTAAACTGATGGTAAGGTCCTATTTCTGAGGACAACACCTACACACAAGTTGAGATGGTGCCTACCAAAAGCTTTTACCCCTATGAGCCAGTATTCATTGTACTGGAAGGTATTCTGTATACTAGTGAAAGAAAAGAGTAAAATCAACCCAGCTACAAACCTGTTCAGCCTACAAAAGTGACCTACCTGCAAGATACTCTGATGCAATATTGGCGTAAAGCTTATGTGAGTGACCAACAAATAATCTGGTTGAGAGACTGAGAGACCCAGCAGCACACAGCCTTAGAAGGGAAATCCTTCCTCTCAGGGATCCCGGAAGTCTGAAAAAAGGATGTGGAGAGAGTACAAGAGCTAGAAGGGGTAGAGGACACCAATAGATTATGACCTAGACAGAATAGGGGTGGCACATACGAACTCATGGAGACTCTGGTCAATGCACAAGGCCTGCATGGTTCTGCACCAGATGGGGTCCTAGAGCTGAGAGAAGTGGACATGTACCCCCAAGGGAATCTAACTGGTAAACTGAGACCCATAGATGATAAATGCTACAACAGCCTGTGGAAGAGCCAGGTTTGTGTCCAACAAACACCATTTCCTTCACACTGGTTAAGATCCATTATTTACTTGTTGAATCATCTGATATTACCAAGAATATATCAGGGATGGAGTATATAAAATAGCATTGACCCAAATTCAGAAACAAAGTGAGTTTAGACATGACAGGCCTTAGGGTATACATGACTAGAAAAGAATCTTTTCTGGGTTGTTTATGGACAAAGTCACCTTACACTAGCCTGAGACTCCTGGATAGAAACACCTACCACCCAGACTTAATAAGAACCCACTAAGAGGTGGCACCTCATTGTAGATCTATTTCCGTTCCCCCCCCTACTTTTTTATTTAAAGGTTTTTTCCATATCTACCACTGCTCCCCTTCCCTTCCCTCCTCCCAGTCCCCCTACGTCCTCCCTCAGCCTCCTACCACCCCATTCCCTCATCCATTGCCCCAAGGAGGGCAAGGAGCCCTAAGCCTGGGAAGGGAAAATAGCGATGATTTCTTGAGTAAATTGGGATCATAATGGGGAGTGAGTGAGGGGAGGTGGAAAAAAAATTATGAGAGAAGGAGATGGTTGAGTGAGAGGAGCAACAGAGGGAGAACAAGGAGATGGATATCTTGATAGAGGGAAGCATTGTGGGGTTAGAAAGAAACCTCCAAGAACCCACAAGATATCCTTGGTTAGGACTCCAAGCAATAGTAGAGAGGGTTCCTAAACAGGACTTCCTATATAAGCAAATGAATGATCACCCTAATTGTCATTATAGAACCTTCATCCAGCAATGGATGGAGGGGCAAAAGCAGAGATCCATAGCTAAGCTAAGCACCAGGTTGGTTGTGGCGGGATTAAGGTGTCAGCCGATAAGGTCAGAGATGCCTCCAGGACCCTGGAGGGGGTGTGGCCAACCTGGAGGGTGTGTGGCCAACCCCATTGATCAGTGGCTGCTGGGACACAAGGATTCTCCCTGGTTCCTGGCTGCTGGCTGCTGGAGAGACAGAATCGGAATCCATCGTCCTTCCATCGTGCGTCCATTGCTTGGATACGCCAGTCCTTGTTCAGGTGCCACTATAAGCTGTTACTAATATCGTGGGTGTTAATTTATATTCTAATAAATATTAATTTTGGAATGGTGCCTTGAGAGTAAAACTCCATCTACAGTTGGTTCCTGATGGTCCAGGTGGAAAACGAGAGAGAGAGAGAGAGAGAGAGAGAGAGAGAGAGAGAGAGAGAGAGAGAGAGAGAGAGAGAGAGAGAGAGAGAGAGAGAGAGAGGAAGGATATGAACGAAGGGATCAGGATCAATTTGCTGACCTGAACTATTGGGAGCTCACTGACTCAGAAACAATCACTGAGGAACCTTCATGGAAAGGAACTAAGCCCTCCAAAGGCGGACTGTCAAGTGGCGTGGGCAGTTTGTGGAGCCTCTTGCTGTATGATCAGATTATGTTCCTGGTACATGAACTGGCAGCATCTTGGAGCCCATTACCTACAGAGGAACACTAACTCAGCCTTAATACTGGGATGAGGGACTCAGACCTATGTCAACTGGATATGCCAGACTGAATAACCACTCTTAAGGGAAGGCCTCATGCCCAAAAGTAGATGACCAACAGGGAATTAACTCAGTGGCATCTTTGGAGGCTCTTAATCTCATAATGTCAAGTCATAGTTCTTTATTTCTTACTTTATTTTGTTCTATCCTATAGTTCTTTTGATTATATTTTACAGCTTCTTGTTTGGGTTTTTTTTATGGGATTCCTATGTGTGTGCACGTGTGTGTGTGTACATGTGTGTGTGTGTATGTATGTATGTGTGTGTGTATGTGTGTATGTGTGTGTATATGTGTATGTGTGTGTATGTGTGTATGTGTGTGTATATGTGTATGTGTGTGTATGTGTGTATGTGTGTGTATATGTGTATGTGTGTGTATGTGTGTGTATGTGTGTGTGTATGTGTGTATGTGTGTGTATGTGTGTGTATGTGTGTGTATGTGTGTATGTGTGTGTGTGTATGTGTGTGTGTATGTGTGTATGTGTGTGTATGTGTGTATGTGTGTGTATATGTGTATGTGTGTGTGTATGTGTGTGTATGTGTGTGTGTATGTGTGTATGTGTGTGTGTGTATGTATGTGTGTGTATGTGTGTGTATATGTGTATGTGTGTGTATGTGTGTGTATGTGTGTGTATGTGTGAACATGTATATCTTTGAGTCTATGTGTGTTTCTTGTGCTTTTCCTTTGGCTCTTTTTCTTGTTTGGTTGTTTTGTCAGATTCTGATTTGTTTGTTTTGGATTTATATTCTCATATTTGATTTTATTTTTATTCCTTAGATACCTATTTGTTTTCTATCGAGAGACAGAAAGGATGCAGAACTGTATGAGGTGATGGTGGGGAGTAGCTGGGAGGATGGAGGTGATAGGAAAAGAAAGTCAGAATATGTTGCATAAAAAGCTATTTTCAATAAAATAAAAATTATTATTAAAAAGCTGATTAAAAGAGAAAGACAGGGTAAAGTAAAAACAGTGCTGTAAACTAGATTTAGCAGGTTAAACCTGATGTAAAGGCTTGAGCTCATTTTTAGGGCTATTTGGGCCAATATCCTAGGGCCCTATCTCAACAACAGAAGAATGTTATTGCTTGCAGGATAAGGCAGTGACAATCATCATCTTTGATTTTCATGCCTTTGTGTCATTTCCTTTACACTATATAATGCTGGCCTGTATGACACATATGAATATTTGTTATTATAATATGGCTCTAGTAACTTTTAAGACTAGATCAACAAAGGCAGGAAACAAAGTAAGTACAAAGGCACTTACTCTCCAGTCACCTATCAGTCACTTGGAGAATCTCACAGTAGTTTCATATTGATAGTTATAGGAACATATCTTAACACGACCACAGCCATCTTGGCTATAAGTATCTCTATCTTGTCTGTCATGTAACTCTGGTAGGGATTATAAATCCTATGGACTAAAAATGTTGTGATGTATCCATTGGGACTAGGCTTCACATCTGTGCATTATGATTTAGGCTTACTTACTGCTAAAAACTATTAAGATCAAAACAATTCTAGACTTACTGTCTTCCCTTTGGCTCCCCAACAGACTGGCTGTCATTCACTCTCTGGGTAACTAGAAGGTGTACTGTGTACTCTTTTGAGGCTCAGGGTAATAGAAGAACCCATCCAGAGGGACTGTTTTGGCAGCTACTGAGTTATTGATAACAGTGGCAGACCCCATGTTGCCCAGGATACTAGAATATTCTGCCCAAGATGATAGAGACTTTTCCTCTTTACCAAACACATAGATTAAAGACAGATGGAGCTATACTACTAATAAAAAAGAATCATCCTGCTAACTGAAGTAGCTAAGTCTCTGATCTACCAAGTACACAGAGGAACAACACATCTTGGTTCAAGAGAAAGAAAGAAAGAAAGAAAGAAAGAAAGAAAGAAAGAAAGAAAGAAAGAAAGAAAGAAAAAGATTAAAAGAACTTATGAACACTAAAACTTCAAATTCTTTACTATAAATCAATTAGTAAAAGATTATGTGACCTGGTGCCTATCTTGCCAGGCTACACTAACACACAGAAGAAAGACTCTCTCAAAACAAAAGAGGAACTTTGCTTGGAGCCCACTGGGAGATGAACTTCACCAAGGTAACACCTAGAAAATATGGATATAAATACTTCCTAGTTCTTGTAGCTACTTTCACAGGCTAGATAGATGCTTTCTCCACTAACAGGGAAATGACACTCATAGTATCAAGAAGATCACTGATAAAATCATCCTGAGCTATGGGTTTCCTTCTTTATTAGGATCATGTAGTAGGAGGTTTCTGGCCTGGATTTCGGGCCTCATCTCAAGGTATAGGCCCCGCAGACCCAAAGACCCGCTTACAATAGTTTTAGCCTGATTGGTCTCAGGCCCAGGCATAGAATTTGCTAACTCTTTACCCTTAATCTAACCCATGACTCCTATCCTGTTCAGCCATGTGGCTCGATACCTTTTCTTAGAGCAGTATAGTTGTCCTCTGTGTCTTCTGGCTTCTCTTTGGTATTCTGCTCTGTTCTTCCAGTTCCTAGAGTTTTCCTAGTCTGGTAGCCCTGCCCAGACTTCCTGTCTGCCTTTGGCCAATCAGTGCTTTTTATTAAACCAGTGGGTGGGACAATTATTTACAATAGAACAACATAATCTCCCACAGGATCAGATTGTTGCAATGGGGTTTCTTGGTCCCAGGCGGAATCCTTAATCATCTTTCAACCAGAAGAGCTTTTAAAACACACTCTCTTAAAGAGCTGCATAGTTTTTGCAGATAAAGCTGAATCAGTAAGTTCTCTTAAAGGGACCGCGTCTCTTTGTGGCCAGCAAACAGAGCAGACTCAAGAAAATGCTGCTACTAAGAAACCATTTGAGTCTGTTTCCTCTTTATTCAAAGTAAACATAAACCTTAAATCAATCACATACTACCAAGTCTTCTGTGAGACTTCAGGAACTGGCCTAGTTGCAGCTTACACTGAGTCTGCTGGTGCCATTTTGAATGTGACCTGGACTCCACGCTTTCTTTGTACAATGACCAGCTTCAGATACAATTTGGAAGCTGCTTTTGTTCAGTTTCTGCTAAAACCCTTTTTAAACTTTCTCAGACATTAATTGGATATTCGATCCACATTGGGCGCCATCTGTAGTAGTAGTGTTTCTTGGTCCTGGGAGGCCAGAGGCCCAGACCCTGCCACACCAGACCTCTTAGCCACCCGCTGCTGTTGCTCAGGCCCCCAGAAATGACTCAGATGCTTATATTAACTTCGTGCTGTTTGGCCTATAGCTCAGGCACATTGCTGTCTAGCTCTTACATCTTAAATCAACCCATTTCTATTAATCTGTCTGCCACGTGGCCCGTGGCTCACCTGTGTTCCTTACATGTTGCTCCTTTGAGCTTCAGCTCGGTCTGTCTGACTCCGCCCCACTTCTCCTACCTATGCTCTGATTTCTCTTCCTACTTTTTCTATGGTGCCTGTCATAGGCCAAAACAGCTCCTTTATTTAAAGATTGATATTCACAGCATACAGAAAGGCATTTCCACATCATCAGATAATGGGTCCATCTCCATCTCTGAGGTAACGCAAAACTTCTTTAAAATATTGGGGACTAATTGGAAATTATATTGTATATACTACTCCCTGAGATCCCGACAAGTAGAAAGAATGAATCAGACTCAAAAGGAAACCGTAACTAAATTAATTCTAGAAACTAGCAATGACTGCATAGTCCTCTTAGCCTTTGCTCTGTTTTGGGTACAGAACACTCCATACTACTGTGGGTTAACATCTTATGAAATTATAGTTGGCAGACCCCTCCCTTGGTTTCTAGGCTCCCTTCAGAAGTCATAGCTAAGATGTCTAAACGTAAGTTTAAGTCCATCTAAGCTCTCTAAACAGTCCAGGACAACATTTCTCTGCTCCTGAAACATGTTTATGCTTTGCCAGTTGCCAAGCCACACAATCACAAACCAGGTGGGTCTGGAGACATCATAAGAAGGCCCTTGGACCATGCTAGAAGTGACCACACACAGTTATCCTGGACACTTTGTTGCTAAGGTTGAAGGAATAAAGATGGAGATTCACCATTCACATCTTAAACTCTCATAGTGGGGTGTAGCAATGAGGTTTCTTGGTCCCTGGAGGCCAGAGGTCCAGATCCACAGACCCTCAGCCCCAGACCCCTTAGCTGCCTGCAGCTGATCAGGCCCCAAGAAATATTCAGACACTTATATTAAGTTCATGCTGTTTGGCCTATGGCTTAGGCACGTTGCTAGCTTGCTCTTACATTTTAAATCAACCCATTCTCATTAATTTGTCTGCCACGTGGCCTGTGGCTCACCTGTGTTCCTCACATGTTTCTTCTTGGGCAGCTGGGATTTTGGGGCCCCGTTCTCTCTCTCTCTCTCTCTCTCTCTCTCTCTCTCTCTCTCTCTCTCTCTCTCTCTCTCTCTCTCTCCCTCTCTCTCTCTCTCTCTCTCTCTCTCTCTTTTCTTTTTTTTTTTTTTTTTTGCTTCCTGACCGGGAATCAAACACAGGCTGCAATGGTGAGAGTGCAGAATCTTAACCACTAGACCAAGCCAGCCGCCCTAATGTTTGGCTGTTGGTCTCTGTCTCTGTTTTTATCAGTTGCTGGATGAAGTCTCTCTCATAACAACTGAACTAGATACCAGTCTATGAGTAGAGCAAAATACTATTAGGCATCATTACTGTTGGGACTAGGAGTCATACAAATATTGAGGATGAGACCACCAAAGTTAGATGAGCAGAGGTAATTTTATTCCATCACCATGGCATATCAGAACTTTTAACTAGTTGGGTAGAGCCATAAGAGCCACAGGCAGGTCATGTTCTGACACTGTGACCCCAAAGAGAGGGAATAAATCCTTTTTAAAGCAAAATCCATGAGTAGGAGGATTGATGTGAAATATATATATATATATTTGAATTTGAGGTTAAGTCTTGGGTGATGATACATTTTGGAAATTTACAACTTGTGACATTTTTTACAAGTACTAGCACAATTTTTAATAATAAAGTGTTTGTACTGACTTAACAGGAGGTTGTATAAGATTGTCACAAGTCTGTGGTTATCTTAACATAGTTCTTAACATAGCTGGGGTCTTGTCTTCATTTTTAACCAACTTTTCTTCTCATAACTATAAAGAATATAGGGCAAGGGCCATGCAAAAGAAGAAGCTGGGTAGATGGCTGATATATTTGAATTACTGTAGATTCTACATTTCCCCCTGGAGTTTGTAATAGAATCAAATTCTTGATTGATCATCTGTATATGAATATTTATATACTGGGTTTTTAAGAATTTGGGTAGCTAAGGGTGAGCATTATAAATGGAGGACCAAGAGTATCACTGAAGAAATGTGGTCTCTCATAAATCTAATCAGCACATTACTCACTTATGGACCAATCATTAAGAGTATGGAAATAATAAGGAATGGTCTGGCAATGGAAGACATTAGGATTGTTAGCCAAGATAACCAATTAAAGAGCTTATGGAACAAGGAAAATTGTTATTCTCTCTCTCTTTGTCTTTAGAGACTTAGTTTGATCTCTTAAAGAGTGTTTTTAACAATGCCTGAGTGGTTAGTGTAGAAATGACAGGATTTACTCAAGGACATCAGAAGATAACCCACAAAGTCAACTAATTTGGGATGATTGAAGTTCAGAGCCTGAATCGACAACCAGGGAGCCTGCATGGGATGGACCTAGGCCCTCTACATGTATAGGACAGTTGTGTAATTTAATCTTCTTGTGGACCTCTTAACAGTGGGAGCAGGAGCTGTGTCTAACTCTTTTTATGGCCTTCGGGGCCCAGTTCCTCTTTTGGGTTGCCTTGCCCACCTTTAATACAAGAGGAGATGCTGAGTCCTACCTCAACTTGTTATGCCATGTTTTGTTAATGTTCAGAGGAGACCTGCTCCTTTCTAAACAGCAACGGAGGAGTGAATGGGGGAGGGGTAGATGGAGTGTGGGGAGAGGCGCTGGGAGGAGAGAAGAGGGGGGGACTGTGGCTGGAATAAAAAATAAATATGTTAAAAAAATAAAAATAATAAGACAAACTAAACTAGAAAAAGACTTGGCATGACATTATGAAACACAGAACCCCCCAAAGATGCAGTAGGAGCTCAGTTTTTGTTGGCCATCTACTGCTAGGTGTAGAACCTACCCTTAAGAGTAGATTGTTTCCTCAGTGAGACTCCCTTGAAGTAAACTAAATTTACATTTGCAAGTGGTTATCTATTAGTGGTACATTCTAGGTTAGGGTGAGGGCATGTTTTCACTTCTCTCAACTCTAGGACCCCATCTGGTACATACACCTGCAGGTACATTCCCTGAACCCTGAGGGGAAGGATTTGACAGAGAAAAACCACTTAGGATTGACTGTTAATGACTGCCTGTGGGTTTCTGAATTTGTTCCTGTCTATTTTAGGAGGGAAGTTTTTCTGCTGATGGCTAGCAAGGCACTGGTCAGTAAGTATAGCAAAATGTCAGAATGTCATTATGTGTCATTTATTGCTGCTTTTTTTTTCCAAATAAAAGAACCATAATGTTTGTCTTTTTCCTATGTCCCTGGGCTTTCTTGTCTAGTTGGGTCACCCAAACAATGTCAGGTATGGGCTCTATCTTGATGAGTAGCTCTTAAGTCAAATAAGATATCGGTTAGTTACTGTCACAGATTTGTTTTACCATTGCCTTAGTATGACTTGCAGGCAGGATACAATTGAAAATCAAAGGGTAGTGGCTGGTGTTTACATTTCTCCTTTGGTAGCATGCAAAATACTATCCTGTACCAAAGATTCTGGGAGATAGGAGTGAAGGTTCTATGTAGACACCAGCTTGATGTCCCCATGTTCAATGAGTTATCTTCAGCCTGACCAACTCTTGTCACCAAATAAGCCTTTGAGTATAGGAGTTGGGTCACATCTATTTAAAAGTTGGTCAAAGTTCTCCCACAGGAATCCAGGCTATTTTAAAGACTATTGGTTGCTCTCCACAGACTTCTAGCAAAGTTTCATTGCTGGGTTGAGGGTCTTAATGAGGGCTTATCTATCCTAAGTTTGCCCATAGGCTTGTCGATGCCCAGAGTATCTTGTTTAATTGTGGTAGAAACACATGACCATTTGGGACAGCATCATTCTCTAGGAAAGGAATTTAAAACTGCTTAAGAGTAGAGAAGGTGATCTGAACACTGGCATAAATGTATAAATTCGTTGCTCTTTGCTCTTGACTTTGTATGTAATGTGACTAGATGCTTCAAGTACCTCCTATTGGTTTGCTTGCAATGATGGACTGTGACTTAGAGTTGTGAGTCAAATAAAGCCTTTGTTCTTTAGGTTGTTTTTCTCAAGGTATGTTATTATAGCAGCATGACCAAAAATGGAAGAATCTCCACATATCTTCTTTGTTTTCCTTCACTTACTCTATACCATCCTTTCCAATATCAATAAACATCACCAGAGAGAAGAGTAAAGAGAATGTAAGAGCCAGAAGAAAGGGTGAATTATTGTGCATTCTCTCTTCTTTCCCTTCTCCTCTGCTCCATTCCCTGTTCCCCTCTACTCCTCTCTTTTTCCCCATCTCTATTCCCCCACCCTTTCTCATGGAGTTCTGAGTTTAATTAAGGAATAAAGGCGAGGAATTATTTACAGGAGTATGAGAACCCCATCAGCAGCTACAACACTGAAGAAAACATCTCCTCTCCCTTCAGAATTATTAACTACATGTATATTCTCAGAGAAAGATCCACCACAATGACCCCCCTTCTCTCCCACCCCATGAAAGGATGTTGATGGGCCTAGTGTTGCATACATCTTATGCTGATGATTACAGTTGCTGAGTGTTTTTGAACCTAAGAATCTGGAAGAAAGTGCACTCACTACAATGCCCAACCCTTCCTCTTCATTTTATGTCTATTTTGTTCCCTCTTTCCTGATGTTCCCAACCTTGCAAAGCATGATACAGGTGATACATTAGGACAAAGCTTTCAAGAGTCAATTATTATTGGAACTTTTATCAGTTTGAGCTTCTGTGGTGACTGATGTTCCCTGATAAACTAAGCCTTTGACCAAAATTGGAAGCAGCAGTGATTTATGAGTATAAGCAAAGATGTTTAGAACAGAATTTGACAGCCACATCATGTACAGTTAGCTACCCCAAAGCAGTAGCTTTCTACTAGAGTTTAAGACCTTCTTGCACAGAGTATTTTGGCCAGATTTAGAGTACCAGATATGAATTCCCTCTTGTCAAGCAGGCCTCAAAGCAATCAGGGAACAGCTGGTTACTGCCATTACAGACTTGCTAATATTGCATGAGTGAGCATGAATTTGATATGCATATGTATGCACATACACACATGCACACACATTAAAAATTAAAGGAAGATTGTTTGAAAAAGCTTAAGTACACTCTACTTGGTTGCAGACTTCCTTTGTCTGGTTTAGAATACACATCCCTCTTTCCTTCTTCAGGGTGCAGGCAGGACATTTATTTTGTATTTAAGTTTATAAAATGTTGCATTCTGTGCAACCCTTAATTTTTCTAATGCTAGTTGTGGTTTCAGTCTGTTGGCCTTTGGTAACAACTAGGATTTTGTGAAATGATACTCAAAGAACATTCTAGAGGGTTGTCACGGGAAGGAGAGAAACTTCTTTAGGAAATATCTAGAATCAGCTTGCCAGTCACATGAGGGATCCATCTTGGAAGCTGATCTTGCAGCCACCATCAAAGGTTGGGATGACTGTGACCAGGAGAGAGATTTTTAGGGTTAGCTTTCTGAATAGAATACACCTGACTTTCTGATGCCTTAGAACCATGATATAATTAACTTTATTTAAACCTCTCAATTCTGGGCAACTTGTTACACAGCAGCAGATAACTTATGTGAAGAGATGTCATCTAAATTTACAAAATTTATGTAAGGCACAGGATTATGATGGGAGTAGAGAAACCATGAGCATTTCTTTAATTAGATAAACATAAAGCTCACAGCATGGATATTTTCCCAGTAAGTAGTACAGTTGTCAAAAACTAAATAGAAAATGTGTTGGACATGGATTTGGCAAGGAAGTTATTGGTTTTTTACTGTATGATGACTTGAAGATAGGAACCATACTGTACATATGTTCATCTGTGATAGCTGAAGTTATTTCTTCATATGGAATTTTGCAACAGGTTCTACCTATATTAATTAATCGTATAGCTTTATACCATCCCCACATCCATTTACAGATAAAAATATTTCAGTAAAAATCACATGATTTTTCTGAAAGTTCAATATGACAGTCAATAATGCCTGGGTTTTGTGGCATTGCTGTGTGCTTTCCCCATATGGAGAGCAGAGCCTGCACACATGTGGTGATGCATGCATCACCACATACTCACTAATGAAGCAAGGTAAAGAAACAGAAAAGCTTTCATTCCATCAACATGCAGCTGGTGTGTGATGCCAGATGTAAAGTCACTCATGTTCTTGCCAAGTTCTTGGGATCATGTCATAATTTATTTAAACTGGCACATTCAAGAATAGGTTAATTTAAAAAAATAGTCAATCAAGCATACTGAGGAATAGGTGAATAGAAATAAAGTATTTTAACATAAAATCATGACTGTATGATACTTTGAGTTGTTTTTCATTATTTGTAGCTT
This sequence comes from Phyllotis vaccarum, assembly GCA_033318265.1. Lineage (NCBI taxonomy): Eukaryota > Metazoa > Chordata > Mammalia > Rodentia > Cricetidae > Phyllotis > Phyllotis vaccarum. Next base: position 46,549,844 of record JARWLC010000014.1, on the reverse strand, counting down.
ATTATGGTTTTCTCCTGAGTTAAAATTATACTTTCTAACTACTCTACCCACACAGAATTGCTTTATAATGGCTCATATGAAATCAGGAGGGATGCCATAAAAGTTACTCTCTTTTTGGAACAGTTGTTACGCATCTCTATCCAAAATGGGTTGTAGATGGCAGTCTTCCTGGAATATCCTCATGTATTTACTTTTATATGTCAAATCCATGGTATCAGAGTTTATTCTAACAGAGGCCACATTGACATGCTTTGGTGGAAGCTACACTCTTAGGACATAAAACGTGGCAAGGTTGGAGATGCTTTCTTCTTTAGAGGAGACTTTTTCATGGGTATCAGGAATTGTAGGGGTCATTCTTTGACTAGTCACCATCAGAAGCAGGCATGATTAAGAAACTACTGTAAAAATAAGCTTACTTTTATTGAATTTTTATGATGGGACAAGAATCAGAGAATTATAGTTAATAAAAGATTGTTCTTTCAAAGCAATGAAACGAAACAACTGTTTAGCAATGTAACTTTCTTTTCATAAAAGATCCTTTGCAGTCATTCAGAAACATTCTAGCAAAGTGCATATAACACAAAATTGACCATTTTAACAATTTCCAAAGGATACAGTTTATACACTCATCGTTAAATCATTACCATCAAGTCTCTCCAAACAGCAAAAGTGTTCTTCACCACTAGATATATCAAGAATATCTTTTCTCAAAGAACAATCATTGAGAAAGACTAATGACAAGGTCAATATGATTACATTTCATTATTATTTAACTGGTATGCTTATTCATTAAAAGGTCTAGGTGATCAACTTGATGTGAAAAGCTTTGAAAAGTATTTGCCATTCATGTTATGATGGTGGGTCCCAGCTCATCTACAGCTGTGCCTATGTGATTTCCAGGGTATTCCTCATCTCTCTCCCAACTCTAGGGGGAAGGAGCTGAAGGATGAATCTGAAATCTGTATCTAAGTGAAAGTGTTTATTTACATTCTTTAGTTCTTATTACCTCCAAAGATAGGCATATTTGTTGTTTTTTACCTTGTAGGCACACAGTTGTTAAAAGCTTATTGTTACTTAGTCCTAGACCTGGAATTGTACCTAGGTCAACTGAAACAGTGATTCCATCCCTATCTCTGCCTCACACTGCCTCTTCTGTGGTACTGTGTGCACATAGGATCTTTGTGGAGTTCCTTACAAATTAACTGTTTCATGAATTGCTAGGTAAAAGGAAAGGTGAATAGAAGTTATGCCCTCTGTCTGGAGGTGAAACCCAGATAAGAGGATGTTGATCCTGAGCATACGCTGCCGCTGCTAGCCCACATGATCCCTTACAGAAGTAACAAAAAAAGCAATCAGAAAAATTATATAGAAGGTACACTTTAATGAAAAACATACATTTATGAGAAATACATACATTTAAGAGAACTATTGTGAATGATGGATCTTAGAGCCTGTACAGTGCATAGCTGCACATGAGGAAGCATCTCTGTTTTCCATCTTTAGCTCTTAACCTCTGGTGCATGCAGACTTCTTCCTTTCTCAATCCCCAGTCCCTTAGGGTGTCATATTACTCTAATAGTACTTGGATCCATACAGGAAGAGGATCTTGTAGAGGCACAGCTTAGAGAAAGCATTACCGGAACCAGAATTGTGAAACACAGACTTATTTTCTTAAAGAGAAGGAAATGCTGCCTTTTCATCCATAAGGCTGGAGTGGATGAACTGCCTGGTGATAATTTTTGCTATTCTATGGAGCCAGCCTTCACTGGAATCCCCCCAGTCCCCAGTGTACTTTGCATCCTCCATTGACAGGATCTATTCTTATGCTTGTTATACATATTTCCTCTTTAGGCCCTTGCTCTGAGCTCAGTTCATCAGTTGACAGCTCAGTCTTGTAAGTATCATAGGTACTTTGTTTCTTTTGCAGGGGAGTTTGGATGTAGCTATGCCTAAAGCTTCATTGGGATAATTGTCACATGGAGATCTTTCCCCAAAGTTTTACTGTGTTTAAATGTGTAAGAAAAAAAACGTGCTTGGCCAGACTCTGAAAGTTTTTGAACCAGCACCTGCTAAAATGGTGATCTTTTCTCTTCCTTCCTTCCTTCCTTCCTTCCTTCCTTCCTTCCTTCCTTCCTTCCTTCCTTCCTTCCTTCCTTCCTTTCTATCTCTCCCTTCCTTCCTTCCTCCCCCTCCCTCCCTCCTTCCCTCCCCCTCCCTCTTTCCCTCCCTCCCTCCCTTCCTTCCTTTCTTTCTTCCTTCCTTCCTTCCCCCTTCCTCCCTCCCTTCCTTCCTCCCTCCCTCCCTCCCTTCCTTCCTTTCTTTCTTCCTTCCTTCCTCTCTCCCTCCATCTCTCCCCCCTCCTTCCGTCCCTCTGTCCTTCTCTTTCTTTATGATGATGATTTTTTTTTTTACAAAGTTTTCCCTCTCTCCCCTTTTCCCAGTCCCCTCCCCCCCCCAATCTGATCCTCCTTTGTTTCTCCTTCCATGGATAGTCTCCAGCCATGATATACCTAGTTGCAGTGAGACTAGGCACTTTTTCTTCCATTAAGGCTGCGTGAGGTGATCCAGTAGGAGGAAAGGGTTCCCAAAGCAGGCAACAGAGTCAGAGACAGCCTGTAGTCTCACTGTTAGAAGTCTCACAGGAAGACCAAGTTACACAACTAAAGCATATATACAGAGGGCCTAGGTCAGTCCCATGTAGGCTCCCTGGTTGTGGGTTCAGTCTCTCTGAACCCCTATGAGCCCAGGTGAGTTGATTCTTTGGATTTTCTTGTGGTGTCCTTGACTTTCCTGGCTCCTACAATCCTTCCCCTTTCTCCTCTGCAGGTCCCTGAGCTCCATCTAATGTTTGGCTGTGGGCCTCTGTAACTGTTTCCATAAGATTGTTGAAGATAAACCTCTTTGATGATAGTTGGGTTAGGCTTCAGTCTATGGGTTTATCAGAATATCATTAGGAATCATTTCACTAACTTTTTTTTTGCCATTTGTATTTGCTTCTATTTTTATTCTCTGGGGCAGAATACCCATGAATTTTATTCTTAACCTCACCCAAATTGTTTCCCTGCTGGCTGTGGCAGCTTGCCTGAAGATCAGAGGGCAGACCTAGTCATTAGTTAACCACAGAGGACAGGCAGTAGTAGCACATACCTGATGCCATGTTGGTATCTGAGGACTGTCCTGCTGCACGGGCCATAGAACTCTGGGTGGCCTACACAGCCATCTGGTGTCATGGTGACAACCCAAGCTGCTGCTGAGGACTATGTCTGGGTAAGTGGTTCTGCTGTAGCTGATGTCTGGGGGCTGGGTTGATGTCCCTGGCCCATGTTGCCTCCAGGGGTCACTCAGATGTCCAGGGTCTAGCCCCAACCTGTGACCATGTTGGTGTATGAGGGCTTTGTCATGACCAGGGTCATGTAGAAAAAATTCTAGTTGGTCTTAATAATAAAAATCTGGAGCCAGATGTTAGGATAAATGCTGTAAGATCAGAGAGATAAATGAGCAAGCCACTAGAGAAATTTCTCACCTCTACAGAATTCACAAGACCGAAGGGGGTTGCTCCTTTCTCTTCCCACTTTATATTTCTCTATATATACCCAGTCATATCTCTTTCTGTCTCTACCTACCTATTTATGGGATTAAAGGTGTGAGCCACCATTTCCTGGCCTCTCTGGTTAACTTGTGGCTAGCTCTGCCCTCTGATCTTCAGGCAAGCTTCATTTGTAAAGGCACAAATATTACCACATTCCCCCTATTTTTATAAGATAAAAGGTTATAACTAATATAAGAAAAGCTATATACAACAAGTACAATACCTATATATAATATGTGCAGACAATAAATATATTAGCATTTGACAAATTCAGAGAAAATACTCCATTATCTATTCTATCTTGGTGAATCTAAAGGATTGTGCCTAATTCATCTTCTATTTGAGTTTGCACTATCAAAATTTTCTTTTAATGTCTCTAAACCCTGTAACTTTATATCTGTTAGTGAGTTCCTTGGTAATAATAACTGTCAGGGGCTTGCAATTTCTTAATACATTTTAAAATGAGTTGTATAGGCACAATCCCTTGAACAAGAGTCAAAATGTATCTACAATATGTTCTAACTGATATAACCTCAAATTTATCATTATACAAAGATCCATATCAATGCAAAATATTTAAAACAAGCAATTGCCTTTTAAAAGTAGATTTAACAAGCTACCTTTTAGCCTTATTTTTTTCCCTTATTTTCCTTTTCAGAGTAAATTTAATAATTTACTCTTTTATCCTATCATATCTATATCTTCCTTTTTCTTTTATTTTTCAAAACAAAAACCAGGAATCTAATCTCCTTTGTTCAGTTTTTTTGACCATACCAATAACAACTTGTGACTAACCACCTTAAACAATGATAATCATCCATAACCTATCATGACCAAAAACCATCCACCCCACCTCTTGAAAATGTGCAATTTATATTTTTAAGATGACTTCCTGCTGTCTGGGGTGATGGCATCTTTAGGTGAACCTGAAAAGAACAATTTGTGTTAATTGACAAGTCCTGGGAAAGACAGCTGTATCATTTGTTGTTCAGTCTCTGCACAGTGGGAAAGTGCATGGCTTGTCTCAAGCCATGGCTAGAGCCGTCTGTGAGGCTGGATCATCTCAGATAGCCACCCCAAAATTGTATCAAACATTTTGCAGTTCAAAGACAATCTTTGGTTGGTGTCTGTGAGCCTAGTGGCATTATTATAGTGCATATGGAATCATCATTTTTGGGCCCCATCATTCTTTTGGAAGTTTCAAAGGTTGGTGTTAGGCATGGCCATAATTCACTGAAGAAAAGTGATAGAGACTCAAACCAAAAATTATGTACAGGAAGCTAAATGAAGCTTTTTTTCTAGAATTATTAATTTACATGATAATATATTATGATGAAAGTTTATATAAATTTTGAGATACTATTTATACCTTAAGAAAATCTTTAAGGAGTCAAAATAAAACCAAAAATTAATGATATTAGTAGCAGTAGAATAGTACCTAGATTTGACTTTTCTTCTGCCCCATGTTAGGTGGCTCTTCTGGCATAAGATAAGGATTTAAAACTTTTCTTTAACAACCATGCCTGGGTTTAGAGAAGGAGAGACCCATGCTCCATGCTCCAAAGCTAGCTTTAATTTTCAGTTGAGCTGGGATGACAAAAAGACCCTTTCCTTATGTGTCTGTAGAGAACAGCAGAAACAAACATTTAGGAAGATTCATGAAATTTTATCTGGTTGGCAATATGTTATACTAATAGGACAATTTACTTTTTTTCTTGGGTCATTTTTTTTCTGGATTATTTGTCTTCTTTCTCTTCTTCTTTTTCTTTTATATTCCCTAGCTGAATTTCTTTATTCTCCTGAAAATAAAAAGAAAACCGTGGCCCAACCCTAAATTTGGGGAGGTTTCCTTTTGTCAAGTTCTATGTGATCAAATGAGGAGCATTTGTTAGTATTAAAGTTAATTTGAATTGAATGGTCATACTGATTGATGAACTACCACCTCTTTTAATAAGAGATCTTTCTTGTTCAAATCAAGCCTTTATCAATTTTGATGCTATTCATAGCTTTTCTTCTCCTGAGGAAACAAACCCAAAGCTTCTTCCCCAATGTAACACAAATGCTGGTTTCTATTCTGAGATCAGCACATCTTTAAAGTATACAGGCTGGTTTAATTCAGTAGTTTTTTTCTATTATTTAATATCTCTAAGTACCTGTCATTTCTTCTTTATTATCATTTAGAAAATTCAAAGTTAATACAGCATTATGTAATTTATTTCTGGGGGTCTTCATTACCCCTTTCTGTTTCCTTAGCATATCCTTTAGAGTTTGATTTGATCTCTGTAGGATTATGTGATATACCTGTAATATACTTTATATTATAGAAAGCAAAAAACTGTTTTATTTTTCTAGAGACATATGCTGGAGCATTGCCAGTGTTAATTTGTACAGGTATTCCCATAATGACCATAACTTCTAGTAAATATATGAATACAGAATTAGACTTCTCAGAACTCAAAGCAGTTGCTCATTGAAATCCTGAAAAGATAGGTACCAATTTTGTGGTGTGCATATTTTAATTTTTTAAATTCTACAAAATGAAACATTCATCTGCCATATTTTATTTCTTTGAGTACATTTTAATTTAATCACCCTATTAACAGCTCTTAGATCTGTTATTATTCTCTATTTTCCAGATTTTCTTTTAATAATAAATCCAGGAGAACTATAAGGGCTGGTTGATTCTTCAATATACTAAGCATTTAGCTGCTTCTGTACCAGCTGTTCTTAGGCCTTTAATTTCTTTGATGTTAAAGGCCATTGCTTAACCCATATGGATTTGTTCGCTAACCATTGTAAAGATAGGGCTGTTGATGCCTTTGAGAGATCAGCAGCTATTGTGTCCTGTTCTCTTATAACCTGAATGGCTAGTTAACATTTTTTCAGTAACATACATTAGTTTATAGTTTCTGAGGTTGTAAGAATGTTAATCTGAGTAATCCATTGCTGTAACAAGTCATGTTTCCATAAATTTATTGCTATGTTAGCCATATATAACTTTAATTTTCCTCTTTGTCTTTCTGGCCCTATACATTCAACCTATCTTGTGCTCTGTTTTTACCTGAGATAATATTCTGATCCCTAAAAGCTGAACATTTACATCCTAAAGAGGCTAATAGTCTGGTACAATTATTGTTACATTTACACCTGTGTTTACAAGACCGTCAAAGATAACATCATTTATATATATTTTTAATTTTGGTTTTTGTCATTTATAAAAATTTTGCCAAAATAGTCACTTTATAATTTCTCTTGGAATTTTTTGTTTTTTTCTTCTATAGCTGTTCTATCATCCAGAGAAATATGGCTTCTTGTAATAGGCATTAGGTTCTTTAATTGCTCTGAAAAGGAATTTCCTCCACGATGATAGAAAACAACTGAGCCAAATTTGAAATGGGGGCCTGAAAGAGGACCCCCAATGCATTTCTCATTGGAAAAGGCTTATATTGTCTGTCCCTTGTTGATCTACATTTATTGCTCCAATGTTGGTTTTTGCCACCCACACCTTCTGTATACTCCAGAAGGCAGGGGTGTTCTGTTTCGATTATTCCTAGAAAAGAAAAAAACATTGTTTCTAGAAATGCCCTGTTTACAATACCTTTTTATGTGACTTTCCCCCTGCAATTGAAATATCTGACATTTTGATTTTTCTTTAAACATTTGGAAATCACCTTTTCTATCCTACCATCATCATGGTTATGTGATTAAATATTGATTGTATCTCAGATCCATTCCTTTAAGGGTGCTAATCTTGCCTTTAATGGCCCAATTACCCTTTTGAATTGTACATTAGCATTTTCACAAGCCAGAGATTTAATTATTACTTGTCTGGCTTCTGAATTTTGTATCATTCTATTTATTGCTGAAGTCAGTCTTTATAAGAAATCAGTGAAGGTTTCTTTTGGTCCCTGGATAACGTTAGTAAATGACTCTGTTTTTCCCCCTAAGTCCTCAATTCTGTCTCAAGCATTCAAGGCTGCTGCAGTGCATAAAGCCAAGGTGTGGTTACCATATTAAGACTTTTTTCTATATTAACATAATCTCTCTCTTCAAGAAGTTTGGCCTTGGGAAATTTCCATACCTTTAGCCCTACTTCATTGTTCAATGATCTCAGCTTCATCTTTCCATCAGGTTCTCCACTGTAATTGAGGTTCAGCCCCAAGACTTCTGTAACCAAATCTCTCCAGTCTGGAGACAAATTTAACATCTGCATCAAAAAAGGTGAATGCAAGTCATAGGAGACTATTGCTTCCTTGAACCTCCTCAAGTCTAACATTTACACAGGAATCTATTTAGTTCTTACACAGCCTTGGGGATGTCTATCATTTGTCAGTTCCTGTAAGGTTACTGGACAAATTTAGATTGTTTGTTTGAAAACAGGCTGTTATCTAATCTTAAACATAATGCTGAGATCAGTTCTTCTTTAAATTTCTCTGACTGGGTATGAATATCTCTATGATCTTTTTAAATAAGTTTTTCTAATTATGCACTAAATATCCCCTCATGTTAACCAACTTTTTAAATGATAAGACAAAAATGATCCAACAGATAATATTTATAAATGACATTGTGTAAATCCCATCTAAATTAATTTTCCTCTCATTTAATTGTTCCATTTTCAAACCGTCCAGAGTATTATCATACGGAGGCCTCATTCTCTCCATAGTTATAGTGTTTCCCATTTTTTAATGTGGGGAAGATGATGATGATGATGATGATGATGATGATGATGATGAAGATATGAGGCAGACTGCTCTGCATACAACAGTAGAAACTCAAGTGGTTTTCAAGGCAGTTCCTAAGTGTGGCAGCAGCTGAGAAGTGGCTCCAGAGAAAGCTCACAATCTGCTTAGAGAAAAGAAGCCAAAGGGCCAGTGGTCTTCATGTGAGAATGTGCAAAACCAGCTAACTTCTGGGGTTTTTGAAGCCCAAAAGACCATGGGGTTTGCTGCAAATAGGCTGCAACAAAAAAATCCCAACTTGCTCAGAGGCTTGACAAAAAGAAATGAAAACCTTAGCTGATGAGGTAATGACTCCTGTTGCCTGCAGCTCTGGCCTGTGTCAGAGGCTGCAAAGCCACAGACAAGCAGCTTGTTTAGTGTGAATTTGTGCCCTAAAAGTTGGGTACCAGATGTAGTGCGAATTCTAATTGGTCTTAATAATAAAAACCTGGAGCCAGATATTGGAATAAATGCTGAATGATCAGAGAGACAAAGGAGAAAGCTACTAGAAAGAATTCTTGCCTCTACCAAATCTTCAGGCCAAAAGGGGGATCCTCTCTCCTCCCCCTGATAATTCTCTTTCTGCCCAGTCATATCACTCCCTGTTTTCACCTTCCTATTGCTGGGATTAAAGATATGTGCTTCCCAAGTACTAGGATTAAGGGCATAAAATCCCAAATGCTGGGATTAACAGTGTGTGCTACTATTGTCTAGCCTTTATGGTTCACTAGTAGTGAGCTCTGTCATCTGATCTTCAGACAAGCTGTGTTTGTTACAGCACAAACAAAATAGCATCATGAGGTCAGGCCAATTTGGGTGGCCAGGGCTATCAGCTGGGGCCATGGTATCATCTAGATAGGACTGTGGCCAAGGCTATGTCTGGGTCTATAGCCTGGCCATAGCCAAGGTGTCTGCTGATGTATGCAGCTCTTGGAACAATAGAAGATGGTGTTGATTCTGGGGTTTGAGGCTTCCACCTGGGACCATGTTGGGGTCCAAGGGCCACTATGGGGGCCATTCTGGTCTGGGTGGCTACACTGCTACTTGGAACCATGGTGACATCTTGGCCTGGGTTGCTACCTAGGACCATGTCTGAGTCCATAGTCCTACCACAGCCAAGTTCTGTATTGATGTTTGTGTCCCTGGTGACACTAGAGGCCACATAGGTGCCTGGGGTTTGGTTCAAAACCTGTGGCCATAAGGGCTTCCAAGGTAAAAGTGGCCTCTGCTGCCACCCAGGGCCATGGTGTTGCATGGGTCAGGGCTGCTGCAGAGGGCAATGCCTGGGTCCATCTAGACCTGTAGATTTCAGGGTTTGAGGTGTGTTCATGGCTCCAGTTGCCACTAAGGTCTTTGTGAATGCTCAGGAACATATTGGTGCCAGGGACCTTGCTGTTACCAGGGCTGTGCTGGTCTGGGTGGCCTGTGCTGCCAAAGGCTATCGTGGAATCTTGGACTGAGCTGCTGCCAAGGCCTTATCTAGGTTTGTAGTCCTGCTGCAGCTGAGGTCTGTGGTGCTGTCCATGGCCCATATTAGCATGGGGGTTATTGATATACTGATACAACCCCACCCTTCACTGGCCCTAGGATGGCTGGCCCTGTTCCTCACTGGATAATACAGCAGGTGATCTGGTCCTACCCCACTAAGGAGAGCTTGAGAAAGATGACCCTATCTCTCAGCATAGTTCTGCACATCACCTTTGAAGCACACTAGAGCTGACCCTGTGGCAAGGGCACAGGTGAGCCAACCCTAAGGGTCAGGAATTCAGACAGGGTAGGATACAGAGGCTGATGCAGTCCATAGAGGAATGCTGATTACTGGCTTGCACATCGTGGGCTGCTCAGACTGTCTTTTTAGAGCACTCAGTTGTTGTTTTTTGTCTTTGCTCTTTTGGGGAGCCTGCCACCCAGCTCTTAAATCTCACATGGAGGTTTATTCTTAGTTAATGCCTGGCCTTAGCTTTAAGGCTTCTCTCTTGCCAGTTTTCTTAACTTTAGATTATCTCATCTACCTTTTGCCTCTGGGAATTTTTTTCTTTTCTTCTATACATTTACTCTTACTTCGTGGCTGGCTTTAGAGCTGAGTGGCTGAACCCTGATGTCCCCCTTCTTCTCCGCTACTTCTTTCCCCTCAGATTTGTCATGGAAAGAAAAAAGGAAAGAGGGAAGGAAGGAGGAGGAAAGGGCATGCTCTCAGAAGTTGAGAGCATCACCGTGACAATTTTTGCCTGCGTAATGCTAATTGTACAGCTAAGAAAAAATAAAAACATAATAATTATGCAGAATAACTATTTTTCCAGTTAAAATGACTAAAGTATGCTCAGAAGTGGAACATATCATCATTACTGTACTTTTCTTCAGGATTTATTTTTATTTGATGCATATAAACCTGTGGTCTGGATCATTTTCTTCATTAAAAGTCCCACGGCTTTTCTTTATGCACCAGGTTCAATGTGCCAGCCAAATTTTAGTAATTACTTGTTTCCTCCTTAGAATTCCCAAAGAGTGTGGGTTGGAAAGATAATTCTTTCCTTTCCCACGTTGCCCATTATGACTGTTTATTGAAACGACCAGTGTGTCATGCAGCTGGTAGAGTGCAGCAGCTTGGGCCATAGCTAGAGTTATGTTCTCTGGCTCAGCAAACCCGCTCAAGTTAAACAATAAAATGAATTTGTAGAGTATAAGCTCAAGGGAAGACAGGCTAAGCTGAAGACGGCAAAGTTGTTAAGGAAAAAGCAGGGCAAGAAAACTCGAAATTCCTGGTATTTTAGGGGCCAGCATTTTCAAAGTTTTATTTATTCATATGACAGTGCTAAAAGAAAAATTCTGCTTACCTATTTAATCCTATTTAACTATTACCAAAACACTGTATGGGAAGTGTAGCATAATTGTTGCCCCTCATTTTTAGATGAAGTACATATGGCTGAATTAACTTTAGAAATAAGCTCAAAGTGACCCCCTCCCCATTATGAAATCCTTGTTTTTATTACTTCTGTTCTGGTTCTTACACTGTTTCACATTAAGTATAGATAATGCATAAAGGAAAATGTAAAAAATTAAATAAAATCTGGCAATGTTTCTCATAGTTGGAAGCCATTGTGATAAATGTTTTGATGAATGTTGTGTAGATGAATCCTCATAGGTCCATGCATTTGAACACTTGGTCCCCAGTTGGCGCTGCTGTTTGAAGAGCTTATGAGAATTGGGTTTTGCTAGAGGAAGTTCATCTCTGGGATGGATTTTTGTGGTTATGGCTATCTCCTACTTCCTGTTCTCCATCTTTCCACTTCCTGCCTAAGATCAGCCTCTTGCTCCTGTAATCCTGTTGCACCTTCACCACCATCCAGATCCTGTCCACTGTGCTGTTCCTGACTGTTGCTATGCCTTCCTTCACCATCATGATGGATCCTGTCCATCATGCTGTTCTTAACTGTTGCCTTGCCTTCCTTCACCATCATGATGGATCCTGTCCATCACACTGTTCTTAACTGTTGCCTTGCCTTCTTTCACCACCATGATGATCCTACTGCCTGGAACCATAAGTCAAAATAAATTCTTTCTTAGTTTTTGCTTTTTGTCATAGCAACAAAAAAAAAACAACTAATACAAAAATTGTGCATTTCTGTGATGGAGCTGATCATATTGGTTATTTTAAGGATTATGGAATCATTTAAAACTTAGTGCTAGAAAGGCCAGAGAGTATACTCATAACTTTGGAGTCTATTTTTTAGAAAATAATAGTGTTGAGAGATATGAAAAGCATGGGTTTAGGCTTTAGAAGTTTCACAACAATGCAAAGATGCTATCATGGCTGTTTGTGGTATGCTTTGGATTAAGAATCTGTGTTGGCGATGGAGAGATGACTCATGGTTAAGAGAACATGCTTCTTTTGGAGAAGAACCAACCTTGCTTCCAACAATCATGTTAGATACCTCACAACTTTCTACAACTCCAGTTCCAAGATATCCAACACTTTTGAATTCTGCAGGAACCTTTATCCACATGCACTTAAACCCATATTTAATCTCTCTTCTCTCTCTGTCACACACACACACACACACACACACACACACACACACACACACACACACACAAAATTGAAGAGAATAAATTCTAACAAAAGGGAATCTGCACTTGTTGGTCAGCTGGGGGCTTAAGAATTAGCTGTGTTTATCAAGAGAACAGCATGACTGTAATAAAACCTTCCGCGCCTTACTGGCACAATGGATGATGGTCAGCATGGTTGAACATCAGCTGTGATTAGCAAGAGATCAGCTTACTGTGATCAATAAAATCTGTATTTCATGAGGACAATAGGTTTAATAAACAGAGAGTCTGCTCCAAGGTGGCCAAGGCTGCATCTCAAGATGGAAGCCTAACTTGGAATGAGTGAGAGTCATCCATATGCTTTGAAGATATGAAAGCTTCAGAACTGAAGGAGTTCTGGAGACAAGCCAAGACCTTACTTTGTGGAATAGCTGGATCTCTGCAGGAGACCCTGAGAGATCTTTGTGAAGGTGAAGCCTCAGTTGCCATGGAAACCCAGCAATACTGAAGATGCCAGGACTGTGGGATATCCACCAAGAACAGTCATTGGTTTGAAGTAGAGTCAGCCTAAGCCTTAGGTAAATTGTGTGTTTTGCAGATATTACGGTTGGAGAGGTAGGGTTATTTAAACATTCTGGAGCCCTTTCTGATTATGACTGTGTTCTGGATAGTCACCATTGAGATATTTACTCTGCCAGATGTGGTTTCATTTTTATCTGATTGTTCCTATGATTTGGTCCTGGTCCTTCTCTTTAGGATTAAGATGTAATTAATTTATTTTTGTTTTCTTAGTGTTCATTTAAGTGACATTAGATGTTTAGAAGAGACATTGAACTTTTAAGGATTTAAATATTGTGAGACCTTCAAAAGTTGTTCTGTGGCTCTCTCTTATGCTACCTTCTAGTGGCTAACTGTGCCTGGATGAAACTGAACATCTTCCCAGTCACCAGCTGTCAGAAAATTTTTGATGTGGATGATGAAAGAAAACTTTGTATTTTGCATGAGATGTTCACAGCTGTTGAAGTAGCTGCTGATGCTCAGGATGAGGGGTGGAGGGAGTACTTAGGAAGTCTGAATCAGTGGAGGAATGACAAGCTTTTCCCATAAAGCAGGAGTTGACCAACTTCAGGGTGTACTTGCTGTTGAGTATGGGACATTCTTGCTATAGACCAAGGAGAACTGGAGAGGGGAAGCACAAGTCTGTTTGGGGACACATTGTGGATGTGTTTTCAGTTACTTTAAAAGGGCAGAGGGGAGAAAAATATTTCTTGATTGATGGATACTATGGTGCCTTGGCAATAAGGGCTCAAAGGAACTAGCAAAATCTTAATTTTCAATATCTCTAAGGAAGATGATGTACACCAATATGTTTTCAGAAGTCCCTTAAAAACAAGGTAATAAGCCCAAACACACTAATGCATTCAAGTTTCAGTGTATTGTTGCCCCTCATGTTCTGCCACACAAATGTTAATGTGTTGCACTGAAAAACAATGCAATAAGAATAATGAGGAGATCGCAGAATATGCCAACATTGTGGTCAAGAGAATGAAGAAAGCCAAAAAAAAAAAAAAAAAAAAAAAACCCATCAGGAACAGATTGCAAGAGATGTAGGTTGTATTCACTAAGGAATTCTACTTCTGAGTTTTGTCAAAACCATGTCTTTTACAGTAATAATTGAATGGCAAGACTTTGAAAAACAAGTTGTACTAGGTTGTACATTTGTATATTAATATAAGAGACATGCAAGAAAGAAATGGTTACAGTTTAACAGTGATGCATTTTGTGTTAAATTGATAAGGGGTAGGCTATTCTGGCTCGCCATAATTGTCAACTTGATGCAGTCCAAAGTTATTAGAAAGGATATGCCTCAACTATGAAATTTTGTAAGTTAAATTGTAGGCATGTTTATAAGAAATTGTCTTGATTGCTTACTGATATGAAAGGGCTCAGGCTAATGTGGGTATGTCTGGGATATATAAGAAATCCAGCTGAACATGAGCTAGAGAGCAAGCTGATAAGCAGAAAAATTTTACAGAACATTTCATGTGTTCTGTCTGCACATTAAGATGTTAGGCATGTACTGTCAAGGTCACACACCTTTCCCTTTGTGCAGAAAGATATGGTTTTAGAGCTGTCTTTCCATATCATTGCCAATTTTCTCTCTCCATCTTCTCTCTTAATATTTATTTATTTTATAAATTATGTGTTATGTGTATGTCTGAGTGTTGTTATAAGCAGGTATATGTGGAACATCAGATAGATATTTATGAGCCATTCATATGGGATGCTAGCAAGGTCCTCTGAAAGAGCAATGCATGCTTCTAACTGCTGACCCATTTCTTTAGTTCCAAATTCTTTATTTTTTTTTGATGGGTAATTAAATAGATTTTTCATATTATATAGTAAGTGATCTTGCTTTTGTTCTTATTAAGTTCAGCTCATTTCTACTTCTTAAGTTCTCATTTAAAAACTGTCTCCTTTTCCTCCCTCCCTCCCTCCCTCCCTCCCTCCCTCCCTTCCTTCCTTCCATACTTCTTTCCTTCCTTTCTTTTTCTTCTTTTTTACATTTTATAGAATGAGAGACTGCAAAGAAGTCTATAAGACTGCCTTATCGACACAACAGGAATGTATGAATTCACATTGATTGCATCAGCATATGCAGGGCCTTCACAGGCCTAAACCAGATGAGTCCCAGCATTGACAAGGGAAATGGACACAATTCCTAATCCATTCCTAATCCAGAAGCTATTTCTAAATAACCACTTGCAAAGAAAATATTAGTTTTTTCCTGTAGCGCAAATCCTAATTGATCTTTATAATAAAACCCGGGAGCCAGATATTGTGGTAAAGGCTAAAAGATCAGAGAAGCAGAGCAGCCAGACACTAAATAGTTCTTGTAGACGCAAGTTTTTCTGTTCTGCCTGGCCAGTCCCATGGCCATTTAGTCCCAAATAGTCACACAAAGGCTTATATCAATTACAAACTGTTTGGCCTATGGCTCAGGCATATCACTTGCTACTCTTGCTCTTAAATTAACCTGTGATTCTTATCCATGTTTAGCCACATGGCTCGGTACCCCTTCTTCAGTGCAGCGTTCCTATCCTGCTTCTTCTGAGTCTGGCTGGCCTCTGCTCTGCTCTTCTTCCCAGCTTTCTCCTTGCTGGTCACCCTGTTTATAGTTCCTGTCTGCCTACCTTCTGGCCCATCAGCATTTTATTAAACCAATATTTACAGTGATAAATATTTACAGTGTACAGAAGCATAGGACCACAGTAAGTTCTTACCTCTATGACTCCTCAGGCCAATGGGCTTAAGTTCCTGTCTCTGCCTGCTTTACATCCTTCTCTCCACACAGCCGTTTCACTTTCTATCTCCACCTCACTAGTTCCGGGGTTAAAAATGTTTGGCTCACAGGTACTGGGATCAAAGGCATGAGATCCCAAGTGCTGGGATTAAAGGCATACACCTGGTCTCTAGGTTAAGTAGTGGCTAGCTCTCTACTTTGATCTCCAGGTAAGCTTTATTTGTTAGAGCACAAACCAGATATCACCAAGATATCCAAGATAGGCCCACTGGGAATACAAACCACACTTGATGGAAGGCCTCATGCTTAGTAGTAGATGTCCAACACAAAATGAACTCATGGTATTTGCGGAGCTCCCTTTCCCTATAACACCTTGGTCACTTTTCTCTTATACCAAACAGGTCCTTTGCTTACATATTATGCTTTCTGATTTTGTGCTTTTATATTCTGTGTGGGAGAATTATCTGTGTCTACATGGTTTTCTTGTGATTTCCATTGTTTTTTTTTTCTCCTGTTTATTTGTTTGTTTCATCCTTTTCAGGTTTGTTTTTATTTTATTTTATTATCTTATTATTGTCTTTTATTTATTTAGATATATTTTTGTTTTCTAATATGAGAGAACAAGAAAGGGTATAGATTTGGGTGGGTGAGGAGGAAGGTAGGGAGGATTTGGGAAGAGTTGGGGGGATAAAAAACCATAATCAGAATATAATATATAAAAAAAATCAATTAAAAAATCCCCAAGCTGTCTGAAGAGATGGCTCAGTGGTTATGAGCATGCTGTATTCCTCTGAAGGTTCTGAGTTCAATTCCCAGAATCCAACTGTTTGATATCTTCTGGTTTGTAGATGTACATGTAGACAAAGTAACCATGTACATAAAATGCATAAATAAAATAAAAAACTTAAACCTGGTCTAGTATCTACTAGGTAAAGAGTGAATTTTGGGACAGAGTAAGAAAAATGATATTTTTATTTTTGATTACTTAACCTTATTTGAAGATTCCTGATGAACTTCATGTTTCTGGGTAGTGAGAGGAAGCTATAGAAGACTGACCCAATAGCAGAGCTCATGAATAAAAGTAAATTTCATGCAGACAGACCTAGCTGGAACAAAAATAAGGTGAGGACATATCCCTCAGAGAAGAAAGCTCTACTGTAATGCTGGTGAGAAATTAAAAATTATCCTGTCTGTTATTATACAGTCCTGAAAAGTGCATTTTTGAATTCTTAGGAACAATAATCACCATTTTGTCATGAATCAAAATCTGTTATTTTTTATATCTTCATATTAAATATTTAAGTTTTCATTTATACTTGAATTGCAAATGGTTTTGACTTGAAACTTCAAATTTTATCTATTAGTTTTATTGAACATGAACTTATTATTGTGTTTGAATATTAATTTATTGTTAATATTCTAGAATATTAAATGTTTTTTGTGTGAGCTGATTCCTCAGTGTGTGTGTGCGTGTGTGTAAAGGGGCTTCTATTTCTGGAATAGCAGATTGTATTATGGGAAATGGAGATGTCAGGAGTGAAGGCAGTGGTATACAGAGTGCTAGAGTTGGCTTACCCGAGGCCCGAGTGAAACAGAAGGTAAGACTGGAGGCAGTTTGGTGTACATTTGCAGCATCTTAGACTGTTCAGCAAGGGGGAGTCAGAAGATTTGTGACAAAATGGACAAGTCAAGGCCAGAGTTTTAGCAAACTAAAAAGAATGGGCCAGGTAACCGATTATTGGGAAAAGTCGTGGTGCCATAGTTAGGGAGCTAAGTGTGAGGACTAAACCAAAGTAGGTATCATACAGTGAGGGAAGAAGGCAGTAGAGCTGTGAGGCAGATGCTGAAGAAAAAAGCAGACTTCACTTGATGATGAAGTCGATGTGGTGAGGATGGCAAATGTAAAGCAAGATGATTCCTGGTTGGAACTGCAGACAACAACTGAGCCCTCAAACCAAGTAGGTCACTAGAATAATGTGTAGCTCTTGGTGAAGTTGAAATGCTGCTGAGGTGCCCACATGGAAACCTCTCAACGGTGTTTGTCATGTAGGGCACCACTCCTTATCTGAAAGAGTGCAGCTGCCAGCAAATCTCACTTTTAGGGTGAGGCATTCCCATCTGGGGTGTTTTCTTCTCGATGGCAAGTATGAAGCATTTTGAAACATTCTAATTTCTGGATGTGACATGGAGAATATGCAAGAAAACCTAACACATTTTTTTATTATTAATATGAGTTACATCTCACTCTAAAATGTCAGTGGGTCACTATGGTTCCTGTCTAAAGATGGTTTCCATATTGGCAATGAGGCTGTGGAGAAAAGAAAGAGCTGATTGCAGGGGAAGAATACTCTATTTTACTAGGGAATATACGTTTCAGAAGTTGAACTCCTGGCCAAAAGCCAGGTTGGATGACGGGTGAGTTAATGTGGGAGTCATCAGTATGGAAGTATGGAAGTGGGTGGGGATTCTGAGTGCATGCTTTAACAAAGTCCTTCTTGCTGGTCTGTTTCATGCTGGAGGAAGAACACACTGTACCAGGGTATAGGGCATCATTCTCTGGTATTTTCCTCCCCAGTTCTTTCTACATTTTCGTTAATCAACTTCTTCGTACTTCTAACCATGTCACCAATGTGCATCTAAACATTTCTCTTGCTTCCACCGAGGCTAGAAGGGGAAACAGAAAATAAGCATCCCCTCAAATTTGATGGAGCATTGGTGTAGATGTTTCAATCTTGTGAATGCTTCAGTTACATAAAAGAGAGATCTGTTCTTATGTGATAATGATTACAAGTTAGAATGAGTAATTGAGAGAGGCTGTAGATTGTAATTATGTACTTTTAGTAATATTTAGTATGACCTCAGGACCCAAGGTTATTTCTCATGATTCTCTATAGCCAGATAAACAGAACCCTACCACCGACATGCGATTAATCTGCATTAGCCTTCCTGTCCATATTGGATTGCATGTTCTAAAGGAGGAAAGAGTTGCATTCTTTCACTTACATCTTATTTGTTTTGATATGAACATTACATGTGCGTCACCATCAGCTCTGAATGACATTCTTGGAGTGATATGGAGAAATGGAGGCCTTAGCAAATACAGTAGGCTATTATGCAAGTGAAAAAAACATATATTTTTTTTTTTTGCTGTATATATCTAAGGTATTTCTGGTTTAGGGAAAGGAGGTAGATCACATGTCAGGGAAATTCTAATGTTTTTTCTCCTTTCCAGTCCGTTTCTATGAACAGGCAAGCGGTTGACCTTTGTGGAGTGTCTGCGGTCAGACACTAACCTCTGTGGGCTGTTTGAGGCCAGATGTTGACCTCTGACTTGGGTGGGGTGATTGCATCTGGAGGAACTATATTGCGGGTGAATCTGCTTTACAGCACCTCAATCCTTCACCTTGTTCCATTCTTCAAATACAACCTCCCTGCACCTCTTCGCTAACACTGTCCCTGTGAAGGGCCCTGCCATGGGCTAGACTTTGCTGTGCACTGTAGTAGTGCTGACCATAGAAACAACACAATCAACTGGTGTGGGTAACACAGGGAATATGTTTGAGAATATTTTTTTCTTTCTTTTTAAAATTTTCTCTGTTCTAATCTCTGGCAAAAGCATTGTTTTAATTACACCAAAGGCTGACAAAGGTGAATTTTAAGAACTTCTGGGTTCTATAATTTTATGAGTTCAAAAAAATTTATCAAGTAATTTCCAATATTGCTCCATTTTATCCTACATTGTTGATAATTATATTATATACCATTATATTATTTACAGTCTCAAAGCTTGTTTTCCTATACAGAAGTAAGCCTAACAACCCTTAAGTTACAGGGCTGTTCTTGTGACTAAAAGAGAATATGCACAATGCTAAGAACATATATTTAATGAAAAAAAATAAGATCAGGTTAGTTTGTCACCAGTATCGAAATGTGTTAACTTCACTGGTAATTATGAATTGAAGTTTTAAAAGTGGCTTAAAACATTTGCATGTTACTTGAACAGATGCTGGTTGAGTGCCCAGGCTCTGTACGTTATTTCATGCCCAGCACAGCTTCAGGAGTTGTGTTGTACTTTCACATTTTATACAGTTTAGGTAGAAGTAACTTCTTAGTGATGCTTCTTATCACATCAACGTCTATGTATCCGATATTATTCTGCCTTCTTGTGACCATCTTTGAAGACAGGAATACTATTTTACAATTGCAAACCTGAAGAGTCATTCCGTAGTGGCTAAGAGGCAGTCATATTATGGACTGTAGATATCTGGAAATGACTTCTGCCATTTGAGAGTAACAGTTGAGAGCATAGACCCCAGAAGTTGGCTTCCTATGTTTGTACTCCAGCTCCACACAGAAACTGTAATCTAGCTCAACTTTTTGAGCCCTACCCTCCTTATCCACCACACTTCTCCACAAGTACATCCACAAAGTGACCTTAAAACAGTGGCCTGAAACTTGTGTAGCTGGACACTCTTGGTATTTATGTGTCTCTCACTTTGTAGACACTGGAGGCATCTCCCCACGTGTAGAAATGTACCTTTGCTTAGAAATGCATGGATTTTCTGCAGATATTGTAATATGTAGGATCACAGTCAAGTTGTAGAAATTTTAGTAGATCATAATAAAGAATAAAGCTAATTGTCACATTCCACTTTCACAATTAACTATTACTTAGGAACTAATGGGATTAATTATTTTTAAATGTTTAATTCTGACTTTACATTTACAAAATTTAAACCTTTAAAAAGTATTCATAAAAGCCAAATACATCAAATGTTCCAGTTAACCTTTTCTTCAGGAACAGTCTCAGATTAGAAGCAAAAATGAATTCCCAACCTGTGACTATACAAAGCGTGGTGGTTCATGTTTGGAATCCCAGAATTTGGGAGATAGGGTTTCTGGGAAGTCTAGGCTTGTCCAAGTTATGCAGTGAGCTCCAGGTTAGCCTGGTCTACATATCAGATTATGTATTAACCCCTCCTCAACACACACATCCTAATGACTCTTTCCTTCCCAAACCTAAACAAAATCCAAACCCAAGCAAAAGCAATAAAGCATGTGAAATCACAGTTTCTACTTGTTTTATGCATCCCTGCAAGAGAGGGACATGCTTAGACACCTTAGCTTTTATTTTGAGTGCCAGGAGAAGTTAATAAAGTAGAATTATGCAAAGTGCATCAAACTCCTCAAGAGAAAAGTGTTATATTAATACCTGTCTCACAGTAATGTTCTCAGTCCTAATGATGGAAAGTTTGTAAATTGCCTTGGTACTCCCAGACACATCCTGATGAAGCATCATTTTGTTTTATTGCAAAGAGCTCAAAGTTCCACTGAATGCAAGTTAAGGGGTGGGGGGAATCATATTCCAGTCATTATTCTTATAATCAAAAGTACATGCAATCAACAAAAGTAATTTTATTCTACTTGAGAGTGGTAGAATCGATCCTTTTTATGTTTTCTTCTTTCTTGTTGGTTTTGGGAGGGGGTAGAATTTACCATACAGTTTGATCAAACACATGCTAAAGTATATAATGGAAGAGATAATGATCACGGCACAGTGAAATCTTTGAGGATACCACTATTCAAATATTTTAAATTTAAATTCCAGTTTTAAAAGAGTCAAACTCCCTTTATATGATTACTATTAAATTTGGCATTTTTGAAACATGTCTCAAATCAATACTGGTAATACTTACAAATATCAGCAAGGGGAACAGTATTGTAAACACATATTCTTGCTGTAGGGTACATCTTAAATGTCTAAACACTAATCAATATAGCGAAATTAAGTATTGACTAAAATAGCTTTATAATAAGTAATTATTGGTTTGCTCTTTTAGAAATTAGACGTTTTCACTTTGGGAATAGAGAGTAAATTTACTGTCATGAAATTAAAGTGTTTTTGACCTTTTTGTAGAACTTTCCTCTGTCTATGAAATGATTAGGTTTAAATATGATTGCACAGCTGTATTATGTAGCAAGCATCAATTTTTAATTATTATAAGGTCAATGTTAGAACAAATGTGATTGGTAAGTACCTCAGTGCACGTATTTACTTTCCACTAAGAAACCGCCCTGTGTTTGCCCAAACCAGCCTGAGTCTCTGTGCTGATGCAGCTAATCAGATGTCTGCCAAATCCCTTTGCATCCCAGAGTGTTCATTTTTGCATGACATTTTGTCAAATCTTTCTGCTTCTGAAAGTACAAATTGCTTATTTTTTCCTTTCAGAGAACATTTATTTTCTGCACTATCTGCATGTAACAATACATATCAATAGTTTCGCAATGCTGTCTTATAGGTTAAGAACATTTTTTCATGTTGTGCCACTGAGGACTGATGTGTATAAACCCCACCAAGAGAAAGACTTAATTTAATAGGCATGGACTTCTATGGTTCTCTGCTCCCCCTCACAATGGGTCCTTTTTGTCCTGGTACTGTATGACTTTAGACTTGGTTATTTAAGTTAAAGGATACTGCTTACAAAATCTTTGAACAATACATGTTTTTCATATTATTAATTAAAATTGTCAAAAAATTTAGCTTCAATGATAGTTGTTTTTATATACAAGTGATCATTTAATTCTATATAAATGTGTATATTTTTATTTCATGTGTATGAATGTTTGATTGCATCACATGTGGAAGCCAGAAGAGGGCAGTAGATCTTCTGGAAAGTTACCAATCATTTTGAGCTGCCAGGTGGATGCTGGGAACCAAACCCAGGTCTTTGGGAGGAAAGCAAGCCCGCCCCCCCCCCCCCCCCCCCCCCGCTCGGACTTTCAGTATATTGCTATTATTTTTTTAATTTAAAAAGGTTTTTTTCCATATATACCACTGCTCCCCCTCCCTTTCCTCCTCCCAGTCCTCCTTCAACCTCCACCCCTCATCCCTCCATCCATTCCCCAGGGAGGGCAAGGAGTCCCAAGGTGGGTTAATTTTAGTCTGACATATCCAGTTGAGGTAGGACTGAGTCCCTCCCCCAAGTATCAAGTCTGAGTTAGGTGTTCCTCTGTAGGGCATGGGTTTATAGAAGTTAGTTCATGCACCAGGAACATAATCTAATCCTAGTGTAAGAGGCTCCACAAACTGCCCACGGCATTTGACAGTCGTCTACCTTCGGAGGGTTTAGTTCTTCCCCTGAAGGTTCCTCAGTGTTTGTTTCTGAGTCAGTGAGCTCCCAGTAGCTCCAGCCAGATGTCTCTGTGGTCTCCTCCTCATGATCCTGATCCGGGTTTAGTTCTTCCCCTGAAGGTTCCTCAGTGTTTGTTTCTGAGTCAGTGAGCTCCCAGTAGCTCCAGCCAGATGTCTCTGTGGTCTCCTCCTCATGATCCTGATCCCTTTTCTTATATACTCTCTCTCTTCGGCTGGACCGGGAGCTTGACCTGGTGAGAGCAAGTACTTTTAAACTCAAAACTATTTCTACAGCCACGGTTGCTTAATTTTTAACTAATTTTCAAACTTTAAATTTCTGCTGCTCTATGCTTTCAACTTTTAATTAATTCATTTTTGCATTCTGTGGATCGAAACTTGGAGCTTTGCACATTCTAGGCAAGTATTTTACCACTGAACTATATTCACAGCCTACTATTAATACCTGTGATTAATGATATCAGATCATAAATTGTTGAAATTTTTGTTATATTTAGTAAATTAAAAAGCATATAGTTTTCTTCAGAAGAGGAGGCTGAAATCTCTTTTCTGGCTCAGGATGTGAATGCAAGATGCTGGCTGTACTGTTCTTGGAGGAGCATGACAAATGGTAGAGAACAGACTGTTATTTGACTGTGGCAGGTAGGTAGAGGCCAATGAGAACACAGTATTAGAAATGAAGCCATGCACGGTGGAACATGATTATTATCCCAGCACTCAAAAGGCTGAAGCAGGAGGATTGCACCTTGGGCTTATTATACCTCATCTTACAAAACAAAACACTAGTGATGAGCTAAATGGTCATTAAAAGATATAACTTGTCTTCAATTCCTCGTGCTATTTAAAAAATCAATTAAATCTATGAAATGGTGTTGTCTCCTCTATTTTCCACTCATTGTGGTATTTTTGAGACATATATTCTGAAAATGGTTGCTTTCAGTGATGAACTGTATAAGTCATTCTTGTTTAAAACATTTAAGGATTTATTTATGACACTTAAGCATGGAAACAAGGCCCAAGGAGACATCTGGGGATCAGATGGCACTTCCTTGAATTTTTTTTAAGTGATATTATTCAAAAGAAACCTTATTTTGAGTTACTTTATACCATCCCAGTCAACAGCTAACTCTGTGGGCATGCATGGAGCACAGCATAACCATTCTAACTCTGCAGTGTGGGCATATAATAGACTTGCATTTCAGTCACCAGTTTCAGAAGACATGTACTTAGTTGTTAGATGATATATCCTTAATATATTTCTCAAATTTATGGTTGCTTTTCTAGTTGTCTAACAAATCTATAAAAAATAATTGTAAAATTGTATTTTTGTTTCTGGCATTTTTTTATTATTGATAATGGCATATGTACAAGGAGATTGCATAATTAAAAACAATAAATCAGATCTCTAAGTTTCCTTTCCTTTATTCATTTTTGGTTTTTCAAGACAGGGTTTCTTTGTATAGCCCTGGTTGACCTGGAACTCATTCTGTAGACCAGGCTGGCCTGAACTCACAGAGATCTGCCTGCTTTTGCTTCCCAAGTGCTGAGATTAAAGGAATGCACCATGACTGTCAGACCACTTTCCCCTTTCTATCTCTCCTTCTGCATTTACTTACACTACTCAGACACTATATGTTAATGAGTACTGTACCATATGCATTTAAGAAAATCCTGAAAGCACATACAATAATTTCTAAAAGACCATGCATGGTTTAGTACAATTAAAATCCTGTCTTTTCCATGTTGGCAAATACTTTTGAACTCACAATGGTCAGTTACTTGAGCAGCTCATGAATCTGAGGTAGAAACGGCACAGAGATCCTTTCCACTGCTATCACTCAGCCCAGGACACAATTGAAACGAGAGTCAGTTCTGATTCTTCATTTTAAACTTCTAACTCTTTCTCAGTTTGTTACACCTTTTAAGACTGCTAAGACTGTACTAACTTCTTACAGATTTTTCACATATGCTTATTTGCATAGATTATACATTGAGTGTAGTTTGTATTCTGTTCAATTCAGTGTAGGGCACATACAGGGCTTTGTCTAGGTTCCACAAAACTAAGATGTGAGCAGTATCTATTGCTATGTGTTTTTAAGATTAAGTAACATTGAAATACTATTTATCCACCATCATTTGCTCAGATATTGAATATTAGTCATAATTCATTTGCTATTTTCTTATTAAATGTGGTACAAGAAACTCAATATCCTACATAGACAGAAAGCTAGGGAAAAGCATTGATATCCATCTACACTTTACCCATTGTGATAGATGCTCCTGGCATAAGTCTGGATGGTCCGTTTGGAAGTATAGAACTCCACTTGCTCTGAAGTACACTGGTCTAAGCTATGGTCTTTTCCTTACAATAAGAAAAGGAGTGACTGAACAGCCTGTAGTCTTCTTGCATAGCTAGTAACATCAGTCTCTCTCTGGTGTTATGAAAAGTTTTCATGAAGCCATGTGAATAGCTAATTATAATCATGAAATCATGAACAACCCCACCAGTAAAATAAAGACAACATTATAATGAGACAGTTTATACTCACTAGATAGTAGATACTGGATAGAGGGAGCAATGAAATTCATAAGTTATTTGGAGGAGTAGTGCCATGTGCAACCACAAGGCAATATTCACAACGCTTAAGTACCATGTCAGGCAGTAAGACTTTAGTTATTGAGTTTCATGAAAGTCTGTGGTAGCTAGGATGCTGACCTAGGGTGACCTTGTCCTAGTTTACCAGAGACTTCTTTAAGCTAAAGCTCCATGTCCTGTTTCTCAGAATCATCCTCCGTCTTTGGAAACTAGGATAGTTTGGGTCTCCCTGTAGTCACACTGACTGCAGAGGAAGTCTCAATAGACTCATGAAGTGCTGGTTGTGAAGTGTGGAATTATGTCAGTGTCTCAGAACTGGTCACAAGCATATACATATATATGTATGTATATCTGTATATATAAGCTTTTGATATACCCATGGAAGGTGATTTGACATTTGCTCAAGAATTTTAAAATATTGATATATTAGCAAATTTCATGATCCCCAAATTTAACTTGGTGATATATATGTATTAGATATATATTAGAGTAGCTTTTGAATAATATATTAAGAGATATATTCAGGAAACTTATCATAGCTTTTTCTATAATAACAAAACAGATGTAGCCATGTGGGACACCTGTATTATACCCCTCCCTCCAAGGGTCATGGAACAACATGGAAGAAGGTGCAGACATATTTTAAGAGCCAGAGCTTGAGGAGAACTGGAAGAGTTTTCTGGGCATGACATGAAAACTGCATTCATGAACTCACAACAGCTGTGGCTCCCTATACAAGACCTGTACAAGATCAAGTCAACAACATCTCAGTACAAATGTGGGAGTACAAAATCTTTCCAGTCTTGGGAACAGCAAAGTTACTATCATTTTGTATATAAACTGAGGCATTTAAGCAAAACACACAAAACAACTATATGTGAATGAGTGTGGTGTGTGCCAGCTCAATTCTGCTGGCCTCTGGT
Organism: Phyllotis vaccarum; assembly: GCA_033318265.1. Lineage (NCBI taxonomy): Eukaryota > Metazoa > Chordata > Mammalia > Rodentia > Cricetidae > Phyllotis > Phyllotis vaccarum. The sequence goes on along the minus strand of JARWLC010000014.1, from coordinate 46,523,514 downwards.
CTAGGGTGCTTGGTTTGTTGCTGTCACTGCGCTCTTTGAGACACCAGGGCATACGTAAGGACTCTCTGCTTTACTGTTCTGGTGAAGTGTATGCTAAATCAACACTCATGTAAGATCTAAGCTACCACCCTTAGCAAATATCAAGGAATATAAAGATAGCCAGAAATTATAAGGTACTATTCAAAGAAAACTATTTGTTTCCGAAATCCCATTTCATTGAGAGGCCAGAAGGAAATTTGTATTATCAAATCAATAGAAGGCTGAAGGAAAGCAAAATGGTATAAGCTTACACTGTGAGATACTATCTCATAAAATGGATGGCACCTTTTAAAATCCATTAAGATCTACAGTACAAGTACTACAGGGAACTTGAACTCTCTGTAGTCAGTGCTACCTCCAAGATACCAGAAATAGCAAATATTTTATCCAAGTAAGCATCATTCTTTGTTGTCAAACATTAGTAAGAAACAGCAGGCTAGTGTGGCAAAGAGAAATAAAAGAGAGACTATGTTTATTCTGGTTTTTAAGTGCTAAGTGTAGTAGTTATTAATTGCAGTAAAAATATAATTAGATTTTCATTCAGTGGTGAAAACAGTATACTTCTCTGTAATTTCTCAGTCATTTTTAATCAAAGTATAGGAAGCCAAGAAAGCAATTTGATTAACATTCTTCACATTCAACATTGGTAATTACCACAATAATATTTTATTGCAGTAGCTTTGAAAGTTAGTTATCTATTTAATTTGATGATGCATGTCACGAATGTACCTAACTGCTAGGAGATGATAAGGTAATGTACTTATCATTAGTGCCTACTGATGTGTGAATTAAACATTGACATAAAAGATGCGTCTCACAGTCATGTAAATGTTAATTAAATTGATAAGTATAAAAACACTTGAACAAGTTTTAATTTAGGCAGTTAGAAGAAACGTGTTACATGTCAGGGTCATCTCACTTAGGTGTCTTTGGATTAGAGGAAAATGACTTTGGCACAGGCTCCTTCAGGCTTATCAAATAGGAGTATTTTCCAAATTAAGTATTTTGATATAAAATTTGAATATTACAATGCAATAAAACATCATTTATAGAAACAATCCACATGCGAATAAGTTGAAGAAACTGGTAGAGAAGACTAGTATAATTTTAAAATTTAATTTATTTCTAAAATTATTTTTATTTTATGTTCATTGGTGTTTTTCCTGCATGAATGCCTGTACACAACAGATATCCTAATGCCCACAGAGGCAAGCAGAAGACATCAAATCCCCTGCAACTGGAATAACAGTCATGAGCTCCCATTTGCATGCTGGGACTCGAACCTGAGTCCTCTGGAAGAGCAGCATCATCTCTCTAGTGCCTGTCACAAATTTTTAATGTTGAGTGTGTAGTGTAAAGAAAGGAAAAGGTGATGGTGCTGTTGTGATTCCTGTTTGTGGACACATATGTGCAAACTGTCCTTATTAACAGGGGATGCAGCCATAATTAAAGGAGAATACCCAGCATGGGGCAAGGCCTGTGCTGTGAGGATGAAGGCAGCCTAACATTTTAGTGACATTTAATCTGAAGAGACAAAGGCATAGATAGATGTCCTAGCTCCTTGTCACTATTATTATTATTATTATTATTATTATTATTATTATTATTATTATTATTTTCTGAAAAAGGATTTGGCAAGTTACTATCCTTACTGTATGGAAAAATAAAATTTTTCAGATTTACCACTTTTCTGTTGCTAAATATTATGTATTCCAAAGTCATCAAAGACTGTTGTTATGAGTGATAATCTTATAAAGGTAAGACTACCAAAAGAGTTTCTTGAATCCATTCTCCATAAAAGCAATAGGGCTTATAATATGTGGTGTGTGTGTGTGTGTGTGTGTGTGTGTGTGTGTGTGTGTGTGTGTGTGTGTGTGTGTCTGTGTGTGTGTTTGTTCAGGTTCATATTCAAAATCAGGAACTAAATAAGAACAAGTTGTATAGGATGTTATGTGCAAAACTTCAGTGGACTAGTGCCATGCTTTCAATTTACTTAAGTCATTTTCATCAGGGCTGAAATGATGTCTCAGTGATTAAGAATGATTGCTGTTTATCTAGAGAACAGGGTTTTGCTTCCTGACAGCAACACAGGCTCACAAGTTGTGAAGACCTTTTTTGGCTTGTATACCATGTGGCCACACACACACACACACACACACACACACACACACACACACACACACACACATGCACGCACACATACACACACATAGAGACATACACACAGACACACACACACACGCACACATACTCACACACACACACACAGAGACATACACACATAGACACTAAAAGAGAATCTATCTTTACTATCTATCATCTGTCTATCATCTTTTTTTAGGAGGTAGCTATTCACTTAAATTTCTTTTAAATACATTTTTAATTGATTAGTAAATTAGTTGGAGACATTCAAAACACCCTAAAATCAAGTAGAGCTTAAGCATCTGGGGTCTCATCAGTAAAACATTATAATAGAAAACAATAATCTGACACTAAGAAGTATACAAAACCTCCTGACTGAAACTATTCAGCAGCTCATTTGAACACTGACACAACAGTTGTAGCCATGAAACACTTCTTCAGCTTTTGAATATTCCATTTTTTGAAGATGGTGTTGTCTTCCCCATCTCTTCCCTCCTTCCCTTTCTCTTTTCTTGGCACTGAGCACAGAAACTTGCAAATATAAACCTGTAGTCTTTTACTGAATTTATCTCCTACCTCAGATGAGTTATTTTATTATGTATTCCTGTTTATATCCATGCATGTGCACATGTGTGTGGATACCTGTGGAGGCCATACGGAGGCATCAAATCCTTTAAAGCTGGATTTACATGTAGTTGTGAGCTGCCTGGTGTGGGTGCTGGATAGCAAACTCTGGTCTTTGAAAGAAAAACAAAATCTCTTAACTTTTGAGTTTTACAGAGCTATGCTTAACCACAAAATTTTCCCAATGAACATGGTTGCATTTTTACTTTTCAGGATAGGAGTAAAAGATGGTGATACTGAATATTCAGGGTGAAAAACTGAAGATTTTCTTCATTGCTAATGCAACTTATGACTTCAGAGAGAGATAACTAAAGAAACAGCGTGAACTGCGAGCAGAGGTGCTTATAAATTTCATATCGAATTTTCCTCTTTGCTTCCCATTAGTATTTAAAGCCATTTAACTATGAAAATAACATTTTTTCCTGTCATCTACCTATAAATGTCCCAGGTCCCAAATGCTATTTTTTTTTCTGTTAGTGACCATGGTCTTGCTACAATACTCCTACAAATTCAGTGCTGTTAGAACTGACTTCTAATGGGGACCAGCCTCTTATCTTGCTTTCATCAATGCAGTGATCTTATGCTTGGTTATGTAAGCATTACAGCTTGAATGGAAAGGTATCCTAGTTTTCAGGAGCCAAAGAGTACCACAAAGTCACTAAGTGTACCAGCTTGGCAGTTCTGCTCCAGAGAGAGGTTTGCTCAATGTAATAACTCAGCCCCAGTAGGAGAAGGTTTCCTAGAGAAATTATTACAGCTCTGCTCAGGTCTTTTGGAGTATAAAGACTCTTGATCTGCTAAGGGAAGATTTCCTTAGCAAAAGTGGTACAGTTGTGCCCTGGTCTTCTCTGCTCAGCTCCAGGGAAAGTTGTTACTTAGGGGCTTCACTCCGTCAAAACAAAGCTGTCATCCAAACTTCATTCAAGAGATTTATTGGGCGGGAAGAACCCAGGAAGGTGGCTGTCTCTAGGGTGAGGTGGCAGCAAACCGAACAGTGTACAGAGCTTAAAAAGAGTTTCTTATAGGAGTGGAGATTTTCAAGAAGGTTTGGGATTGGTGGGTTTTTGTCCTCAGAAATTGGTGGAGTTTTGTGCTTACGAACTTTAGGGATTGGTTAGATTTCAATTCCTGTTTACAAGTCAGAGTCAGGGTATTTTTGCTTGGACCTGTTGACTCTATAGGTTCCTCACTATGATTCAAAGCAAAACTCTGGTTGTGGACCCTGTGATTATTCAGAAACTATATTAAAACTTTTGACTTGATTTATGTAGTCTTCAGGAACATTTAAAAGTGTGGCATACATTTATTCCAAGCATTCTGAGAGGCAGAGGCAGGCACATCCCTGTGAGTTCAAGGCCAACCAGATCTATGAAATGGTGAGATTCCATTTCAAAAGCAGTAGGAAAACTATAAATCATTGGGTATAAATGTATACTGAAGGAAGCTGCATATATGGGAGGAAAAAACTACATCTATTGAAACCTATTAACCAATTTGAAGTGTGCAAGTAACTCAATAGCATAAAATATCAACAGTAGCAAATTAGTAAACATATGTAATGAAATCTTTACAAGAACCAAACTAAAAATTTGAAAATAAGCTGTATCATATTAATAATTAAAAATGATCCACAAAGAGAAAACTGAAAGATAGGAAAAATGAGCAAAAGAATAATGTATCTTAACAGATATTATGTACAACATTGAAAATAAAAAAAACAACCTGGACCTGTCAGAAAATACCATTGAGTTAGTTCTGTGCATTTTTAGAGTTTGTCTCTTGTTTCTGCTTCCTGAGCACTACACGGACGATATACACTACCTGTGTGCTTGGCTTGAGACTAGTAAGTATACTGTAGCATGAATTCTGGCTGTAATAAAGGAACTCAGAGCCAGATATTGGGAAAGGCTGAGATATGAAAGAGAGGAAACACCACAGTCAAATCTCACCCAACTGTCCTCCAGCTTCCTCAGCCTGGCTCCTCCTGCCTTATACTGCATGAATCTTCCTTTCTGTGCCTGCCTTAAGTGCCTTCTTCACACAGGTTAAGATTAAAGGCATGGGCTACTACTATTTGGTAGTTAGCCTTGAACTCACAGAAACACAGGGAGATCTCCTCTGTCTCTGATGTTATGGGATTAAAAGCCTGGCCCCACTACTGCCTGCCTGGGAGCTTAGAACTCCCTCTGCAAACCAAGCTAGCCTTGAACCTGAGTTCTGATGGGATTAATGGCCTAGGTCACCACTCCTGGTCTCTCCCCCAGTACCCCCCTCCTGTACTGGGATTAAAGGCATAGGCCACCACCATGGTGTGTCCCCATGTGGTGTCAGTCCCCCCCCCCCCCTTGCTGGGATTAAAGGTGTGAGTTACCACTCTCTGACCCTCCTGGATTGACTGTGGGTGGATCTCTTCTCTGATATTTCAGACTGGTTTTATTAAATATACAACATATCACCACATAATACTACCAAAAGTGTGTTTTTAAAGAGTAATGCAGAACTCACAAGTTAATTTGCTAAAGATTTGATAGATGGTGAATATCTGGAATAAATATTTCATTTAATAAATGTGTTAAGACAAGTAGTCAGTCATTCATTTGGAAGAAAGCAAAAATTGGGCCCTTCAATTTCTGTTATCATAGAAAAGATTTAAGTTCTAATAGCACTAAAGGTATTATTAACCCCTGAAAGATGTTACCATGTTCCTACCATCTAGATGTCAGATGTTTTGATTATGTTCTTCGTCCTTTTGTGGTGCTGATATTGACAACAGGATTTTTTATGGTAGGCAAGTATTCTACCACAGGGAAATATCCTTAGGCTGAATTTAAAGAGATTCTTAAAGCCTGAAGTTACATCATGGAAAGTGTGTTCATGTCCATTTGTGGAACTGTTTGGGAAGGGTTCAGAGGTGCGGCCTTTGTGGAGCCACGCCACTGTGAGTGTGACTTTGAGGTTTGAGCCCATGCTACTCTGTTAGCTTTTGGAATCACTGATGTTGAATTCTATTAATTTTTAAAAAATAAATCTTGATCTGTTCTACTCTCTTCTGCTTGTGGCCTTTGTCGTTTTCCCAATATGACCAAGGACTTTTGGATTAGGACCTGTCTTTTTCATACCCCAAAGTTTTGTCTTCTCACATACTGAATGGTACAAATGCAATTCCCATTAGACATCTCTGACCATCTATTCCAAAGTAGCTTTAAACTCTACTATTGTTACTTTTCTATTTTTTGAATTTGTTTTCTTAATGATATCCATAATTATATATAAATGACTCTTATTTATTCTATATTTCTTCCTAATATTTTTCCCTTTTAACTAGTATATGAGGTTCAAGGGAAAAAGCCTTTTGCTCTCTTTTTCCTCTGTCTCATTCATGGACTGTGGCAGAAGGACCACATTGCTCGGAGCAGAGCAGCATCATTACACATTCGTCTCTCAAGTTCTTCCCACATTAGCATGGGGCAGACGCTGCGAACGAGATAGCCTCAGCTGCTCTTGATTCTGTGAAGATGGTATAAAATTGACTTAACTTTAGGTCAAGCCAAGCTGGAAGCTCCAGCATCATGGGGAAGAAGCTCTGAAAAAAATGCCAACTAATGCATAACAGGTACTGAAATCTTACCTTTCTATTAATATTTTTCTGTTTGCTCAGCCTCTGTGAATGCCTGCAATATCCCCACATAGGTATTGAGCCTTTTAATAATCATGGATCCAGGAAGGTCTTGGAAAACTCTACTTCTCCCTAACGACCTTATTAGATACTGATGAATTCTGGGACAGGAACAAATGTTGTTTTTAGTTGCTTCCCCACCGAGGAGCCAATTAGATTCAAGCAGAGAGTTGGAAAATTATGTCCACATAGATGATCCTGGTTAAATTCAATGGTCCACACAGTACAACTACATAAAACCAACAAGAAAAGTCATGAATGTGGAGGGAATGTGTAAGGATGGAAGGGAGGAGAGGTAAGAAAGAGGGCTATAATAATTAAAACACATGTTATACATGTGTAACATTTTCAAAGACAAATCTGATAAAAGATAAAAAGAATGCTTTATGTTTCAGTAGTCATATTTGTGAAGATTATATCAAAATGGAGTTCTATCTTAAATTACTACTTGTCTAATTGAAACAATGATTAAAAATACTTTTGTAAAATATATTTTATTTTGTGCATATGAACATTTTACCTGAATGTATCAATTTGTACCACTTGTGTGTCTGATGTTCACAGAGGCTAGAAAGAGGTGTCAGATACCTTAGACCTGGAGTTATGGACAGCTATGTGTTGCTGTATGGGTACTGAATTGAACCCCCGGTTGTCTGAAAGAACAGCAATTGCTCTTAACCACTTAATGAGCCATCTCTCTAGTCCTGATTAATTTTTTTTTATCTTAAACTATGATCAGAATTTTTTCTACCACTTAAGAGCAGCATTTAGTTGCTTAAATAATGAAATAAATTGTTAATCTTATTTAGTGTGAAATAAGTAATTTTCTCTTTCATCCTCTAAAATTACAAATTTCAGAGCAAGTCCATTTTGCTTCAGCTTCTACAGAGAGAGATGTCCGTGTGAATTTGTAAACTTTTGCATTCTCAAAAATTATTAGGCGGAAGGAGCTGTGATGATTATAGTTCTGTTGTGAAACATAGGTTAATACTATGTTAGTTTAGCAGGATAATAGCAATGGGTTCTCTTTTAACTTCTGTTTACCCACAGACTTTTGATCCTGATAAAGGTGCCAATATGGGTTTCATGTTGTGGAATGGGCCTGCAGTCCATTCAGAAAGAGGTTACAGGTTCTTTGAGAGCTTCATACAATGTCAAGGTGGCTGGCTGGCTCCTCCCAGCTTCTAGTCTAGCTTCATAGAGAGTTTAGCTTTTTAGTAGAGGTACTGGCAGGAGCCATAATTACCACTTTGGGGAACTTTAGGGTCTACATTGCCACCAAGTAGAGCACCACCGTCCACTGCTCATGAACTCCATTTAACTATTTGGCAGCAGGGCCTCCTAAAAGACTCACAAGTGTTTTACCACTGAGTCAGGAAGCATTTATTAAATTAGTTGCACCTCTGCCATCAGCAAACAGAGCCATCTCCCCCAAATTCTGCTACTAAGAACCCTTTGATTGTGTTTTCTTTTTGCTAGTAAGAGTAGTAATTTAAATCTGTTTTCTCGAGACTTCTATGAGACTTCCGGAACTGACTTTGTTGCAGATTAAGCTACACACTGCAAGCACGACGTTTTGTAGCTCGAGCTCCCATTACCATGCCAGGGCATCTCTGAACCATGTCCCACTAGAGAGACACAACTCAGAAACTGTTTTTGCTTGTTTCTGTGCTCTAGAAGGCCTTCTAAGCTTACTCAGGCTTTACATGGGTGTACATGCCCCGTGTTGGAATGCCATTTGTACTCCTCAATAATGCCTGAACCCACCACACAGTCTCAGCTAGAGCTATCCACTGTGCTGTCAATCACATATGGTAGACTTCCTCAGCGTTTCTATGTCTTTTTTTTTTTTTTTTTTTCTGGGAAATGTGGCTTTAATTATTTTTATATGTTCATTGTATTATTTTTTTTTTAATAAACAATGTCTTTTTTATCCATGTATCCCACTGCTCCTCTTCCCTTCCCTCCTCCTAATCCCTCCCAGGCAGCCTTCAGCCTCTCCATTCCCCATTCCCCCACCCCCTTTCCCCAAAGGGCAAGAAGTCTCAAGGTGGGTCAGCTCATCATCGTGGCCCATCTGCTCCAGGTAAGTCCGATTTCCTCATCCCAAAGTCAAGTCTAGGTTGGGTGTTCCTCTGCAGGAAATGGGCTCCAAAGTGCCAGCTCATGCACAGGAACACAGTCTGATCCTTTCCCTCAGGGCCCCACATACTGCCCTTGCCAATCAACAGTTCCTACCCTTGGAGGGCCTAGCTTCTTTTCCTGATGGTTCCCTAGTGGCTGTTCTTGATTCAGTGAGCTCCCCAGAGTGCCAACCGGCCGTCACTGTGGGAATTTTCCTCATAATCCCTATCCAGTTGCTCATACAGACAGACACTCCTTCCCTGCTCTCAGCTGGACCAAGAGCTGAATAACACTGAATTCTTGGAGTGCACTGAGCTTACTGAGCGATTTTGAGATTAAGTAAAAGTAGTTCGTACTTGTAATGAGAAACAAACAAATAATTTTAAAAGGGGAAATAGTTTATTTTGCTATTCAGCTTAAAGAGATAGATAAAGGGTAGACTTAGCTGACAATTATATTGTTTCTTAGATCACCTAGAAGATATGCCTCTGAGTGGGTCTGTGGGGGACTTCCTGGAGAGGTCAATGGAGGAGGAAAGCACCTCTGCTATAGTAGGCAGCACCTTCTGACACTGCCCAGGTATAAAGATATCTGAGAGAGAAGCAGGGCTTCTTTTGACTTCCACACATGTGAAACTTTTCTACCTGCCTCTGCTGCTGTGGCTGCCGTTCACTAACATCAGAGCCTGGCTTCTTTGGCGTTCAGACACGAACTCAAGACCTGCTATTCCCCAGGAATCCCCTAAGGCTGCATTTCTAGACCCAGACTGCCGAGGCATGGAGTTCAGCAAATGAGCAGCTCCCAGGTTCTCATCTTCTCCAGTGTGCACATAGACCTTGTTGAACTGCCCAACACATATACCATATAAGGCAAACCAATAAAGCCCTCTTTTGTAGTACATATTTATTTTAACATTTCTATTTCTTTGACTAATATAGAAGATACAAAGAGTAAACCTCATTTCTGTAGATTAACAATCTATATTCAGAAGCTAAAAGGATTTTGTTTTGGTTTAGGTTCTCACTATATTTCCTAGGTTGGCCTTGAACTTGTGATTTCCTGTATGGCCTCTTAATGGTAGGATCACAAGTCTGGGGCCCCATGCCTGGCTCTACAATAATACTAGTAAGCAGATGACTCCCCAGTGAAATCTTAGAGATGAATTAAGCCAACATTTAAAAGAGATAGATAGACAGCTCAGTTGGTAACAGTCTTTTTGAGCAAGCATGCATATCTGCATTCAAGTCTCAAAACCCATTAAACAAAGGGCTTCACAGCACTGGGAAGGCAGAGATTAGTGGATTCCTAGGGTCCCCAGTCAGGCAGCCTAGGTAATTGGAGGGCTCCAGGTTGCAGTAATTGACTTTGTCTCAAAAATCAAGATGGAGCTCCTGAAGATGGACAGCTCAGTTTGATTTGTGGTTTCTACATGCATGGGCATCTACTCATGTGCATGTTTACCCTTCCCAAACATTCCTGGACTATAGGTGTTAAGGATCACATATTTTCTTCTTTGTGAATAGACAGGAGGGAATTACTTTCTTTTTAGTCTTCACTTGAGCAAAGGTGTAACTTATCCTAGTCAATGGGATTTGAGCAAAGGAGATGCATGATACTATCACGTAATCATGGGAACAAGGATTCTAAAGATTTCTTTGCCTCTTCTATAGGAGGCTGAATGCTGCAGATGATACAGCCTTAAACAGGGGAGAGCCTCCATACACAAGATGCCTTAGGGACAGACTTATCTGTGTGGAATGTGTATTATTAGTGTCTGAAACACTGTGGCCCTAAGTGACTGCTTGTGTGAGTGAGTGAGAAATTATGGTGTTTGGTCACACATTTTGTGGTCAGATGTTATTGCACTATACTTAAATGTGCAATGTGGTTGAGAAACGGGACCTGTTTTGAGCTTTTATTAGCTCACTCCTAGTAGGATAGATTTATAAACATTTACAGAATCGCTTCAAACTGTCTTCCAATTTTTTAGTTTTTCTTAGCAGAAATTTGTGCAACATATGCTGTATTAATTGATGGGGATGCCATTCTGAACATTCTTAATAGTGTTTATTTAAAACAAAGCAGCTCATTGAATACCTGGTTATAATGTTAACTTGATCCTATGTAAACACAGAAGGGAAAATTCTGAGACTTCTGTGACTTTAATTCACAGAATCACCTTTTATTTTTTACTTAAAAGTGGCTTTAGCTCTTAGCACTGGTTAATTTTTATCTTTCATTTTGCCACAGAAATTAGAATTTGTATTTTTGCCAATTATTCTTGTTTGCTAATTCCAAAGATATCCAAAAGCAAGAACAGTCCTCTGAGCTGTAAGACTTTGAAAAAGAACAGTAAGTCAGTGGATAGATAGCACCATATATCATATTAAACACAGGGAATTCACCACAAAATCATTACACTAAAAAGCGACAATTTTGATTGATTAAAATGGTATAGGCTGCATAGTGTTAAATCACTGTGAGTGATATGACATTGTGATTTTACATACCATAATTCTGTCAAGACAATGAAGGCAAAAGGCATTGTCATCAGATGATAGCAGACAAGAAGAAGATTCCTGATGTTAGATTTATTACCTGGTTTAGATTTAGAAAGAAGTAATTCTTGTCCTGTTCCACTTATCAAATGACTGTAAATCCAGTGATGATGTAAAATTCTAAGGCAGAGCCACTTATAGGTTTGACAAAGTGCCAGGTATAAAATATTTATTGTTCTCAGTGGTTCTGCCTTACACACTTAAATATTTATCAGAAACATAAGCCCCTCAGATAAATGTTTCTAATCTTTGGGGTAGACATTTTTTTTAAATACTTAGATTTTTCATTAGAAATCTCTTCCATATTTTTATTATATTAACGTTAAGCTTATGATTGGAAAGGGCAGTACGTGGGTTTTAAAATTATATTCTTAACTTCTGATGTTTAAGTATAAGATTTTAGAGGTAGTATTTATAGAAACGAAAATGTTCTCATTTCAGTATTTGTGAGGAAGCCTAGTTTTTTGAGTATATGTTTACTTATGTTTGAGTTGGTTTCTAGATACAGTCTGAGAAAACTTAAGGTTGTTCTCAAATGTGTTAGGTTAATGTTAATAACATCTATGTCTCCAATGGTTTTGAAGGACACAGATACAGGAAATTTGCTCCCTGGGGAAGCATGAGAACCTTTTTCTTTGTAGCATCAATAATTGTACTGAAGATTGTCACCTAAGTCATATGAGGGAAGCAACATGCTAGATAGCCATCTGTGGGGGTAACATGTGAGGTCCCAAGGGCTGGATGCAGGGACAGAAGACTGGATCTAGATAGTTTTTAATCAAGACATTTAAATGTGAGACATACAATAGGAAGCAGCTCAGAAGTATAGTAGAGCCCAGAGAGAAGACAATTGGAGAGTCCAGAAGGATGCTAAACTACCAGATAAAGTCATATGTCTAAGAAAGGAGACGGCGTGAGGAAGTGGTAGCAAGCCAAGTAGGTATCTGCAAAACTGAAGCAGTAAGATGTGGCCAGTCAGGAACTGCGTCCTGATATTATAGGTGGTTACAACTGTAGAACATTGCAGCTGTTGAAACTTTGACTGTTCTGTTCCTTCGTTTTCAGTGTACCCCAACAAGGGACAAACTTTAACTGAGTTTGGCTGAGCTTCTCATTTTCACGTGAACTACAAAAAGTAGCGCACACTAAAAAACATAATATATCACACACATGGACTCATTGGAGAACTCAGAGGCATCTTGCCAACACATCTTTTTATTTATAAGGACACATTTTAGAACCATAGATAATAACAGGGTCAAGAGCTTTCCCCAGCTCCACTAGCCAAGCAGATCCTGTGACCATCAGCCTCTTAGGACCAATGTGCATGTGAGCTTGCTATTTCTTCTGACTTAGTCAAAGCCGTAGCCCTGAACATACTCTGAGCAGGAGTGATGATAAAGTCTTACCGCATTTGATAGTATAGATTGTCTTGAGAGCTGGTAATTGTAAATATTTAAGATCAAGTATATAATAAAAACAAAAAAGATTCTTTTTCAGTATAATCTGATTTATTGTATTAACATGTTATTGTCACAACTACACATTCTCATACAGATAATGGAAAAAAGCCAACAATGAGCTATCATTCTCATGTCATTAGCAATGCCAGTAGATTAAGGAGGTTTTATAACCATCAGAATTGTTCCTGGAAAATTCATTGCACTAGGCTGGCATTTGGGGTTCACAAATTGCCTGGGCAATGGGGCAATGACTGTGTCTGGCTAATTTACGGTTAGGTCTCCACACTTGCCTACATTCATGGATTAAAAATGGAAAAGGTTTTGTGTTCTGGAACATTTTCTGATTCAAGGATAAGGAAGGTTAGGCTGAAGCAAACTCTTTGACCCCATAGTAATTTACAGGGTGTTCTCAGCTCCACTGTCATTTCCTTGAATACCAAAGGCTAAAGATTATTTTGAATAAATCAGAACTTACATCCCGGTTTAAATATTACATGTCTATTGAGAAAAGTGTTTCACAGGAGCAACAATAAACTAAATTCAGGAATATGTCTCTAATTCCAGCCATATTTGGTTAAAAGACTGTAAGCATTATTAAAGTCACTTCTGCTTTGCCTCTTTCATTGTAAAGTTCAGTTTGACTATCTCTTGAGAGAAATCCTTTAAAGCCAAAGCCTGGCTTTTGTGTTCACATGGGTTTGTCTCGGAAGTTATAAAGACAATCTTTAGTTTTGATCTGAGTTTGAATCATGGATTATATTGAGTGTTTAGATTTATTACCCAAGAAAATTCCATAGCCTCAATTTGTCCTGAAAGGGCTTTTAATTGTAATGATTTCTGAGACTTAATTAAAGTATTGTCTTGGGAGAGTAAGAAGTCTGGAAACTTTCATCCTTCTCTACGGTAGAGGCTGTGAAGGGATGTGAAAAGTCAGGGCGAAAGTAAGGGAAACTGAACATTTATAGAGTATAGGGTTCTTTGCATTTGAAGGGAAATTTAATATTTTTTCCTGAAAATATTATAACAAAATTCTACAGAAAGCAATGCCAAAAGTAGAGAAACTTCACTCACGCATAAGAAAATGAAAAATTAATAAAGTTTAAGGAAGATCCTATAAATTGGTGATTTTTATATCATGCATGGAGTATGAAAAATTATTTCAAATGTCTTGTAAAGGAGATTCTAAAATCGTCCTTCTGAAGCCTCCAACTGCAAGCATTTGCATAGGAAATCTCAAGCACTCCCGAGAAGAGAAATAAGATCATTTTAATATCCTCATTACTGTTTATGAGCTGGACCTTTGTTTTAAAAATTAGTTCTAAAGGACTCAGAGGACTTAGATGCTCAGATTTTAAAATGACTCTCCCTGGGTTGATACATATTCATTATATGACACCTATTCAGCTTGACCTAGGATTGCTCTTGAGCCTCAGGAGACTGACTTGAAAGGCAATAGAGCAAGGGAAATGCCAAATACAGCTTATTGAGCACCACCATCCATACAAGGTATGTGATAACACTAGAACTTGCTACAGGTCTACCAAATGCAGGTCAAAGGACAAACAGGGGGCTAAATAATGATTCTAAGAGAAAACCCAGCCTATTTAATTGTTGATGCTTGGTATCATTAATGTTAATAGCATTAACTTTATGGAGTAGAGGCTGTTTTGAGGCTCAGTTTTTTACATTTGGGTTTCATGTATGTATTCTATCTGTCCTTTAACCAGTTCAATATTTCTTACATTATGTGTGCTTGTGTGTGTGTGTGTGTGTGTGTGTGTGTGTGTGTGTGCTGTTGGGATTTGTGTACACACATAGCTACTCAGGCAGACACATACATAATATCTAAAGTTACAGAGAGCTGTTAGTACCTTTCATTCTCAAGCACTTCAAAATAATGAAAATCAAAATTTTATATTTTCTTTTGAAGTAAAACTTATACACTATATGATACTTTTAATTTTTTAAAATAATATTAAAGTTACTGTGATGATAGTTGGGATTTTCACAGTCTATGCTCCTAGTGATCTTACCTAGTCTTTTTTTGTTTTTAAATATGTATTCTTAACTTTTTAGTTTTAGTACTCTTTTTTTAATAAAGCTGTTAAGAAGCTTGTTTACTATACAAGCTTCCTCGCCAGGCATCTTGTGCTGTGAATTACTAAGTATGGTTAGGTGATCACTGTCTACTGCAGCTGAGTGCTGGGTTCCCCCACAGATGCAAATGCAAACTAAGAACCTTCAGGCTCCATCTCTGATACCAGTGTGAACCATCTTAGTATGTTCTATGTGCTTGACTTTCTTAAAAAAATATTTGAAAATAGTTTCAGTTAAAAAAAGAGTGATTTCACTATCGTGGAACCGGGATTTGTTTTTAAAAGGAAAGCTTCTTTAATGCATTCAGCCAGTTCTGCTAAAGAACCAAGTGGCATCAGAGGCTCATCACAATGTTTGGGAGTTGTCTCCAGAGTCATCACTTTCTATTCAGGGAAGTTGTCCAAGAGTTCCATATGGCATGGCTTTCTTTGTGTCTGGAGTTATTACTATGTCAGTTCTCAAGCTACAAAGTCAGGCACTTTCAATTTTAACTACATGTGGTGTTAGGTCACGTTAATGGTGCAGACGTGCTAATAATAAGGCGTTTGTTTGCTATTGCTCTTGTAACAAGTGATCATGAAGCCAGTGGCTTAGAAGCATAGCAGATAATTGCCTTGCTGTTCTGTAGGTCAGGAGCCTGATGCAAGACTCACTAGACCTACATCAAGGTGCTGGGTGGAGCACTGTTTGCTGTCAGCTCTGGGGGACTCCATTTCCTTTCTCAGCTTCCAGAGCAGTTATGTACCTTCCTCCCTCATCAGGGGACTGAGAAGATGTCTGGGGCTAGTCTTAAGTCCTGATATCCTTGAGTGGATGTTCTGGTCTTCATCCTTGTATTCTCTATATCCATAGCAGTGGGATGAATCCTCACTTCACATTGCCTCTCTTTAACTTCCTCCTTTGTGTGCTTTAAGGACTCCATAGTTACTTTGGATTCAGCGGGAAAAGTCAGGCTACTTCTCCATTTTCAGCTGACTGGCAAATGTTATTTGATCTACAACTGCAATTTCCAGTTTCTGTGTTATTTAACCTACAAGTTCTGGATGTGGTTGGTGGAAGAAACTTGTTCTGTCATAATGGCTTTTTTTTTTTTTTTTTTCAGTTCGCTTTGTTAGCAGCACATCTAATTTTGTCAGCTATTTGCCTTCTACTGTAGTTCCTTCAATACTCAAATCCTGAGTTGTTCTGCTTTGGACGTAAAAATTCCCTGGTTCCTCCCTACTGCTTGTGCTGTATACTTCATTCCAGAAACTTCAAGTCCATGTTCCATCATCCTCTGGGACATCAAGGCTTGCTTACTCATTGTTCGGGCAGACAGCCAAAAGCTGCCTCGACTGGACAGTGGGTCAAGACCTAGACTGTGGTTAGGAGTTACAGAATTATATTAAAAACATGTTGGTGAGACATTCCATATATTTAGAAATGTATGTCTATACACACACACCCACATTAATAAAATAACAACTGGTAGAAAGAGGCCATGAGTCTGAGGAGTGGGAGGGGATTGTGAGAGGGCTCAGAGGGAGGAAAGGAAAGGGAGATATTCTATCACATTACAACTTCAAAAATTACCAAACTGTGGTAAAGGAAGATCACAAATTAGAGCTCAGTCTGTGCTATATGAAATCTCATCTCAATGACTTCAACATAGTGCAACACAAAACAATGCAACAAGCAAACAACCAGCCAACAAATAGATAGATTACAGATAGATGACAGATGATAGGTAGATGACAGAGAGATGAAAGATGACAGATATATGATAGATAGGTGATAGATGATAGATAGACAGAGATATATAGATAGATAGATAGAGATAGATAGATAGATAGATAGATAGATAGATAGATAGATAGACAGACAGACATACAGATCAACATACAGACAGTTAGCTGGCTAAGCAGGTAGGTAAAGGTACTTTCCTTAAAAGCTTGATGACCTGATTTCCATCACCAGAACTCACCAGTGTAAATGTGAACAGAGAGAACTCACTTCAGAGAGCTGTCTTCTAACTTTTACATGCACCATGACACCTGTTGGCCATGCTTACCCTCACCTCTACAAATCCCAAAAACAAATAAAAAATAAATTAAAAAAACAAAGAAGACAGTTCAGTATAGACTTTAGTACTAAGCATGTCAGTTTCCATATGACAGCATTCTGCTACCCATGTCTGTGTGGACTAAGTTCTGTGCTTCCAATTCCCACCAAAAACACTTACTTACTCAATCCTGTGAGCATAGCCCATCCTGTACCTTATGGAGCTTCAAGGCTCTGTGATAAGTGTAGAGTTCCTGTCCTGGAACCTGGTGTGCTGGGATGTGTTAGTGACACTATAGTACTATGTCTTTTTATACAAAGTAGTTTTTTTTTTTTAAGTTCATAGATGTCTGGATACTCAAAATTATCCATTGAAATATGTCAGTGGTATAGTTTAGTGATAGAGTACATGTTTAGCATGTTCAAGACTATAGGTTTGATCTCCAATAACACATGTACGCACACACACACACATACACACAAGCACACACTATTAAAAACAATACTATATTTATGGCATGCCAAAATATATGGATTGACTTGTGGCATGTGTGTTTCTGTCTCTCTGTGTGTGCATGTGTACATGCCAGTTTATGTACCCATGGAGGCCAGAGGTTAATGTTAGGTATTGTGTGATGGTGCTTTTGTATGCTGTGAATATGTGTTGCTACCACTGGTTAATAAAAACGCTGCTTTGGCCTATAACAAGACAGCATATAGCCATGTGAAAAATCCAACAAGATGGGGGGCAGGAGGCAGAACTGTGGACATCCTGTGAGCTGTCGGGGAGAACAAGTTGTAATGGAATGCAGGTAAAGCTGTGAGACATGTGGCAATACATAAATTCATAGAGTGAGTTAATTTAAGATAAAACACTTAGCTAGCAGTAACCCTGAGCCACAGACCAAAAGATTTGTAATTAATCTGTGTGTTTATTTGGGATTGAACAGCTGAGGTACACCTGAAAACTTGCTGCTACAGTTAGGTCCTTCCTTCTATATGTCTCCACTTTGAAACAGGGTCTCTCACATATTGGCTATAGTGCCTGGCCAGGCCCAGATATCTGCCCATCCTTACATCTCAGCACTGGGACAACAGGTAGTCTTTGCTAAAGCCTGCCCTACATAGCAATTACTTTACCAGCTTGACCATTTGCCATGGATTGGTTTTCCACATGCTCTCCTTTCATGTTTAGAGTTGATGGTACACCTTGTCATAGGGGCAGGGCTCAGAATCATTCAGGAGCCCTGGGAGGAGCTGTTTCGCTAAAACTCCATTAGTTATTAGTTTTAGTTCTGACATATTAGCAGGTTAAATTCCCCAGACGTTTGCTTCAAGTAGGAATATCTGCTTTTAGTTTTATTAGCCTTCCTGGATATATTGGGAAGGTGACTTGCCACCATCTTTTCCCCCACCAACTCAGTAGAAGCCAAGAATACAGAGATGCCTATAGAAGCACAGGGCAGAAACCAGAGCCATAGAGCAGAAAGGTTTGAAAACGAACATCAGGATACGAAATGCAATCTTCACAGAGTATTTAACCTTTCTTGGGGCTGTTTTTAAGTTAAAAAAAAAAAACAAAAAACGATGAAATGAAATGTCATGTCATTTTCCATGATCTCACTCATCTTTTGCAGAGATCATTACAACAATGAAACTCAAGATTCATACAGTCAAATCAGTCAAAGTTTAGGGAATCTTTTTCATGGTAATAATAAGCATCAGATAATTTTAATCACAGTATGCTGTAACTGCTCAAGAATCTGTTGTGGGATTCAGATGTCAGCTGATAAACTCAAAAGACACTTATCCAGGGCCCCGGGCCCTTGAAGGGGGCAGGGAAAGCCCATTGAAAAGGGACTTCTGGAACACGAGATGCTCTCTTCCTGGTTCCTGCCTGTTGGAGAGAGGATCAGAATCCATCGTCCGTCCATCACCCGTCCACCGTTCCAGACTCCAGTCTCTGTTCAGGTGCTACTGTAGTCTGTTTCCTGTACCATGAGTGTTGGTTTATATTTTAATAAATATCTATCTAGTATTGGTGCTTTCTAAGTAACCTCCGCCTACAAGAATCCTTTGGGCACAGGTGACAGAAATCTAATATCAGTGACCTTGAACTGAAGGGGAAACCAGAACGTTGGAAGAATGAGGACTTCTGATGCTAACTGGCTTTCAGGTCCCTGACTCTGTCTAGGTGCTGATTTCAGGAGTCTCTTATTGATGTAGTTCTGCATACTAACCCTTTCTGATGACACACAAGGGATACCTGGCAGCCTTAGAGACCTGATCATTGGCAACTCCTGTGAAGAGACAGCTCCATCCTGCTGGTTCACTTCCAAGAAAACCCCCTTTCTTCCCTGTAGTCTATGCCCCAGAGTTAGCCATGACTTAACATTCCTGGCTTCTCTCTCTCTTTTAAAAATTGAGATAGAATTTCTATACGCTGTGAATTATCATTGGATAATAAAGGAACTTTTTTGGCCTATGGCAAGACATCTTAGAAGCACGCGGGAAATCTGAGCATAGATAAAGACAGAGACATTGTGAGAGCTGCCAGAGAGGAAGATGTAAGGAAATTCAGGTAAGTCATGAGCATGTGGCAAGACATAGATTAATAGAAGTGGGCTAAGATGCAAGAGCTATCAATAAGCCTGAGCCATGGGCCAAACAGCATGTAATTAAATAAGCGTTTGTTTGATTATTTGGGATTGCTGGTCCAGATCTTGGGGCTAGTCTAGGATAGAAACATTAAACTACATAGAATTACATTGATTTTTCTTCTTTTAGGACCTTGCAGGATTGCCTTTCCCTTATCAAGTTGATAGTCTTGATTGTTATTGTTACATGTATATGCAAATGCATGCATGCACACATATTTATATATGCATACGCTGAGCTGGCTTTTGATGTTAGTATATATGTTCTTATAGGAATGATCACTTTGATTTGCCCAATCGATAAGGGAACTTATCCCTGTGAGAGGCTAATTCTTCACCAACAGTCATCAGGTGCCTACAGTTTATATACGAGTGGGACCTGATGAAATTTTCCCTCTTATACAAGTCTACTGGTATTGCCATTGTTCTGGTCTTGTTTATGAAGCCATTTCTAGAAACGAGTGTTTCACAGCAGACTTCTGGTTTCCTGCTTATTAAGATCTTTCTATTCCCGCTTCTGTGATATTTCCTGAGCCATAGATGGAGGAGCTGTGATACAGACATATTTCTTGTGGCTAAGCTCTTCATGACCTACCAGTCTATGCATTGTGTTCAGTTGGCTTTTTGTGATGTTTTCATTTGCTGTAAAGAGAAGCTTCTAAAGACCCTTTCTTTTCAGTTTAGCATGATTAAAGAAAATGCACTGCTAGCTGCCAAGGGGAGAAAGCAGTGTCACAGCCTTGTCCAGCTGCAACACCCATGAACCATGACAATGACCAGCAAAGCAAGACATCTGTAAAGGTATAGTAAGTGGCACTCACATGTTGGTGGCAGCCAACAGCTGTCTAAGTGGACTCATGGTCCAGTCAACAGCAGGAAATTGCACCTCATCCTTGAATCTTAATCAGCCTCCCAGAATGAGTGAAGAGTCAGGCCCTGGACCTTAAGAAGGTCACTTTATTAGCCAAGTATAATTCCTTACTACATTCTAACTCTTATATTTTCACCACAGGTAAGTGTAGCTTCTACTCCTCATCACAGAAGCTCTTGTTTGTGTTGTTTTGTTTTTTAAATTCGATTTCGTATGACTTCTTAGGAGGAGTCTTGAGAAGATTGTGAATTCAGAGGATTTTGACTAGGGAAGAGAGGGACACTCAGCTACACTCTGTAAGGAGATGTTAAGTGTGTGGAGGGACTTGGAGTAGAGGAGGGAGGGAAAAACTGGTCAGAATGTAAGAAGAATAAATAAAATAAAAAAGAGAAGATGTTAAATATTTTAGAAGAGTCTTTTAAAAATGATTTGGATAGTTATGGATGAGATTTGATTTACTATGGTAATTTTATTAGAACCAAGACTAAGATTACATTAGGGGAGCTAAATAATGTGCAAGGTTGGCCAGATTATGTCTTTATTTAAAAATTACAGGTTTTTTTTTCAATTGTCTGTTGAACAACATGAAAATACAACCAAATGGGAGATGTAGGCAAGGTGGAGCTAGAGGTACTGGAATGGTTCAGAATGTCCAGTCTGAGAAATTTCTTCTGTAACAGTTCAGCTGGAACACCAGAATCTGGTACACACAGGCTGAAACCCATTCATACTTTTCTCTGAGAAAGCCTTTGGGAGAAGGTGGGAGAAGAGCGGCCCATGGACTCCAGCCTCATGGCATGTAGCACTTGGAACAATGCATCTGATGTGAAGTTCAGGGAACAAAAGAGTGTCGTTTACTGGGTCCCTGGTTTGTAAACATTTAGGAAAAGAAGAGAATAATCTTTGGCCTCCATTCTCTAAAGATCTTCATAAATTAATGCCACCCATTCATCAAATCAACACTCCTACAGAAACAAGGAGCCAGAAAGAGATGTTTCCACTAAAAATGAGTTGGAAACACATATCCTTCCCTCTTTTTAATAACCACTGTTTACAAACATTTTCTCCATGAAAGAAAATAGATCTGAGAGCTGATGTTGGCCTAAAGCTGCCATTTATGTCTGGTTAAGGATTTCTGCACATTTTCGGTTTCTCAAACTAAAGGTTGCAAACAGCTAATACTTTGCTGAGTACCTGTTGTGAAATATTTGTTTAAGTTTGCAAAGACGTGTTGCATTTGATTAATTATGTAAGGATGTGCTGCTGTTTTACCTTGCCTGCCTAAGACACCTGATTGGTCTAATAAAAAGCTGAATGGCCAATAGGAAGGGAAGAGATACAGGTGGGACTTCGGTCAGAGAGAGTAAGTAAGGAGAGACATTTAGACTTGAAAAAGGAAGAAAGAAAAAGAGATGCCAGGGTTCAGCCAGACAGACACAGAGGAAATCAGGACACACAGAATGAAACAAAGGTAAAAAGCCCCCAAGCAAAACATAGATAAATAGAAACAGGTTAAATTAAGTTAAAAGGCTAATGGGACAAGCCTAAGCTAAGGCTGAGCATTTATAATTAATAATAAGTCTCTGTGCCTATTTGGGAGCTTGTTGGTGGCCCAAAGAAAATTCCAGAGCAAGAGGAGGTGGGAACAAATCATGAGAAATGGAAATGGTTGAGTGGGAGGGAAACATAGAGGGAGAATAAAGAAACAGGTATATTCATAGAGGGAACCACTGTGGGGTTAGAAAGAAATCTTGTGCTAAGGAAACCTTCGAGAACCCACAAGATGTTCCTGGTTAGGACTCCAAGCAATAGTGAGGGGGTGTCTAAACAGGACTTCCCTATAATCACATGAATGACCACTCTAAGTATCATTATAGACTCTTCATCCAGCAATGGATAGAGGCAGAAGCAGAGATCCATAGCTAAGCACCAGGTCGAGTTTTAGGTCCAGCTGAAGAGAGAGAGAGAGGAGAGAGTATATGAGCAAAGGGATCAGGATTGTGAGGAGACTAACAGAGATGGCTGACCTGAGCTATTGGGAGCTCACTGACTCTGAAACAACCACTGAGGAACCTTCAGGGGAAGAACTAAACCCTCCAAATATAGACAACTGTCAAATGGTGTGGGAAGTTTGTGGAGCCTCTTGCTCTAGAACCAGATTATATTTCTGGTGCATTAACTGACATCTCGGAGCCCATTCCTACAGAGGAACACCTAACCCAGCCTTAATACCAGGATGAGGGACTCAGACTTACCTCAACTGGATATGCCAGACTGAACTGACTCACCTTGTGGCTCCTTGCCCTCCTTGGGGAGTGGATGGATGATGGGATGGGGGAGGCTGAGGGAGGACTGGGAGGGACTGGGGGGAGGGGATGGAGGGGGAGCAGTAGTAGATAAAAAAACTTTTTAAATAAAACAAATGGAAAAAAATTCCAACTCCAGTACCCATGACATAAAATTGCTCTATTGAACTCTGAGTTTAGGAAGGAAAACCATCCTAGTGAGACAGACTAGTTGGTCAAAGAGGAACCAGGGAAGACAGAGTTGGAAAGGAGATGCTACCAAGGTTGTCTGTCTTTATGAATAGGATGCTTTGAGCCAGTCCTCAGAGAAAGAAACAGCGTGAGAGCAACTTGGAATGTAGTGAGTATCTGGAATTGATAAGGAGTTTGGCTGGAGGTAATCCATAAACCTAGCAAACACAAACACTTTTTTTCAGGATGGAAAGGATCCAAATCATCTCTGTCTCCCAGATATGGATTAGCGACAATGCAGTAGCTGAAGTTTATGGAGATTAAACAGTGGTTTCAGGATACACTATCATTTAAGAGAACACAATGAGATCAGGTCTATATGATTTAACCGGTGGTGTGCACTGTGATGAAACCAAGGATGGATAAGTAGGGGCAGGCTGAGACGTTTATACACAACTTTCCTCAATTGTCCTGGAGGAGGGAAGAAGCAAAATAAAACGCATTTGATTGGTATTTAAGCATAATTGTTACTTTAAAAACTTGCTCATGCGTTGAATGATTGTTTTGCATTTGTAATGTAATAAATCAGTGAAGAAGCTGCATAGAACAAGAATGTCTTGAGCTTGTGTTATCTCACTACTAGTAGGCATTAAATGATGTCTAATTAAATCTCTCGGGGACCACACAGCCTTGCAGAAATAGAGTTGTGAGTTGTATCTGTCAGTTTGCACAAAGATCGAGGATCATCACTGTAATAACTTCTTTTAATGCAGATGCAGCCATTTCCAGTTTTTATACTTAGTAGAAATTAATGTTATTACATTTTACCACTAGATGGCAGCAGAAGATTAACTTTAAGTTGTTATAGATTTGCAGTTTCTCTAGCACTGCACTGTGTGTGAGTGTGTGAGTGTATGTGTGAGTGTGTATGTGCATATATGTGTGTGTGTTTGTGTATATGTATGTATGTGTGTGTATGTGTGTATCTGTGTGCATGTGTATGTGTGTGTGTGAGTGCGTGTGTATATGTATGTGTATGTGTATTCATTTGTGTGTGTGTTAGCAGAGGGGGGCATTAATTAAGTAAGAACAGAAACAATTTGGGAGGAGCTTTGAAAATAAGTGCTTTTATCCGAAGTGTATTTTACTCTTTGGCAGGATATTCTATCAATTAGACAAAATTTATACCTTCCAGTTTTAAATCAGTTTTGGTATGGCAGTGCATTCATTCATATTAATCCATTCAAAAGTAGGGGTTGTTGAGATCTGGATTTTGGATTTTCGGATTGTGATAGAATTTAAATTATAGTTTTAATAAAAGGAAAGTAGACATATGACAGGGTCCTGTAACTATTGATATCTGCATTTATCAGTTTATCACCATGGAGAAACGGTAAGATTTATCTGAAATCTATAGCTCAGTGAGTTCAATGCAAGTTGCTTTATGAATGTCACTTTAGTGGAAATATTTCCACTTTGTTAAAATAGACAGTTGTATATTCTAAATTATTAAATACAAACTTTTTCACTTTTTCTTGTGATAGTTACTGTTGGATTTTGGGCTCCTGATTTCAGTTATCAATTTTCAATGCGGATTTGTCTTACAGTCATCCTATGTTCTGATGGTGTCCTGGTGTTTCCCTAGTGTTACCTGTGGTCCTTGCTCCGTACAGCCACAGCTCTGTGATCCTATAGTCAGATGTTATCCTGTAGTTTGAACACACTTTCGTCCTTGGCTCTGTCCTCTGATATTCCAAATACAATGTATCACCGCACGATCCCACATGCCATGGCCACTGCGTCTTCTCTCCAGCGCTGTTCAGATGAGCACTGAGGTATTGTTACTTTGCCACTCTGCCGAGAACTCACCTTTACATGGAATCTTACACTCTTCTTTCTGTGTTTTGTGGGTAAATTTTAGCAACAACTTTAGAGATGAAAACAATTTCCCAAAACTCACCTTTCTTTTCAGTGATTGTGAACTCAGGAAACTTAATAGCTGTCTGATCAGCCCAAGTTAGGCGATAAATGAGCACTACCCCTCTTCCCTGTCAAAGGCTGCACTGGATTAGCACTGGCTCCCAAAGGAAGGACCTGTAACATCGGGTGGACTTAGATTTTTGTCTCATCCAATTTTATTTTAGTCCTTTGATTTCTTTCCAGCCTTTTCCTTCTATTTTCTGTATCATTTTGACTCTTGAGGGTTATGCAGACATGGGGCAATTCTCAGTTCTCACGAAATTCGTGTTTCCCAACATCCATTTAAACAGTTTTCTTGTTCATAGGGAGAAAATGGTATTTCTGAGATCTATATCCAGGTAACTGCTTAAAAAAACCTGTCTCATATTGTAGCTTGCAAATTCACTGTGTGGTTTAGGGTTGCCTCCATCCTTTGGCATCTGGTTCTGGGATTGTAAATGCTGGGGTTGCAGGCAGGACCACCATGCTTGGCAATGTCCTTCTTTATTTATTTGAACTTCAAGTTGTATGGGACAATGGGAACAGAACTTTTCCCTCCATTTTGTTGGGAAGCTTTATGGAGATGGGAATATTATTGAAGTAACATTTTTCCTCCCTTCTTCTTTGCTTCCTTCCTTCCTTCCTTACACTGGCATTAAATATGTAACCAATTATGAACTAGGTCTTCTGATTCTCCACCCTCTATGTTGAGCACACTGAATTACAAGCATGTACCATGGTGGCAAGTTTATGTGATGCTAGTGGTTGAATCTGGAGCTTTGTGCGTGCCAGGATTTCTTAAGGACACAGTGCACACATACTGGCGTTTGGTTGCCTCAGTGTTGTGACAGTAGGGATGCTTAGCGGAAGCAGGATTAATCACACCTAAGTCCCTGTCTTTAACGCAATGACCCACTGCCTGTTCTTCAGCCCTGAGACCCCATGGCACTCAGACCTACTCGGTTACATCCTGGGACAGGCTTATCATTAGGGTTTGCCATCTAATCATTTGACCAGCCGCCTTGGAACTGGTTTCTTGTCAAAAGGAGGTAAATTTTGAATGTTTCACCAATATCAAATATTGAATATACATGATAATTAGGGTGTAAGAGAACCAATAATCAATTCCTAATTATCATGTACTCTATTTTTTTAATGATGTGTGGCTACGGCCACAAAGAAAATCTGATCCAGAGTACCCAAAGGGGAAGAACTGTGCAGTTATAAAGTTAAGTCAAGTATTGAGTTTACTTTAAAGGGCCTGAAAAGAAAACCAAGCATTTGCTGAGCCCTTGAGTGGAACCATGTCATCAGGACATAGACAGGGCCATTCCATAAGCAGCTCATCTTCACTGACTACTTAAAAACATTTTTATATTTATGTGTGTGCATGCATGTGTGTATATATTTGTGTGTGCATGTGTGTAGCAGTTTAGAATAGTCTTAAACTTAGATCCTTCTGTTTTGCCTCCGGAATAAGGGAATTTCAGCTGTGTACCTCCTTACTCAGCCTTACTGAAAAATAGAGAATTTCAGGCCCCAACTAAAACCTACTGAGTCAAAGTTCTATTTAAAAGATCTTCAGGCAACTTTATGTGTACATGGCAGTTTGAGAAACACTGATTTAGGTCATGGTTAAAACTGAGACTGTTTCATCTGTTTAACCTTTGAAGAGACCTTCTTCTCTCTCCTCTTCTTCCTTGGAGGATGCAACTTGGACAATATTAACAAGGAAGAATTTGGGGATAACAGAAAAAGCAGCCCTTCATTGTTTCTCAGCACAAATTCCTGTGTAATGGGGAGGAGTCAGGAATTTGCTTCTGGAGCAAGAGCCAAACAGTAGGGCCTTTCCTCTGTGTCCATCCTCTTGGTCACACAGTCACATGGACCCTCTAAGTTAGCAATCTTCAATTTTCTTTTCTTCCCCTGGTCTCCTTCAGCCATGAAATGAAATGACGTTCAGTCTCCTTCTGTTCCTTGCCTCTCTCACTCCAGTGATATTTAGCGGGCAACAGTTCATACGACAGGTGTGGTGTTGCCTCCTTGTTAGGTGACTTCTCTGGGGCCTTTGAGGCTCTTATGGTGTCAATACATCGACAGTCTGATAGCCAGGGCAAAGCTGGGACAGGCCAAAGTGTGACCATCTCATGTCTGCTGTAGTGGAACACTCTGGCTTGGTAACGTTTGAACTGTCCGCTGCTAATCCACAGAAGGGCAGAATTTAGGACACAGTAAATTACAAATTGAGCATACATAACAGAATAAGGGTTCATTTGACTTTTGAATTCAGAATGGCTGTGTATAAGTGTCAAAGGCTTGAAGAGTTTCACTTTTATTTTTAACAGGCAAAACGGCATTTTAGAATTTGCAACGAGGAGGTGGGAAGGGGAACAAATTAGACCTCTTCCTTCAATTTCACCATTCCTGCAGAGTACTCAGAATAGTTTGACTTCACCAAGATATTTTCATCTGGCTATGGATGTTTCGAATGTCAGGAGTGAGGTTATAAATGTTGTGGTGTTTATGATCACACACCATCTAGGCTTCCAGCTGTGGAGAGAACAGAGTATATTGGTGTCCAAATCTACTACCATTGCTTTATCTCCCTTGTAGCATACTTAATCTCTCTTTTTTCCTACACACACACACACACACACACACACACACACACACACACACACACACACACACACAAAAACTAAAACAAAACCGCAGCTTAAAATATACCCCCCTACTCTCTTTCAGTTAATTTAAACATGTAATACTAGTGGTCAATTTTTACTCTGCCTGTAAGGTTAACTGTAGGGCAGAACTGTTTGTTTATTTAATATTTTCTTAACTCTGACTGCTGTTGACATTTTTAAGGTCTATTTCTTTTAATACTACATAATTTAAGGGGGAAATCAAGACTAATTAGTTGTTAATGAGAAACGCATATAATGAGAAACAAATGTAACATTAATGTCATGAACAATGTATGTCTGTGTGGTTTAAAAGGTAGGAACACAAACATTATTCAAAATTAGGGAATGAAATGGTTGTAATAATTACTAACAGATGTGTGATAGCTTGTGTTGCAAGTCAAAATTTTTTTTGTCAGCACGTGGAGGATACTATGTTTAATAGTATGTGTTTGATGTATTTGGGAAGGTTTTATATTTTCATAAACACACAGACACATATACTGACTGATAGTCATATATAACTGGAAAGAATTTTAGCTAATATTTCCTTCTGTTCCATATTTATTGCTACCTCATGAGCACAGATGTATTTGTGACATTCTCTGGCGTCAGATTTGGTTGTGTGAGTGCATGTCTCTGCCGGTGGTACATCACGGTATAAGATGAATCTCTGTGTTTGCAAATTATGTTTTAATGCCTGTGTCTGTGAATCCCGTACAGTTGTTGGAGTGTAGCCATCAGATGACCTCATGGATTCTTGACATTCCTTGGTGGGTGAACTTGACCCACTGTTTCTCAGCTTTGTGCACACAAGCCTTGCTTCACTCCGCAGTGTCCTACACTGTGAAGTAGAGTCTTTCTACCTTCAGAGGACTCAAAACATGTAGTTCTAAAGCGGTGCTGTTTTAGATATGGACTATCAGGAGTGAATTGTTGGTCTGTTGGTATGAGGAGTAAGTATGAAGGTGGGGAGAAGATGACAAATGGAGTGCTGAACAGAATCCCCAAACACCACAGCTATGGAGATTTTAACCTCCTGGTTGTTGACTGGTTCAGACCTGAAGAGGCAAATGTACCCCAAATTTCATAGTCCCATCAATCCATCTATTCACTTACTCACATGTCAATAATCTCCCATCCATTTACTCATCCAGCCATTCCCTCACAACAAATATGTCTGCTACATGGCAGAGCAGGAGATGCATTCAATAGTACGTAGAAAGTCCTTACTCTCATGAAACTTTTATTTTAATACTTAATATCTGATATGACTGAGATTGACTACAGCCTACGTATGTGTGGTGTATGCATGCATGTGTGCTGTATGCATGCATGTGTGCTGTGCTGTGTGTGTGTATGTGAGGCCAGAGGAGGGCAATGGGCATTCTGCTCTGTTTCAATCTATTTCCTTGAGAAAGGGTCTCCAACTGATCTCTGGAGTTAGGATGGCAGCCAGCAAAATGCTGCAACACTCCTGTCTCTAGCCCTTCAATGATGTTATGTGGGTCCTGGAGATTTGGACTCTGGTCCACAAAGTTTATGGGAATAATGATATAATTATCTAGTCCATTATTTTTTATAGGTTATTCTAATTTTAGACAAGCTCCAAGAACATGATGTAGCAAATACAAAAACTAAGATATACAACTTTATAGAAATATATATTTATCAGAAAAATTTGAATTTTACATACACCAAATACTCAGGGTACTGGAAGACTTCTTAGATAATAGTTTACATGTAGAAAATTTTTTTTAATATCAAATGTGCATATTTTAAATAATGGAATAAATATTCAATATTATATTGAGCTAATTCTAGTAAAGCATGTTGGAGGGAAAAGCAAGCATGGAAGTAAGCATGAGGAGAAATTAACTGCGAATGGGCCGCACAAACACTGGGATACAGTCTAAAATGACCAGTTTGTACGTGTCCTGGTGTATATGTAATGCTTAAACCAAATGCTTAGCTGACGCTTAGTCAACCCGGAGTTTGAGAAACACTGATATAGAATGCTATTTTCACAGTCCAATATCTCAGATGGTTGCTCTCTATTTGAAATTCTCAAAGAGTTATGTTGACAGCTGGTGAACATCTGTCTGGAATTCTAATACAAGCAATAATACTGTGTAATAACATACAGTATCCATTAGTGTTGAACAAGGGTGTTTGTTCTCTGGCATTATGAAACCTGGAATATTGCTTTTCTTTCTGTGTGTTTTATGAACCAGTAGCATTAATCTCAATTTTTGTCTAACTTTATTTCCGATGACTGTTCGTTCATTTATCATATCCAGTGCTTCAGTCTCTTTTTTTCTTGCTATTTTATTTTATCCCTGATCTTCTCTCAGAACCAATTTCTTTTTAAAAGTTGTTTTGCCAGCATTTGCTTTCAAGAGGATAAGAACAACCAACTACTAATCAACTCATGATTGGCTCAGAGCACTAAATCATTACATGTATTTTCTGTTCAGCCCTCGGGGCAAGAGAGACCAGGTGACTGTAACAGTTTCAAATCTCAGAATCTTAACAGACTCACTCCTGGTCTAATGTGGGTGTGGAGGCGTGGCTTCTCACCCAGGAGACACAGCTCTGGGAGGTTGGGCCCTGTAACTGTGCTGTCGTCATCACACACTTCTTTCCTGGCTCAGAAATGCTTTGCTCAGGAAGGAGTGTATGCTACTTTGTGTCACAGACCATGAGCTCTAACTGCTCATGTGGCTGTACCCCATGAGAAGGGGCAGGGACCTGCAGGGAAGCACGTGTGGATGTGGTGGGCAGTGTCGTTTGCCCTGTTTTTGGTGACTCTGAGTTTCCATTTCAGCTGCACAATTCTTGCAGTGATCTAAACAGATGCAGATGACTCAGTGTGATTTAACCTGGAGGGAGGCAGTGGGGACACATCTCTGTTGAAAGACACCATTGCTGGCTTTGGTCAAATGAAACACTCCCCCCCCCCCCCCCCGCCCCATGTCCTAATGGTTAAGCATTGCACAAATTAAAAATATTGTTTAAAAAAAATGGAGAGAAAGGATTGCACGAAGGAGAAATTAAATATTTGATGAAGAAGACCACCATGAGAGGCTTGAAGCCAACTACTCCCACCCACGAGTGTTGGGAATTGAACCCAGAGGTGCATTCTGCCCAGCCCCAACATAGTTTTAAAACAACAAACAGCTCTGATTGATGGGTGCTAAAAGAAACTTCAGATAACTTTATTCCAACTTTCTTTTATAAGTAACTTATTTATAAACATGCCAGTGGCTGTTAAAGGGAGGGGCATACAAATGAAGGAAGAAGCAGAGGACGTTCCCACTCTCATGGAGCTAACATGGGAGCAGCTCACCGGAAGCTTCCGCTCCGGTGTGTCAAGGGCACAGTTCTGTATTTTATATCATTATCTCATTCGATCCTTTGGGAGCTCTGCCAACTGACCATAATGAGGTTCAGATAAACTTCAGGAGCTGGACGTCCTCTTTCATGAGCCAAGAGCATGTTTAGAAATAATTTAGAAATAGTAGGATCATATGAAATGGTAATTTCTATGGATCAAAGGGTTGAATACTAGAGTTTTCAAACAATTCACTAATCAATTTCTAAAAATTACCTTCAGAACTAAGACACTTTGTCATTGTCTGACATTACCTCACTAACTGAAGCTCTATACGACTTACTCTCTGTGCATTTCCCCCATTGAATTCTGGGTTAAATTCCCGTGACTGCAACATACAAGGTGCGATAAATTACCTTAATACAACACAGATTTGTTATCTTATAGTGATCAGTTTAGAAACTCAAGTGTGTTTCACTGAGTAAAATTATGATTCAAAGTGTTGGTTTGTTCTCTATGGAGTGTTCGAGGGAGAGTCAGGCCTAGCCTTCCTAGCCACTCCTGTCTGGTCACCTTCCTCAGCTCCTGGTTTCTCTCTCCCTATGAGTTGCATGAACAATCACAGGAGAAACCACTCAAGGCTCAAAAGCAGACAAACCATCTATTTTCTTCTGCTTCCATGGCTGTCAGGAAGCTTAAGTTCCTGCTCAGCTGCTGAACACTTCCCTTCTGTGTACACGCCTCCTAATTTTGTGAGGATTAGACATATGCATTCATATTTCAAATATTTGCAGGATATAGCATATATTTTAAAGACATGAGCAACATAAAAATTATTTCTGGGACTGGAGATGTGGCTCAGATAGTGGGGTACTTGCCTTGCCTAATCAAAGCCTTGCGTTTGATCCCACACCTTGTATAGCAAATGTGGTGTTGCATACCTCTAACTCCAGCATTGTAGTGGTGGAGCCAGGATAATCAGAAGTTCAAGTCTACCAGCAGCTTCATGATAAGTTCTAACTGTGCAGCCAGCCTCAGCTACATGAGACCTTGTCCTGCAAATATTTCCCAAGATACCACATGAAACTTCAGGCTAGAACTTTCAGGTTAAAAATTTATAGAACTACATATTTGGAAATAGAGAAAGTCTATAGCTTTTATAATAATGACACCATTTTGTAACAACAAAAACCACAAGCCACAGTGTGTTCTGATAACATGTAACACTTTCCATGTTGCAAAGTCACGGTGAGCAGAGGTTCAAGTTGGAATATTGGCTCTAATTTGTCATGCAATTTGATGATGATAGAGAACACAGTCTAGATTCCTTCATAATTACTGTAATCCAATCTAGCTGGAGCCTGTTTAGAGGGTTGTTTAGGCTCAAGTTTTAGTGAGGTTAGGACATATATGAACAGACCTGATCAACTGATTAGAAGTATTGACACCTTCCAGTATTTTGGCCAAACACATGGTGCATAGCATGTTGTGAACAGGCATGGAAGTCTTCAGTGCCTGGGAGATGGTTCCATGGATGTTCTGTCTTCAGCACTCAGGAGTAATGTCAGGCCTGTAATAAATACTTCCTGATTTAGGGAATTTGGGGAGACAAATGGCAAATAGTGGGTACCGCTGGAAGAAACAGTTACTTTATGAGTTTGTTTGCTTGTGGAACTGATGGTATCATGACACCTTAGAATTTTTTTAATAGAATTTTTGCATGAGTATTTAGGAAGTGCCAGCTTTGGTGACGTAGGGGAGCCATAGGTGTTTTTGTTCATGAACTCTTGGTGAAGAAAGAACCATGCTGATGAGGGCAGCAGGGATGGTGTGATGCTTGTCCTTCTGAGTGTGCTTTTGAGAAAGGCTGAAGGAGCCAGACAATTATGCATTGGTGGTATTTATAGTGGGGGGCTGTGCTGGTTTGGAACACAAGAAACAAAGTCACAGACCTCTTCAGAAGTACTTTGTTCTCTCTCCGGGCTGTGGATAATACAGCAGCATTGGTACCCAAAATCTGGGTAGCTGTGAATATGACAGCCTCTACCTCAGGGCAGTATATTCTCATGGAGAGTATCTTGAGGTGGCTCAGGCATAGTTGGCTTGTCTCTGGGAAGGAGTTAAACGCTTCCTGGGATTTTCAGGGATTAGTGAATACTTTGGACGAAGTCTTTATGCCAACAGCATCTGTATTTCTAGTTACTGATAGCGTCTTTCTAGTGGAGGGAGCTGGCACTCCATCTCTTCCTCCTCAATTAGAGGAGATTTGAAAGCAAAGCTAAGTAGTGATACCCAGAATCTTTATCTTCTGCTCCTCTTGGGAAAGAGCCTCTGCCAGGCACTGAGAAGCACATGTCTTTCCTGACCAGCTTTGGCTACCTGTGACTGCGGTAGGGGTGATATGCCTTTTATTATGTAGTTTAATATGAAGCTCCACATGCCAAAAAATTTTAGACACACTCTCAAGTAGTTCTTTTACTAATATTAAATCTTGTATTTTACTTCTGCTTTACTTTTAAATGCTTTAAGATCCACACAGAGAGCAAGATAATTCAGCAAGATGGGGAGAGGTGTAATCTCCACGGAAAAAAATCAGTTCACAGGCAACAATAGTACTTAGGTAATGGCTGTCTAACTTCATCTCCCCCTTCCTAGCCCTGTGGCATTTGGTAATGTCTGGAGACATCTTGGGATATAGGGATTAGGAGTGTAGTTGCCCCCATTTGATTAGCTTTGTGAATGTCTCTCCATCTGTTATGTAGTGCCAAGTTTCAGCAGTCAAGCAAACAGACCAGACCAAGGCAAACCAAACCAAACCAAAGCCAACCCAACCAAACCAAAGCAAACCAAAACAAATCAAGAGTCACCAGTTGCAAGATGTAATGGGAAAAGTACATTAGTGGTAGGCATACAAGCAGAAAAGGGAAGTCATTTAGTCATAAACTTCACAGTAAGTGTTCCAAAGCTACATGAATAAGTAACAATACTGACAAATTGGAAGAGGCTCCTTTGTCTTTGCAGAATGTCTCAATCATATCATCATGTCAGCTCTCCCGAAGTTGATTTATAGCTTCAGTGTGTCCCCAGTAACAAATGGACCAGTGTCCTTTCTCTGACCTTAGAAGGTTGATAGCAAGTCACATAGGGGAATTATGTGTAGAAGCTAGAACAGCAGTGACCCCAGTGAGGGGATTAACTCTACCCTACTGATCTACCCACATGCCTCTAGAGCTGACCTGGTCAGGTCCTTAGCATGGATTTCAAAGGCTGGAAGTCATTCCAAGCACACACTTTCAATTTTAGTGAAGGTGTTAATCACTGAGAAATGCAGATTTAATAAATGATGATAAGGCAACAAAGTTACATTCACTTTTTAAAAAATGAGATAAAATTACATTTCTTTCTTGTAACAATCAAAAAATAACTTAAAATAGACCTAAAATGATGCAAATTAAAGAATTAGAAGAAATTGAGGAAACTGTTAAAACCTTATATGATGGTGTTAATTGTCAACTTGACATTAAGTTACATGATTCACTACTGCTTCATGTCTTCGGTAGATTATCTTAATAGTTTTATTGAATGGGAACGATTTCTCTACTGTGGGTGACGCCCTTCCCAGGCAGGGAATTATGAACTGAGGGGAACTGAAGGAAGTGATGACCTCTACTCATGCCTTGCTTCTGATATCTGTGAGCAGCTGCAAGGCCCTTCTCCTGACTTCCCACCTCCATGGATCTAAACTTCCTCCCCCTTTATCATAGCAACAAAAAAGAAGATAAGATGCTAATGTTAAGTTTTTCTAAGCGTGATTGCAAATCCAGATGAATTAAAAAACAGCCGATAGCCACTAAAAATGGTGTGAAAAAAACCTTCAAAAATCTAGCATACGTATTTTTTATATGTTTAATATATAATGTCTTAAAATTGATACAGCACAATGTTAAAAAACTATTAAGTGGGTAAAATAATTTAAGAGACAGTTTATAAAAGTATGTGATGTTAAGTATGTAAAAGATGTTGAACGTAATAATTCTATGAGTAACTCCACCTTCATTATTTTTCTTCCATTTGTAACTGGCAAAAATTCTATAACTTGATAATGTGATTCTGAAGACTGTGTGTGATGTTCTCCATATATTGTTGCAAGTATTGGAAGGGTACAGCCTCTAAGGACTTGCTACATGCTGATTGTTTGGTCCAATATACAATTTCTCTATCCGATGTTGGTGCACATCATTTTAACACTGTTGGTACTTCTCCTTATACCCCTTAAAAACAATGGCCTTTGCTCTGTTGGCTTTTAAAAATATATTTCTGTTTTGAAACTATAGCTCTCTAAAGAGGGAGTTAGAAAAAGATGGATAGCTCAATAGAGGAAGCCAATCAGGGGTTGGAAAGACACTGGGTGCTAGGGAAACCTCCAAGTACTCACGGGATGTCCCTGGCCAAGTCTCCAAGCAATAGTGGAGGTGGTGCCTAAACATGACTTCCCCTATAATCAAATGAATAAACACCCTATCTGTCATCACAGAACCTACATTCAACAATGAATAGAGGTGGCGGCAGAGCTCCATGGCTGAGCACTAGGCAAAGCTCCTGGTCCAGCTGAGAGCAGGTATGGAGAGTCTGTATGAGCAAGGGGTTAGGGATTATGAGGAAAATTCCCACAGAGATGGCTAACTGGAGCTCTATGGATCTCACTGAATCAAGAACAGTTACTGGAGAATCATCAGGAAAAGGAGCTAGGCCCTCCCCTCCAAGGGTAGGCAACTGTTGACTGGCATGGGAAGTATGTGGAGCCTTGAGGGGTGGGATCAGACTGTATTCCTGTGTGTGGGCTGGCAGCTTGGAGCCCGTTCCCTGCAGAGAAAACCTAACCCAGTCTTGATATTGGGATGAGGAAATCAGATTTGCCTGGAGTGGATGTGCCATGCTGAGCTGACCCTCCTTGGGACTTCTTGTCCCTTTGGGGGAGGAGTGAGACTGAAGGCTGACTGGAAGGGATTGGGAGGTGGAAGGGGAGGGGGACAAAAGAGATTTTTTTTTAATTAAAAAAGAGAGAAAGAACTACAGCTCTGGTTGGTCTGGAACTTGCTATGTAGAGCAGTATGGCTTTGAAAGCATGGCAATCCTCCTGCCTCTGACTGCTATATACTGAGCTTATAGGCATGTGTTTCTACACTTGGCAATATTTATACTACTAAAAAGAAAAGTTGTATTATGTATGTACATCTGCCTTTATTAGACTTAATTAGTAAACAATGATTTTGTAAACTTAGGCTGTGACATTTTTTTTTTTTTTTCCTCCTGTTAACACATCTAAAAGAGAAGGGATTTCCATGGTCACATAGTGCTACTCTAATGATTTATGTTAACTTGAGAAAACATTGTCAGAAATACAAGTATATTCTTACACAAAGTTTTGCGAAAAGAATATGCTAAACTGTGACATATTGAGTCAGAACGATGCCATGTGTTTGAAACTTGACATTTTTTTATATTCTATTTTTTTTAAGAGTTTTCCTTTTTTTCCATTTTACATGCCAATCACAGTTCTCCCTCCCTCCCCTCCTCACCTGTTCACCTCACCCATCATTCACTCCTCAGAGAGGATAATAAGGCCTTCCATGGAGCATCAAGAAAGTCTGGCATATCAAGTTGAGGCAGGACCAAGCCCCTCCCCCTGTATCCCTTGCTCAGGAGCACATAGGGAATATCCAAAAAGCCAGAAATGTGACTGACTTTTTTTTTTTTAAATTTCACATGTGATTTGTCACATAGGATATTTAACGGTTCTGAACCTTGGAAATATTTTTGCATCAGAATGTTAGAGCAAGTCAAAACATGCCGAAGAGGCAACTCAATGGGGGTGACATTAGGAAACCAAAGCAATAAGCATTTGATAACCTAACACCAGCCAGCCTTTGAGGAGACACTCATGAGGAGAAACAGGAAATTTTGATTTCTACCATAGAACTCTCTCTTCTGTCTCTTTCTCTCCCTCTCTTTTTAGAGGCCACTTTAGAACCATTTTCTGGGAATGAGAAGTGAGAAACATTTCAGATGGACCAAGCTGGAGATGCTGGGAGGAGGGTGGCTATTCCAGCGTCTGGCGTATTTCTCTTCAACTCCCCATTCGCACTTGCATGTTCCAAGTTCTCCTGGCCCAGCACAGCTGTGCCCCCCACACTCTAGAGAAACCCAGAATTCCGACTCACTGATCTGCTGTGTTGTGTGTGTACTGACTGGGCTGGTGCTGTAGAACTGCGTTTATGTTCTAGCTTCATCAAAAGAACTAGCTGCATTCTCCACAATGCAAGAACATTATATACAAAGGCTGAGCTGACCCATGATTCTTTGCAAGAATGGGACTCTCCATGCCCAGAGAGAATCATGGGAATCTTCAAATGAGAGGAAGAAGTGAAACTTAAGTTCAGTTGCTGATGCTATTTCTCCCTAGAGAAATATAAGATTTTACAGGGTACAAACTACATCTCAGATTTAAAATTGGTCTCTTTTGTTTGTTTTAAATGCTTTAGCTTTTTTTCTTATAGAAGTGGAGATGATTAAAAATGATTAAAAAGAACTCCCTTGTGGTGATATGTCATATACTTAATAAAACTGGTCTGGAATATCAGAGAAGAGATCCATCCACAGTCATTCCAGGAGGATCAGAGTGTGGTAACTCACACCTTTAATCTCAGCACAGGGAAAGACCAGGAGTGGTGACCTACACCTCTAATCCCAGCAGGTCTGAGTTTGAGGTCAGCTTGGTTTACAGAGGGAGTTCCAGGCTCCCAGGCAGGCAGTTGTGTGCCAGGCCTTTAATCCCAGAACTCCAGAGACAGAGGAGATCTTTCTGTGTTTCTGTGAGTTCAAGGCTAACTACCAATAGTAGTAGCCCACGCCTTTAATCTTAACCTGGTTGTGAAACAACTGGGCGAAGAGGGTATTTAGGGCAGGTGTAGGAATGCAGAGCAGGCAGAAGAAGCCACAAGGAGCAAGGCTGGGGAAGTTGAAAGACAGCTGGGTGAGATTTGACTGTGGTGTTTCCTCTCTTTGATATTTCAGCCTTTCCATAGTAACTGGCTCTGAGTTTCATTTATTACAAAGAGAATTCATGCAACACTTGACATCCAACTTTGGAACACAAATCCCCCCCCCCCCCCCCAATGCAACTTGCTGGCCAGAGCAACACGTGGCCAGAGGAGTAATTACCGGCTGGTTAGGCTTTCTGTTTTGAGTTAGCCTTCGTTTTAGGCAGACCGGCCACAGGTGTTTCCTTTTTACTTTCATCTGGGTAAGTTTTTCAGATAGGGCCCTCTTTCTTCGTGGGTTGCTGGTATTATTTTTTTCTTTTTTTGGACCTTTTCTTGGGCTCTATATTACTAGGTAGCGGCCCCCCTTCACAGTTATTTGAATCATCACTGACAACTAGATTGGTGAGTAAATTCTTTTAAAAAAGGGATGTGTGTGTGTGTGTGTGTGTGTGTGTGTGTGTGTGTGTGTGAGTGTGAGTTCCTTATTTTTATTTCACAGTGTGAGAATATTTATTTTCTGTATTTCATGTGTGCAGTTATCTCTTTATATTCTTTCTATAACCTCTGTAGGGCTGGATTTGTAGATAGATATTATGTAAATTTGAGTATATGTCCCAGAGTTCCTGGATATTTCATGTAAAGACTTTTCTTATTTGTTTTTAGATTTAACATCTTCATTAACTAATGTATCTATGTTTCTGTATAGTGCCTTCCATGAGATCCTGTCTTCTATCTTTTACATCCTTTTGGTGAACCTTGTCTCTGTAGTTCTTGTTTGAATGACTGAACTTTCCATTTCCAGAATTCCTTAAGTTTGTGTTTTCTTTATTGTTTTTATGTCCATGTCTTAAACAGTTTTACTCATTTCCTTACATTGTTTTTATTTTCTTGGCTTTCTTTTAGAGATTTATTAACTTTCTCCAATTATTTGTTTGTGTTTTTCTGAGTTTCTTGAAGGGATTTATTCATTTTATTTTTAAGGACCTATAACATCTTCATATAGTTGATTACAAAGTCTTTTTTTGTGCTTCATCTATTTGGGACTATTCTAGGCCTTCTGTGGTAGGATTGCTGGGCTCTATTGGCGACATATTGCCCTGGCTGTTATTGACTGTATTCTTACATTGGCATCTAGGCATCTGGGAAGATTATATTTCCCATAATTTGGGAAGATTATAGGCCTAGGTTCTGATTTCTGGGTTTGTTTTGGTTGGGAAGGTGTTTTTTCTTCCTTGGTTTCTGTTTCTTCTCTGGATTTTAAGAGTGTAAGGATGACATGTTGCTGCTTTTAATAGCACGCTCAGCTGGTGTGTTCACAGGGAAGCCTGCTGGTAGTGGAGGCTGTATTACACTGTTGAATTGGTGGAGGAAGATTAGAAGGGGGTGGTCTGTGGGATCCACTGGAGAACTGGGCAGTGGGAGAAGGGAAGCTAAAGCTGGTGATCTGTTGCAGCACTGGGTGAGAGACTGGAATTGGGTCTGAATGGAGGGGAAGGGTGGGAAGGCAGCCTACCTTGTTTTGTTATGAGTCTTTCTCAGTAACTCCCGAAATGAACATGCCTGGGTAGGTTTTGGGGTAGCAATGATGGAAAATGGGAAAACAGAAATGGTTGTAGTTCCAATAAAGTCACAGCTTAATGGACATGCCAGATGGCAATTAATGATAACTGTAATAAATATCATGAGGAGAAAATAAAAATAGTTAAGAATCAAAATGACTAATGAATATTGCTTTTCTGTTCAGGTTTTGCAGAGTGGAATATAGTATTCCTTATAAGATATAATATCTGAGAATTTCATTATGCATTTTTTGATGAGGAAACCTAAATTTATGTATTTAATTGTTGACAATAAGAACTGTATATTTGTTAAACAATATGATG
The DNA here is from genome assembly GCA_033318265.1 of Phyllotis vaccarum. Lineage (NCBI taxonomy): Eukaryota > Metazoa > Chordata > Mammalia > Rodentia > Cricetidae > Phyllotis > Phyllotis vaccarum. The sequence continues at coordinate 46,483,846 of JARWLC010000014.1, read as the reverse complement.
TTTTAATACATGTATACATGTGTGCATTTACTAAAGAAAGATATGTAACATCTTTATTACATCAGATATTTAACACCTTCTGGTAACAAAATATCTCATCAATTTTCAAGTATACAATGCATTATTAATCTACTCACCACATTGTGTAACAAGTGTTACAGCCTTATACATCCTCTGTATGTTCACCAACCATATCTTCATTTACACTTAGCCTCTGGTAATTACCATCCCAATCTTGGCTCCTATGAGCTGTTCTCTTTAAGATTACATGTGACAGAGATAATAGAGTACATATCCTTATATGTCTAGAGTTTCTATTAGCATTGCTCATGGGTTCACTCATGCTGTTGCAAATGACAGAATTTCTTTTCTTAAGGCTCAGTTGCACTTTAGTATGCATGGAAACTACTTTTTAAATCCACTTGTCCTTTGCTGATTGGATTCTATATCTAAGATTATGAAAAATGTTACATTGAACATTTTGATTTTATATTTTCTTGGATAAAGACCCAGAAGGTCATATGGTGGTTGTCTTTTAATTTTTTGAAAATTATCTATATTGTTTTCTCTCACAGCTGTGCTAATTTACATCCTGGCTGGCTGGGTGGAGATCTCATATCTCTCATTCCTTTCTTTCTTTTCTATAATGTCCATTCTCAAAGGTTTTAGGTGATATGCCATCTTGGTTTTCAATTGAATTCCTTCACTTAGTGACTTAAATGTTTTCATGTACCTGTTGGCAATTGGCACGTTTTCTTTTGAGAAATATTTTTTTTAGGTTCTTTACCCTTAAAAAATTATTACCTGCATCCTAGCTGTTGAACTGTTGGACAGAGTTACTTTGTCGGCTGCTTGGATGTCTAAACTTTTTAGTTTGATTAAGGACCACTTGACCACTTTTGTATATTTACACTTCTTTAGATATTGAACTTGTTACTAGGACAAAATAAGTAGGAGAGTATGAAGAAATATAAAATTCATTGGGTATTTGTACTATACGATGCACTTTGACAATATGGTTTAATTTTGGAACATGTGTAAGGGAGAACTATTTTTTTTTTACCAGATTAAAAAAAAAAAACCATGGAGTTATAGAGAGGCCTCCTCCCTGCTCCCTGCTCTCTATGTCATCATGGTGCATGGCTGCGTTCAGGCTCCTTTGATTCCATGTAGGCTCCTTGACTCTTCTAGTCCATTCTTCTCATTCACTAGTAGCCTTTCTTCATCTTAGAACAATGTATAGGATATTGTTAGTTTGTAATTCAGAGTTTTCCCTCTTCACTTAAGGCTCTTTCAAACCAAAGAGAAAATTAGAATAAATTTGGGTGTCTTAAGTAGCTGAGAAAGCTAACACCTTCATGAATGGTCATTAACATTTTACTTGAAAATAACATTTTATTATTTTAAGTAAGTATTTAAATAGTCAGAAATGGATGACATAGGAAGAATGGCTTCCTGGGTGTGTACTAAGAAAGAAAAGAGATATTCACTCTGTGGTCATATAATACCAAATAGAATTCATGCAGTACATTCCATGAATATTACTTCACATAATACATTTTCATGCAGCAAAAGACCTTTATATTAGTATTTAAATTATTTTATTAAAAACACTCAATAGAAAAAGGCTTCAAAGCTGTGAAGGTATAAGAGGCTGCATAATTATATACATTTATACATGTGACTATGTAAGCAGGCTGTTGACTTGCAATATCCTTTATAAATATAGAGATGATTCATAAGGTGGAAAAGACTGACAGAAACACAGGAAAGGAGGAGAAAACTGCTTTCAGGTGCAGAGTAGTGAATGCATAATTCAACAGTTAAAAAGAATAAATTTATGGCCAGCCAATCAGTTAACATTTGTGGCTTCCTGTGGTTCCCTGATGTAGCTAATTCTATTCTCTTTCAATGAGCCCACAAACAACTTTCATTTGCCAATATGAGAATTAAGCTGACACATTGAGTTAATCGCTCTAAAAATTACTAATAAAACTGGAAGTTTGTGACTCTTAGCCTGTGGGTGTTCCTTTTTGTCTTCACACAAAACACCAGGCCTTTCCCCAGACATCTCAGTTCCATTGGCATCCATTTGGTATTAGACGTTAGTTATTTACTTATAAAATATGTGCTCATTACAAAGGTCTGTGAGTGCAGTTACATTAATTATTCATCATACAATTCTGAAGCACGTTGGAGGTTCCGATAGGTAATTTCTAGGTACTGATGGGAAATGTTCCACATGAGAGCCCATCAGCAAGATTTCAGGAAATGTAGCATGGATTTGGGAAGTATGAACCAACTGAATACTTTTATTATTTCTCTTAAAACTTTGTACCATTTAGAAAGACAGAGTAAGACAAAGAGAACTTAGACCCCCCTCCCCCGTGCACACTGAAAAGCCAGTATATCTCAAATGTGCATAAGATATATAGGCTTAAGTTCCTTTTCTTTATGCCTCCACCTTCCTGAATACAAAAATCAAAACAACAACAACAAAAACCCAAAACAAACAAACAAACAAACCAAACCAAAAATTGGCACATTGTAAGATTACAGGGATTATATTTGTTTTACTATTTTCAATATTTATTGAGATAAGGGCATGTTGTATGTGACGTTCTGCATGACTATTGCATATTTCAAAAAATAAGATTTATTTTAAACAGCACCTCATTTCTGAAATAGTAAATACCATTGAATATGTTTAAACACTGTTTCCAATACCTTAGCATGACTTTCTATTTTTTGTTTTTAAGAGAAAAACTAAGCTTTACTTAGTGATGTTATTGGCTGTATATACTGGATCAATCCACCATGTGTGATACACATACATGTGAAAGCATATGTACATTTCATAAAACATTTAAACTTTCCAGGATTATTGTCAGCAAAATGGGAAATTCTGCTCTTATCTTTTCTGAGTGGTAACGGACAGAAATTTATTCAACATCTTTCCTATTACTATTCACTTGAGTGTTAATTTATACATACATGTACACATATATGTACACTCACATATGTATTTGTTTTTCTGCAATAATAGAAAAAATTTGTTAGTGCTATTATGGCGAATCACCTCTTTGGGAGATAATTGTTTTTATAATCATTGGCTCACTGTTTTCTTTTGGGTTCATTTACCTTGTGTAAATTTGTAGAAGTTCTTCATTAACAGTAAATGTTGTGGTCTTTTGTTCCATGGTATCAAATGCAAATTGTTTGGAATACATTACAGGTTTAAAATTCTTTTTTTTTCTAATTAGCAGTGATTATCTATTTACATTTTCTGATTAGATAAGCTAGAAAGATGTCATTTAAAAGTAGGAGAAGTGTGCAAATATTTCCTATTTGGTCTTGCAAAGAGAAAAGAATGCATGGTAAAAAGTTTGCCTCTAACTTCCTTGGGAAATGTAATGAATTAAAATTTAATTCTGACATTTCAGGAATCAGAGCCCTACCTATCCCTCTTTCAAAGACGCATAGCTCCTTCCTTTCATATACGAGAGGAAAGTAGGCTTTATGTGTGTGACATGTATTCTTTTCAGATAATATTAAGATATTTCATCATATTGTGAATTTTATTATTTTTTTAATTTTAAAATAATTTATTGACATGGATAAGAGAATTCAAACAATGCATGAAAATTTCTCACTCTTAGCCTGTTGTTTTATTTTACTTATTTTATGTAGTTGTGTGAGTGCCTATATGTTTGTCTGTGTGCCACGCACATGCCTTTTATTTCAGGGTTCAGAAGAGGCCCTTGGGTCTCCTGGAACTGGAGTTACAGGTGGCTATAAGTGTCTCAGTTTGGGTTCTGGAACAAAACTGTGTTTCTCTGCAAAAGCAGTAAGTGATCTTAACTGTTGATCCAAATGCTCATTATTGAATTCTTAATTTATTATTGCCATGTATGATATACGTGTATGGGTGTCCAATATGCCCATTATTTAATTTTTGAAATTTACCATGGCTGTGTGATATATGTGTAGGGATGTACACATACTAGAATGCTTTTGTTGGGGTTTACTTCTGTTTGTGGGTTTTGATTTCATTACGTTCCATTGTGCAGTAGACACATGCTGTGATATTTTGCCAGCCCCTATACTTGTTATTAATTCTATCCCCAAAGTAATTTTTGTTATGATTTTCCTTTTCTGGGACTGGGATTCACTATGCAGCAGCTGGCCTGCAGCTCTCTATTTAGGCCAGGCTGGTCTCACACTTGCTTTGTCTCCTGAGTGAGTGCTGGGATAAAGACACATTTCCGTCACAGATGCCAAAGTAACTCCTTAAAAGGAGGTTCTTTGCCTTCTTAACCTCAATAGTCCAGAACTAAATTATTTTATTGAAACAGGTTTTGATAAAATCTAAGAGAAGGAGATCTGTTTTTTGAACAGTAAGTTTCTGTGCTGTCAAAGTATGTAAACCCTCAGACACAGATGGGGACCTCTCAGCTGTCATGCTAAATCCGGAGAGCTTTTTGTTCCAAAATCAGGATCCTCAGGGATCTCTTTCTGCTTCTGGGCATTTTGGAATTAGGAAACAAGAGCAATTTGTGGATATGGTGGCAAGTGTCTACAATATGCCAGCACTTGGGAAGCTGAAGCTGCAGTATCCCAAGGCCAGCCTGGGATACATAGTGTGATATATTTTTTTTTTTAAGCACTAGTTGTAATTAAAGCTGAAAGACAGTGGGGAGAGGCATCACTGCTCTTTTATAAGTATGATGTAGCTGTGACACTCGGGAACTCATAACAGCTGCAGTTTCCTGTGTATCAGCCGATAAACGTATGGTTAAAAATGGTGGGGAGGGTCCCTTGGTTCCTGCCCCCACCCCCAAGGGAAGTGAATGGCAGTGGAGGGCTGCTGGAAGACAGGACATCATTGTCCTTAGTGATGTAGCTCCTAGTGAGAGCTTCTTATGCTCCAGTGGGATAGCACACATCTGTTTGCATGTGAGTAGCCCTGGTTAGACCCGGTGAGTCACAAAGCAAAGAATCCAACAAAATGATGTGTAAGTAGAAAATGGGCTTTGAAGAAGGAAGAGAGGGATAGGTACTAGCTATGGATGTTGGAGGGTAAGGGACTCAGGAGGGATAACTGTGACCAGAAGATGCTCTATATGCATACGAGAGTGTCAAGCATAAATTAAAATGTTTAATTAAAAGCCAAAATAATAATTGTTGTAGTTTAAACTACCTTTAATAAAAAACAAACGTAAGGCAGAAGAAGACCTTTCCCCTACACACCCACATATGCTTATGGCGTTCCTTAGCAGGAAAGGAGAAGGATCTACATGTATCCTTCTAAATGAGCTACTCAGTTTGACTAGGACCATTTGCTGAAGGTGTTCACACTAGCCAGTTAAGATTTTTATTTTGGACAGTGCTCAAGGCAACAAGCCTCTTAGTTTGCCTCAACTTCTACTCTTTGGGCCAGATCCTTATGTCCTTGGAATTAGTGCTAGGCTATCCCACTGCTCATGTTATGCACAAGTTTATATAGCAGGACCATTCATGCTCTCTCGGGATATTTTTTTTATTAGCATTCACAATAATTACCTGTCCTATTACTTCTTTCAAAAGATGTAAGATTTTTTTATATACGAGATTGATTTAGCATTAGATGACAAATTTAAATAAAGAACTAAAGCCATGTGATCTTCTCAGTAATATGAAAAGTAAATCAAATCATCAGTAAGATTTGGCTTTTATTCATAATAAAAACATTTGAAATGCAGAAAACTCATCAGCCTTACTGAGGCTGTATGCAAAACGTTATAACAAAAATGATGGTAAAATGTTGAACCAAGGCTTCTCTAGTAAACCCCAGACATAAGGATGGCTTTGCTTCTACTTAGCACAGGGCTGAAGGAGCTGATTGAAGTAATTAGATGAAGTATCATTTCTAATGACTAGCACAGAACCCAAAACTGCCATGTTTATATCTGATGTAATGAACTACTAGAAATTACACACTAATTAAGCTAACAAGTTAATTTGATCAACATGTTTATACAATAGCAATACAGAAAATACAATTTTCAAAAGCAACAAATTTACAAAGAACTTATGAATATATTGTAAATGATGGACAAACCATGAAGGAAAATTACAAATTTTATCCATGGGTGTAAAGACAGCTAAAACACAGAAACATGTTGTGTGTAATTGAAAGGCAACTGTAAAGCTGTCTATTCCTCAAAACAACTTTTAGTTTCAATCAGTTGCAGTAAAACTTCTGTGTTTCCTTTCAGGAACTTTAAAGACCTGTTGTCTCAGAAGAACCAAACCACACCAAAAGAACAGAATGACATGACAGATAAAGATGTGGTCAGAGTTTCAAACTTATCATGAGTCTGTGGTGAATAAGAGGCAAAGCCTGAGAGCTATGAAATTAGAACAGAAGAGCGAGGTCATACAGATGCCATAACCAAAGAGAAGTTGAGTAACAACAGAAAGGAAGTTGGCTGCTGCTGTAAGAAGAGCATCACAAGTAGATGGTTCTTTGAGGGCAGACGGTCTACATTTGTTCTTTATTATTTCTGTACGTTTGACCATACAGGCAAAATCTGAGGCTTAGAATCAGAACAACAATATGACACCAAGGTCAACCTGTTATTAAAAAGACCGAGCATCAGAGAGTATGATTGTCTTGTAAATCAACTACATTAATTAGTATTTTCTTATCAAAACACAAGAGGCATATAGTTGAAGGTGTGCTGAGAGTTTAGGTGGGCACTGCAGCACATAGGGAGCTGGGGAGATAAACTAGTCTTCATATCATGTAGACAAAGGTAATCAAATAGATGGACAGGACACATGTACCAGCACTTCACAAGGGAAAAAGAAAGAGAACACTAAAATCTGGAATTTTTTTTTTTACTTTCACTAAAATAAATATAAGTCCAGAGTATTACTTATAGCCTTTTGTATGTATAGAAGGTGGAAAATGTTTTTCTTTAAAAATACTGAGAAGAAAAAAAATCTCGTGGGAACTGCAGTGTGACACAGTGAGTCACATAGTGTGCACATTAGTCCATTCATCTTTATTTTCACGTGCTCATTAGAGTCACTGGTCTGGTTTGAAGCCTCTGCTTTCTGCTAAACTATCGATACTCAGCCCTCACTGGGCTCCTCTTAGATGTTGTTTCCCTGTGCTGTGGAGAACCTGCGGCTCTAAGTACACAAAGCCCCTTCAGTTGCTTCAGCAGATCACAGATGTGGTAGATGTTGGTGTGAGCCAACTTACAGCCCTGGTCCTGGGTGCTTGGTCAACCCACTTGCTTCCCTCACCCTTGGCATCAGGGTAAACTCTCCAGCACTGTCACAGCTAGTTTGTCCTGTTGAGCAAGAATCAAGAGGTAGGGACAGCTCTCCTGCTCATATGAACTTAGGTCCAGCTCTCCTACGGGCCGCAAGTGCCAAGGTGTATATGGCATCTTTAAAAGGATCCTGGGACGTTGAAGTTAACACTGAGTAGGAAACCTTTACTTCCATAGATACTGAATAATTTATGTGCACAACATGAGCATCAGAACTTGCTTTCATCTGAGGATGTCATACAGTTGGTGGAACACTTGCCTTTACAACTTAGAATTTGTTTTTCCATCTACTCTGCCATTTGTAGCCCAACAGTTACGTTTTATAACTCCCAATATTGGTTTTACTTTGTTTTTTCAAAAAATCTTTTCCTCTGAAAGACTGTAATGTCCTCCAGGTCCCGTCATTTTTCTGTAAGAGCTCGAGTGAGTTTTCTACATTTGGCTTCTTGGTTTCCGTTTTCCAACTGTACTGTCACCGTGCTTCAGCACCAAGACTCATTTCTGTCTTCACTTCAGACATATTCTCTTGACAGCATCTTCATCTTGTCATTTTTTTTTTTTGTTTTGTTTCCACTTTCTGAATTCCTTTATTTTATACTTTTGGCTTTATTTTCTCTTTTTAATTTTTATGTGATGGGTATTAACTTTTATGCTCTTATACTTTTATCTCAACTTTTCTCTCATTTTAAAAGTTGTGCTTTTGTGGTGTAAAGAGTTTCACAGCGCGTATCTGCTGGCCCACTGACCTCTTCTCCCTTCTACATCTGTGTTGCTAGGTTTTATTCTTAGTTACCGTCCCATCTTCAATCCCCCCGATGCTCCATGTTTGTATCTAGGTGTCCTCTTACTACGAATAGTTGTACATTTTGCTTCTATGTCACATCTGTTACATTATTATGTATTTATCTCTAAAAACAGTGTCTTGCTGTGTATCCCAGGCTGTTCTGAATTGATGCAATTCTCCTGCTTACGTCTTCCAAATGCTGGGACTTCATAGACATATACCACCAACTTGACTTTACTTAATTCTTTTATTTGATATTTTTATTTCATTGATTCTTTTGTTGTTTTCAAAATAAAAAACAATTCTATATTTTGACTTTCAAAGGGATGTGTGTGTGTATGTTTGTGTGCATGTTTCTTGGTAATAAATCGAGAGTCTAGAACATACTACGCAAGTGATTTTTTTTGCCAAGTTATTACAGCCTTGTCTTATTTTCCAATTGTGATTTTTTTTTAAAATATTTAATTCTTCCTTTATGAATACAAGAGCCACTTTGGTTTCCCTGATAAGGGTAATTATAACTTTTGTGATGTATTTTCTTTTCAGTTTGGGTTATTTTCCTGTGCTTTTGGTTTTTCTGAAGATTATAAGCCTACTTTATTATATTTTGGAAAAAAGAATAGGAAGAGTAATATAAATCCATACAGCACAAAACAAGAATTACTATAGTAAGTTATGATTAATTTTGTTGATTATTTACTATGTGAAAAATCTATAAATGTCTTGTTTCTTTCCTAAAGAAAATGCCTATTTATGAAACACCAAATATATCAACGGTACTGGGTGAGTCCAATGAGTTCTGGAAGAAACACAAAATTAAATAGAGCTGTAATAGGCTCCAACACAGGCTTTCAGGGAGACTGGAAAACCAGGTAGATAAGGAGACCAGATTATTAGTCACAGATCTAATAAAGTTTATCCATTTAAAGGGAGGTAAGAAGGTACAAGATAGATTCCCAGGAATAAACCAGCCAAATCTTGAAAGTATAGTGACATTCTCATCAAAACTGGTGTGGCTTTTGAGTGTAAGTTGTATCATTATTGTTTGTAAATAGCCATTTAACTCTAATCCTATGTGTACAGAGAAAAGAAAGTTCATAAATGCACTGATTACGGTATAAGTCAAAGCTCACATTCAGAGGCCAAGTCCTTTGAACCACTTTACTAGGTGCCCTCAAGTTTGTGTTCTTCCAAGTTGATGATGTCAAGTTTGTTGGTAATGGAGCCTTTCTTGAAGTGTACCTAGTAACTGTCTTTTTTTTTCCGAGTCACTGATACCCCTCAAACAAGTTTTGTCAATGATGTGTTTGTGATTTTGGCAGCAGGTATGTATAAGAAGTTTCAGTTGATCCAAGATCTTACACATCTCTTCAGAACATTCTGGGGAGTTGAACTCTGGTCCTCATGCTTGCCACAAACAGCTGTTACCCACTGAGACACTCCATCAGGCCAGTATTCTAAATGTGTTAGCTTAAAATATCCTGAAACTTTAAGTGTTACCAGTGGGGCATTTGCTTTGTCGTTTCCTCAGACAAATGCTCCAGCCTTGGTACTGTGCTTGAGAACAAAAGCAAAGTTCTTTCATTTATATTGTCCTCCTATGTTACAGCACTGTCACACTCTGCTTTTTTCTGTTCACTCCTAACTTGGTACTTCATGGAACACTTGATGGTGACAGCTCACCTCCCCGTTAGTCACTCTTCTGTAGCCTGTTAATATTACTCCCAGATAATCACCTTGATTCTTCGTCTTAGAATGGATGAACGTTTAGTTTCTTTTGTTCTTGTTTATAGTTCTTAAATATGATTTTAAATAGGAAAATAGTAGGTGTATGGTGTTCTCTCTTAAACCAATCCTACCAATGATTTAGAAAAGATGAACCTTGAACATTTTAAGACATTAAGCTATATTTTAATGTTCTAGATGTGCCTTAATTGTATGACATATGTTGTATGTTGAATCTTTGCCTATGAATTATACTTAGGAGGTATATTTAGACTGTAGTCTCATGTCACACTGCCGTGGTAGGTGAATGCATCATTTTTTTTAAAGTCACATGATTTTTCTCTCTAGGTAGTCCAAATATAGTTTGAGATACCCAGTTGTGTATATGTCAAATTTAGAACAGGATAGAGTTCCTAAAGAACAGATTATGTTTTAATTATTGCACTTCAGAGTCACAAAATATTCCGAGTCATTTTTATCACTAGGATATGTTCCATAAGGAAATAAACTCTAAAGCAAAGTACTACCTTCTGTTGCTAAGAGGAAAATGTTCTTAAGTGGCTCACTGTGTAGACGGGCTTCTCCAGACTACTTCTCCAGCAGTTCACTCACAGCCAGCATCGACTCCCACAACTTAATATGAAGAAAATTGGTTTCTTCATAGACTATGACTACAAGGTTTCATAGTGGCTAAAGTATGTAATCCTCATAAATAATCCAGTCTGGGTAAGTTCCTCAAGGCCGAAGGGCTCACGTGACATTTTTCATTTGGGTACAGAATGGCCATTTGGGCTTGTAGGATCATTGAGTCCACATACCAGGCAATTGAGAGAGCCATTCAAAGTCTATAAAATATAGCAGATGCCTTTAAAATTTTGAGATAAATAATTCAGGTATTTTAGCCTGCAGGATTCTCTGAGGCACAGTGAAGGTATACTTGGCCAGTACCTAAATGGGATACAGTAAAATATAGACTGAAGCTAATAGGTCAGTAATTTATTTCTCTCTATATATTTCATTATCTTCATAGAATAATTTCTGATATGGGTTTATTATTGCTCTGTTTTGAGGAGTATATTTTTAAGAGGCGATTTTGGTTCTTAGACCATAGTGAGAGTGTGAGTTATGGCTGCTTGGTAACAAACTAATCTCAAGTTTGCCTAAGAGAGCCTGTGAGAAATTAAGGAAAACATTTCTAAATATTAGTAGAATGTTATTAGAAGTTTCATTTCAATATGCACTTTTAAATTTTCTCTTACTTTGCTCATACAGGTAAGTTACAGTCCAAATTAGTGCATTTTCTCAACATTTAAAATTTAAAAATACTGTTTTTATGAACTATTTATTTACATATTTGTATAAAATATGCAAGTTTATACAAATTTATAAATTACATAGATTTATTGGCTTAGTGGTTAAGAGCATACATACCTCTTGCAGAGGACCCAAGATCAGTTCCCACCCATTTAAGTTGGCTCACCACAGCCTGAATCTCCAGGTACAGGGGATCTGATTCTCCTTCTTGGTTTTCAAAGACACTGTACTTGAATGCACACTGCTCCATTCTGGCCTCTGAAACATATACATAAAATTTAAAAAGAAACTAATATGTAATTACAAACTATTGTGAACAGGGAGGGGGGAGCACACAAGCCCTCAACCCTAGACATAAAGCTATAGGCATCTAAAGAAAGCTGAGATTGGAAGAAATAGTCTCTCTCAGGGAAGAGTATAGCAATTGGTTATCTAATATGAAATAAATGGCCAGCCCTGGAAACTTACATGTAAGTAACTTTATATGAACCAACTAGGCTATATTAGTATATTTAGCAATATGTATTAAATATGTAAAAAACAACCAAGAAAAAGAGTATTAAATTGAAAGTGAGCAAATGGCAATGGGAGGGTTTGGAGGTTGGAAGGGGAAGGAGTGATAATGAAATTATAGTCTCAAACGACTAAATACAAAATACATACAATTGCATCTGGTTATATATAAGTATGATTCTTCAACAGTGATGTAACATTTTAATAAAGTTCAGAATATAGTGTTTATTTATTCATAGAATTTAGAATGCCTTTATTTCTTTTGCAAAGTTGTGACACACATAGGAATACACATGGTTCAATCAGAGTTTGCCTTCTCGGGCAGCCATGGTGCGGATCAGCTCTGCATGTGCTCTCTGATTTCAGGGTAGAGAAAAGCAAACCCAAACCCTCCCATGTTTACATTGCATTGTAACTGCAGGGTAAAGGAATGATAATGACTGATTTTTCTCACTGATTTTGATTATAAACTACTTCAACTACTTCAGAGATCTGGGAAGATGCTGAATGGGGAAAGTGTTCGTGGGACAAGTATGAGAGGACCTGAGTGCAATTATCAGCATCAATCTGTAGGCCCCAGGTGTGGCAGTGTGTGATTGCTATCCCAGCAAGACAGATCTCTGGTGCTTGCTGGGTAGCCAGGCCAGCCGCACGTACACACGCGCGCACACATACAATGATAAAAATATAGATTGTCATTAACACAGCTACTGTTTAAGTGTCCTCTAATTGTTTATGTATGTACAGGCATAATATCATCAAATGAAAATATTTGGTGTCTTGTAATGAATTTGGTTGCATACTGACTCACATTAGAGTTACATTCATTGTTGTGAATTGAGTGTAGCTCTAACCCTGACATTTCCTCTGAGTTCCAAGTTTCTATTTCTATTCACTTTCTCACTTCAAAAAAATTACTCATTTTAGGGTCCAGCTAACTTATTGGTATTTGGTAAATGTGACTTTGGTGTGCCAAAACAGGAAGGAACCTGGGTTTGGGAAAAGACCTAACTTAAACCACTGAGCTGTGACTCTTGAGTTTTGTAAATCATTTAATTTTTCATTTCTCTCCCAAGTTAGAAGTCTTGAATAAATTATTAAACTTTCTATTTATTCTAGAATTATTCTGAATTAGAAACTACTAATTCTATTCCTGTAGCCCGTTTCTTGTTACTGTACTCTGTTGCTGATTGCCTGAGGGACCACTTGCCTCTGTTTGCGCTATCCACCTTTGCCTTTCCCCATAGGGCTGAAATTGCTCCACTACTCAAAAATAATCTCACTTCGCTTATTTTAAGAAAAGATCTCAAGGCTCACAAAGTATGAAACTCAAGCAAACTTGTTTGAAATATGCTCCTCTTTGTGATCTGGGGCTCTCTGGCACCCCAAGACACGTATCACATCTCATATATATGTTTCATAACACGGAGCTCTGTTTATTTCCCACAGGCTTTATGCCCTTTGAATCTTAATGCTACTTCTTTTATCAGAAATGCCCAAGCCCCTTTGTACCACTCTCCCATTTTTTCATGCTTTTCTGAATAAAACCAACAGCATTATTTGACAGCTGCTCGGGGGAATGCATATTATGGCAGTACTTAGCACAGCACCTACAACATTTTAAGCAGTGATGTTTATAAAAACGAATCACTCTTCATTAGAGGTATTACATGGTCCTTGGGTGTCTTAATTTAAGTTACTCAGATCTTCAACCAGAATTTTCCTCTTGGTGAGACTGTTAGTACTTCTCTCACTCAGTTTTTTACCCGGGTAGAACACTATTTATTGTTAGCATTAAATTGTGACTTACCCAAATCCCATGTCCGTCTAGGTAAAGCTGACTACCGAGCAGCACTGTAAATAAGGCGATTGATGGCTTGCAGTGGCCACAGCCATACTGCATTCTCCATGGCATCATATCAACTGGGTGTGTGTGTGTGAGGATCTCAGATGTGGGTGCCAGGGTAAGAATGTGGGAGACAGTTTCTCTGTGTTTCAAAAAAGGACAATAATGGTCAGACCTCTCTAAGGCAACCTCCTGATGATAATCTGGAAACTTTCAGAGTCCTATCCTTTCTGCTTTTCTTAAAGAAGGATGAAAAGATCCATGGGCAGAACTCTTTACCACTCTTAGTTGGTGAGACCTCATCTTTCAATACTTACCACTTAGCAGCAACTGTCAGAGGCTGAAGGGGACACCTCTTCCTCAGAGCTACAGTGCTGGCTTTCCCCCTGCAAACCTCAACATTTCTTGATTCTAGAATTGTGTGTGTGTGTGTGTGTGTGTGTGTGTGTGTGTGTGTGTGTGTGTGTGTGTGAGTTTATTGACTTCTCAGAGCTATAGTTCTGGTGGTGTCTGGTTGTTTGCTTTATCCTTGGAATTCTGTATATTCTTGGCATGTTTGTGATAACTGAGCTTTGGTTACCTATGTGTAATTCCACTCTCCACTGAAGTTAAAAAATGGCTCTTTTAAAATTCAAATAAAAAATAGATGGAGTAGGTATGGACCTAAAGTACACTCTTGAGTTTCCCCAGCTATGCATTTGCTGCTATATTTCATTGGCTTTAGTGTGTTGGTGAGAGCTTAACCAAGTCTAGTACCCACTACTTCAGACAACAAAGTCTAGTACCTACCACTGCAGACAACCAAGTCTAGTACTTGCCACTGACAACTAAGTCGAGTACTTGCCATGCAGATAACACACTTTAAACTCATTATTTCAAAAAGGAGTTTATTCGTGTTTGGACAAAGATCCTAAAACACTAAATTCGGGCAACCTCCAAAGTCAGACTTGAAATCCAAATCTGACAAGGCAGCACTATTAACTTTACATGAAACACACAGTTGTGGGTGGGTGATTTACATGAGTTGCCAGTCTGAGTGAAAAATGAGAATTTACTTAATAAGTTTTTATTTTTTTAGATTATATTCACATCATTTCCATCCCTTTCCTACCTGCTGAATCTCTTATATGTCTCTCTTTGCTCTTTCCAAATTCATGACCACTTTTTTCATTAATTAACTGATGATGCATACATATACAGATATGTAAACACATATATATTCCTAAATACATAAATACAATCTGCTCAGTCTGGATAATGTTACTTGTATGTATGTTGCAAACATTCTGAGAAAGCCAATCTCCTCTTTCATTTGGATCATTAAACTGACAGAATGCACACTTGAAGCTATTAGCAGCTGTGTCTGCCCACTGTGGGAAAGACATAGTACAACAGAGAGAGTACTGAGGAGGTTAGGGTTAAAATACGGGGGGCAGGGTGCCAATATAAATTAATGGGACTAACAAGAATTAGCACATGGTTTAGTCACCTGCAGAAAAGTTTCTCATTTAAGGCCTGTTTATTTTGTGTGTGAGGTGCCTGAGTAATTGGGTCAGTAATCGAATTTCAGCTTTTAGATTAGAAATTGCTATATTTACTCTTCCTGTTGGAAACATTGTCAACATTATTCTTTCCTTACTTTTCCCTGCATAATGTGAACTCTTTTGGAGGAAATTATATGGCTAATGTGACAATCAGTTATATATTGAAGATTTTAAACATGGGAGTACCAAACAAACTTAGAGCACCACAAATCATAAGCACACATTTTGTAAACGTTTTAGAAAGAAGCACAAATTCCTTAACCCCTTTTCTCATCTTATATATATATTTGTGGTCAAAGTAATTGGCAAGTTCTTATCTTTACTTCTTCCCAAGCAGCAGAAAGTTGACTAAATCCATTAAGAGCTTTCTTGGGTTTGCTATAGTGAAGTCTGCACCAGTTAAATACATGGATACCAAGAGGAATTTTATGTGCCCTGCCATAGGGAATCTCACCCCTCTTTGACCCATTACTGTATATGAAGTGGCACACAGGCCATCTTACATTAGATTCTGTCTTCTGGATCTGTGAAACTGCCTTTTGGCTCTGTTCTTTGTCCTGTGGAAAAATGTCTTGTCTTTTAGTAGATTTCCAGAATGAAGGAGAGCTTGGAAAACATCACATTATTACAAAACAGGGTTTTTTTCAAAAACTCTATTCCATATGTAAGACCCAGTCATTTGAGCTCCTTTTCAGTGTTTGGCATTTCAGTTTGTATACATCTACATATTTGTATATAAATAATCCTATGCAACTGTACATGTTAGGAGAAACTATTGTGGGGGTGGAAAATATGTTAAATAATTACATTTTTACAACTTGAAATGCTCTTTTTTCTTATGTTTCAAAGCACTGGCCTTTACAGTATACACACTGAAGTTTTTGTAGCTCAAAACCCTGCATTCAGTTATTTTATTCTCAAATAATTCAGCTTTATTGTAATTGGAGATTTTTTTTTTTAAAGGGACTGGGCATGTTTTTACAATCTCCTTAACTTGTTCTTCCAACTGATGATATACAGATTTCAAATTTGAGAGAAGTACACCTAATAGCATGTGACTGAAGTTAATTCAGAATTATATATTTGTATCCAGAGACTCATCTGAGATGGCACTTATGTATGGAAATGGAAATTCTGATATCTGCTTATTGTTCCATCACATTAAAGCATCACTTTAAACTGTAAATGCCATTTGGATGTCTGAAAGATGAGTTCAAACCCCCACACAGGATGATATAACCCAGCTGATTGTGCTCTACAGTGCAAAGCCAACCAGAGTCTTCTAGGCTCCCATGTGCTGGTTTTACACATGTGGCTCTTGAGTGTGTGCCCTGTTTCATCTGCCTGACTCTCCCAGGCAAGCTTCATCTCAACCTCATCTTAGACAGAGCTTTTACCATTTTTCCTTTGCTTCTTTGGCATACTTCTTATACACTTTTGTCATGGTCATTATACTACTATTCACGTTTGCTGAATTGTAATATTAATGTGGACAAAGAGCTGAGATAAGTTTTCCATCATGTTTTAGTTAGGGTTTCTATTGCTGCAACAAAACATCATGACCAGAAGTAAGCTGTAGAGGAAGGAGTTTATTTGGCTTACTCTTCAGCGTTGCTGTTCATCACTGAAGAAGTCAGGACAGGAACTCAAACAGGGCAGGATCCGGGAGACAGGAACTGATGCAAAGACCATGGAGGGGTGCTGCTTACGGGCTTGCTTCCCATGACTTGCTCAACCCACTGTCTTATAGAACCCTGGACCACCAGCCCAGGGATGACATCACTCACCATGGGCTAAGCCCTCCCCCATTGGTCACTAAATGAGAAAATGCCTTACAGCTCAATCTCAAGGAAGCATTTCCTCAGTTGAGGCTTTTTCCACTGATGACTCTAGCTTGTGTCAAGTTAACACACAAAAGTACCCAGGACATACCTGTTAGTACCAAGTCTGAGAGAAGTGTGTCTTTGTTTCCCCTTCAGAATTGGAGAAAGCCGAATCCACTGTGCAGCAAAGACACTGCCAGTGTAGAGCTTTCCTAAGTTCACTATGGTCATGTCACAAGACACAAAGTTCTTGGTCTGGGTCCATTGGCCTTTTCCATATTCATTTACAGGCTCTATTCGTAAAAGGATATTCTTCTTTACCTTGCAATATGGAGCAATAAGACAAACCATATTGGTCCTTGTCTATGTTCAAATACTTGATCGAGATGTAAGGCAAAAATTATTTGTGAAAGGGTTGGAGCAGGCTCTGGAAGCAGTGTGTGGATATTCTGCTCAGACAACTGTCTCTGTAATAAGTATTCCCTGAAGCAGCAGGGATCTATGCTTCCTTCATAACCATAGAACACTCAGATGAGGACAGCCCTTTTGGATGATATGATAGTTGGTTTATGTACAGTACCTTTGTGCACTTATGTATCTTGTGCGTCGTCTTCCAGCTTGCTCAGTCCTATTTGATTCAATGAACACAGATAAATAACCTCTCTTAAGCAACACAAGATGGCTCTAGAAATGCCTGGTGGTCATGGGAGGCTGGAGATGATGGAGCCTGCCCAATACATAGCAATTAAATTAAACAGGAGAAAATCCAAGTTATTTCTCAGTGCTACTGGTTAGAGGAAAATGATTATACTGAGACAATACACATGGCAATGGTCAGATAGGATTAGGTGCTTCCCAGGAAAAAGAGCCCAAGTATGAATGCCTTCTGATTATGTTCTTTCTCACATATTCAGTCTATTTGAGTGGTTTATAGAGAAAAGGAATGGATCAGTGAGAGCAGACTAGAGCAGTCTGTGAGCATTGTAGTGGATTTATGATGTTACATTGTAAATAATTGTCCTACCCACTGGTTTAATAAAAAGCACTGATTGGCCAAAGGCAGACAGGAAGTGTGGGCGGGGCTACCAGACTAAGAAAACTCTGGGAACAGGAAGAACAGAGCAGAGATGCCACAGAGACTTCAGAGTTGCCATACAAGCCAGAAGATGCAGAGGACAACTATACTGCTCTGAGAAAAGGTCTGTGGGTCTAAACCTTGAGGCTAGGCCTGAAAATCTAGGCCAGAAACCTCTTACTACAGAACATTATAAACTATGTGAAAATATTGGCTTGACCTAGTGATGAATGATAAGAATTCATCCTAGTTTGTGTAGGCAGAGTGCCTGTCTTTGTCTTCTACTTGCCCCCAGCCCCAGAGTCCTGGCTGCTGGGGGAATGAGCCCTTACTGCTATAAGAATTTGTAGTTTTAGACTCTACATCTTTTACCCATCCTTCTCCCCTTGCATGTGGGAGAAAATCATTTGTATTTTCATTTCAGCCTCATTAACATGCAGCAGATTGTTCAAGTCTACATTAAGTAAATGAATTCTGAATGGGTGAATGTTGGTTCATGGTTCTCTTTAAGGAAAACATAGACTTTATTGGTCTGTTGGTATGCTTGTTTACATTAAACTTATGACCTCATGAACTTGGTTGTCTGTATATATTCCTATTCGAACATATCCTCCTGTAATTTTTTTTTAAAAATACCCCTTGAAGTTGTAAACTGACAAGATGGAGGCAGGATTCTATGAACGCCATCACTTTCAGCATTCACTTATTTTAGAAAAAAAGGAAACTTCCTTTCCTCACCTCCCACAGCCTGAAGAAAGTTTCTTTTTTGAGAACAAAATTACCATTTGTTTCAAGACTTCTCTTCAATTATAGCAATTTCCACATGTTTGGAAACTATTCCCAGCAAAAGAAAAGTCAACATCATGTGCTTTTGAAACACAGGCAGATCTGGCAGGCACAGGTTTGAAGGAATCAAGGCTGAAACTTGTGCTTTGGGAGGTTTTTCTCCTGTGCTCTTGGCTGTTGTCCAGCTGTCTGTTAACTCAGAATGAGGGCAGAGTGAACTCTGAGCCACGTTTAATTGCACAAAGTGGATCTTGCAGGGTGCTATCACACAGCTCACCCTCTTCAGGGTAAGATAGCATACCCAGTTAGATGTGGTTTACCCTGTGTACTTTTTATGCTCACAGGCTCTGGCAGGGAGGACAATCAGAAAGCATCCATCGCAATCAGCCAGCTGTGTCCTGCCAGTTAGGTTCCTTGACAGGTAGCAAGCTGGATTCTTGGCTGTAAAGCATCTCTAAGCTTCCATGTGCTCTAGGGAGGGCAACTGTTTAGCCTAAGCAATTCAAAGAAGCATAATTTGTGCTTCACAGTACACAGAAAGTCACCACATCTGCTTCATATTTTTGGCTTTTAGAACTGAACTAGAACAGAGAAATAAACATACAGCTTTGAATATAGAGTAAAAACAAGCCCATGGTGACAGATGAGCATATTGTATGTAACTCGGTGAAAATTTCCTTAATGAGGGTTTCTTTTGGTAAAGTGAGAAATATTTCTGGTGTTAATCAAGTTTTTTTTTTTTTTTAAAAAAGGATTTAATAGAAAATATTATCTATTTAAATATCAAGGCACCCTATCATTCCTTCTTAAACCTATTATGGTCAATTGTTGAGCTGCTGCAGTGGTGTCACGTGACCTATTGCAAATATTTGGGGTGTCATCTGCTCCACATTAGCCTTTCTAGTGGTAGTTATTTAAAAAAATAATTTGGATGTAGTAGGCTAAAAACATTCAAGGCTATGAATTAGTACTTCATTAACCACTTTCAGCTTTCATTTTGGTTCAAATGTAAATGCAGTCATTTGATATCTAAGTGTATATAATATGTGATGACGGGCTTTTAAAAGTGTAATCTAGCAGAAAATACATCTTAATTTGAGTGTAACACTGCTTTAAATATAATTTTAGTATTCTTCAGCATCTGGCGTCTCAAAGCATGAGGTCATTTGAGGTTAAGAAAACTTTTTCCTGCAAATGATAATAACAATATGTGTCAGACAAATACTGGCACAGGAAACTGTGTATGAGATGATCAGGCATCGGTGAAGGGAAGAAGTGACATGTGAAGCCTTGGCCTTGTAGGGCTGCTGTGCTTCAGGATGTATTTCTTTTGTTGACCAGCACAGAGATGGCACTTTTGACACTTGTGGATGGAGAACCTGACATGAAAGAAGTAGCTCAGAAAGCTGAGGCTGTGGGGTTCTCCCCAGTTTCTCTCCTGTAATTTCCAGTTGAATATTTTCATATATAGTTTTCAATGTCTGTGGCCCAGTAGAATATAAGCCATGTGAATACAGGGACCATGTCCAGTGTCTAGTGCACCCAGAATTAAGCTCATATGTGAATAGCAGATAATTGCAGATACCTGGGCCTATTCTAAATTTGGATGTGTTGATTCATGTCTCATCTCTAACAACGCTAGGAGGTGTCCCACCTACCTTCTGGATTAGCAAGGAGAAGTTGACCACCTTGCCAAAGTCAGGTAGCTAATGTGTGGAGAAAGAAAACTTAACCTAGGTGGACTGCCTCTCTCTGGACACTTCTTTGTATTGTGATACATTTTTTTTTTTGGCAAAGTAAAAATACTTTATATTTATATTATTATAATCAAGACTTAAAAGTGACCTAATTTCCAACATTAGATGCTAAGGCTGACTTCATGAATCATCCTTTGTTATTACTCTTATTTAACAAAAGTGTCTTAGCTATTTCTTATTTACCATTGTGAACTTAGCACATCAGTCAAAGCTCACAGGAATTCAGTGTACATATGTTTGTGTGTGTGTGTGAGAGAGAGAGAGGGAGAGAGAGAGAAAGACAGTGCACATGCATGACTGTGTGCATATGTGTTTATGTGTGCCTGAGTGTGTTTGTGTATATTTGTGTATATGTGTGTGTGTATGTATCATTGTCTCTTTATTTTAACAGATGAGAAAACCTAATGTTTAAGTAATTTGGAGGTTCAACTTACTAACACACTCAGGATCGGAAGTGAAGTGTTCTCAGCTGGAAACTCGTTTTCTTTGCTACAGAGAGTTCATGCCTCTGTTCTCTGGCTGTTAATGCAGCATAAGGATATCAGGCTGGGCAGTATGGTATCTCAGAAAGATATTGATTTCCTTGAATTTTCCCTCACTCTTTTGTGTGAGCTTTGTGAGTAACATGGATCTGCTTTTCCCTTGCCTGGAGGGGAAGCAGGGCAAGGCAGGTACTCACCTTGTAGCCGATTTAAGCTGACAGCAGTTTAGTGTAGCCCTGAAGTTATAGATTCCAAGGTCCTATGATTCTGTGCTGGAAGCCAGAAAGAATAAATTACTCTCCCCCCTTCTTCTGTCATTTTAAATCTGTGGGGGGATTGTGTGTTATAAAAACTTGAGACCAGTTCCTCTATTGTTAACATATTATTTTTTTATAGTCTGTCAGAGATTAGAAAAGGGATCTGTGTAGTTCAAGTGTTATTTTTAATCAAGTACTCATACTTCATTTCATATCAGAGACCTGACAAGTATTTGTTAATTACAGCGATCATATAATCTTTCAAATGCAAATAGTCTGACTCAGGCTTCGGCTTGTTTGGAACCAACTGATGATTAAAGAATGGTATAGCTTTACAGTTGTTTTACCCCCATCTGTGTGCGCCAGGCAATCACCACTTACAGATGGTCCTGATTCTGAGACAGGTTGCTACATGCAAAAAAAGAGTATGTTTCAGTTATCTTAATAAGATTTATTGCAGTAGTCACAGCTAAGTGCTTAAACCTTAATGATAATTGCTGCTAATCTTCCAAGAAAATGGTTAGAGTTTAATAAACCTCAAGAAGGGTATTTTTCTTTAAACTTCAACAGAATTACAAAGGTAAATTTTATGTTTATTTTCTCATCTAATAAAATGGGAGACTGTGTGCCCTTTACTGCTTTCAGGAACTAGATTTGGTACACACACACACACACACACACACACACACACACAGAGAGAGAGAGAGAGAGAGAGAGAGAGAGAGAGAGAGAGAGAGAGAGAGAGAGAGAGAATAAAGATTTATAGTTGCTATGAAAAATAATGGGTCAAATTACACTGAATAGTTTTGTAGAAATATACTAAATTAATTTCTATTAGCCTCAAGGTTTAGTTTGTGGTAAAGTGTACATAGTGAACAGTCAGCTACAAGTACATGCACTTGTAACCTCATATATTTAGAAGGCTGAAACAGGAAGATCATGACCTCTAATCTACATTGGGCAACATATCAAGAATATGCCTCTAAAATGTGTTTGTACTGTGAAAATTATTATGCTAACAACTTTAATTATATAGTGAGGTATTTAGGAGCTAGAGAGGTGGTTAGGACCATATTCTTGAAGAGGAACTAAATTCGATTCCCAGTACCTGCATTACAAAGTTCACAACAACCTGTAACTCCAGTTTAAGGGGATAGACACCCCTCTGATTTCAGGGAACACGTAAGTACAGAACAGTGCTCAGAAGTGCTCTAACTTAAATCTATATCCTGTAAACAGAGACTTCTTGTTCTCTTGTAACTGTAGCCTGCGCAACATCTATTCTTCTTGCTGCCTTTATAAACTTACTCTTACTGGTTTGTATTCTTCAAAATTTATGTTTGTGCTGAGAGCAATGAATGGGGATATATAGGTAAGAGTGTACACGCACAAGATATGAGTATATCACATGCATACATGGATTGGATTAGTGGTCCTACAAAGGGACCTGTGTGAGATTGTTCTCTATTGTGCTTTGGTCATGTAAGTATGTAGCAAGAAGGTGTCACCTCTGAAGCAAAGACCATGTCCTCACTGGACGCCAAATCTGCTGGCATCTTGATCTTATTATTTTCATCCTTATGAGCTTTGAAAACTAAATTTCCATTACTTATAAGTTATCTAGTCTAAACTAAAAGGTATCTTAGATTGGGTAGGAATGAACTAAAATACTCATGTAAGTGGAATCTGAATATATTTGCTCTTTCATGTTCTATTTAGCATAAGTTTCTGTTTCATTTAGCATGTTTTTTGAATCCATCTATGCACAGAATTTCATTCAGATTTGTGAATGAATAATTCAGTAGGTACCACAGTTTGCTCATTCACTAATTTATTGATAAGTATCTACATGGATGGCTGAATGCTCTGTGGTGGCCCTTAGAGACTTGGTAATATTCTATTTTGAAACTTTTATTATTATTATTTTTATTTTAAAAGTTTTTATATATACCTCTGCTACCCCTCCCTTTCCTCCTCCCAGTCCCTCCCAGTCCTCCCCAGTCCTCCCCCACCCCATCCCACCATCCATTCTGCAAGGGGAAGGAGTCTCAAGGTGTCTCTTGTTACTAACTTCACATTAAAAAAATTTAAGCAAAGGTATTCTTATTGCAAAACACTACATATACAAATAAGAGAAAATTGCAATGCTCCCCTCCAGTAAGACACTTTGTAGGCTGGAAACAGCAGACTTTTGTTTGTATGCCAGACTTCTTGCTCATATATTAATGATTACTTAGAAAGCATATTTTTCCTTTTTCATTTTTTTTTATTTTTATTTTTTTTTGCACTAAAAATGTCTTATTTATCCATGTATCCCCCTGCTCCCCCTCCCTTCCATCCTCCCAATCCCTCCCAGTCTGCCTTCAGTCTTGCCCCTCTCAATGCACCCATCCCCTCCCCAAAAAGGGCAAGTTGGTCATCTCAGCATGGCACATCCACTCCAGGCAAGTCCGATTTCCTCATCCCAATATCAAGAATGGGTTAGATTCTCCTCTGCAGGGAAAGGACTCCAAGGTACCAGCCCACACACAGGAACACAGTCTGATCCCATCCCTCGAGGCTCCACATACTGCCCATGCCAATTGACAATTGCCTACCCTTTGAGGGCCAGGCTCCTTTTCCGATGGATCTCCAGTGACTGTTCTTGATTCAGTGAGCTCCCCAGAGTTCCAGCCAGCCATCACGGTGGTAATTTCCCTCATGAACCCTATCCCCTTGGTCATACAGACTCTCTTCCCCTGCTCTCAGCTGGACCAGGAGCTGGGCCCAGTGCTGAGCCATGGATCTCTGCCTCCACCTCTATTCATTGTTGGATGTAGGTTCTGTGATGACTCTTAAGATGGTGATTCATTTGATTCTAGGGGAAGTCCTGTTTAGGCACCCTCTCCTGTGGGGATATGTTTCAAATTTAATAAAAAGCCAATCTGAGATATCAGAGGGATCTACTCATAGCCAGTCTAGGAGGATCAGAGAGTGGTAACTCACACCTTTAATCCCAGCACAGGGAATATTTAGGAGTGGTGATCTAAATCTTTAATCACAGAAGATCTGAGTTTGAGGCCATTTTACTTTACAGAGGGAGTTCTGGGCTCCCAGACAAGCAGTGGTAGCACACACTATTAGACCCAGCACTTGGGAAGCAGAGGCAAGAGAATCTCTGAGAGTTTAAAGCCAGCCTGGTCTTCAAAGCAAGTTCCAGGACAGCCTGGACTGTTACACAGAAAACTCTGTGTCAACAAAACAAACAAAGACTGGAAGAGATAACTCTATCCTTTAATATTCCAGACTGGTTTTTATTAAATTTGAAACATATCCTCACACCCTCCACTATCAGTTGGAGACCTAGCCAGGGACATTCTGTGAGTTCGTGGAGGTTTCCCTAGCACCGAGCCTGGGTAATATTCTAACAATCTTACTACATTGGCATCTGTTTGTGCTTTTGCTTTCAGTTTTAGACACTGTTATAGTTTTATATCTGTTGCTATTTAATACGCTGATGAAAAGAACCTCAGTGCAGAAAAAGGTTGTTTTCACCATATTGCAGGGAAGTCATGGTAGGAACTCAATCAGATAGCCACACCCACAGTTTAGGGGAGAGAGCATGATTGCATACATACTTACTACTTAGTTCACTGTCCCTCATCCTATGTAGTACAGGATGCAAACTCAGAGACTTCCATCACCCACAATGGCCTAGGTTCTCCAGTAGTCATTAACAAAATCAAGCCACCTCCCCATAGCCCCTGACAGGTCCAGATGTTTCTAGGCTATATCAAGCTGACAATTAAAACTAAGTGTATCCCAAACAGTAAATTTGATGATCATATACTAAGGCTAAGTTTAACTTTTGGAGGAACTGAAAACACTTTTCTATAGCGACTGTATCATTTTACATTTTTACCACAGAGAGTTCAGCTTCTTAAAACCTTTTTGGCAACACGTTTTCATTTTTCCCTTTGTTAATAAGCCCACCCTTAGCTTTTTAAGTTAAATTAAGCAGACACTTAGAGTAATCATGAAAACATCTTTTATTTTTAATAATGTGCAAATGTCACAAAGTTATAATTTTGAAGGAGCTAAAAATGGATTATTTCATTATGTTTATTTGGCTGATCTCCCTAAGAGAAAAAAATTCTTTCCCTGGAAGAAATAACAAAAGCCTCAAAATGATGCTGTGCCCTTATGTATGGCTGAAAGGAAAGGAAATTTTGTCAGTGCATAAAATCCACATCAGCATTAAAATTCACAGCCACAAGAAAAGAGAGTAATATAGGTAGGTTACAGTTCTGGGCATTTATATTGTTGGACAGGTAAGATGTTGTACTTGCTGATGAGATTGAATTTGGCTGCATGTATAGGCACACAAGTTCACTTATGATATATACATGTCATGGTCATTGGGCTTTGTAAATGAGATTACTGTAAAGGGCACATGGAAAAAGTGAGATTTTTAAATATGAACATCTGAAACACCCTGCTTGGTCTTGAACCTCAGGCTTGATCTTTATAAAAGATGCAGTAGCAGCATCCTGGCCTTGGGTCCCATAGGCACATCAGCTCTGCTAGAATTCTCTGGTTACACTTTTCTTTTTTAAACCTGGATCTAACTTGACTTAATTTAGATAGAATTTGTACCTTTACAGCTTAAAAGCTATTCTGGGATAAGTGCATACGTTTGGTCTGAAGGAAAGAACGGGTGCTGGGGAAAGGCTTCTTAGAGGTCTCTCTGAGAACTAGGCTTCCTGTTTGGAAGAAAAAAAATCAATGGGCCCTGTGTTTTGATTGAGGACAGCTACAAACAGTGCTATAGACACACTTGAAGGTTCAATGTTTCATTTCATGCATGCAGCACCAGCCTTTTACCGCCATATAATTCCAGGTTTATGTGGCTTTGGAGTATCACCATCAGGTTCCCGTCTGAAACAGAAATCCTTAAATTATTTACTTATAGTTTTAAGGTGAAATAACTTAGCTGAATTTTGTTTTCAGATTCTTGCTTGACATGCTTTATAGAGCTGTCAGACAAAAAAAAAAACATTTTAGAAAGTGGATACAGATGAAATAATACTTCTCTGAGAAATGGTATGATGCATATTAAGTTATGAATAAATTTGTTTATAATTGTATTTAATATTGTTTTAAAATATTTTATATTAATCTGGTTAGGGTACTATGAAATAGAATGAATTATGTCTGTTCTTCTATGTACATAACATATTTCAAATTGCAATGTATTGTTCACTTATTTAAAATACAGTTCTAAATAAGAGAGGTCTCCTTGTCAGAACAGTCAACATTCTCATTGCACTAGAGAATGGAGTAGCCTTCATGCCTGTGACATGGAAGTCATTAGCTCTCCTCAGGGAATGAGTCATGGATGCTGAGTGGGGTGAGAGTTTTTCAAGCACTCCTTTTTTGAGTGATGAAGGGATTTTTTATATCGTTTTATATATTATTCAATATCTTTGTCATGATTCCTGTTGATAAATGGTAGGAAAATGATCCTATATTAATTAAAAGGAATAGAAATATTTACAATTTGTACTTTCCTTCCATAGATATGGAAGTGCTTTTGCTGAATCAATTAATTAGGACAATATATGACTTTGAGGTATGTCTTATTATCACTATTTTATGGACAAATTTAAAACTAGGGAGGTTAATTAAGCCATCACAGAGTCCAGAGGCCCAGAGTGGCAATGCAAAAATAGACTGGGCAGCAACTTCAAGGCCAGGGACTCTGCTTTTAGCATGGATTTTAATCAATGTAGATGGCTTTATCTAATTCAAAAAGCACATGCAATATTTCTAAGTCACCAGGCAGCAATATAATGTGGCTAAAATAGTTAATATTTTGATATCCTTTATAAGTATAAATTATTATTATATATTTTAGCCTTAGACTGCTAAGCAGGCCAAGCCACTCTGCAGTTCTGGTCACTAAAGTGTAAATTAACTGGTAAGTGGGAAATCCATTTTGTATGTCTCCTATTGAGGTATCAGAGGTTCTTTGTTAGATTCAAATTTATATAACTGTTGTGTTTTTCTCTTCTTTGCTTAATATGTTTGTCTCCAAGTCTTTAATATACCCTTCCCCAATTCATTTTACACAGAAATAATGTGCTCAGAACTGTACAGGACACCCTTGAGTCTTCCAGGAAAACCTCTGTTTCTTCTTGGAAAGGAACTTTGGAAACAACACAGCATTCTGTGACTGTCTAGGAAAGTGGTTGGCTTTGATTTATGTCAGGGAAAACTATTGAGAATGGTGCTTTATCCAGGGATATATTATTCTAGGAGAGACAACTCCGTGCTTATTTGATGCTTCATTTTCATGGAATATACTTGAGGAAAATGGAGATGCTGGCAATTCTACCTTGTTTCACTGAAAGTTTCCCCCTAAACTTTGACTATGAAAGTTGTTGGAAGTGTTCTGTTTTTACTCTCAGAAGCAGATTTTAGCATTCAGTGTTTATACTTACATCAACAAAGAGAGGTAAGACTAAGTCTGGACTATGAAACTGAATAGAAGACCATGAGATAAGAATGGGAGTTTTTGAGATGGGTGTGTGGAAAGCATGAGTCAGAAGACAGACAACTAGTGGTTGTATGTCACCAGGACAAGGAGAGGCAGAAAGAAACAATGAGATAAACCTTGTTCAAAGAATTCCACAATAAAACCATTATTTTGTAGCTAATAAAAACAAATGCAAAACAAAAGTTACTACTACAGAGGCCAAAGTGTCAACCAGTTCACTTATGGGCCAGTGAAGGGGATGGTGACAGATGGAAGGATAGTTTCATCTGATTCATTTCAAATGCACAATGAAGTTTGTCTGTAATGTATTAATGGGTCACTGATGAGAATTCTTTCTCAACTTCACAAAGACAGTTTTGAAGTAGTTCATGTGGTAACATCCATGTGATGCAGCTGCCACTGAGCACAGTGCTAGCTGCTGAGGCAGAGGCCAAGAGCCTGCCCTGCCACTTGCAGTTGGAGAACTACCCCTGTACCATGCTGTTGATAATTTTTTAATCATAAGTAATATTGTATTTGATAAATTGTGACTATAAGACAAAGCTCACCAGTAGACAAAATGATTTTTCTGAGATTATCATTTAAATTTTTTTATCCTGTTACTGTATTATATTGTGTTAATTTTCATATACCAAGTGCATCTTGTGTTCCCTAAATGAGTCCTTTGAGTTCATAGTGTATGACGCTTTGCGTAAGTTGCTAGGTTTGTCATTGTCCTATTCAGTTGAGGACTTTTGTGCTAATATTCATGAAAGATCTGCCTGTTAGTTTTCTTAATTTTTAATGTCTTTTTGTTTTCCATATTAGGTAGTTCTAGCATCATGCAGTAAATTGGG
The DNA here is from genome assembly GCA_033318265.1 of Phyllotis vaccarum. Classification (NCBI taxonomy): domain Eukaryota; kingdom Metazoa; phylum Chordata; class Mammalia; order Rodentia; family Cricetidae; genus Phyllotis; species Phyllotis vaccarum. Next base: position 46,455,241 of record JARWLC010000014.1, on the reverse strand, counting down.
GAGCGTTTCTTCACTGTGAATCAAATATTGGAGAAAAATCAACTCAAAGGAGAAAGATCTCATGTCATGAATTGGTGAGTTTCAGCCATCAGCCCTTTCTCGATTGTTTTGTGTCCTGTGTTAAAGTAGAACTGCATGGTGGTCAGGAAGGAAAAAGGAGCACAGAGAGAAGAATCATTGAGGTGGGGTGGTCCCTGCAGGTGTCACACAAGGAAATGAACCATGGGAAGAGATAGGAATGAAAACCTGATACAGTTTGGGAAAGGTTTCCAGGCAACTACCAGTTCAAACAATTCAGTTCCAAGTGCACAATAAATCTTAATAGAAACTCCATTACAAAGTACAGGTGACCATGAGGATGGGTTCCATAGCTAAAAGGTCTAGAATCTAGTGTGGTCTCTAACTGTTACTATAGAGTTCAGCAGGCTGTAAAGCACATGACATCTCCCCTAAGGATATGTACTGATCTAGGGAGAGCAGAACCTTGAATAATCATTCTGGGAGTTTGCTGTCCCCAGAAAACAAAAAGGTTACTAGACTGTTAACAAATCCACTCTCTGCTTTTTAGACAGAATGCAAGTATTTGACTTTTATCTCCTTCACTGAGGAGACACCCCTGTGTGATCAACATTTCCGGGCCTCTTAGTGCTACTCTGTGAGTCCACTAACTGCTGTGCCCCAAAAAGCACGGGGAGAAGCAGAGCCAAGGGATACATGTCAAACTGTATCCACAGGTAAACCCCAACTTAGCGTCATCTTCTAGTTTCTAGGACCTTCCATAATGACATCAAATTTTGAATTCATCTCTGGATCAACCCACCAGTTAATCCAGAGCCTCTCATGAGCAATAACTACTCCATTGTGGCACAACATAAGACCGGGCTTTATGACATATATGTCTACAGGAGATAATTCATATTCAAAGCTGTATTTTTTCTATGGGATAAGGCATGTAAAGGCTTCATTATTGATGATTTCTTTTTTCTGTGTGTGCATGGTATATGCACACACATACAGGCACTCATATTTGTGCATTGGCATACGGCAGCAAGATGTCAATGTTGAATGCATCTCAAATCTGTGTGATGGAACTCCAGATGGCTGACCTAAGTGCTGGGAACTGAACTCAGGCCCTCTGGAAAACCTGGGAACACTCTTTGCCACTGTGCCTTGTACATGCAGCAGTTCTAACACCTGTCTATTATCTTTAGTTGGTTTAAATTCTGATCAAATATTTTATTATTTTATTGGGCATTTATACAAATACCCTACATATGTTTTGGAAGTACAATATGGAAAACTTATGATATTGTATTTTTCAACTCTATTATTATTATTATTATTATTATTATTATTATTATTATTATTATTATTACTAATTTGCTTTATCAATTTCAGTTCTATTGTCAGGAGCTTGTATATTTATAATTGTTATATAATTTTGATGAACACTTTTATAATTACAGCATGCCCTTTTGCTTCTCATATCAATTTGTATTACAGTTTGTTTTTTCTGATGTGTCTTATTTCTTCCTTTGGCATTTTCAACACTTACTGTACAATATGTTTACTATGGTAAAACAATTTTAATTAAAGTCTATTTTATGTGATGCTTATAACTTTAGCTTTTTAAGTAGTTCTATTTTGATCTGTTGTAACTTATATCTAGGTTTATCTATTTTAGATATATTTTTGCCTATAAATTTAAAGTATGCCTCTTGTAGAAAGCATCCATTTGGATGAAGATTTTCTATTTTTTTTTTTTAAAAAACGTTTTATTGATTCTTTGTAGATTTTTTACATCATGGATTCTGATTCCACTCACTCCCTTACTTCTGCTCTCTGCCATTCAACCTCCCCCAAACAAGTCAAACAAAACAAAATTTTAAAATAAAACCAAAAAACCAAAAACCAAAACCAACCAGTAGCTGGGGCTGGAATCACTATGGTCCTGGTTGGCAAAACTGGCATGGACCCAACCCAAGTGGAGCCCTTGAACACAGGTATGGGTCCAGATTCTGGACATCCACACTGCCTTCAATGGTTACAGGAGCCTCAGACATCAGCACATATCTTGTTTGTGGCAGGGCCATGGACTCAGACATGGCCTGTACTGGCCTGGGTGGCAATGCATGTTACTCATATCTGTATGGGTGCAGAATTAGCACAGCCCTTGGCACCAAGAAGGCCACAGGTGGAGGACCAGATGCTGGGCATCATGGGCCACAGATAACAGCACAAACTCAGGCTGAAGTAAGGCCACAGATCCAGACATGGTCCTTGGCAGCAGCTTGGGGCTAGATGTCATTGTGGACCTAGTTGGTATTGCAAATCATCCAGATTTGCATTGACCAAGTGGCATTATAGCCCCAAATGCCAACATGTGGTGGTGGAGGAGCCATTGGGTGGTGGCAGGAGCCATTGAATATTGACAGAGACCCTAGTTGTAGGAGGGCCGGGGACCCAGACATAGCCCTTGGTGACAGTTCAGGACTCGGAGACACCATTGATCTATATGGCCAAGAGCTCAGCTACAGTAGGGTCATGGATCCAGACGTGACCCAGCAACAGTCTGGGTTGGACAAAGTCATGGCCCTGGGTGACAAACAGGTCATCTACTTCAGCCCATTCCTCACTGCACTAGTCTCCCCAGCACATGAATCATTGTGCTTCCTCTCTTGCCCTCCCATTTGGCACCCCATTACTCACCCATCATAATAGTGCCTGATCGCCAATGTCAGAAGCACCTGGCAGGCTCATGGGTGGGTGACATTCTTCCTGCCCTAGGTCTAGAGACCCAGAGAGGAGCTGTGCTTATCGCTTATCTTCCTTCCATTTAGTGCCAGGTCTGGATCAAGATTTGTTAAAGTTATTTCTGTAAA